>CM019827.1:25416589-26016589 GCA_009763385.1 Coix lacryma-jobi var. lacryma-jobi | reverse complement strand
CAGCGCATGCTTTAGCCGAACTAGGGTGTAAGTATCAGCTCATGTGGCATCCAAATGTATCCGGGACCTGGTTACCAGTGATTTAGCTGATCCCATGAGTTGATAGACTGGATGGTTCCAGATAAAAAAAAAATAAAGGAACATTTCCTCGCTGTAGGGGGGAAACCCACAAGAAATATCAACAGCATCCTAAGACACCACCTTGACAAATATCTGTTGTGCTAAGCATTCTAAGACACAATCTTGACGAATCTATTGTTGATTACTCTATAAAAAATATCTATTGTTGCTTAGCACAATTGAAAAATAGAAATTACCACTCCCGTTAGACATTGGTGCCTTTGGGGAAAGTGCCAAGTTCGTTTCCACTTGAAGATTACTTCTAAAACCATCCATGAATTGCGCCGAAGATACAGAGTGCCTACGAAGATTAATTAAGAGGCTGTCACCATATAAACAACAATAGGACCATTTCTCTAAGCAAACAAAGTTCAGATTGCTTATGCCAGTGACTCATAGCAAAGAGGCTACATCAACAAGTTGTTCCTGAATGCCTTAAGGAAAACTCAGGAATTCCACTAGTTTGATCACTGCAGCTCAGATCTTAAGGTAGAGGAAACAAAGTTTGCATTATTGGAACTTGGGGACAAAGGAAGAAAATAATAATAAAGCACTTCATAGCAGGAAGAAATGTACGATAGATACCTTCCCCGAAGACCGGACAGAGCCGCGCTGACCGCGCCCACGCCGCGACGCGACGCATGAGCGGCCGCGGTGGAGGCCTCCGCAGCGGCGGAGCCGGCGGTAGCGCACCGGAAGGGCCACATACTAACGAGAGTAGGCGCTAGGCCCAGCACGCAGGCGGCCATGGGAGCGCATAGTAGGGTTTTTCCCCTCCACCGCTTCTGCGGCTCCGCTCCTTGTTTCGGGATGGGAGGGATAGGAGATGCCGACTCGCCCAGATAGCGGCGAGAGGCACAGGTCCTCTGGGTCTGGGAGAAGCCGAGAGAGAGCTGCGTAGGCGGGGAGTGACAGGACGAGATAAGGGAGAAAATTTAGAAATAAATAATAGAACTCTCTTTTTTGACATTAAAACTAAAATTCTTTCTTATATGCCCTCCACTCGAGTTTTTCTTTTATATTTGACATTTGTGTTAGTTTGGACAGCTATCGGTGTTAAGTCTTAGAAGAAAAGACTATTTTACCCTTGGATTATTTTTTACAAATCATGGCATTAGATAATCATATAAATGATGCCGCTCCTTTATTTATTTTACAGAAGCAAAAAATACATAGCAGTTCGAGATAAAACACATTCAAAAAGATGTGATAAGAACCTTGGAATGTCATGACTGGAAAAAATGCTCTAGGGTAAACCAAATTTTTCATGTAGGACTTAACACCGATAGCAGTTTAAACTGATGGAAATGTCAAATAGGAAACAAAAACTCAAGCGGCGGATATATAGGAAAGATTTTCAGTTTCGGTGTTAAATAGGAGAGCTACTTATTTCTGGTGCCAAATAGGAAATTTTCTCGAGATAAGGTCTGTGCCGTGTTGTGGAGTAAATTTCCTTTCCTGTGTTGTGGGTTGTATTGTGGGCTCGTGGCGTGCGTGAGGGGTGTCTTCAGTCGTGTACGTGTGTTTTTGTTTTCCATAATTCCATAAATTAACTGTAGACACTAATTAGTTGGACTGTATCCGGATTTGGTAGGCGTCCATATACATATATTTTTTCTCAGCATCAGGTACAAATTGGACGCACACAATCTCCACACTCACACCACACGTACACACGCGTGCACGTCCACACACACGCAAAGAAAGATAATAGAAGACTTGTTGCCTCCGGTGCGCGTTTAGTATCACCGAACCTGCAAATTCTGGATAAATTCAAAAAAGAGTGCGAACACCAGAATTTGAACTCTGGTGGATAGCGTCTTACTGGACTGACCTACCACTGCACCACAGGTCCATTCACATCCATATACATATTCAGTGTTACAAAGAAATGAAATGGCCACTGCAGGTTTATTTGAACCATTGGAGAATGGAAACAATAGTACACAAGTGTCTGAAAGACAGGAAACAACATTAAGTTCAGAAAGGAAAACAAAATCAACAGATCGAAAGGTTATTTCTAGCTAGCATAAATGCGGGGTCTTAAATCGATCCCGAGTGTGATTATTCAGTTACAAACAAGAGCATTTTTATGCAAAAATCTCATTTTGATTAACAGAGTCGATGTTGCATATCAAAGATCTTACTGAACTATCTCTATATTTTCACAAATCCGTTGCGCAAGCACAACAGCAAGCTGAAAGTAGTGTACACATTTCACATAAAGTTAGTTCATCAGAAACTACGAACGGGAATATGTTGTGCGTGTCTTCTGTGTTCACCAGTTCATGACAAAAAAAACTCCTTGAGCTGTATTTGCATTCCCTTCCAATCCTCTGACAAGTTTAATTTTTCGTACCAAGCTAAAGCTCCACCTCATGTCAAATGGTGAAATAATCAACCATAGGCTCCTCGTGTCAAATGCTTGTCCACCCAATCAAACATCTCATCAGCGTGTAAGCTCGTCATCTCGTGGTACCCATAAGCAAGATTCAGCTCTTCCTGGATGTGATCAGCCAACACAGACACCTCTTCCCAGAAGCCCCTCTTGACCAATGCATCCTTCCATGGCGTTTTCCGGCCATCCTCCTTCATGTATCCGTTCTCATCAACGAAACCTTCTTCCCTGAACGCTGTCCAGATCCTTTCTGATAGCCCGCGGTCCAGCCCAGGTACCCTCTCGGAAAGCAGCGTAGGCGTCAAAGGGAGCTCAAGGCTCCGGAGCTCCTTCACCTCAACGCCATTCTTCATCAGCATCTTCGAATTCTTATCCACCAGCGCTGCCCTCCGCCTATCTTTCGGCATGTGGATGAACATCGCGGGCGGGTAAACCGCCGGCAGCGCGCCAGCTGAGCCGCCGAACGCGCCCTCGGCGATCATAATCACGACGGCGGCGAGGCCCATCTCGCCCGCCAGCCTGGACACGAAGTAACCGCCGGAGGAAGCGCCGAGGGCGACTACCGGCAGGCCTTCGAGTCCGTTCTTGGCTGCCCAGGACCGAATCACCCGCTTGGTGGCGCCGACCTCCTGCCCCGGCGACCAGCACTCCCTGGCGCTCGCAACGGCCAGCACCGCGAACCCCCTCCGCAGCGCGCGGTCCGTGATGGCGACGTCCTCCGGCAGGCCCACGCACCCCGGGCAGCGCGGGGACGGCGGCCAGAAATTCTCCGGGCGGCAGCGGCAGCCGTGGGCGACGAAGAGGACCGCCCTGGCCGGCGCCGCCGCGGGTAGCTCCCAGATGGCGCGCGCGCTCTCGATGGTCTCCACCGTCGGGGAGGAGAGGGGCGGAACCTCTCCGCGGGACTCGTACGAGCGGGCGGCGGTCAGGCAGTAGAGGAATACAGCGGCGGCGGAGATGGCGAGTAAGAGCAGCAGCAGCGACGCGAAGGGACTTGTCAGACTCAGAGTTAACCGTCCCGAAGCGTGCGATGGTGGCGATGGCTTGCTCGGCCGATGCGAGGCAGCACTCGTCCCGCTCATCTGCTTCGCCGGCTGCTTGTTTCTCTGCAGCGAGGAGGGGGAGTCGGGTACCATGAGATCTCCGAGCCTCGAAGGACGACGAGGGGAACGAGTCGCCTCTCTTCTTCGGGGTGTCGAGGAAAACGGGCAATTGATGAGCTGAAAGGCCGGAGTATATGGGCCGATCTGGCCCTGGCAAGCTAGTCATATTGGCATGGGCTTGGCCCAAATAGACGACCTCAAGTGTACTACAACTCACAAAATGCAAAACAGTTATGACCTTTACAGTACATGGAAACAGCAGTCAGTTCCGATCTGTATCTATCCCAGGAGAGACCTTTTGAGAAAGCAGAAACTTTAATCAATCAGCGATACCGACCGTGCAATTCTTCAAAAATATTTCCACTGCCTCATTGCATGCGGACACGAGTAGGATATGGATGACCTGATTTTCACTGCTGATGAGACAGCAGATTAGATGCAAACACACAAAGCCCTCCGTCAGCAGCCCACGGATTAGCTGCTAATCAGCACACTGTCTCGCCCACTAACTAGCTGCTGCCCAGGAGGGTTCAGGGTATTTGTACCCATTGCTGTCCACATCCTGGCATCCTGCCTCTGAAGTGCCTCGTCTGGACTGGACCCCCGCTTTTGATGGCCAGCAATATGTCGCGTCATCTCTGAAAGAGATGGGCACGGCGTCTCTGCACGCGTGCACACCACCAATGACCAATGGCGTGTGTTTCTGATTTGGAAACGGAGCTCGTACGAAGACAGATTGGGCATGAAACCGGAACTGGCCAAGGTTTCCTTTTCTGTGTGCGGCTAAAACACTCCATACGATCTGACGAGCCCCTTTTTGTTTTTTCCCGAGCCAGAAACCACCTGCCGTTTTGTCGCTGCATGCATCCCCAGCTTCGTCCGCTAATTCGTTTCTTCAGCGCAGATATGGAATTAGCAGTCGCCACTGCCCACTGTTATCTGTTAAGGAAGAATTTATTTTTTTTTTCAGTTTTTAGAGGTGTGCAAGCTGTATCAAATGGTCTCTCTAGTCTGTAGCCATAGAGACGGGACAAAAAAAACATCCAGCTCTCTTAATCAGAAGGCTATCTATCTCCTGAAATCATTTTTAACGTATTCCATTTTGTTACTGCTAGATGAGTTGATGATATACGTAATAAATAATAACGATCAAGTCAAGCACATCGCAAGGCAGGTCATGTTGATTTGCGCAGTAGTCAAGATGACATAAACATTATTGTAAAAAAAAAGATGACATAAACATAGTTCATTCGACAATAACAAAAAAAAATCATTCTACGACAAATTTTGTTGCATGCACGCACTCTGGACAACTTTCAACCAGAGTTGCTATATACTCCCTCCATTCCAAATTATAAGACGTTCCAAGAATCTTGGAGAGTCAAAGTTTTTCAACTTTGACCAAAATTATAGAGAAAAATATAAAGATTTATACCATCAAATATACATATTATGGAAATATAACTAATGGAGAATCTAATTGCACTTAGTTGATATCATAAATATTATTATCTTATTATATAAATTTGGTCAAAGTTGAAAAACTTTGACTCTCCAAGATTCTTGGATTGTCTTATAATTTGGGATGGAGGGAGTACCATCTAGCTAGCAAGTGGCGCAGAAATTATACCCCTGCGCAGACTGATTTATCTACCGCGCGCCGCGACGCTATCATCATCATCCACGGATCACGGCACTCTGGTTGCCTGATTCAAAGAGTTCAAACTCCAATAATAATTGGATGCCAAAAAAACCCCACGACCATCACCCGGCTGCCATATTCCTGACTCTGTGAAAATACAACGGTTCTAATCATATCGCGCGCTGCTTAATTAACACTGTACTGTATAATCTGCTACTATAGCCGTTTCCGTCAGTACTTGTCGGAGCCGCTGAGGAATCCGGTCATGTGAAGCACGGCGTTGCGGACGGCGCGGAGGTCGCGGCCCTTGAGCGTGCGCCCGTGGCCCACGCACACCGACGAGGCCATCACTCTCCGCCGATCCTCCGCGCACCGCCGCGCCGCCAGCACGTGCGGCGGCACGACCCCCGCTTCTTCCGCGCCGTCGTCCGGGTCGTAGCCGCGCGTCCACGAGTCCCGGCCGCTCGTCGGGCGCGGCGGCGTCGAGGGGATGCGCACGGGCGGGGACTGCAGCGGTGGGTGGTGGACGACCGCGCCGGCGCGTGGCTGCTGCTGCTGACCGGTGGGGTGCTGGCGGCGGCAGCCGTGGCAGTCGTGGTGGTGGTGGTGTGGGGCGAGGGCAACGACGTCCGGCCACAGCACGTCGGATTCCTGGAGCTCTTCCATCGCTAGACGCCTAGACGATGGCACACAGCCTGCGCGGCGTTGGTTCGCGTCCGTTTGCTGGATTTATACTGTACGTAGGCGCCTAGGGGCTAGCGGAGGAAGGTGGGCAGGTGCGGTGCCAGCCGCGCATGGCGTCATGCGGATGCGGTGGGGGAGTGGACTGTAAGCATCGGGCGGCGCGCGGCGCTGGTCTTCTCGCTCGTTCACGTACGGTGTTGGTGACGGTGCAGCAGCAGTGCTCGGAGTGGATCGATGGGTGGAACCATCTGGCTTGTTCTGGTGTGTTGCGCTGCCTGACGTCGGGGCGCGGTTGTCCATATACCGAGTATAGTACTCGGTACTACTCTCTCCGTCCCTAAATAAGTATCGTTCTCGCTTCCTAAGAAAAGTTATCGGCAATTATATATTAAAATATATTAATATTTATGCTAAGTAATTAGTATCATCGGAAAGATCTTTACATCTAGTTTTTTAACAAAATTATTTGGAGATATAAATATTGCACACATTTTCTACAAATTGAGTCAAATATGTGGCACGTACACCAACGGCGACACTTATTTAGGGACGAAGGGAGTATGCACTAGCAGCAACTTCTCTTTTGTCGGGGCTTGATCGATGTACTATACTCCGCGCAAAAGGAATGTCACATGTTCATACCGATCGGATTGAACCCGTCTCATCGATTCATCATTAAGGCCCTGTTTAGTTACAAAATTTTACAAAATTTTGCACTGTAGCATTTTCGTTGTTATTTGACAAACTTTGTCCAAATATGGACTACGTAGACTCCAAAGATTTGTCTCGACATGAAAACACCTTTTAAAAACACCTTTAAATGAGCAAAAGTTGATAGTTTTGCCCATTACCTCAAACTATCAACTTTTTTTCACTCTCTTCATCACATCATCATCACATCAATATTTAGACGTATGTATAGAGCATTAAATATTGGTAAAATAAATAAATAATTACACAGATTAGTTGTAAATTACGAGACGAATCTTTTGAGCCTAGTTAGCATATGATTGAACAATATTTATCAAATACAAATGAAAGTGCTACCGTTGCAAAAAAAATTCAACTTTTCCGATCTAAACAAGGTCTTCGTTAACAGCGCGAGAAGCCACAATGACCCGAGAGAAACTTTAAGCGCCCCTGGCAATGATGGCGCAAGCATGGATCACGCTGCCGTGCCAATGGGGTGGATTTAGGTACTCGTGAAAAGTTTTCGTGTCACTTCTCGAATATTTCGACACTAATTTGGTCTATCAAATATAAAATAATAAGAAAACAAATTATATATTATATCTGGAAACCGCGTGATGAATTTATTAAGACTAATTAACTTATCATTAGTACTCCTTTCGTATATGAAATAAATGACGTTTTGGACATCGTTTCGGTCAAACATTGAGAATATAAATCATGAATAATTTTAATTTTTAAGTTGTTGAGTTAAAAAATATAAAAACCATATGAATGGATTTGTCTTGAAAAATACTTTCATAAAAATATATATTTAACACTTTTCGATAAAAATATTTAGTATAAAGAGAGTCAAAGTTATACTTTGGAGACCGTGTCGATGTCTAAAACGTCATCTATTTCCTATATGGAGGGAGTATATGTTTACTGCATCATAATATTATCAAAATATGACTAATTAAACTTAAAAAATATCTCATAAAGTTATTGCAATATATATAATTAATTATTTTTTAGTATATTTAATATTTTATGTATATATGTGTCTAAATATTTAATGTAATGAGTGAAATTTTTTTGAACGGGACTAAAAAGGTCTTAACTACATGGATAGATCGAATCGGCAACTCTTGCTGGAGACGGAAGGGACTGTGCTTGGCGTGCAATTGTTGCCGGGGCGGCTCGCCGCCTGCAACTGTGCGTAGCGTAGCACTGCGAATCACGCTAGCGATGACAAAACCCAAGAGCCACGCTACATGGCCGCATGGGGCGTCACCGCGTCAGGCGTCAGGCGTCACACGCCACAGCTCGGTCGGCCGGTATGCGTTTCAGGGTCGGAGAAGGTCGGCACAGATTCTATGCGCACGGCACAAACGACAGGGGGCGAACGACTGGACTGGCTGACCCGACTGAACTGCACGAGTACGTACAGTGCAATGCCCAACAGTTTTGACTAGCACTGTAGCGGTAGATTTCAACTTTCAAGCACTCGGCTGGCAAAGACGTGTAAAGTTTGTCGTTTCCACGAAGAAGAGAGGAATGATCAGAAATTGCCAATTCTAAGGTCCAGATTACTAAAACTTATTAGTCTAATTTATCGGTCAATATATAATACCTTCTCTTATAATAAATCAGTTTCAGTCGATTTATCAAAAGCCAAATAGAACCACTCCTGTTGACCACGTTATTAACATTGAGCTAGAGGCCCAGTCCGAGCAGGGTGGAGCCGTGGAGGAAGTTGTCGTTTCGGGGGAGATGAAGAGAAGTCGACAATAAGCTGAAACGGCTAATTTGCTGTGACAAAAAAATATTGTTCTATGACTGATTTGTACGTTCTTGTAACAGTTGCAGGCTGAGCTATAAATAAATATGCACGAATTAAGGCAAACCTTTTTTGTGACGCAGAATTAAGGTGGACTTGATTCTCTTTCGCGCATGCACTTGCACTGAGGAAGATAAGAACAATAACCTTTTGTTTGAGCATATAACAATAATAGTTTTGTTTGCTTGAACTTATCAGTTGGTTTATGAGACGTGTCACGTACCTCTCATATAATATTATTAAAATAGTCAAAATCAGATCAAATAAGTTTAAGCCAACATAGCAATCTTCTTACATCACACATCGGAGTTTTTCTGAAAAGCAATCTTCTTACATCAGATGACGTTACATCAATCAACGAGGCCAAAAAAGAGAACGTCCATCCACATGCATCCGAGTACCATATCGTCAGGTCCAAAAACCCGAAATCTCCTCGAGTTCGGCAGCTCCAGTGATCCTTGAACACCACTGCTGGATCTTTCCAAAACATTTCTTCACAGCTCGCCTGAGCGGCTCCGCCCCGGCCGCCGGTCTGGTTTTCTTAATTGCACCACAGGACCAAAGGTCGCAAGAACCACAGATGACAAATCTCTACGAACGGCGGTTCATCGCCGTCCTAAACCGACGACGCGGGGCAACGACGACGTTAGCCGCCGCCGGTATGTTGATGGGAGACGACGCGGCCGGCCCCGTCGTCCACCCGTCGCGCCTGGCGGCGGCAGGCTTCATGCGGCGCCGGCCTGCTGCCCTCCTGCCGCCGCCGGAAGAGCCAGAAAATGGCCACATCATCAAACCCCCGCCGCTCCCCCGCGCCTCGTCCGCCGTGTCCGGCCACAGCACGTCCGCCTCCTGCCACTCCTCCTCGTCGTCGTCCGCTCCAGGGCCAGCGCCGGAGGAGAGGAAGAACTCCTCGAAACGGCGTCCGAACACGGGCGCGAAGCTGAACGCCACCGAGCCCGAGCCGGCGGCCTCGTACAGCTCCTCCGTGTCCATGGGCGCGAAAGGCGCCAGCTCGTCCTCCGTGTCGGGCCACAGGATGTCCGCTTCTTGGAACTCGTCCATGGCGACCGATTTCTAAGCTGTGTGCTGTGGCCACGGCGGACGACGGACGAGGCAGGGTTGCCTGCCGCCCGAGTACTTTTTATATATGTATATTCGTCCAGCCCGCGGGCGTGCACCGCGTCGCCCCGGGATGCGCCATTTGCTTGTGCCCTGAAGTGACGTAGGGCGCACTCTTTCCTCCGGTCCGGATTTTGGAATTTTGCCGAGATAGCAACTCATGTGACGTTAGGATACGAGCATATGTAAGAGACATGCTATCTTTGTTTTGTATGCTATATTTAGACTTTTAGAAAAAAAAAAGTGAACTCCAACAGATATGCTATCTCGTTTTATAAAATAGCAAACTGGTTATTCCTAGAATCGTGCATGGTAAATATAGTTTGCATATATCGCTAGCCATCTAGCCTTGCTAAAGTAGAAAGGCTGTTGGAATTTTCTACATTTTTACATACTTTTGTATTCTGAAGTTTAGCTAAATGATAGATTTAGCAATTCATTTTTACCATTTCTGTTGGACATGCTCTTACGGGCTCGCACCGAGAATAGATTGCCTATGATGACAGCCAAGCGCGCCACCCGTTTGCCGCTTGACGTCAAGGAGGATATTGTCGTTCCATCTCAGAGGAACCTGTTATTAATGGTCCCGAACCTTTTCAGATGACACATTGTCTTGCTTAGCTCCATGTGGAATGGAACATCCAATCTGACAGCACACTGTGCGCTCAATTTTGGGTACTAATAGAGTAACAAGATTTGAGGGAAATGGGACGTCATCTTTGGCCTCCAAATTTTACCTCTCTCCACTGTCAGCCTCATCTAATTTTCTTCATCGACGTACAAAACCAGATATCCTGTACTCTGAACTATCTAATACCGGTGGACTAGTATTATTAGGCGCACCACATTAGCCTATGTGGCGCTACATCAGATCCAAAAAGGAAATTATGTTATGCTGAAAGCTCATGGGTTTAAATAGAATTTACCCAAAAAAATACAAATATTTTTTTCAAAAAAATATCTAAATAGTCTTCATATCCTAAAACATGAATATGAAAATCATCTTAGCTCAAAAAAAAATGAAACCACTTTCCATTTTCCCTAAAATCATACTCATCTTCTAGCGCCTAGCTTGGAGTTATGATTCTTGTATAGTCTCTTTTTTATATACTCCATCCGTACTTGAAAAGGAAGTCGTTTTAGATAAGATTTGAGTCAAATATTAGGAATTCAAATCATCAATAAATTTTTAGTCGTTGAGTTTGAAAATATGATAACTATATGAATAGATTCGTCTTGAAAAATACTTTCATAAAAATATATATATGTCATTTTTCTATAAATATTTTTATAGAAATAACAAGTCAAAGTTAAGCTTTGGAGACCGTGTCATTGTCCTCAACGACTTCCTTTACAAGTATTGTATGGAGTTGCTAGTAAATTAAAGTTTCTTGTTGACTATACATTTAATCAAGTTGACAACTCGCACTGCATAGAAAAGCCAAGTGACTTCTATGAAAACACAAGTGTCATATAATCACTCCATACTTGATCCTATTTAGTATGGGCACGGTCTTGCTCAAGAGCTAGGCATATAGTGAGTAGGTAGTGTCCAAAATGTCCACGTTCTTTTCAAATGAACCATTATTACACTGTGAGAGGAAACTCAACTCCTGTCTCAACAGCATCTTCGAAGCTACTAGTACGTACAGTACTAGCATAAGTCACTTGTTCTCCTATTTAGTCTAGGTTGACAACTAATTAGTACTAGCAAAAAGACCGAAATAGAGCATAGAAAATTCAAGTAATTCCAAGCTAGGTGCTAGAAGATGTTCTATGATTTTTTTTTTAAAAAAAGTGTTATTTAGAAAAATTTCGAGACTGCTTTTATTTTTCAGAGCTGAACCAAATTCTAGGATGAAATGAGGTTTTAATGATTTTTAATTGTATAAATTTTCAAACGAAAACATTTGTATGAATTTCTTGATCTCTCAGAGTTGATGTGCCACATATGACGACTGATGCGGCGTCATGTAGGCTAAAAACACGGTAAAAAAGTAGCTAGGGATGTGACTTATCATGTACTAGACCCTTCAAGATGTAAATGTAAACTTTTGTATTTCGGAAGGAAAATCAAACAACATTGATAGATAAGAGAGGTAAAATGGGAGAAAATAAGACAGATTGGTTGTTTATTAAAGGAGGTAAAGTTCACTTGAGCTGTACAAGCCATTGAAATAAGGGAGAATTATTTATTTGGCCCTCAAAAAAACTCTAGTTATTTATGTGACCCCTTTTCTTTTGAAGTTGTGTATATGGCCTCAAAACGAAACTTTGTTACTTATTTGGCCTTCCGTTAGATTTGAGGGCATAACGGTGTTAAGTATTGGGTAAAAAGACCATTTTGCCCCTGCACCTAAAAAATAAAAAAGTGTATAAAACAGTATATATATATTATATAAAGTATATATATATATTATAAACAGTATATATGCATACTGTTTATATACATACTATTTTTATATATACTGTTTATATATATACTGTTTTTTTATTTTTTTTAGGCGCAGGGGCAAAATGGTCTTTTTACCCAATACTTAACACCGTTATGCCCTCAAATCTAACGGAAGGCCAAATAAGTAACAAAGTTTCGTTTTGAGGCCATATACACAACTTCAAAAGAAAAAGGGCCACATAAGTAACCAGAGTTTTTTTGAGGCCAAATAAATAATTCTCCCTTGAAATAATCATGGTGGCGTGGGCTATTCGTGGGCCATTCATTCGGAACTCAATCTAAGTATTCTTACACGGGCCACAAAAACTAGTGGGCTCGTCGTCTCGCTGGTCGCCGCGCACATCTTCGGCCCACGCCTCGTCCATGGTCACGACGCCACACCCACCCACCCACAGCCCTCGTGGCACAAACCTCTTCTGCTTTTCCCCGTGGGCCACGAGCCTTCAGGCTCTCCCAAGGATAGTCGCCGCGGCGGCCAGGGCCCAGGGGCTGCTGCCACCGCCCACCGGGGGGTGTGGGTCACGGCGTCACGAACTCGGTGGAACTTGGAAGCCGGCACCGGACGCCAACACCGAGGGGCTCGAACTCGAAGTGCTCGTTGCGAGCCATCAGCGAGAGCCAACGCCAGCGCCGGTTCCTTGATCTTGTCCACACGACATCACCGCATTGAATGCCACGACGCTATCGCCAGCCGCTCGATCTGATCCGTTGGCATGTGGATCGCGCGGGAGCTTTCCATGCGCGCCGCCTGGCTGGAACTGGAAGGCGCTGCCGCTGCGCGCGTGCATTTACGCTCCTCGCACCATCAAACCGTGAACGCCTCCCCACGGCACATCAATGGGCGAACCGAAGCTGCAGCCTGCAGGAGACGTAGAAAGTGTCCATGTGTGTGAAATGTACGCACTTCTGCCGGTGCGGCCGTGTGCGGGCGCGGGGCTTGCCGATGCCGAGATGCGGTGCCGGTCGACGAAAAGGTCAAGCGATCTCTACCAAGACGGTGCAATAAATCTCGTAGAACAAAAGAGGAGGGAGTCAAATCCGCGTACCAAGGGTGTGCAGTGCAGGGCCCGGCGGCGAGCAGGCGGTGACAAGATATGTTTCCGATGCTCGCATGTGTAGTGTCGTCTCCGGCCGGTCCCGGACGCCGCGTACCTGCCCTTTTCCCGTGACCCCCCCATCCGTTTCCAGGTTTAATCCAGGACGAGCACGCGCCCGGGCGGTGAATCTCTCATGCCAAACTGGATTCAGTAGCTGTACACTGCATAAGTGCATATACATACTGTATCCCGATGTCAATCATTTTGGCATGCATGCATCATTTGCTACAGGTGTAGAACCAGAGTCGTCATATGTTCATCCTGATGTTCCTAGCTTATTGGACATTCTGTTCACCATTGGTCCATATATATATTGCCATCCAGGAGTACCCGCATTCCCGCGAGGCAGTGACACAGTACGGATGCCCAGTGAACAAAAGGCCATTCAGCAGTCGCATGCTTCTACTTGAACCCGTGTGGCCCGTCCACCTCTGTCACTCGCTGGAACTGGAAGTACACGCCGGTCTACATTCTGACTTCTAGATGGTAAACCAACCCCATCAGTCGACTGTCGTCGATCGCAGACCGGCAGCTGTTGCTCTTCTCTGCATCATCATTCCTGCCACGTCCACGGGCCTCGCCGCGTCGGCGTCGCCCGCGTGGTAGTAATCAATCAGCACAGCCCCAAACCCAACCGTGACTGCTCCAACCATGCACCACCCTGCACGCGCACATGCAGAGGTCGCCAATATGGACGCGCTGAGCTCGGTAACTGTTCGCTCCTTCATTCACGCACTCCGTCCTGCTGTGCAGAGGGGCCTACCCACATGCTGATATAGCTAGCTAATTGCTTCTAGCAACTTAGCAAGTATAGCAACCAACCTGCCCTATCTATAAGTAAGGCTCGAGCTCGAATGTGTCGGCAGGCCGGTCATATTTGATCCGTCGTCGCGGCCTGATCGAGCCTCACCATACCAATCTAGCTAGCTAGCCAGAACAGCCCAGCACCAGCAGCGCAGGAAAAAAGCTAGCCATATAGGAATGGCGGTGGCGGTGGGGCGTGCGACAATGCGGTTCCTGCAGCCGGCGCTGCTCCTCGTTCTGGCCGCGCGGCTGGCCACCGTCGCCGTCGTGGTGGTGCGGGTGCGGGGCGAGCCCCAGGTGCCTTGCTACTTCGTGTTCGGGGACTCGCTCGTGGACAACGGGAACAACAACGACATCGCGTCGCTGGCGCGGGCCAACTACCCGCCCTACGGCATCGACTTCGCCGGCGGCCCCACCGGGCGCTTCAGCAACGGACTCACCACCGTCGACGCTATATGTGAGCAGCTCACTCTCACTGTGTATCCTATCGCCTGCTTTCTTGTTTGCTTCGTAAGTTCCGTATCTATCGAGCTGCAGGCGTGCATGGTTCTAATTTATTTGTTGCGTGACACTGGTTTTATAGCTAGTTAATAAGCACGCTTTGAAAATGAAGCAATACGTCCATTCAGATGTCGTCGTTGACGTCATGCCAAGATTTAGTTCCATATGATGGCAACATCATGTGTCCCTTGTTGAGGTCGGTCCGCCCTGGGTTTGTAGACAAAGTTGTTCCCCTCCGGACGGAGCTTAATTATGCCCGCAAGTTTTTGAACCAACAATCTCTATACGCCCGCGCATCATGCATTCGTGTGTCGTTTTTCAGCTCGGCTTCTGGGCTTCGACGATTACATCCCCGCGTATGCCGGCGCGAGCGGCGATCAGCTCCTCACCGGCGTCAACTTCGCCTCCGCCGCAGCCGGGATCCGTGACGAGACCGGCCAGCAGCTGGTACGACGTAGTATCGTAGTACACGTACACACATACGTGTGATATGATCCTAGGCTCGCCTACTATCTACTACTACTAGCAGCTCTTGAAAGAATAAAGATCATGCCTGACGACGCACACGGACCATATGGCATGGCATGGCATGGCAGGGGCAACGGATCAGCTTCGGCGGGCAGCTGCAGAACTACCAGGCGGCGGTGCAGCAGCTGGTGAGCATCCTGGGCGACGAGGACTCGGCGGCGAACCACCTGAGCCAGTGCATCTTCACGGTGGGCATGGGCAGCAACGACTACCTCAACAACTACTTCATGCCGGCGGTCTACTCGACCAGCCAGCAGTACACGCCGGCGCAGTACGCCGACGTGCTCGTCGACCAGTACGCGCGGCAGCTCCGGACGCTGTACGACTTCGGCGCCAGGAAGGTGGCGCTGATGGGCGTGGGGCAGGTCGGGTGCAGCCCCAACGAGCTGGCGCAGCACAGCGCCGACGGCGCCACCTGCGTGCCGGAGATCAACGGCGCCATCGACGTCTTCAACCGCAGGCTCGTCGCGCTCGTCGACCAGTTCAACGCGCTGCCGGGGGCGCACTTCACCTACATCAACGCGTACGGGATCTTCGAGGACATCCTCAGAGCCCCAGGGTCGCACGGTATGTGTTGTGAGTGAACACCAAGCTCGATCGGTATCCCATCCTGATCGAATTCCTGATGGTTCATCGAGCTCTGCTGGGATTATTGTTCGTGCAGGCCTGACGGTGACGAACCGAGGGTGCTGCGGCGTCGGGCGGAACAACGGTCAGGTGACGTGCCTGCCGTTCCAGACGCCGTGCGCCAACAGGAACGAGTACCTCTTCTGGGACGCCTTCCACCCCACGGAGGCGGCCAACGTCCTCGTCGGCCGGAGGGCGTACAGCGCGGCGCTGCCGTCCGACGTCCACCCAGTGGATCTGCGCACGCTCGCGCAGCTCTAGTTGTGTTGTACGTATATGGATGTCGACGTCGGTCACGTGAAGACGAGCAAAGCTTACATTACAGCGTCTTCCTTTTTGTTGATTGTTTCCCCTTCTCGTGATCGTGATTTTATTGTGTATCACTCATCGCAAAGGGATGCGTGTCCATCTGAACTACTATATATATACACGATATATACAGGGTTTCTTCGATTTTACTAAATTAGCTGAAGGTACACTTCTCCGATCACTGTTCACAAAAAAAAAGTGAAGCAGTTTTTTCTAAGAAAAAGAGACGGAATTTCGAAGAAAAAGAGACGGAATTTCGATTGAAGAACGTCTGCGTGGAACGGTCCGCTCACCATCGCGCGGTCCCGCCTGTTCCACTCGGACGGCCGGCCTGGGTCGTCCCTGGCTTCCTTCCCTCACGGCCGCACGCACTGTGCACCGGTCTCTCTTGTCTCCATTCCCCACCCGCACAGCATGTTATACATCATACGGTGTGAAGATACAGATTACATGACATAGTCACTAAAACTGAAAAGTAGACAATATATTATGACTGCACAAGGATAGAATTGGACACGACCAGGGCGATTTAGCTAGCTCCAGCTTGAAGATCCTACTTGCAGTTTAGTTCAAACAATATAAAAATACAAATCATCCAAATGCTCTTAATTTATCTCCATCTACTACATCCTAGATTTCTTGAGTTACAAATACTTGAGCTCTGCCAGACGGTGCCGATTATATATCAATCTAACACGAAATAATAGCACTCGTACTCCCTGCAGCTCATGGATGAATCTAGCAACCGATTTGATCTTTAAGAAAAGTTGACAAGCTAATCGACAAGGAGCTTCACAATTAATTATACTGTCCCATCCCAGGGGAATGCCAAGGCAACAATAAACTGACTGCAACAATCTGTACATGAGGTTGGGGACGTGAGGCATGCCTAATATACAACAAAACTATGATCAGCTGACAATCAACCAGTTTGCAAAACCATCCATTTTCATAATTTTAGAAAACGAAAATATGATATACATTTGAGTATATTTTCTAGCAATCACCGATATGATCTTGCGATTGAAATCAAAAGCTCGGGCTGGTGGTTAAAAATAGGATCGTGATGAGCGCGATGAACGGGTGGTGCTACCCTCATTGCGATCCTTCTTCCACATTCCTTCAATGCTCAGGAAACACTTGAGAGGTCTCGCCTGTTCAAATACAGCAAAATGAACATACAAACATTATCTCCTGCCATAGTCCATTGCAGAATACTCAAAGTACAATGAAAAGGCATTAATGGCTACCTTCCAACGGTTTTTGTGAGCTATCTCATTTTGGATAGCAGACAACCGGTTGATAATTACTCTAAAATCAGGTCTGTCTGCAGGATTTTCACTCCAGCACTGCTCAATCAACCTGCATCAGTGTCAAGTGGATGGGCAAACAAAATTTACTAAGGGAAAATCACTAACAATAATGGTATGTGGAGGAAATAGAACACATCAAATTTCACACGTACAACTAGTTAAATTGAGCATGACTAGCAGAAACTTGTTTGCTAAAAGTTTGAAATGCATAGCAAGACACACAACTGCTCGAATTGAATTAGTAATTGCCACTATATAAGCAAAGCGGAAAGAATGACTGCTTACTCTCTTAACCCATGAGCATAATGCTTTGGAGGAGCTCGAAAAGGCGGCCTTTCTTTAGAATTGTGTACCTTCTCAATTTCATCATTTTTCTTATCATAATAAGGAAGGCATCCTTCAATCATCTGCAATAGTTGGGGTTTGGGAACATATTGAGCACAAAAATGGTCATATGAGTGATTTTGCAGGGAGTAATTGGTGCTGAAATGAGTGATTCTTATGTTTAAAGAAACAACAGTGTCAATTGAATAAAGATACTAGCAGTAAACTGTGTAACAGTGCTCAATACCATATAAAAACGTCGGCAGAAATATTTAGAGAACACAGAAATGCACCATACAACCTACTATGTGGAGACAGAGATGCACAAAGTTATAATATATCAGAACTTACCTCCTGAAGTATCAAAGCGAATGAGAAGACATCCACTTTAGTATCATACTCTTCATTTCGCAGGACTTCTGGAGCCACATATCTGCCTGAGACATTTTAACAATGACCAGTTGAACGGAAGGCACAGTAAGTTAAGGGCAAATGTCACCACTAATGTAGCACAGATTTAGTATGACAAACAATAAAGTCCACTTACAAGCATTGCCTGGAGAAGTCACCACTTTATCTTCTCTAACTTTTTTTCTCCATTTTAGCATCTTACACAAATCAAAATCTGCCACCTTCAGATGTCCAGTGTCATCCCTCAGTACGTTACTGTTATCTTACACAATGGGCATAGAAAGTCTTTTAAAACAAATCAGGTACTTAAAGAACTGCATGTGGTGTACTGTGTACACAAGAAGGTGCAAGCAATTTTCATTGAAAAAAAATATAACCGCAGAGTACTCACGAAGGCTCAAGGTCACGATGGATGACAGCTTGAGGTTTATGCTCATGCAAGTAATTCATTCCTCTGTTACAATTCATAAAGGAACACAAGTTAGGTTTAGTTCATAACAACAAAACATAGTAGCCAACAGAGTTTATCTCATAGTATCCAGGTTATGGCTGGTAAACCTTGCAATATCAAGAGCTAACTTCACTGCATATGATGGTGGCAGAGCTCCTTTCTTACTCAAGTGAGTGCGCAAGTCACCCTGAAAATAATCATTTTGGTAATAAAAACCCATGGCATAACATGAATTTGCGTTTTGATACACATTAACTTCATGTTACGTGAACTATGACACAGAGTTAATAAATCTAGACATTGTGCAGTGTTGAAATCATATTGCTGGTAGTTACAAAGAAGTCCCCGTGCCAAACACAATATTTTGTAATTTCGTTGTTTTTTGGTAATGATGAAATTTGGATACCTCATTGTGGAATAAAAAGTTACAAAGAAGTCAACATGAAACATATATTCTGTCTTAATATAAAAATATCACAAAGTCACATGGGATAGACAGTGAAACTTGCACTAATTTATTGTTCGTCAAACATTGCCAAAAAGAAAGAAGCTGCTATTATTACAAAGTAAAAAACTGATTTCACATTGTCTGTAGGCCAAACATAAGGCACAACACATTAAGAAACTTATTAAGGTAAATAATATCAGATATTAGCGAAAAACATTTTAACACTTTACACCCACAAGGTTTGCTAAAATCATAGCCTCATATATTGCCCTCACTAATCGAATAACATTTAGAAAACAATGCAGATTTCCCTTGAGACAAACCTTGCGCATAAATTCCATGACAATCATCATTGGATTGCTTTGTGTCACAGCACCCAAAAATTGCACAACATTTGGATGGCGTATAAGTTGCAGCACATCAAGCTCGTCTCTGAACGCCTGCCTGTAATACATCCAAACTATCAGGATAATATAGCTTTAGAAGAAAGATAAAAATCAGTAAAATAAAGCCAAGATAGACCGGAAGCAAATGGAATAATTCAATGGAAACTACCCACACTTTGCTCTCATCCACACTTAGATCATCGTCCAGCTTCTTAACAGCAACCGGAATGCCCCTCCATGTTGCTTTTCTAAATGTGCCCTGCAAAGCAGATCGAAAAGGTAGCTAACTAATAAATTTATTGCCAACGATATATAATGGTGAAAGTATAGCTTTATAACTTTAGATAAAGAAAGTACAATCAATAATTCAATAGCATATGATTGGTAAACCAATTGTAAGCTTTATTAGTGCTAGAGACAACCAATTTGAAAAGGCTCATGTGAAAGAAAGGGAAATATATATACAGACTTTGGATAAATCATTGCCATTACTGAAATCAAGCTCGGTCGGGTCAATCTCATATTCAGGAACTTCACGAACATTGTTCACATGCATCGGAGCGATCTTCAAGAAAGAAGAGAATATTCAGAACACCTGAACAAAACAAAACATCAGGCAGAGGCGACACTCGCCCAGCATAGTACCTTATGCTTGGAGCCATGTTTCTCAAAGATCTTGATCACATCGTGATTCTGATAATGCATTGCATCCGCCAAAGGCTGCCAGATAGTAGCAAGTAGCAACGCTCAACTAATGCAGCAAGTCACAACAAGAAATATATGCAGAAATGATGTTATCTCGAATCGATGTTCCACGTGCTAGCAAAGCCTATAAAATTGTGTCATTGACACGTGCTAAATCCTAGTGATTAGTGTATGAATCGTGAGATCTGATGCTGCTTTCCCATAAAAGTTCCAATTTATTCAGTTTGTTTGTTTTAGTGTTTCTGTTTCTTGTTTGCTGAGACTTATGGAAAGGTGTGTTCCACCTGGATGCTGTAATGAACAATTTTTTTTTTTTGTCTTGGCTAATGCTAAGACAGGGCCAATGCCGTAAAACTCTGAAATTTTTTCTCTCTAAGAAAAAGGATTTCAAGGTCCTCACCAAACGCAAGCAAAAAGAGTAGTAACAAAGAAACACAAAAAACTTAAGCAGGCCGCACCGTACTACCCCACTGGTCCTCGACGGCGGCCTCCGCGCCGCTCTGGAGCAGCAGCTCGACGACGTCGGCGTGGCCCTCGCAGGCGGCGATGTGCAGCGCCGTGCGGCCGTCGGAGTCGCGGAAATTGGGGTCGGCGCCGCCGTCGAGGAGCTCGCGGATCCCCTCCACGCTGCCCTCGTGGGCCAGGTACATGAGCTGGAAGCTCATGACGCCGTTCGCCTCGGCCGTGCCCTCCGCCAAGCTCGCGCGTCCCTGGCCGCCGCGCTCGGGCGCCAGCGACGACTGCTTCCCCAGCTTGAACCGCGGCGTCGCCGGCCCGGACGCCGGCGCGTGCGGCTTCGTGGGCTCCATGGAGGCGGATTTGGCAGCCCGCTAGGGTTCTGGTCTGGGGTCGGAGATCGGATCGGAGGCTTGCCTTCGGGCGAAGGATTCAGGAGGAGGGCGGCGAGGAGAAGCGGAGACCGGGAGGGAGGAGGGGTGGACGAATCGAGAATCGAGAATCGAGGGGGTTTGGGAGTGGGCCGTGTGGGACGGTGGGTCGGTGGGTCGTGGCATGGTGGTGGGTGGTTTGGCTGCTGAGCTGGCAGCAGGCAGCCAACGAACTCCCCGGAAACAAGATGGAAACAACGGCCACAGATATCGCGCGGCCGCGGACGACGACGAGTTCTTTGACAGCTGAGACCCGCCGCAGCCGGAGTTCCGACCGACGTGGGCTCTGTCACGCCGGATATTACACTACCTCTGTGCCTGTTCTACGGGAGCTGATTACTTACGCTGCAAGCCTAAGTTGTGATCCGTGACTGGACTGGACTAATCGTTCCCTTGTAGCTAGGTATACTCCTGTAAGACCTCTTTCTTATCTAGATATTTTTGTAGAGGTAGACACTGGGTAGACTAGTGTAGCAAGTAATAAATACTCTTTCTGTCCCAATAATAATCATTTTTGTTTCCAAAAAATCAACCATCTTTAGCTTTGACCAAATATATATAATAAAATATTAATATTTATGGTACATAATTAGTCAAAGTTGTCAAGTATCATTTGATATATTTTTATAATAAACTTATTTAGAGATAAAAATGTTACACATATTTTGTACAAACTCAATCAAGTTGAGAAAATTTAACCAATATATATTCATAGCAACTTTTTTTTGTGACGTAGTAGTATTTGTCGTCCAAGTATATTTCGCGTCCAGATCATAAAATTTTAGGTGTTGATGGTATATTAGTGACAATGACATGATAGGTGATCCACCACAACAGCCTTTTGTTATTTTTTCCAAACCGAACTTCAGCAGTTGGAGGGTGCCTTGCAAATTAAATTAAAGGTCACTCTCAGGCTGGCACATGACTTGGCCTAGCTAATAAATTCTCAGATTTACTGGGTTTCTTTGAGGTGACAAGATCAACCACGCGTAGCCGTTCGCAAAGTTGAGTACCCGTGCTAACAGAAAAGGGACGTGTTGGAGATGTCTACAGAAAAGAGCGGTTTGCGAATCGCGACCAAAAGCATTGCAATTGCAGCGTGATGTCACTTGTAATGCCAATACTAGGTACTGAGTATATATTTTAGAGCTTTTTTTTAGATGTAGCAGTTGGTGGTGGACGTACTTGGATGTCGAGATGGGAAAGATAAGGACTGCGATACGCCGATACGTCGGTTTCGTAACTGCTACACTACAAAGAACAAATCGTGGAGGCGGCCGCCGCAGCAGGAACTTACGTTTTTTTGGTATCTAGAATCTTCAATGTTTTGAACCGAAAGCGACACGATCTTGAGTTCAGCTGTAGAAATATAAAATGACGCGGGCTCTTGTAGACATGCGCGTCCAAATCGTCGGTTCTTCTTCTCCCCAACCTAAAAAACGTTATTATCAAATCAAACTATTTTAGGTTTAACTAAGTTTATATAAAATATTAATATTTATAATATTACTAAACAGTCTTATTGGATCCAACTAATTTAAATTATCTTAGTTATTATTTTTTTAAAAGATCGTAACAAAATCATATCTCAAACTTTGACGACATAACAACAGATGGCTTGCTACCGATGAACACACCATCTACCATTAAATAATATTCTTTTTTTTAAACAAAGGAATAATGTTTTAAAGTCCTAGAATAAACTTTAAAGTTAAGAGCCCGAACCATATATCAAGTTGAAAATGGCATTAGAACAACTTTAACGGTTTTATAAATGGACTTGACATTCTTGTTTTTGCAAAAAACGTCTAAAAATCTTCTATCCGACGGTTTGGCAAATCAGCTTAGCATTTTTAACAACTTGACAAATATTGGGTGATATATGACATATATATCAAGTTGCGGTTCGCTTGGTGTCGGGGGAACGCCAAAGGGGTACCCCAATCAACGCATAACAAATAAGTTAAACCTAGAACGCCAATTAATAAACCCAGCAAGTCTAACCTCCCAAGAAACCAGCCCCTCGGAGCCTGCAACGCTGGCCCACCGCCAGGGAGCTTAGACTTGCCAAAACCTTACCGACCGCCTCCTGGTAGCCTACCCCTCGAACCCGCTACAGTTGTGCACCGCTCCTCGGGACCCCACGCGGGGACCTCGAGCCCCTCCAGCACGATGGCCTACCCCTTGAGGCTCATCATGCCCAAGGCCTCGAGCTGGAGCCCGTTCCGAGCCAAGCCTCGGGCGAACGCTCAATCTCCGTTTCGCCCGAGCCCTCCAAGCCTCCGTCTCGCCCGAGCCCTCCAAGCCAGGCCTCGGGCGAACGCTCAATCTCCGTCTCGCCCGAGCCCTCCAAGCCTCCGTCTCGCCCGAGCCCTCCAAGCCAGGCCTCGGGCGAACGCTCAAGCCTCCGTCTCGCCCGAGCCCTCCAAGCCAGGCCTCGGGCGAACGCTCAATCTCCGTCTCGCCCGAGCCCTCCAAGCCAGGCCTCGGGCGAACGCTCAATCTCCGTCTCGCCCGAGCCCTCCAAGCCGGGCCTCGGGCGAACGCTCGTTCTCCGTCTCGCCCGAGCCCTCCAAGCCAGGCCTCGGGCGAACGCTCCACTAAAGCCTCGAGTCCTAGCATATAGGGCTCGAGCCCCCCCACAGCCAAACACCGCACCTCGAGACCCCACGCGGGGACCTCGAGCCTCTCTGGTACGGCAGCCTATCCCTCGAGACGCCTATGCTTATCTCGAGCGGCGCAGGCATCGGATGCCAGCCCCATACCGCGCATTTAATGTCTCCACCTACGCCAGTCACGTCCTCTGCAGCCCGACGTGTACCACAGTAACCAGGGCAGAGTCAAGTCTCGTTTTCACCACAAGCATGGGCAAAAAGGTGCCAGTACATCACTATTAGGCCATGCCCTGCCCTGACGCACACTCGAGCCCCATCCCGGAGCCTGGGTTCCCGCTGTACGCCCGGGCGTCCCGGGACTTGCCCATACTCGCGGGGGCTCGAGCCCCCCTCGTAGGCACCACCTCGAGGCCGGCTCCGCGCCCCTCGAGCCCTAACTGCTATCATGCTATTGGAGGACAGGTACCCCAAGACCCGGAAGGACCTCGCCGCGTCCTGTACGTGCCGGGATGGGTGTTGTACGGCTTCCGCATCGCCACGCCTCCACGACCACGCCCGGGATGGAGGCCACGCTCCAAGGACGCCTCAACAGCGACGTCCACGACGGCTCCAGTGGCCCCGACAAGACAGGATTCCTACCCTACGCCATATCAAGCGTTGTACATATCTATTCTATGTAAACCCTGGCCTCCTCTTGTTCTATAAAAGGGGACGCCAGGGCCCTTCGCACAGGGAGAGAGACAACGCACGAGTCTACGGTTACACACGGGCTTGCGCGACACAAGTCCACACACACACTCGAGTCCGGACTCCGGTCCACGCTCACTGAGCTTGTATTCGCCCCTGTACAAGCACTTAGGTGCAAGTAATACAAGAACCCCTGTGACACCCTAGTGTCAAGCACTGCATTAGAAATTGCAATTAGCTACTAAGAAGCATAAGCAATGCATTGCATCATTTCATGTGCGTGAGAGTGCTTTTGTCTTTTGTTTATTTATTTGGATTTGGATTTCTATTTGACTCGATGATTTAAGTGGATCTCTGCTTGGGCAAAGAGTTTTATAAAATAGAATTGGAGTTTTTGACCTAGTTCAAAATAGTTTATCAGATCAGATAAAAAAAATGAGGCAAAGAAAATGGTTTATGTTGCAAAACTGGCTTTATTTTTGAGGAGGTTGTAAAAATGGTTTTCAGAAAAAGTGTCCTATATGAAAGTTGTAGAGAAAATTATTTTGAGCAACTTTCATATTTGGGTCAAAACCTAGTTTGGAGTTTTTGAAACTGTTTTTGAGTTGTCAAAGTTTGAAAAGAATTTGGAAAAAGAAAAAGGAAAACGATTTCTCCCGCGCCCCACCTTTCGGCCCATCTGGCCTTTCGGCCTTTCGGCCCAGCTAGCCCGCGCCCGCGCGCCAGCCCGCTCCCGCACTCGCCCGCGCGTCGCGCGCTCGCCGCGCACCGCCGCCCGCCTGACGCCCGTGCCGTACGCCGGCCGCAACCGCCACGTGGCCGCCGTATCCTGCCGAGGATCCTCGCCGGCCACTCCTCGCTCGATCCCCTCTCATCCGAGCACGCAAGCTATCTTCCCCGGCCACTCTCCGCTCGCCTCGCCTGCCGCGCCCGCTCGCCGTGCACGACATCGCCCGCGCTGCCTCGCCGACCGCGCCGCCGTGGCCCCGCCACGACCACCGGCCGGTCAAGCCGATCAAAACCCCGAGCGCACCGCACTCCCCTCTCCCCACTGCCATTCCAGCTCGCCCGCTCTCACTCCCGCTCTCCCTCTCAGCTCCCACGAACGCGCAAGCATCCGCCACTCTCGCCGACCGTTCACCACCATCACTCCCCTCCACCGTTCCGGCCACACCCGACCACCACCATCCAATCCCTCTCGCCAGCCTCTCCGCCTACGCCGTGCACACGCTGTGCGCACGTCGCCATCCCCGACTGAGCCCCGACGCCGTCGGAGGACGAAGCGCCTCTTTCGGTCCGTCAGTCGCCACCGCCGAGCCGCAACGCCGTTCTTCCCCAACCCGAGCTCCACCGACTCCTCTTCTTCATCCTCGAGCTTCACCGAGCCAAGGCAAGGTGAGAACACCACCCAGTCTCAACGCTACCGTCTTCTACCACCCGTTTCTCTCCGGCCGAGCGCCATGGGCGCCGCCGCGGACCTCGCTCGTGGCCAAGCTCCTCTGGAGCCACCCGGGCCAAACCAACCCCGTAGCTTTGCTCCTTAGGGTTCACTCAAGCTTTTGCCTCCCCCAATTTCTCCGGCCGCCGCCGGAAACGGCGTAGCCGCGCGTTGCCGCCATCACCGTGCGCCGCCGCTCGCCGCCGGCATGCTCCGGCCGTGCGCTAGCCAAACCACCTACACCACTCGATGCGCCTCGTCGAGGCGAGTTCACAAGCCTAGCTTCTCCGCCGGCGACCTCACCGTCGGCGAGGAATCGACGGTCAAACCTCTCCCTTGTTTTCCGTCTCGCTCGAGTCTCCGAGCCAGGCCTTGGACGGGCGATTGCTTTCCGTCTCGCCCGAGCCCTCGAGCCAGGCCTCGGACGGACGATTGCTTTCCGTCTCGCCCGAGCCCTCGAGCCAGGCCTCGGACGGACGATTGCTTTCCGTCTCGCCCGAGCCCTCGAGCCAGGCCTCGGACGGGCGATTGTTTCCGTCTCGCCCGAGCCCTCGAGCCAGGCCTCGGACGGGCGATTGTTTCCGTCTCGCCCGAGCCCTCGAGCCAGGCCTCGGACGGACGATTGTTTCCGTCTCGCCCAAGCCCTCGAGCCAGGCCTCGGACGGGCGATTGTTTCCGTCTTGCCCGAGCCCTCGAGCCAGGCCTCGGACGGGCGATTGTTTCCGTCTCGTCCGAGCCCTCGAGCCAGGCCTCGGACGGGCGGTTGTTTCCGTCTCGCCCGAGCCTCCGAGCCATGCCTCGGACAGACGTTTGTTTCCGTCATCTCGCTCGAGCTAGGCCTCGAGCGAGCCCTCGGGCGCTGTCACGTTCGAGCCGGGCCTCGAGCGAACGCACACCTATTCCGTGCGCCGAGTGTTTTCCAGAAAACGTTTTCCAAAATGTTTTTCTATTTCCAGTAAATGCTTGTTTATTTTGTAGATCCTGTTTTGTTAGTCTAAATGGAGTGCTTTTAGTTTTGTTAGCTTGTTTGTGAGTAGATCTGTCATGGAAAAATATGAAAGTATTTTTGGCAGAAGTTTATTTTACTGTTTTCATTTATTCCAGTTTATATGCTCTTGCTAAGATAAATGGTTATGTATGTTTTCTGGTTGAGTTAATTCCTGGAAAATTTTGTGTAAGTTTATTATCATGTTTTACACCTGTGAAAAATATATGATGCACTGTTTATGTGGAAAAAGTTTCTGTTATGGTTTAAAGTCCTTTTTGGCTGATTTCTTAAGAATAAGTGTTAAGGTGTTTTATATGCTGAAATAAAATATGGAAAAATTTGTATAGTCTCTGTTTATGATGTCCAAGCTAAGAAAAATGTAAGCATGATCTGTTATGTGAAGAAATATGAAGTTGCTTTACAAAGGTGCTTTTCTGTGTTTTCCTTTGGAAATTCATGTAAGAAATAATATAATGTTTCTGTTCATGGAACTTTCTTGATAAGCATAAAATGTGAAGTAGAATTTGGGAAAAATATGAAATAGAGTAGTGCACCCTTTTACAGTAGGGTTGTAGTTCAAATTATCTTTTTGGGCTGTTTGCTTGTTATTTTTGTATCTGCAGTTCGGTATTTTATTTTTGGCTGAAATTTGTTCAGTGGAGTCCAGCAACTGTTATTTGCCTTCTGGAATTTTCGTGGATTTTTCTGAGTCCAGAAAAGTGCACTTGCAGTTCAAACCTAAGTTTCTTTTGATTTATTAAATAAGAAAAAGGTGAATAAATGGATTTTGTTTTATGAATTAAATAAGTATTTACCTCAATGGTTCAACAAGTTGGTTTTGTTGGTTTGCAAGAAATGCTCTTTCTCATACCTTCACATCTTGCACCCGCATTGTAATTATTTATTATTCGTCGCATGCAATAGGATCGACACTCCCGGAGCCCGAGCAGGAGCCAGAAGCAAACGCCGAGCAGCAGATCCCGAAGCTCCAGCAAGCCGAGGAAGCCGACCCCGCCTGTGACACTAACTTGCCCGAGTGCCCCTCCCACGAGGCCTCGGTCTTCACCCAAGGCAAGCCCCGGAGCATTCTAAGCCTCCTATTATTTACAATTAAATTACTTGAGTCCTTTTATATTGTGATGCATTAGGTTTAGGAGTTGGAATGAATCCTACTTGTTGCATTACCATTCCTTGGTTATTGATTAAATATCTACCTTGTTATCCTGTTATTTAATTACAATGTAGAATTGCTTAGCTTGCTTAATAAAAGTAGTAGTTAAGGATGTTGCCGTAATACCCTGATGGGTAGTTACCGGATCACGGTTGGCTATATTTGCTATCGTGGAAAAGAACCTGAGTAGTAATGAAATACGGTCAACTGGAAGGCAAGACACCAAGTTGGAACTTGGGGGCAGTCCGTCCGTTGGATCGTGTAGGTTTGTATCGATGTTGGCCCTCGTTCATTTTTGAACGCGCCCTTTTACTTAGGGATATGTCGGTGCCGTAATCATCGACCCCAAAGCCGGTTAGAAGCTGTTCGGGCCGGTCTCAACCCGTGTCGTGCCCTCTAGTATGGAAATTGCGATCTGCCGCGTGAGGCCATCGCCAGGTTCCAATTGGGCGGTCCGTGCTTGAACCGCGACGATTACCACCACGAACAAGCATCGAGCGGTTGCCCAATGCATGGACCCGACGGGGAAAGTGTGGGCTGGTATTAAAGGTCTTTCATCAGCTGGTTTGGAATTCGATTTGAGTCGCCGTCTCCCCCGGTTAGTGGGAAACTATGGCGAGCGTCACCACGATACAACTCCATGTGATGTTTTAAAGGTTCAACTAAAATGTGGATAAGTCAATTGGATATGGTTATATTATTGATTGGTAGATTCAAGTGAGTGCTCTAGTACAGGTGAAAAACCTGGAATTAAGGAATAGGTCTAAAAAATGACAGCTCATCATTATCATTAATTACCTCTTATCTAAAATTAAGCTTTTCGCAACTGAAAGATCCCAGCTCTACCTCAAAAGCCTTGCATACCCTTGGAGTCTTTATTTTCAGTTGGACGGGTAAGTCTTGCTGAGTACATTCCCGTACTCAGGGTTTATCCTGTTTGTTGCAGATGGCCAGGTCTACTTTGCCTATTGTAAGCACTGCCTCTACCCCGTGGAAGGTGATGAGGAGTAGGCCCAGGGCAGGGTCGTCCAGAAGCTTCCCTTTTTCTTTTGCTGGTCTGAGACTTCTAGTGGCACATTATCTAAAAAGGGAAGAGTGAGTTGTGTGAGTTGGTTTATCAAACAATGTTTTATTTGGACCACATGTGTAGTGGTCGTGCTTTAAACTATTTCAGCTTCCGCACTTTTAAACTCGGTATTGTAATAACTCCGTTTTAAATTCGCACTCTGATATTTTAAATTCGGTTTCGTTTTCGTTATGATGTATCTTTACGAATGTAATCCTTGAACGATGCGATCATGTATGATGTATGGTGTTAGAAATCCTTCGAGATTTCCGGACTACCGGGGTTGTATGGGTTCAAGTATCAGTCGAAGTCAGACGGATTTGGCTAAGATAATACTTGAGCTCTTATAATCAGTACGGTTCCGCCACAACCCCCTCCCCCGCTGGACGTAGGGCCTTCTTTGCCCGAACCAGGATAAATCCTTGTGTCATCTTGCATCACCATCCAGGAAGAGAGCACGCGATCATATTACTCGTTGGTGTCATACCCCCGGGTTCGAAACACCGACACTTGGCAATCGCCCTCGCGGGATATTTCCCTCTCGCGCGGACATTTTTTCAGTTTTGCCAAGTCTAAGGGGGTGTTTGGTTCTCACCCCTTAGAGTTTAGTCACTAAAGTTTAGTCATTTTTAGTCACTAAAGTTCCAAACACCCCCACTAAAAGTCACTTTTAACACTACAACTCTAGTGACCTCCACTAAATTTTAGTGGCTAAACTCTAAGGGGTGCGAACCAAACACCCCCTAAATACAAAATCATTGGAGATTGACTCTTTTTACCTTTGCTATATTAATTTGAGAGTTGACAAATAGCATACTTTGTCAAACAAAAAATGCAAAATCGTTGGAGTTGCTCTAACTGTCAACCACATAAAAAAGGGCCGGACCCGTTCTCCTCGAAACGGTTGTGGCTGCGGCTGTTTTAGTTAGAATCTGTATCGGTCAAACTTTTTTTAACTTTGACTAACTTTATACAAAAGAGTAATAATATCTACGATATAAAATGTACATATTATGAAAATATATTATATGATATATCTAATGATGTGAATTTGGTACCATCAATCTTGATAGTTTTTTTCTAGAAATTCGGTTAAAGTTTAAAAAGTTTGACTTAAGACAAGAATTGATTGTTTCGTGAATAGAGGGAGTATATTTTCATAGCATATACTTATTTAATGTTATAAATTAATTTGTTTTAATAAGTTTGGTTAAACTTTATATAGATTTTTTTTTTGACAACCACAACCATTTAATTATATAAAGTTAAACCACATTACAACAGCTTGGGAAAAGAATTCCCTGATTACAGAGCATTAATAAAACTAGAACTAAATACTGCCAAATTCTTCTCGTATATTCAACGATTGGTCGAAGATACTTTGGCGCCTTCGGGACGGGCCATCGCAGACGCCTCTTGGAATTGCAGAGAGCAGGTATACCCGGCCTCTCGAGGGCTGAAGGGTCGCATTGGCGAGTGCCATCTGCTTATCTAGTCAAGTGGAGCATTTTCGAGCTGCAGCTACTTTCTCATCACTACAGCATGCTATGTAGAATATTGGCTGACTTTGTATAGGGCATATACGAGTACACCTTTCATTTTAAAATAACTGTAGTTCTCACTTTCTAAAAAATTATTTTAACTATAAATATATAGTAATAAATATTAATATTATGGTACATATTAATACTCCCTCTGTTTTTTATTGTCACATTTAGTTTGTCTTAAGTCAAATACGTGTATCTTTGACCATTAATTTTTTTAAAAAATATGTAGTTTCAAATCATAATATTTATATTTTAGATTTATTATTAGAAATAATATTCTAATATGTAATTTATATATTGTGAAACTATAAGGGTTTTAAAAAATGATTGGTCAGAGATTGAAATGTTTAACTTAAGACAAATCAAATGTGACATTTAATAAAAAAACGGGAGAGTATCATCGGAAAGATCTTTGAATCTAGTTTTTTAACAAATTTATTTGGAGATAGAAATATTGCATGTATTTTCCATCATTCTAATTAAACTTGTGGCATGGATACCTAAAACCATAGTTATTTTGGAACGGATGGAGCAGAAACTATGTCTATATGCCAGCGAAGGATGAAAAAGGACTAAGTTTTTTCCGTTACAAACCGACCATTTTTTTCATATTTGACTCGTGTGTTTCTGTATTTTTGGAAAAATCTGGAAACGGTACGAAATCTAGAACAGAGGTTCTCGGAATCGTCAGAAGTAGAAATGATATTTTTCCATTCGTATTTTCGGAATTCTGCATTTAGTCAGAATATTTCCAGATTTAAATCTAGAATTTTAACGGTTTTTGGGATTGACTTCTTTTATTTAAAAAAATCAATGATCAATATCTTTTAATTCATAGCTCCAAATATATCAAATAATATATCCTTTTGATCAGCTTGACGAGTTCTTCGCAATGTTGTACTCTAAATAGTGATCCCAACAACATGGATGATGAGGCATAACTGTGATTTGTGAAAAATATATTTATGTTGCTGTCGAAATATTCTCTCTCACACATGTTATATTATTAGGGTCATTGTATATGTTTGTGATTTCAAGTATAAAGATATGCGGTGCTCCAGCTTAAGTTTCGAGCTTCTGACCGTTTTCGTTTAATTTCTGATCGTATTGGTTCGTTTCCGCACACTCGCATATTCCGATTCCATTTCTAAAACCGTAACCGTTCCTATTTCCGCCAAAAAATATATAGAAACAAAGTAGAAATAGGGTTTTTCTGTCCGTTTTCATCGCTAATGCCAATGATAGTTTTGAAGACGCACAAACATAGGATCAACACCGTCTTTTCATCGGTAATGCCAATGACAGTTTTGAAGACGCAAAAACATAGGATCAACACCGTCTAAAACTCGTAACAGAAGGCGCGTATATCCTCCGTTCTATTAAAATGTCGTTTTTGACCTGTTAGACTTTTCATTTGACCATTTATCTTGTTTAAATTTTATATATAAATAAGAAATTATTATTAAAGTACCATTAATGATAAAATAAGTTATAAAAAATAAATAAATATTTATATAAATTTTTTGAATAGGTCGAACGGTCAAATAAGAAATTTCAAAGTTAAAAATGATACTCCCTCCATTCCAAATTATAAGACGTTCCAAGAATCTTGGAGAGTCAAAGTTAAACTTTGACCAAAATTATAGAGAAAAATATAAAGATTTATACCATCAAATATACATATTATGAAAATATAACTAATGGAGAATCTAATTGCACTTAGTTGATATCATAAATATTATTATCTTATTATATAAATTTGGTCAAAGTTGAAAAACTTTGACTCTCCAAGATTTTTGGAATGTCTTATAATTTGGGATGGAGGGAGTATTTTTGAAAGAACAAAGGGAGTACTAGCCGCTGAATCAGCCGCGGCCGCGGGCGCACCACAGTCCCACTGACAACATGCAGGATGTGCCTTGCTTAGACCTGGGCATTCGGTCGTGACCGAATCGATCAGTTTGGTTCTTCGGTCACTTTGAAAGTTCGGTCATCTAAAAATGGTGACCGGTCGGTTAGTTTCAAAACTCAAGACCGAGCAAGTTCGGTCTCGGTCATGACCGAACTATACAAAACATCTACTAAATAGTATATATTTTTTTAGCAAATTTTAGTATTTTTTTCTATTCCATGGCAAAAATAACAATACAACTATAGATTAAATAGAGTGATAAGAGTGATGGTTGATATAAACCCCTTAGAATAAATATTATATCACTAATAATAGTCTAAAGTACACATTATATCCATAAAAAATAGATGTTCGGTTAGTTTGGTCAGTTCGGTTATCCGAGATATATGACCGAACTAACCGTAAAAAGTTCGGTTAGTGCAGACTCAGGACCGAACTAGTGACCGGAAATTTCGGTCTCGGTCACTTCGGTCTCGGTCTCGGTCTCGGTCTCGGTTAGTTCGGTTCGGTCTTCGGTTAATTATGTCCAGGGCTAGCCTTGCTTGTTGCTACCTCGAGCCGAGGCATGTGAGACCATGTGTCCGTCTGCCATCCCAGGCTCCCAGCTGCCTCTGCTTCGGTGTGAATTGATCCCAGGGACACGATGAATCGAAGGACAAGTATTTTCGCGAAAAGAGCAATTCACCGACAGGTTGCCTCTGCTTGGTCATGCACCAGAGAGACAGAGTAGCCTGTTCAAATACCGGACTAGGCTCAACTTAAAAGCCCGGTGGGAAATCCCATGGACCGAGAGAGAGAGCGCATAGAACCATTTTCTTTGGGCTGGGCTGAATATTTTGGGCTTCGAAGCCCCCAAATTGGAAAACAGTAGCATAAGCCTTGGCTAAAAAAAAAAATCCTGAGCCCACCTGGTGTCTGACCAGGCTGGGCCTGGGTGGGGTTTTCATGTTGGACCAGGCTTAAAGGGAACGTTGGCTCCCATTTTTTAAAAAATTCTGTAGTGAAGCTATGAACAAGAGAATTTAATTAATAGTTCAGGCATGCCATATTCTAGAGTTATTCTTAGGATTGGACATTTCCCCTTGAACCGTGCATTATCTGGTGTGTTTTTTTTGGTTCTCGTGTGCTTGTGTAAATTGTAGCATCGGCTATATGCTTAACATTTGGATTGTTACCTCTCCTACGATTCATTGTTATGGAAAAATAGAATAATGTTTAGTACTCAATCCTTTCTAAATTATAAGACGTCGCATCTAGATATACGCTATGTCTAAATACATACTAAAAACGATATCTAGAAAAAAAAGCAAAAACATTTTATAATTTGGAATTGGCAGTAATTAGCCGGTCTGTGTTCAGTGCCAATTTTGGTGGATGCAAACGTTATATACTAGGCATCATATTTTACTCTAAAAAATATACTAGGCATCATACAGAAAATTTTCTGGACGTGTTCACACATTAATCAGTGTGATGAGCACAGTTGGTAAATGCACAAAATTTAGCCGTACTACTTTTCATCTGGAAACAAAAACAGGTCCTTCGATATGTTTTCCTCGCGAACAGAGCTAGAGCTTTAGATAATGACTCCTTAATTCGAAACATGCCATTAGCACAGAAAGCAGCGGCTTTATTCCTTGGCCTGGGAGGTGCACAGAAAGAGACTGTTCTGCATATTTCTTTTCTGCTTCTAAAAAGGTCTCTCTATATATATAAATGTATGAGAGAATTATTTATTTGGCCTAAAAAAACTATGGTTACTTATATGATTTTTTTTAAGTTGTGTATATGACCTCAAAATGAAACTTTGTTACTTATCTGGCCTTCCGTTAGATTTGAGGGCATAACGGTGTTAGGTGTTGGGTAAAAAGACCATTTTGCCCCTGCGCTCTAAAAATAAAAAAAACTGTATAAAACAGTATATATACTGTTTATATATATATATTACTGTTTTATACATGGGTTTTTTATTTTTATATACAGTATATATACAGTGTTTATATATATGCATTTTTTATTTTTTAGATAGAGGGGCAAAATGGTCGTTTTACCCAACACTTAACACCGTTGTACCCTCAAATCTAACGGAAGACCAAATAAGTAACAAAGTTTCATTTTGAGACCATATACACAACTTCAAAATAAAAAGGACCACATAATTAACCAGAGTTTTTTTTTATCCTCAGTAAATGTATACCATTCTAAGCCACTATCTCAATATGCTATGAGTAAGATACTCTTTGTAGTACATCAGTCAGATCCAAAGAGAAATGTATACCACGCTAAACCACTATCTCAATAATTAAGCATCATATATAATTAAAATAAACATGTTTGGACTATACGTACACACAGGTAGAAGCAATGCCCGATTTCCTTGTTGGATATGTATGACAGGTAATTACTATTATTTTTCTGCACAAAATATATTAAAAAATAAGTACTATGATGTACGTACACTTATATTAGACATATATCAATGCTATGACTATATCAACATCTTCTTCTGAAGTTTGATATTGTCCACTCAACAAGGATGACAAAAAGGGAGAAATGAATGTATAGATTGTTCTCTTCTTTAGCATTTTACACCTTTTGCAGAATATGGATTCCTTTTACTGGAAATTTTGTAGAACATTGTTACCTTCGAGAGAAAAAAGAGATGCTTCCACTTTTCGGCTTTGAAAGTACGAACAAACGAACGACATCTTTTCTTATATATGCATCTATAACCATATCAGATATTGTGCTCAATCATTTAACCACAACCACACCGGAATGCGTTCAAAAGATTGGAATCATAAGAGAACCAATGTTAGAACTTTTACGCAAAGGCCGACGTTGGATACAATAAAACAATATCTAGTTCACCGGCATAAAATCTGAGATAAGAAGTTGGTATACAAAGTCTTCATGTCTTTGTACAGTAGCATTTACTCGTAAATAAACCTTGTTTTGTCCCCATGTAATAGAGAAATCCAATTTATGTTGCTACCTTTTCATTATTGCCCGTCACATTTTTCTTAAATCAAATAATCATGATAAGCTAATGCATGCATTGTAATAAAATATATATGGACATGCATAGGTTTTTCTAGTGTATCATCTTTATATCTGGTTTGTTTCCACTCCCAATGCAACTTTAAGGTATATATGCATATTTTACCCTCCATGTGAAAAAAGAGCTACTAGATTCTACTTTCTTAGCATTGGAAAGAAAATAGAATATTGATATCCTTATCACGAAAAGAACGAAAGTATTTGTCGGTATTGTAGTCATATAGCATAGAAAGACCTGTGCATCGACGACCTGCTAGATAAGTTCCATGTCATATGAAGCAAGCTCATTGTGTGACAGTTGAGATCCATAAGCTGTTTTGGGGGAAAGATAAAATATAGGAGAACAAACACCGACATGGAACTATATATATAATGGTTATTTTTCTGAATAATGAAAATATACCGAGGAATGGTATGAACAATAGAAAGAAGGTTCTCTACATGACCCACCTATTGCCCCCACTGAATTATAGCCAATAGCAAACCTGGGACATGATTAATTAATTGCATAAAAGTATAAAACCATAAAAGGTATTCATTTAACTTCTTACGTAAAGCCCTACCAAACGATAACTCAAGGAACAACCTCGCGAGAAATGTAGAGGGAAGAAGCCATTTTTTGTACTACAAGATGAAGCTTTGTGTAAACATGACTTCTATAGCTCCTTAAATAATATGTTGCAAAGAAGCCCTAATAGGGCCTAAATACAAAAAACTATCAGCTAGATCCATGATCCAAATAAGACTCAACTAATAACCTAGCTAATAAAAAAACTACTAACTAGCTTTCCAAGCTAACAACTAGCAATCAATTGGCTAGTGTAAAGCAAAAGACACAAATGTGAAAACAAAAGCAAGAACAAAAACAACAATGTGATGACAAAACGTAATGAAACCATACACCTTATACATCTACGCAACAAAGGCACAAGAAAAGTGAAGTGTTAAACGACAATACTCCCTCCGTCCCAAAAAAAAGTCGCTACGGAATGTGTGCGGATCAAACTTTTCAACTTTGAGTAGGTTTGTAGAAAATGTGTGTAACATCTATATCTCCAAATAAGTTTATTATGAAAGTATATTTAAAGATCTATCCAACGATACTAATTATGTACCATAAATATTAATATTCATTATATATATTTGGACAAAGTTAAAATTTTCTAACTTTGAAAAGCGAGAATGACTCTTTTTTAGACAAAGGGAGTATTATTTATCCATGTTTCCTAGGCAGTAAAAATCCTACAGTTGAAGATAATGCATATATTGTTGGATGTAGCCAATTGAATGCATTGTTAGGTTGTTGATCATTAGTCTCTCTGGTAAACCAAAACAAGCAAATAGCACAATGCTTTATGTGTAAAATATGTAAAACTCCTTTCAAAAAGTGTAACATGTAAAATAGGAGAAATATTTATGCTAAAACATTATGTATAACTTGAAACAAGCTTCGTTCTATGCAACATGACATTATCTTTTTTAAAAGGCGCGACCATGACAACCACCTTGCACACTTATAAGTACTTCATTCTTGGACCTGGTTTTTTCAAGTCGACATTGAGCAAGGCTAAAAATCACCACATAAGACCAACAACAAGTTGTCCTTTGTTCTGCAACAAAAATGACTGATGTGGAACCGTTGGTTTTGTCCCATGTGATACGAGATGTGTTGGATTCATTTACACCAATTATCTCCCTCAGAATAACCTACAACAATAGGCTACTTTTAGCAGGTCTTGAGCTGAAACCATCTGCGGTTGTGAATAAACCAAGAGTTGATGTTGGGGGCACCGACCTTAGGGTGTTCTATACACTGGTAAGAAAATAAATATGGCATGCTTCTTTCATGTGGAAGGATGACAACATCCACCAATAAATAACCTATTGTATGTTGTCAACATGAGTACTGCTCAATTAATCTCTTGTCTTCTAACTTATTTGTTCTTCATTCACATAAGGTATTAGTAGATCCAGATGCCCCAAGTCCAAGCAATCCATCACTGAGGGAGTATTTGCACTGGTAAGTTTAGTTCATTATTAGTCAAATGGCAGTTGGTTCATAGTGTCTTTAGCTTTTCCAGTGAGCTATAAATTGTCCCATGACAACATCATACTCGTAAAATGGCAGTTGGTTCACAATGTCTTTAGCTTTCTTAGTGAGCTATATATTGTCCTAAGACAACAACATACTCGTACATTATAGATTCTCTTTCTTGTTGTCTACTTTTTTTAGATATTTCTTCCTTTGTTGTCCTTATTTTAATATAATTTAATTTGTGTTGCATGTAGGATGGTGATAGATATTCCTGGAACAACTGGAGCCAGCTTTGGTATGATTCGATGAAATCATTGTTTCCCATCTAGATTCTTCCCTTTTTAGCATGATTTATGATCGCAAAAGATCCTTGACTGTGTTAACCGACTCACAATTAGTAAAACTGCTCTATCACCTTGTAATAGTTATAATGACCTTGACTTAGAAAAATGTTTTCTGGAGAAGTTGTATAAAAGAGAAAAAGCACGATCAAAACAAGCTAGTTCGGAGTTTTAGTAAAATAAAAGCTGTGAAGAGAGTGTGTTCAGAAAAAGCTGCAAAAGAACATGTTGTTTGGCTTATAGTTTTATAAAGCATTATACCAAACCCTGTTTAGGTGGTGTCTTTGATTTGCCTACTAGTAGGATGTTCCATTCATTTCAAATTGTAAGTTATTTTAGGTTTGTCCTAAATTAAAACTTTCTTAGATTTAACCACATTTACATACAAGCATCAAACAAGATTCATGAGATACACCATGAACTATATTTTGATAGTGCATTTTATTTGGTGCTCTAGACATTAATATATTTTTTCTATAAACTTAGTCAAAACTAGAGAAGTTTGACTTAGTATAAAACTAAAATAACTTACAATTTAAAATGAAGGGAGTATAGAACAAAAATCCATATATCATACCAAATAAAGCTAAAGTATTTTTTAGCATTGTGAACAAAAGTTGAGTTCATAATTGTACATATAAAAATAGTAGAGCTCCTCTTGTTATGCAGGTCGGGAGCTCATGTTTTACGAAAGGCCAGAACCAAGATCTGGTATACACCGCATGGTATTTGTGTTGTTCCGACAACTTGGCAGGGGGACAGTTTTTGCACCAGAAATGCGACATAACTTCAACTGCAAGAACTTTGCCCATCAATACCACCTGGACACTGTGGCTGCCACATATTTCAACTGTCAAAGGGAAGCAGGATCTGGAGGGAGAAGGTTCAGGCCTGAAAGTTCGTAAGGAATCACAGACTATAACTATTGCATGATCGTCGTCCTACAGACTACAGAGTATATATAGCAATTGTTATGGAATAATGTGCATGAAATCAATATAAAATGCACACTGTCCCTAATATCAGTTACACACAACACTATATATAGCTCTAACTACCACCTCATATGTACTTGTTGGTCTGTTTATATGGCACAAGATCAAACATTAATATTTACTGGTCCTTTGGACAACGATGCTGATGAGCAAACTCCTCGCATGTCGCTTTCATCTTCCTTCAGCAGGCTCTTCAGATCTTGTAGTTTGCATCGGTTTCATCTGTGTACTATTTGTAAGTTTTGCTATTCTATGATCAACAAAGATATTACTACTACTGCTACTAATTAGCATGAGTTTTTCTCGCTATATTATATCATGGTATTATGAGATTTCACACCCTCCGTTGTGACCCATCACTTTCGCTAATACTCCCAACTCTAGTCGCCGTTGTTCATCTCCACACGTAGTCATCCTCTGAGGTCGAACCCTCCAAAACCAATTGTGTCATAACCCTTGAGATCAAGTGCGGCACTGCGCCAGGTGCCACTGCCCTTGAGCGTATGACTGCATGAACGCAAGACGTGATAGTCCTCCAGCGCCAGGAGACAACCAACACAACCACATGCCCTGGCGCTGATGCCCAAGAGCGAGTGGTGCCGCTATCGTCGCTGTCCTCAGACGCGGCACACGAGGGCGAGATTCGCTGCTGCTATCTATCGTGGCACCAACAGGGGAGGATGGCGACATTATGAACGGGCACAACACAACCATTCACGAGAAGCCTTTGCCACAATGAGTATGATTCGCTACGATCTGAGAGAGGTTGCGCCATCACCGACCTCCATGCACACAGGCTTTCCAGTGTTTACAACGTGAAGAAGGTCAGCCGACCCCTGTGCCTGTCGTACTTGATCGATCTCATCTCGTCGAACTACATATACATCTACAAGTCTACAAGTGTCCGCCATGACGATCTTGCTTGTCCTGCTCACCCTCGAATGAAACTCTCTCTCGATCTCACCGACCATCTGATGACCAATGCCGCCCACTACAAGTCTACAAGTGTTCGTGCATGACGCCGTTTATGCTGTCGTGGACCTACAACACCGTCATCTCCGACCCTCAAGAGTTTAAGTTTATGGAGGTCTTGTAGATCTGCAGAAACACCACCTACACACCGTGTGGTTTGTCATTTGTCATTGATCATTAGTTCCTCGACAACGAGAAAACTCTGCATTTACATCTACCTGAACTTTCCCCCTCACCCCAACCTCAACCCTCGTGACCATTGATCTCGATGGTCCCGAGAGTCAGAGGTGGGAGCCCTCGAAAAGGTTCTAATAAATAGGTAAAGGGATGAATAACTTAATAAAATTTTCTATAAAATGACTAAACAAGTTAGTTAGCAAATAAGATAGTGAAACTTTTTGTCCTAGCTTTACGAGGATTGCTAGCCACCTACAACAACAATTCTAATAGCTATGAGTTACTACTTAGTAAACTAGTGAGCTTAAAAAACTAGCTATACTAGCAACTACTTCTATCTCTACACAAAAACAACTAGAAAAGAAAATGCAAGACATAGAAGGGGAGTGCGGCCCACCCCCACGGCCACGAGCGTCTGTGGCGCTCATCCGATGGTCATTGTCGTTGGTAAAGAAGACAAGTTTGCCGCCTCCCGTGCTTCCTTCTGTTGGCGTTGGTGAAGCAGTGAATTGGTCTAGCGAGGGGAGCCGACAAAACACTCACGCCGTTGCCGATCAACAAATTGCCCGTGAAAAGCGCAGATGGCTGAAGAGTGCGAAAAGGCAGGGTCAAGCAATAGGAATGCAGGCAAGGCCATGAAGTTGCTCAACCTGGAGCTTTGAGGTGCTAAAGCCACAAAAGGCGCTAGGAGATCGTGTCTATCAGTTTGTGCCATCCTTGTTTCAAAGAGTCATTTCGTTAGATCTAGAACTAGAGAAACTATTTCTAGAAATAGAATCAAAGTACAAAAGTCTGACAATAGTCCCTGCTAGTTTTATGTCATTTTCTACTTAAAAAATGCATACAATTTGGAGTTGCGGAATTTTTGTTTGAGAAGCCCATTTCTTATTAAATTCTGAATTTAGAAAAATTAGAGAATCCTTTCTTGCACCATCAAAATATAATGGCCACCGTTCACTATGCACAAGAAAAGTTCATTATGCATTTGTTCACTAAAGCATCAATTTATCAAGTACGGATGATTGTGCAAATCCTAAATGATTGTTAGGTAAACTTTACCTATTTAGTTCCTCATTTTCTCATATATATATGGATAACTAAAAGAACTATATGCTTGAACAAACAAGTAACTGAATGATTTGTTTCTCATTTACTCTCATAAAATGGCTCGACTGCGACTTAGCAACAAGCATTGTCTTTTATCAACTTTGCACATTTCCATTTAAAATTTTTAAGAAATGGTAAGGATTATTTGTTGTTTCATTTAAGTATACATGTCTAATATGTCAATAATCACAATCATGGTACAAGATTAGGGATCACAGTTTTCAATTGGTTAGATATGATGCAAAAAAAAGTCACGTCATCGTCATGTTGGACGTTGAGCTGTGACGAAACGAAAGTATCCGTCATAGATCTACCACTCAATTGCTAAGATGTGCAAAAATAATCCGTGACGTTCAGATCGTCATATATAAATCACCTAATAAATGAAGAATATGATTCTACGATGGTTTTTTAGAACGTCATCGAAAACCGTCATGTAAAGCATCATTTCTTGTAGTGGTATAGGTCACTATTTATCTTGCAAACTTACTGACACTATTTATCTTTTCAACCAATTATGATCCGTGAATCAGGAGTGCCCACCGTGCTTTTTCTGTCTGGATGTTTTTTCATATCTTTTTTTTTCGATTTCTTTCTTTTTTTCTCCAGTTTCGGTTACATTCAGTTACATTTTGTTTTTCCATTCTGTTTTCTTTATTTTTCACATTTTTCAACTAAACATGTTTTTATTCTATCATTTTTTATTTTCACGTTCAAGAATGTGAAATATAAACGGAATATAAATAATAATAACAACAAAAATACAACCAATACTTTATACAAGCTTTGAACTGCTGTCCATGCACTGAGAAATAGATATTTCTACCATCAAATTATTAATGTAACTTGATTAAAAGCAAAACCCTTGACCATTAGCTAAATGTTGATTCAGTCTATAGCCCAACTAATCAAATCGTGAAACTAGATCGTGAATATTTTATTATCAGTTTTATATAAATAAATGTGCATCCTGTACGTATGCACCATTACTATACATTGTCATATTATTGCCAACAATTGCTTAAATTTTGGATGCCGTCAAAAAATAAATTATAGCTCTCAAATTTTATATAAAGAAGACACATCAATAATCATGTAGCAATTTTCCCCGCTACAACAGACGGTCACGTTTGCTAGTACAATCTAAATTCGAAATACCTAAAACCCCGTAGACCTTGTTTCACTGCACACAAATACACCTTAATCCATGTGAGTTGGAAAAAATTGGAGTGAGTTTAGTTCAAGTTACACTTCAATCCATTCTAACCCATGTGAATTAGGGTGTATTTATGTGCAGTTAAACAAGGCTTTAGTTGGTGAGCCAAAGACCAATTCACTAACCTACTTATTTTACATACTCGCCATTCTGCTAGAAGAACTTGAATATGTAATACTCTATTTTCTTAAATTTAGAGATTTAAAGAAAGATGAATCGACCACTATTTAGAGCATGTCCACCAATACTGACTTGTTCGCTTGAGCTTATCAGCCAGAAAAATTCCCCACCTTTCAGCCATAAAATAATATTTTCTTTTATAACAAATCAACCCTACAAATCAGCCACAACCACAATAAGTGTTACCGAAAAGAGCCACTACAAAAAAAAAAGCCCACCTACTACTTTCTGTTTGGGTAGTAACCTATGAATTTCAGAGAGCCTGTTTTCTGCTCTTGTCTATAGCAATGTTACCCAGGGGCGGATCTACGGGGGGGGGGGGGGGGGGGGGGGGTTGGGTGGGCTCCAGCCCCCCTACAGCTGGTACGTCAATAGAAAATTAGGGATAATTATGAGAAAAATTGGTAGAGAAAAGAAGAAAAAATGTAGAAATAGAGGAAGAAGAAGAGATCAGCCCCTCCTTTGATCGTGTTCTGCATCTGCCACTGATGCTACCCACTCCCTCTGTCTCATTTCAAGTGTCACTATGGTATTGGTAGTGGTGTAATAACTTTCTTAAATTTAACTAAGTTTGTATAAAATATTATCAATATCAAATAAGTTTATTATGAAAGCAAATTCAATGATCTATGTAATGATACTTATTATGTATTATAAATTTTAATAATTTATATAGATTTGGTTAAATTTAAGTTTGTTTGACTTCTTAGAAGGTGAGTGAAAGGATCAAGATGCCCAAGAGGGGGGGTGAATTGGGCTTTTCTAAAACTTCTTGCAAGAATTAAAACCTATCAACCCCAATTAACCCCCTAGTGCCTAGAAGTGTGTATGACAAGAATTAACCGCACAAAAGACAATCGCTAAACCATTTCTACTCTAGCATGACAATTCAATATGAATGAACAACAAGTAAATGCGGAATTGAATTGCTCAAAGGTAAATGCGTAGTAAAGAGAGTAGAGATGACTCGACGATCTTTTTGCCGAGGTATCGAGGTGTCGGCACACCCCCCTAGTCCTCGTTGGAGGACCCGCGCAAGGGTATCGCTCACCCTTGATCCGCGCAAGGATCAAGTGCTCACTACGAGCTGATTCTTCGCCACTCCGGCCCGGTGAATCGCTCGCTACCGGTCACAACTTGACTTGGGTCATCCACAATGCCTCCGGATGATCACCAAGCTCTCCGATCGCCACCAAGCCGTCTAGGTGATGCCGATCACCAAGAGTAACAAGCTAGAACTCTCACTTGACCAACACAAGGCTAAAGAGATGGATGGATGCACACTTGCTACTCAATTCTCACTAGGAGGTGTCTAATTCTCACAATTAGCAAATCACTCAACCTCACTAGGGCTCTTGCACTCACTCACACTCACAATGTGTTTCTCAGCTGATGGAAGTGGCAAGAACACTCAAATGGATGGAGGGAAGGAAGTATATATACTCCCCCAACCGGCCATCCAAAAACAGCACAAGACAGGCATTCTGCGGGGGCATCGGACGCGCCGATGCCTAGCATCGGACGCTCCGATGACCTCGTCCAACGGTCTACTGTACCTTCTTGTCAGACTGTTTAAAGGGACATCGGACGCTGGGCAGCGTCCGATGCCACCACATCGGACGCGTCCGATGTGGATTTACCCTCTCTGGAACCTCTCTGGATGGCCATCGGACGTTGGCTCTCAGCGTCCGATGCCAGCGTCCGATGCGGCTTCCAGTTCACGCCCACATGAACAGTGGCATGGGCGTGTTCGATGTGGACACATCGGCGCGTCCGATGCCATGCACCAGACTAAACCCTAGTCGGGGTGAGCATCGGACGCGTCCGATGCCCACCTGGCCAGCGTCCGATGCCCATAACAAGGGCAGACTTAACTCGGATCGCGACGCGGCCTAAACGACTTTTGATCCTCTCGACTTAAGGCATCTCTCTGAGCTACCTAGGGCTATGAAATAACAAGTGTGCACCACACCTACCTCAATTGTCTTATCTAGGTCAAGCTACTGATTCACGCTCCTCTTTATAGTACGGCCAAAGGAAAAACAAAGACCTAAGACTACCTAAGTGTCCTCCAACACCGTATGACACTTAACCTAGTCTACCACCGTCTTCGTCGTCCGTCCTTTGAAAACCGAAACGATATCCATCGCCAGGGGACATGAACTCCATATGCCTGTATCGTCGCCATTACCGTGACCTAACTCAATCCTGTTTCTGCAAAACACACGTTAGTCACAGTAATCTTGTGTTTCATCCAATCACCGAAACCACTAGGGGCCAAGATGCGTTCAATCTCCCCCCTTTTTGGTGATTGATGACAACACGAGATCGAGTATAGAGAGAAGAGGTTTTTAAATCATGACATGTATGAACTTGCAATGAATAAGAGAAATTGATTAGGGGCAAGTTCAACCATGTCATGCCATCATCCTGCACTCAACAAGTTAGAGTGAATATCAAGTGCAAGAGTAAAGAGCTCGAATACATAACAAATGAGAATTGAGCACAAGTAATCGAGTAAGGCGAAATGACATGTCATATCATATATCATAGTGAGCACATACATGTCATAAAGGTCCATAGCATAAGTATATCACATAAACATGCACAAAAGATACGATAAGTAAAGAGCGTATGCGAAAGTAACACAACATAAGATATCAAAACCCTCTCACATCGCTCCCCCTATCGCTATACTCGGCCACTCTCCCCCTTTGGCATCAAGCGCCAAACTAAGCGCCGGAGGGCGGAGGTGGTGCAGACGAGCCAGGTGCCGTCTCCAGAGAGTGCTGAGTAAACTCGAACTGCTGAAGATACTCCTCGGAGTCGGAAGATGAAGCACGAGTAGCCTGCGGACCCTCTGAAACTGGAAGCTGTGGTGAAGCGGTCCGGGTCGGCTCGGGCACTGATTGCTCTGGCTGGTCTGGCGCTGTCTGCTCTGCCTGCGTGGACTCAGTCTGCTCTATCGCTGTCGCTGTCTCAGTAGTGGAAGTGACAGGAGCCGTAGACGTATGAGCAGGGTCCGATAGATCTGGCGTAGGGAAGCCAGTGAGCTCACTAAAAGAAGCTGACAGATCCTGAGTCACTGAGGTAGTCATAGCATAGAGGGAGTCTGTCGGTCGCGGAGTGAATCCGGTGCGCAGAGGACTGAAGAGCAGGGCCCCGCCTGGAGGAGTGGTGAAGCTCGTGAACTGAGAAGAGCTGGGGCCCGAAAGCTGCTGCGGAAACGGCGGAGGCTGTCCAAACTGTTGCTGCTGCGGAGGAAGGACAAGTGGCTGCCACTGAATCTGCTGCTGTGGGGGAGGCTGCTGCCACTGCCACTGGGGAGGTCCGCTAGAAAGGCGCTCCATGAAGCTGAGAGTCTGCTGCTGAAGTGTCATCATCTGTCGCTGAAGTGTATCAGACCTCTCCTGTGCCTGCTGCTGGGCTAGGGCCTGAGCCTGGGCCAACCTCTGCTGCTCCTAGGCTAGCCTCTGGACGTCCTGGGTCACAGTCCTCTGCTGCTCCTCCATCCGTGCTAGAATAGCGATAAGAGCGGGGTCGGAGGAAGCAGTACCACTGGTCCCGGCCTGTGAGTCGTGTGCACGCGGCTGAAAGCGAGGCGGAAGCTGGTAGTCCTCGTCCGAGCTATCGGTGGTGTCCTCGGCGACGTACGTGTCACCACGCTCGAGCTCTGCCAGCTCCTGCTCAGCGAGGGCCTGAATGGCCTCGTCCTGCTTCTGAGCGGACTCTGGGACCTCAGGCCTTTGTCGTGAAGAAGACGGCGCATCCTGCTGCTGCTGCCTGCGATCCCGACCGTGTCCTAACAGCTGACTCATGTTATACTCGGGGAACACGGTCGCGGAGTGGGTAAGTGACTCAACTGGACGACCCCCTGTAGTGACAGCTACCTTCCAAAGGATATATGAGATACAGTGTGCGTAAGGAAGCTGCCTACGGGCCTTGATGCCCTCTGCCACAGTGTCCTCCATCTCACAAATAATGACGTCCCAGACGTCGAACTCCTGCTGCCTGACCAAGTAAGCGAGTAACCACAGCTGCAGTCTGGAGAGGCCCTCTCGGAAACCAACCCTGGGAAGCAAGGTCCGCCTAAGAACCTCGTTGAGGATCCGAGTCGTAGGGGTGAGATCCCTAGGCGCGCGACTCGAACCCTCACCGAAGGGCTCAGTGAAGCACGAACGGACCAAGTCTGTCGACGGCTGGGCACCATCGTGAGGGCGGCGGGGTGGCTCCGTCCGGTCGTAGCACAAGTCGTGGATCCGGATCTGGGAGTGTCGCAAGCCGAACCAACCCCAGATCTCTGATGAGAAGAGTCTGTAGTGCTCCCCCTGAAAAGCGAACTCAATGGTCTCTCGGTCCGGGTGCACCCATAGCGAAGCATAGAACTGAAAAACTCAATCCTCAATATATGAGCCAGACCGCCCCAGAAGGTCTGCCAGACCGGGTAGATAGGTGAGAATGGGATGGATCTGCTCGCCTGCTGCTGTAACCACTGCCTCTAGCGGACACACTCGCTGAGAATGGAGGCAGATACCGGCGTTCCTGTAGCCCTGGTAAAAATCCTCCTGCAGCACGGTGTAGAAGTCCGGACTGGCCTGCTGCTGCCTCTCCCTCGGGAACCATTGCTCCACTGGTACAAGTCTGAGTGTCTGAATCTGGGAGCAGGTGGCAGCCCGGAGGTCCAGACGCGGGATCAGCGGGGGCGCACGCCTCAACGGAGCACGTGCTCCCGGCAGAGGGACATCGGGCCGGGGTGGCACCGCTGTCCTGCGACGCGTGGACCGGCGCCGGGGAACCTCCTCAGGAACCTCCTCCTCGGCCTCTGCCTCTGCTGCCTCTGCCTGTGCTGCCGCGGCCTCGGCCTGGCCCTGCTGCGAGCTCTGGGGCTCGACTCCTGGCGAGGTGAACGTGGTCCGGCGATCGGCAGCCATAAGCGTGCCAGTCGGTGAGTGGTGGAAACGCTCAACCTCCTCAATAGCTCTGCGCTGCTCTGGGGACAACTGATCCTCGATCCTGAGTCCGCCAGCACTGCCACCTCGCTCAGCACGCTCTGCGGCGGCTGCAATCTCTCTAGCCTGGTCTGCCTCTCGCTGCTCCCTGGAGCACTTCCGGCGCATGATCAGCTTACCCTTCCCAGGCCGCTGACCGGGAGGGGGACGTGGAGGGGAGTCCCCTGGGCCACCACCGACGTTCTTGCAGCGTGGCATCGCTGACAAGAACAGAGAAACTGACGCTGAAAGAGCTCTGGACTGTCGCTGAAAGACCCAACTACCACGGAAAGATCTGTTGATACTGAAAAACCTGACAAAGAAACCCCTAGTGTCACTGATCCTCTGGCGCTGTCACTCGCGAGGCTTGGCCTCGATCCGTACCCGCGGGCTTGGCCCCGGGTTAACTGTTGCTGCCAACAGACACCTGATCACGGCCACTGACTCGCTGCGAGATGAGTGGGGATATATAAGCATATATAGTCTAGAGGCGAGAAAGGCTATGGAAGCAAAGCAAATAGATAAGGAGAGAAAAAGGCTTCGCTACCTGATGAACCGACAAAACGACCACAAGAGGAGATGAGGATCGATGTTCGGGCACCCACACGTCCCACCAAGGGGGTCTGCAAAGAAACGGGCGAAAACGGGGTTACAACAGTGAAGAAACGGCTATTGGGGCATTCTGTCGAGCACCTTGTGGGCAAGGGTATGGAGGATGGAGTGTGGTGCTCACTGGAGGGGGTCGCAGTGCTAGGGAAGAGGCGCCGGAGTGGGAAGATTGCTCGGAGACGAGCTTGAGCAAAGGAGAGGCAGACTTCGATGAGGAAGAAGTGCCCACCAGCGAACTCCGGTGAGCTATGGCGGCTCTAGCGAACTTAGTGCGGCGAGGTGGGCGTGCGGCGGCAGAGAGGCGCGGAGCAAGGAGCCCGACGGTGAGGTGGGAGGTGGCGAGCGTGGCGGCGGAGGCGCGTGGGGAGCACAGGCGCGCGGCGGTTAGGGTTTGAGGGGGAGGCGTCAGCACAGGTTCGAGTGGGTGGGATCGAGTCTGGGTGGCGCGAGGAGGAAGACAAGGGAATATGACGTGTGGGACCTAAGAGTCAGTAGAAGAACAGACTGCGCCGCTTAAAGAGGCATCAGACGCGCCGATGGGTTAGCATCGGACGCTCCGATGACTGTCCAGAGAGCTCCAGAAACGTCCATTTTGCATCGGACGCGTCCTATGCCTCAGCATCGGACGCTGAGCAGTGTCCGATAGAGCATCGGACGCTCCGATGGATATACATCGGATGCAATGCCAACACTGTTCCATCCGGGGCTGTGTACAGTGGGGGCATCGGACGTTCGGGCCAGCGTCCGATGCAGCGTCCGATGCTGCATGTTGGCTTGTTTCGAAGATCTCCGTTGCGGCTCCTTCTCCCAACCAAGTTCCAGCTCAGATAAGAGGCAAATAAACACCAGTTGGAACCTAGTATGAGCATCCTCGCATAAAACCTCAATTTGAAAATATTTTGCCATAGGCTACATATCATTTGTAGAGAAAATATGCGATAAATCCCGAGGAGACAACGTGTGGCCACCAAAACTAGGGGTCTTAACCAATTGGAGCCTCAAATGCTCCCCCTAGTGGTGGACGAACACAACGGTTGCTCAAAACATAACCGAAAGAAAACGACAAAGCAACAACCATGCATATGCAATGCATTACGGAATTTGAATCTAGGATGCTTATCAAGTTTGCTCATGGGTAAGCTTCTTCACACGCTTTTTAGGGCGGTTATCTTAACCACGTCTGACAAGCCTATGTGCATAGCATAATTTAAACATGACATATTATACAATGCAATGCAAAGACAACCCCCTTTCACCTTTTGACAAAGTTACTTAGATCAAGCACATTAAGCTCACTTCGCAATCTACAAAGAGTGTTTTCATCTAGGGGTTTTGTGAAGATATCCATCAATTGATCTTCGGTTCTAACTCCCTCTAAGGATATGTCTTTCTTTGAAACATGGTCTCTAAGAAAGTGATGGCGAATATCTATGTGCTTTGTGCGAGAGTGTTGAACCGGGTTGTTAGCAAGCTTAACCGCGCTCTCATTGTCACATAACAAAGGTACCCTTTCTAGAACTACACCATAGTCTAAAAGGGTTTGTTTCATATAAAGGATTTGTGCACAACAAGCACCCGCGGCTATGTATTCCGCCTCGGCGGTAGACAAGGCCACACTATTTTGCTTCTTAGAACTCCATGAAACTAGTGATCTCCCAAGCAAATGGTGTGCCGGAACCGTCCTGATTATAAGAGCTCAAGTATTATCTTAGCCAAATCCGTCTGACTTCGACTGATACTTGAACCCATACAACCCCGGTAGTCCGGAAATCTCGAAGGATTTCTAACACCATACATCATACAGGATCGCATCGTTCAAGGATTACATTCGTAAAGATACATCATAACGAAAATGAAACCGAATTTAAAATATCAGAGTGCGAATTTAAAACAGAGTTATTACAATACCGAGTTTAAAAGTGCGGAAGCTGAAGTAGTTTGAAACACGACCACTACACATGTGGTCCAAATAAAACACTGTTTGATAAAACCAACTCACACAACTCACTCTTCCCTTTTTAGATAATGTGCCACTAGAAGTCTCGGACCAGCAAAAGAAAAAAAGGAAGCTTCTGGACGACCCTGCCCTGGGCCTACTCCTCATCACCTTCCACGGGGTAGAGGCAGTGCTTACAATAGCCAAAGTAGACCTGGCCATCTGCAACAAACGGGATAAACCCTGAGTACGGGAATGTACTCAGCTAGACTTACCCGTCCAACTGAAAATAAAGACTCCAAGGGTATGCAAGGCTTTTGAGGTAGAGCTGGGATCTTTCAGTTGCGAAAAGCTTAATTTTAGATAAGAGGTAATTAATGATAATGATGAGCTGTCATTTTTAGACCTATTCCTTAATTCTAGGTTTTTCACCTGTACTAGAGCACTCACTTGAATCTACCAATCAATAATATAACCATATCCAATTGACTTATCCACATTTTAGTTGAACCTTTAAAACATCACATGGAGTTGTATCGTGGTGAAGCTCGCCATAGTTTCCCACTAACCGGGGGAGACGGTGACTCGAATTGAATTCCAAATCAGCTGATGAAAGACCTTTAATACCAGCCCACACTTTCCCCGTCGGGTCCATGCATTGGGCAACCGCTCGATGCTTGTTCGTGGTGGTAATCGTCGCGGTTCAAGCACGGACCGCCCAATTGGAACCTGGCGATGGCCTCACGCGGCAGATCGCAATTTCCATACTAGAGGGCACGACACGGGTTGAGACCGGCCCGAACAGCTTCTAACCGGCTTTGGGGTCGATGATTACGGCACCGACATATCCCTAAGTAAAAGGGCGCGTTCAAAAATGAACGAGGGCCAACATCGATACAAACCTACACGATCCAACGGACGGACTGCCCCCAAGTTCCAACTTGGTGCCTTGCCTTCCAGTTGACCGTATTTCATTACTACTCAGGTTCTTTTTGTGGCAGAACCTCCTAAATTAAGTGGCCCACATGCACTCATCATTGTCCTAAGGACCTTTGATCAGCGTGCACGAGTTCCAAATGATTCAAGAGGTCTGTCGGGTGTCCTCGGGAAACCCGAAGCATCCACGTTACATTCTTTCCAGGATAATCCCTCATCAAGCATCACAGTATTACAACAGTTTTATAGATAAGATAAATCAGAGTAAAAGCGGAAAGATTAATATACATAGATTAAAACTTAGGTTTAAAGTTTACATCACCAAAATACTTATTACAAAACTTGTTCGGAACTTTATATTACAAAACTCATTCAAAAGAGGTTACTTGCCCAAGGTCACACATCAGAATCGTTATCACTTTCTTCTACTAGAGTGAAGTAGCATTGTCCATCAAAAGGTGGATCCATGTACTCACCTGCAACAAGGGTTAACAAACCCTGAGTACAAAAGTACTCAACAAGACTTAACCGACTAGAAAAGAGGAGAAGACTCAGGAATGAGAGGCTTAGGAAGTCAAGGTAAGGCTTAAGCAAAATCAAGTATTTTGCACAAAAAGCATTTTGTAAACCTTGTTTTATTTTGGAAAGATTTCTGTATTTCTCAATTCTTCATTGTTCAAGATTCATTTTATCTTTCAAAAACATCCCTAGTTGAGAACCACTCTCCGTTGACAGTCGAAGACCAAGTCTCCATAACCGAGGAGCAACGTTAATCCAGATAAAGAATACTCAGCTGAGGATCCCTATTCACACGGCATATGTAGCACCCAAGCTTGCATAGGCCAACCTGTCTACCACGATTCCCCCAAGATTGGGCCGGTCCTACGCCACCCAGAAGTACAGTACACCACTCTTATCCAGGTACGACGACCACGTGGGTACAAGCTACTTCCGCCATCTCTCCACTCCCAGTGCGCGGTTGTCGGTCCCAATAAAGGATTTCTCGGAGCCAGAGCTTGCCGTAGTATGTGAATAGTTGCAAGTCTTGACCAGCAGGCTCCCATACGGATGGTCCCTAATTTTTTTTGCCAGAAACTGTACCTTGGTTATATCTCACCCAAGCGTAACAGTCTTGTCAGTTTTTCAACCCTGTCCCGGTCGGTGTCAACTGTTGAGTCCCGGACTACAACATGACGGCACCGTATGCTAGGACAACCTCTCCTTGCCGTTGACTAGGTACGGATCAGATACTTAGCCAACAGTCGGGAGTAAAGCCAAATTCCCATAAACATTCCTTAAGTGATCACACTTTTGAAATTGGTATTTTATTGCAAAGTCTAATTCAATAAGCATTGCTAAGCATTTTTCAAATACTTTTGAAAAGCAGGTATCGGGTGTATCAGTGGTCAAGGTGGATAGTGCATCAATTAGGATAGCACACAACTCCTATAAACCTAATGCAATAATTTAACTCAAAAGCATTTAAAGAAATTATTTTATAAATTCAAGGAAAGGGTTAAATGCACCGGGGCTTGCCTTGAGGATCGGTGAAGTCCGAAGATTCTGAAAAACAAGAAAGGTCTGCACCCTCAGGAAAAATCCACTGAGAGTTAGGGCCTTCCGAAGCGGGATCTACACGTAAAAGTGCATATGCATGAATAATGAGATGCTTATGATGTGATCATGGTAAAGATGGAAATTTTCTTAACTATACCCTTTACAGAGTACAACTTTCCCTCACGGTAAAGTTGCAAACCAACAAACCTACTTTAGTTATTATAAACATTAGACAAGTTTTATTATTTTCTGATAAAGCAACTTACAAACAACAAAAAGGCATTTGTATAAAAGAAACCCATAACCAGGGAGCAAATTTTGCTAAATTCCCATTGGTTGTCAAACAATCCCAAAAGTCACACAAATCTACAGGGATCAACTATTTCTATTTATTTTATTAATTATTTTAATTAGCCTTTTATTTATACACCAAGCATACTTTGTCAAACAGAGATGAAATTAAACCTGAAGGTGTATATCAAAGATATCAACTCCCATGTCAAATTTTATGATTTTTGGAGAAACACAGAAAATTACATAAATCAACAACGTTACCTTTATTAATTAAAGCACAGATTTAATTGTCATATCAAAAGTACTTAAAACACAAATTTTATAATTTTTATATTAGCACAGATATGCTATCATCTATCATGTCAAATTTCATAAATAACAGCGTTATAGATTAATTATAGCAAAAACAACAAAACTGATTACTGTGCATAAACCAGAAAAAGAAAAACTTGAACGAACCCAAACTGGGCTTTCGGCCCAAGCCAACACAGCCCAGCGTGGCGCGAGCGCACGGCGGTGAGTGCGGGTGCGTTCCCTCGAGGCTCGGCGCGAGCGAGACAGCACCCGAGGGTCCGCTCGAGGCCTGGCTCCAGCGAGACAACGAGATAAACGTCTACCCGAGGCCTGACTCAGGGCTCGGGCGAGACGGAAAAACGCTCGTCCGTCCGAGGCCTAGCTCGGGCGATACGCTGCGCATGCGTCCGCTCGAGGCTTAGCTCGAGACTTAGCTCGAGGCTCGGGCGAGACGGAAAAACGCTCGTCCGTCCGAGGCCTAGCTCGGGCGATACGCTGCGCATGCGTCCGCTCGAGGCTTAGCTCGAGACTTAGCTCGAGGCTCGGGCGAGACGGAAAAACGCTCGTCCGTCCGAGGCCTAGCTCGGGCGAGACGGTGAACGCGTTCGCCCGAGGCTTGGCTCGAGCGAAGCGGTGTGCCTGACAGCTTTGCAGAAAAACCCTTCGACTTACCCTAAAACAACCCGCAGTCCAAGGCGCTATTCACCTGAGTCTGCGACTTTGCAACCAACACCCTGGAACTTCTCATCTTTACAAACACAAGGTCCCCGACCATGGCCGGTGTGCACGACGGCGAACCGAGCGCCGACGGGCCTTACGCCGGCCGACTCTGGCCAGAAGAGACTCAGCTGACGCAAGCATCAACACCGGCAAGACAGCCGCAGTCGATAGAGCTCTCAACCCTACACTCTACCACTCGGGTTGAGCCTGGCCACGCATGGCGGCGGATTGGATCTCGGCTAGCCCTGTTCCGGCGATCCTAGACCGGTAGCAAGCAAACGGAGAGGCTAGGAAGGTCTAGAAGCTCACCCTGGTGCTGATGGAGAAGCCGGTTCGAGCGAAGGTTGCTCGGAGAGTAGGCGTCCACGGAGCAGTGGCCTTCGGCGGTGAACTCCGGCGAAGACGATGCTGTTCCGGTAAAACCTGAGCACCAGACAAGGAACCATCGAGCCGATGAGCCCTTTGGGATCAAGACGAAACACAAACACGAGAAAGAGAGAGTGGAGAAGTGCTCCGTTGAGCTGACCACGAAGAGGTCGAGCTCGGCGGCGCTTTCTGCTCGGCGGGAAGAAAACCGGCGAGTATGAGCTCTCTGGTGCAAAAGAGATGGAGAGGATAGGTCTGGGAGATGCGCAAAGAAGTGAAGTACTTATAGGCGCGGTGAAAAAGGATGGGAATGACTGGAGACGGTGAATCTGGAGGTTTGACCGGATTGTTCCCGTCGGTACCTTGGTGGCAAACATGGCGATGGCGAGCTCGGAGGTGACGCCACGACGCGAGGAAGAGTGCCAGCAGCAGCTTAACTTGGCCACGAACTCGGTCGCGTGTTCCTTCGGGAGAAGTCGCCGTCCACGCACGAGAGCAGGCGATCAAAAGATCGGCCTTGCTGCCGCCATGAACAGGAGCAAGAACTTATCCCCCCCTTTCCCAAATCTACCCTTTCCAAACTTTGAAATTACTTAGGATTTTTGAATATAAGCTGAAAATATGCCAAAATATCAAATGCTCAGAATTCAATACTGAACATCTTTCATTTTTGCAAGATACCCAAAATATGTTCAGATTTTGAATTAGGATTTGAAATACAAAAGAGGACTAAAAGGGCAAAAGAGGACTTTTACAATTACTTTTGATTTCACTAAAACACTTGAAAAACTTTAAACACCAAAGTTGTTTCTAAACAGAAATAGAGCAACTTTGCTTTTTAAAGCATACCCAAATTCTTTCAAAATTTTGATTTATAGAAAAGGGGACAAAATAGGGTTTTTGAATTATTTAAACTATTTATTTGAATTTCATTCCAATCTGGAATTACACCTCAAAGGTAGCTTGAAACATGTTCCCACTACACCTTTGAGACATAATACCAGGGTTGGGTATAAAATTCAACTACTATACATAAGATTACCATAATACCCTTATAAAGCATAAAAGCATTATTCTTAACAAGAAAGCATAAACTAGGATTGCAAACTTAAACACTCCTTATTACTAAGCACAAGCATGAAAATTAAACTTGTTTTAAGTGAATGCATAATCAGGTTATTAACTCAGATAAAATGCCAGTGCATATGATGACATGTCAAGTTTTAGTCTTGCTTAACACCAGAGTGTTACAGCTCTTTCCCCCTTAAAGAAATCTCGTCCCGAGATTTAACCTGTAGGCTAAGTAATGGAAAAGGAAATGTGTTCGGCACTTCCATTACTAACCTTTACATAAAGCAGGGAAATATTCCCATAAGATAGATTACGAGGATTACACAGAAGAGAGAAACTCTGGAAAACTTTCTAAGAGAAACTCTTCCGACTCCCACGTGGCTTCTTCCTCCGTATGTTGATTCCATTGAACCTTGTAGAACTTGACAGTTCTTTTTCGCGTAACTCGATCTTTCTGGTCAAGAATCTTGATAGGATATTCTGAGTATGTCAGATCAGGCTCTAATTCAATCTCTTCAACATGAATAACATGGTCAGGTACTTGAAGACATTTCTTCAACTGAGAGACATGGAACACATTATGGACTAAAGATAGCTGTGGTGGTAAGTCAAGTTGATATGATACCTTTCCACATCTTTTAAGGATCTGATATGGACCTATATATCGAGGTGCCAACTTTCCTTTGATTCCAAATCGAGTAACTCCTTTCATTGGTGACACCTTGAGATAAACATAATCACCAACTTTAAAGGTAAGGGACTGACGTCTTTTATCAGCATAACTTTTTTGTCTGGATTGTGCCTTCTTCATGTTCTCTTGAATCAACTTGACCTTTTCTTCAGCTTCTCTGACTAAATCAACTCCAAAAAGACTATGCTCTCCAGGCTCAGACCAGTTTAAAGGTGTTCTGCATCTTCTACCATACAGAGCTTCAAATGGTGCCATCCTAATGCTCTCTTGATAACTGTTATTGTAAGAGAACTCTGCTAAAGACAAACATTCATCCCATTTCTCTGAATAACTGAGTACACAGGATCTTAACATATTTTCTAAGATCTGATTAACTCTTTCAGTTTGACCCCCAGTCTGTGGATGATAAGCTGTACTATGTAGAAGCTTGGTACCCAAAGACTCATGTAAGTGCCTCCAGAAAACATTAACAAACTGTGTCCCCCTATCTGATACGATGGTCCTTGGAACACCATGTAGACTTACAATTCTGTCCAAATATATCTTGGCATAGGTAGATGCTGGATATATTGTCTTCACAGATATGAAATGAGCTGATTTGGTCAGACGATCAATAATGACCCATATAGAATCAAACCCTTTTGATGTCTTGGGCAGACCCACTATAAAGTCCATACTAATGTCATCCCATTTCCAAGAGGGAATTGGTAACGGTTGCAATTCTCCAGCAGACCTAAGATGAATTGCCTTCACTTTCTGACAAGTATCACATTTTGTTACATAACTGGCAATTTCAAGTTTCATCTTAGTCCACCAGAATCTCTGTTTTAGATCATGATACATCTTATTACTGCCTGGATGTATTGAAAATCTTGTTGCATGAGCTTCATCAAGAATCTGCTTTCGGAGCTCAGGAACTTTTGGAACCACTAACCGATCCTTGAACCAAATTACTCCAGCTTCATCTATTTTGAAATTGGAATTTTGCTCAGAGTGAATCTTTTCTTTTAGATGGATCATTCCCTTGCTTTCTTTTTAGGCCGCAATGATCTGATCCTTAATGGATGATTGAACTGTCACATTGGCGAGACTTCCTTGTGGAATCATTTCAAGACTTAACTTTTCAAACTCATAACACAAGGTAACATCGATTGGCTTGACTTCTAGACAATTGCAATGATCCTTTCGACTGAGTGCATCTGCCACTACATTGGCTTTACCTGGATGATAGTGCACTTCAATATCATAATCCTTTATCAATTCTAGCCATCTTCTCTGTCGCATATTCAATTCTGATTGTGTGAAGATATACTTCAAACTTTTATGATCGGTGTATATATGACATGTATTACCCAATAAATAGTGCCGCCAGATCTTTAGAGCATGAACCACAGCTGCTAACTCTAAATCATGCGTTGGGTAATGTTCCTCGTGCCGTTTCAGCTGTCGTGAAGCATAAGCAATGACTCTGCCTTCCTGCATCAGTACACACCCAATGCCTTTGCCTGAAGCATCACAATAAACATCAAAGGACTTTTCAATAACTGGCTGAGCTAACACTGGTGCGGTTGTCAACAACTTCTTCAAAGTTCAAAAAGATTCTTCACATTCCTTTGACCATACAAACTTAGTGTCATTCTTTAGTAGTGTGGTCATGGGTTTAGAGATCTTGGAGAAGTCAGGGATAAATCTTCGATAATACCCTGCCAATCCTAAGAAACTCCGAACTTGATGTACTGAAATTGGGGACTTCCAGTCAAGAACCTCTTGAACTTTACTTGGATCCACTGCCACTCCTTCGGCTGACAGAACATGACCCAAAAATTGAACTTCATTTATCCAGAACTCACATTTACTGAATTTAGCATATAACTGATGTTCTCTCAGGCGAGTCAACACTATCCTGAGATGTTCTGCATGTTCTTCTTTGGTTTTGGAATAGACGAGAATGTCATCAATAAACACAACCACGAACTTATCTAGTTCTGGCATGAACACTGAATTCATCAAATACATGAAATGTGCTGGGGCATTGGTCAGACCAAAAGACATAACTAGATATTCATACAGACCGTATCTAGTAGTGAATGCTGTTTTCGGAACATCTTCTGGTTTGATCTTGATCTGATGATACCCTGATCTCAAATCTATCTTCGAGAATACCTTCGCACTGGTAAGTTGATCAAAGAGGAGATCAATACGGGGCAAAGGATACTTGTTCTTGATTGTCACTTCATTTAAAGGACGATAATCCACACATAGCCTCAGGGTATGGTCCTTCTTCTTTACAAATATTGCTGGACAACCCCAGGGTGACGAACTAGGTCTAATGAAACCTTTATCTAGCAAGCCTTGTAACTGAGCTTTCAACTCTGCTAACTCCTTTGGTGGCATCCTATAAGCCCTTCTGGCTATTGGTGCTGTGCCTGGTTTGAGTTCTATCTCAAACTCCACATCACGATTTGGTGGCAGACCAGGTAAATCCTCTGGGAACACATCAGGAAACTCACAGACCACTGGAATGTCTTGGATTTCCTTGACAGAGGTAGCACACACTTGCTCAACTGCTCTCTTAAGAGTAGGAAGATGGATAAGAAGTTGAGACTTGCTATTAGGTAAGTTGAGTCTGATGGTTCTATTCAAGGTGTCTATCACTGCACCTCTCTGGTTCATCCAGTTCATACCCAAGATCACATCTATACTTGGATCTTTTAAGATTATCATGGAGGTTGGAAATATATATCCACCCAGATCTATAGGTACCTGACGTACCATTTCCTTAGTACTTAGTCGACCCCCAGGTGACTGTATCAAGAAGTTATCTTGGGTTTCATCAATAAGTATATCATGCTTTTCCGCAAATGTTCTATTCATAAAAGTATGCGATGCACCAGAATCAAAAAGTGTAATAGCTGGGTGTTGAGCAACAGGGAACATACCAAGCATAACAGGTTCTCCTTCAGGAATAGCTTCTATTTGAGTGTGGAAAACCTTTCCCGTTTTCGGAGCACCTTTACCCTTTTGATTATTCTGTGCATTTCCCCGATTCTGATTTGCTTGCTGATTTCCTGCTGGCCTTGGTGCATTGGCATTGGGAACATTCTGCCTTGGATAAGGACATTCACGAGCAAAATGCCCCGCCTTTCCGCAATTATAGCATGGATAGCTTGCAGCTTGTGGCACTGGTGGACGAATGGCAGGAACATACGGCTGACGTTGAGTATTGAAAGGCATAGTAGGCCTTGCAAACGTCCTCTAAGGATACTGCTGCTGCTGAGGCGGACGATAAGATGGACGATAAGATGGGCGGAACTGCTGGACTGGATGATATACAAACTTCTGACGCTTCTTGTTGCCGCCAGATGATCCAGGCCTTGACACAATCCCCCTCTTCTTCTTAGCCTCCTTATGTTTGCGGTTCTTTTCTTCACTGGCTATAGCAATATTCACTGTCTCATGATAGTTTATATTGCCACAAGTGGTCATCATAGATTGAAGCTTTGTATTCAATCCACGCATAAAACATCCTTTCTTCTTCTCATCAGTGTTGACTTGATCAAAAGCATATTGGGACAGATGGTTGAACTTCCCAATGTACTGCATAACTGGTTCATCTCCTTGACGAAGAGCTAAAAACTCTTCAAGCTTCATCTTCATAACTCCATCACGAATATAATGAGCCCGGAAGGCTTCCTTGAACTCAGCCCAAGTAATTCGGTGGTCAGCTGGTTGAACAGCTAATAAATTTGCCCACCAAACCCCTGCGGCTCCTCGAAGTTGTTGGGCTGCAAAAGCTGGCTTCTGGATTTCGGTACAATTGATAAGACTGAATTTTTGTTCCATAGTCCGGAGCCAGTCGTCAGCTTCCAGAGGTTCATCAGCTTTAACGAACACTGGAGGACGGGTGTCAGTGAAATCCACATATGTTGTCTCTTCCCTATTATTTCGACCACGACCACGTTGACCACCATTCTGATTTTGTGCCAACAAGGTGGTTGCGTTGACCAATGCTGCAATTGCATCAGCCAATGAGGGTGGAACTGGTGGTGCATTAGGGATATCATCCCCACCATGAGAAGAACTAGCTCCACGAGTGTTAACAGGCATCTGTTTAAACAAACCATACCTTGATTAACATTCATATACACATTATGACATGCACATCATGGTCAACTTATTTTTCATACAAGTCCGCTCTTGGGCAGGACTACTGATATCACTATTTTACACACCTGACCATATTAGAGGTTTTCTGACTAACTAGGTTACAAAGTCAGAAAGATACTATGATACACCTTATGTGTATCCAACCTCGAAACCTATGACTCTTCCTCAGATGTGACTTCATCTTCCACCGGCTCTAACTCCTCATCTCCTTCTTCTTCTTCTTCAGAAGCATTCTCAGGATGTGGTGGTGTGGCAGGTTCTGGCTGCAACTGTGCGGTCAGCTCTTCTATATGCCTATGCAAGTCAGCATGATGGTTTGCCAGGATGTTTTGATTATCTCTCATTATATCTACCCGGGTTCGTGCCCGGTTTCTCTGCTCAACGGCCTGCCTCCACTTGCATTCATACTCTTGGTGCTGCTTGTGGTGGTATTGTAGCTGTTCACGCAACTCTTCCCTATCTCTAGTGCCCCTCATCCTTTCTCCATTTGCCCTTGCCAACTCCATATACAGGCGGTCTACTTCCGCCTGCAGCTGTGAAGTGGCAGTGTTACTACCTTCACCTTCTTCGTAAGTGACCAGGGGCTGGTTACTTCCCTCACTCTCAGCAGGGTCATCACCTCTTGGGGCAAGAACGTGCCGAGGAACACCTCGAGGTCCGGTACATTTGCGTGCAGTCTGCTTGGTACGCACCATCTGCTAAAATATATTCATTTTGAACATTAGAACTATATATGTTCCAGGATTAAGAGATAGAGTTTTATAATTAGATAAATATATCAACTCTATTTAGATACAACTTCTAAGAGGGAAAGTTAATTATAGGTTATCAATCATGATGCATGAATCGAACTTACGAATAAAGCATATATCAAACAAATAATTAACTTTAAAATAGTCACTTTTAATAAAAGTGAATAAACTTCCTTTTCACAATTTAGGGCAATATTATAATACTATAAACATTGTTCCTTAGATATAGATATCACCATAACTATACTAAAACATATCCATTTAGATAGAAGAATAAGTCTGAAGAATGAATTAAGGCAAGTCAGAAGAATAAGACAAGTCTTAGAAGCAATTTGGACTCAAACTAATTCGAAATTTAGTTTGACTCAAAACCTTTGAAGTTTTCAAAAATGAATACTGTTATACTTTCTAAGGGAATCCTGCTCTGATACCAGCTGTGGCAGAACCTCCTAAATTAAGTGGCCCACATGCACCCATCATTGTCCTAAGGACCTTTGATCAGCGTGCACGAGTTCCAAATGATTCAAGAGGTCTGTCGGGTGTCCTCGGGAAACCCGAAGCATCCACGTTACATTCTTTCCAGGATAATCCCTCATCAAGCATCACAGTATTACAACAGTTTTATAGATAAGATAAATCAGAGTAAAAGCGGAAAGATTAATATACATAGATTAAAACTTAGGTTTAAAGTTTACATCACCAAAATACTTATTACAAAACTTGTTCGGAACTTTATATTACAAAACTCATTCAAAAGAGGTTACTTGCCCAAGGTCACACATCAGAATCGTTATCACTTTCTTCTACTAGAGTGAAGTAGCATTGTCCATCAAAAGGTGGATCCATGTACTCACCTGCAACAAGGGTTAACAAACCCTGAGTACAAAAGTACTCAACAAGACTTAACCGACTAGAAAAGAGGAGAAGACTCAGGAATGAGAGGCTTAGGAAGTCAAGGTAAGGCTTAAGCAAAATCAAGTATTTTGCACAAAAAGCATTTTGTAAACCTTGTTTTATTTTGGAAAGATTTCTGTATTTCTCAATTCTTCATTGTTCAAGATTCATTTTATCTTTCAAAAACATCCCTAGTTGAGAACCACTCTCCGTTGACAGTCGAAGACCAAGTCTCCATAACCGAGGAGCAACGTTAATCCGGATAAAGAATACTCAGCTGAGGATCCCTATTCACACGGCATATGTAGCACCCAAGCTTGCATAGGCCAACCTGTCTACCACGATTCCTCCAAGATTGGGCCCGGTCCTACGCCACCCAGAAGTACAGTACACCACTCTTATCCAGGTACGACGACCACGTGGGTACAAGCTACTTCCGCCATCTCTCCACTCCCAGTGCGCGGTTGTCGGTCCCAATAAAGGATTTCTCGGAGCCAGAGCTTGCCGTAGTATGTGAATAGTTGCAAGTCTTGACCAGCAGGCTCCCATACGGATGGTCCCTAATTTTTTTTGCCAGAAACTGTACCTTGGTTATATCTCACCCAAGCGTAATAGTCCTGTCAGTTTTTCAACCCTGTCCCGGTCGGTGTCAACTGTTGAGTCCCGGACTACAACATGACGGCACCGTACGCTAGGACAACCTCTCCTTGCCGTTGACTAGGTACGGATCAGATACTTAGCCAACAGTCGGGAGTAAAGCTAAATTCCCATAAACATTCCTTAAGTGATCACACTTTTGAAATTGGCATTTTATTGCAAAGTCTAATTCAATAAGCATTGCTAAGCATTTTTCAAATACTTTTGAAAAGCAGGTATCGGGTGTATCAGTGGTCAAGGTGGATAGTGCATCAATTAGGATAGCACACAACTCCTATAAACCTAATGCAATAATTTAACTCAAAAGCATTTAAAGAAATTATTTTATAAATTCAAGGAAAGGGTTAAATGCACCGGGGCTTGCCTTGAGGATCGGTGAAGTCCGAGGATTCTGAAAAACAAGAAAGGTCTGCACCCTCAGGAAAAATCCACTGAGAGTTAGGGCCTTCCGAAGCGGGATCTACACGTAAAAGTGCATATGCATGAATAATGAGATGCTTATGATGTGATCATGGTAAAGATGGAAATTTTCTTAACTATACCCTTTACAGAGTACAACTTTCCCTCACGGTAAAGTTGCAAACCAACAAACCTACTTTAGTTATTATAAACATTAAACAAGTTTTATTATTTTCTGATAAAGCAACTTACAAACAACAAAAAGGCATTTGTATAAAAGAAACCCATAACCAGGGAGCAAATTTTGCTAAATTCCCATTGGTTGTCAAACAATCCCAAAAGTCACACAAATCTACAGGGATCAACTATTTCTATTTATTTTATTAATTATTTTAATTAGCCTTTTATTTATACACCAAGCATACTTTGTCAAACAGAGATGAAATTAAACCTGAAGGTGTATATCAAAGATATCAACTCCCATGTCAAATTTTATGATTTTTGGAGAAACACAGAAAATTACATAAATCAACAACGTTACCTTTATTAATTAAAGCACAGATTTAATTGTCATATCAAAAGTACTTAAAACACAAATTTTATAATTTTTATATTAGCACAGATATGCTATCATCTATCATGTCAAATTTCATAAATAACAGCGTTATAGATTAATTATAGCAAAAACAACAAAACTGATTACTGTGCATAAACCAGAAAAAGAAAAACTTGAACGAACCCAAACTGGGCTTTCGGCCCAAGCCAACACAGCCCAGCGTGGCGCGAGCGCACGGCGGTGAGTGCGGGTGCGTTCCCTCGAGGCTCGGCGCGAGCGAGACAGCACCCGAGGGTCCGCTCGAGGCCTGGCTCCAGCGAGACAACGAGATAAACGTCTACCCGAGGCCTGACTCAGGGCTCGGGCGAGACGGAAAAAACGCTCGTCCGTCCGAGGCCTAGCTCGGGCGATACGCTGCGCATGCGTCCGCTCGAGGCTTAGCTCGAGACTTAGCTCGAGGCTCGGGCGAGACGGAAAAACGCTCGTCCGTCCGAGGCCTAGCTCGGGCGATACGCTGCGCATGCGTCCGCTCGAGGCTTAGCTCGAGACTTAGCTCGAGGCTCGGGCGAGACGGAAAAACGCTCGTCCGTCCGAGGCCTAGCTCGGGCGAGACGGTGAACGCGTTCGCCCGAGGCTTGGCTCGAGCGAAGCGGTGTGCCTGACAGCTTTGCAGAAAAACCCTTCGACTTACCCTAAAACAACCCGCAGTCCAAGGCGCTATTCACCTGAGTCTGCGACTTTGCAACCAACACCCTGGAACTTCTCATCTTTACAAACACAAGGTCCCCGACCATGGCCGGTGTGCACGACGGCGAACCGAGCGCCGACGGGCCTTACGCCGGCCGACTCTGGCCAGAAGAGACTCAGCTGACGCAAGCATCAACACCGGCAAGACAGCCGCAGTCGATAGAGCTCTCAACCCTACACTCTACCACTCGGGTTGAGCCTGGCCACGCATGGCGGCGGATTGGATCTCGGCTAGCCCTGTTCCGGCGATCCTAGACCGGTAGCAAGCAAACGGAGAGGCTAGGAAGGTCTAGAAGCTCACCCTGGTGCTGATGGAGAAGCCGGTTCGAGCGAAGGTTGCTCGGAGAGTAGGCGTCCACGGAGCAGTGGCCTTCGGCGGTGAACTCCGGCGAAGACGATGCTGTTCCGGTAAAACCTGAGCACCAGACAAGGAACCATCGAGCCGATGAGCCCTTTGGGATCAAGACGAAACACAAACACGAGAAAGAGAGAGTGGAGAAGTGCTCCGTTGAGCTGACCACGAAGAGGTCGAGCTCGGCGGCGCTTTCTGCTCGGCGGGAAGAAAACCGGCGAGTATGAGCTCTCTGGTGCAAAGAGATGGAGAGGATAGGTCTGGGAGATGCGCAAAGAAGTGAAGTACTTATAGGCGCGGTGAAAAAGGATGGGAATGACTGGAGACGGTGAATCTGGAGGTTTGACCGGATTGTTCCCGTCGGTACCTTGGTGGCAAACATGGCGATGGCGAGCTCGGAGGTGACGCCACGACGCGAGGAAGAGTGCCAGCAGCAGCTTAACTTGGCCACGAACTCGGTCGCGTGTTCCTTCGGGAGAAGTCGCCGTCCACGCACGAGAGCAGGCGATCAAAAGATCGGCCTTGCTGCCGCCATGAACAGGAGCAAGAACTTATCCCCCCTTTCCCAAATCTACCCTTTCCAAACTTTGAAATTACTTAGGATTTTTGAATATAAGCTGAAAATATGCCAAAATATCAAATGCTCAGAATTCAATACTGAACATCTTTCATTTTTGCAAGATACCCAAAATATGTTCAGATTTTGAATTAGGATTTGAAATACAAAAGAGGACTAAAAGGGCAAAAGAGGACTTTTACAATTACTTTTGATTTCACTAAAACACTTGAAAAACTTTAAACACCAAAGTTGTTTCTAAACAGAAATAGAGCAACTTTGCTTTTTGAAGCATACCCAAATTCTTTCAAAATTTTGATTTATAGAAAAGGGGACAAAATAGGGTTTTTGAATTATTTAAACTATTTATTTGAATTTCATTCCAATCTGGAATTACACCTCAAAGGTAGCTTGAAACATGTTCCCACTACACCTTTGAGACATAATACCAGGGTTGGGTATAAAATTCAACTACTATACATAAGATTACCATAATACCCTTATAAAGCATAAAAGCATTATTCTTAACAAGAAAGCATAAACTAGGATTGCAAACTTAAACACTCCTTATTACTAAGCACAAGCATGAAAATTAAACTTGTTTTAAGTGAATGCATAATCAGGTTATTAACTCAGATAAAATGCCAGTGCATATGATGACATGTCAAGTTTTAGTCTTGCTTAACACCAGAGTGTTACACTTTTCCACGATAGCAAATATAGCCAATCGTGATCCGGTAACTACCCATCAGGGTATTACGGGAACATCCTTAACTACTACTTTTATTAAACAAGCTAAGCAATTCTACATTGTAATTAAATAACAGGATAACAAGGTAGATATTTAATCAATAACCAAGGAATGGTAATGCAGCAAGTAGGATTCATTCCAACTCCTAAACCTAATGCATCACAATATAAAAGGACTCAAGTAATTTAATTGTAAATAATAGGAGGCTTAGAATGCTCCGGGGCTTGCCTTGGGTGAAGACCGAGGCCTCGTGGGAGGGGCACTCGGGCAAGTTAGTGTCGCAGGCGGGGTCGGCTTCCTCGGCTTGCTGGAGCTCCGGGATCTGCTGCTCGGCGTTTGCTTCTGGCTCCTGCTCGGGCTCCGGGAGTGTCGATCCTATTGCATGCGACGAATAATAAATAATTACAATGCGGGTGCAAGATGTGAAGGTATGAGAAAGAGCATTTCTTGCAAACCAACAAAACCAACTTGTTGAACCATTGAGGTAAATACTTATTTAATTCATAAAACAAAATCCATTTATTCACCTTTTTCTTATTTAATAAATCAAAAGAAACTTAGGTTTGAACTGCAAGTGCACTTTTCTGTACTCAGAAAAATCCACGAAAATTCCAGAAGGCAAATAACAGTTGCTGGACTCCACTGAATAAATTTCAGTCAAAAATAAAATACTGAACTGCAGATACAAAAATGACAAGCAAACAGCCCAAAAAGGTACTTTGAACTACAACCCTACTGTAAAAGGGTGCACAACTCTATTTCATATTTTTCCCAGATTCTACTTTACATTTTATGCTTATCAAGAAAGTTTCATGAACAGAAACATTATATTATTTCTTACATGAATTTCCAAAGGAAAACACAGAAAAGCACCTTTGTAAAGCAACTTCATATTTATTCACATAATAGATCATGCTTACATTTTTCTTAGCTTGGACATCATAAACAGAGACTATACAAATTTTCCCATATTTTATTTCAGCATATAAAACACCTTAACACTTATTCTTAAGAAATGAGCCAAAAAGGACTTTAAACCATAACAGAAACTTTTTCCACATAAACAGTGCATCATATATTTTTCACAGGTGTAAAACATGATAATAAACTTACACAAAATTTTCCAGGAATTAACTCAACCAGAAAACATACATAACCATTTATCTTAGCAAGAGCATATAAACTGGAATAAATGAAAACAGTAAAATAAACTTCTGCCAAAAATACTTTTATATTTTTCCATGACAGATCTACTCACAAACAAGCTAACAAAACTGAAAGCACTCCATTTGGACTAACAAAACAGGATCTACAAAATAAACAAGCATTTACTGGAAATAGAAAAACATTTTGGAAAACGTTTTCTGGAAAACACTCGGCGCACGGAAAAGGTGTGCGTTCGCTCGAGGCCCGGCTCGAACGTGACAGCGCCCGAGGGTTCGCTCGAGGCCTAGCTCGAGCGAGACGGAAAACAAACGTCTGTCCGAGGCATGGCTCGGAGGCTCGGGCGAGACGGAAACAACCGCCCGTCCGAGGCCTGGCTCGAGGGCTCGGGCGAGACGGAAACAACCGCCCGTCCGAGGCCTGGCTCGAGGGCTCGGGCGAGACGGAAACAATCGTCCGTCTGAGGCCTGGCTCGAGGGCTCGGGCGAGACGGAAACAATCGCCCGTCCGAGGCCTGGCTCGAGGGCTCGGGCGAGACGGAAACAATCGCCCGTCCGAGGCCTGGCTCGAGGGCTCGGGCGAGACGGAAACAATCGTCCGTCCGAGGCCTGGCTCGAGGGCTCGGGCGAGACGGAAAGCAATCGTCCGTCCGAGGCCTGGCTCGAGGGCTCGGGCGAGACGGAAAGCAATCGCCCGTCCGAGGCCTGGCTCGGAGACTCGAGCGAGACGGAAAACAAGGGAGAGGTTTGACCGTCGATTCCTCGCCGACGGTGAGGTCGCCGGCGGGGAAGCTAGGCTTGTGAACTCGCCTCGACGAGGCGCATCGAGTGGTGTAGGTGGTTTGGCTAGCGCACGGCCGGAGCATGCCGGCGGCGAGCGGCGGTGCACGGTGATGGCGGCAACGCGCGGCTACGCCATTTCCGGCGGCGGCCGGAGAAATTGAGGGAGGCAAAAGCTCGAGTGAACCCTAAGGAGCAAAGCTACGGGGTTGGTTTGGCCCGGGTGGCTCCAGAGGAGCTTGGCCACGAGCGAGGTCCGCGGCGGCGCCCATGGCGCTCGGCCGGAGAGAAACGGGTGGTAGAAGACGGTAGCGTTGAGACTGGGTGGTGTTCTCACCTTGCCTTGGCTCGGTGAAGCTCGAGGATGAAGAAGAGGAGTCGGTGGAGCTCGGGTTGGGGAAGAACGGCGTTGCGGCTCGGCGGTGGCGAGTGACGGACCGAAAGAGGCGCTTCGTCCTCCGGCGGCGTCGGGGCTCGGTCGGGGATGGCGACGTGCGCACGGCGTGTGCACGGCGTAGGTGGAGAGGCTGGCGAGAGGGATTGGTTGGTGGTGGTCGGGTGTGGCCGGAACGGTGGAGGGGAGTGATGGTGGTGAACGGTCGGCGAGAGTGGCGGATGCTTGCGCGTTCGTGGGAGCTGAGAGGGAGAGCGGGAGTGAGAGCGGGCGACCTGGAATGGCAGTGGGGAGAGGGGAGTGCGGTGCGCTCGGGGTTTTGATGGGCTTGACCGGCCGGTGGTCGTGGCGGGGCCACGACGGCGCGGTCGGCGAGGCAGCGCGGGCGATGCCGTGCACGGCGAGCGGGCGCGGCAGGCGAGGCGAGCGGAGAGTGGCCGGGGAAGATAGCTTGCATGCTCGGATGAGAGGGGATCGAGCGAGGAGTGGCCGGCGAGGATCCTCGGCAGGATACGACGGCCACGTGGCGGTTGCGGCCGGCGTACGGCACGGGCGTCAGGCGGGCGGCGGTGCGCGGCGAGCGCGCGGCGCGCGGGCGAGTGCGGGAGCGGGCTGGCGCACGGGCGCGGGCTAGCTGGGCCGAAAGGCCGAAAGGCCAGATGGGCCAAAAGGTGGGGCGCGGGAGAAATCGTTTTCCTTTTTCTTTTGCCAAATTCTTTTCAAACTTTGACCACTCAAAAACAATTTCAAAAACTCCAAACTAGGTTTTGACTCAAATATGAAAGTTGCTCAAAATAATTTTCTCTACAACTTTCATATAGGATACTTTTTCTGAAAACCATTTTTACAACCTCCTCAAAAATAAAGCCAGTTTTGCAACATAAACCATTTTCTTTGCCTCATTTTTTTTATCTGATAAACTATTTTGAACTAGGTCAAAAACTCCAACTCTATTTTATAAAACTCTTTGCCCAAGCAGAGATCCACTTAAATCATCGAGTCAAATAGAAATCCAAATCCAAATAAATAAACAAAAGACAAAAGCACTCTCATGCACATGAAATGATGCAATGCATTGCTTATGCTTCTTAGTAGCTAATTGCAATTCCTAATGCAGTGCTTGACACTAGGGTGTCACAAATGGCACCCTCCGGATGTGTTTTTTCTATCTACTTTGCAACACGCGTAATCCGAATCGGAATACCCAACGAGTTGGAAGTTAGCTCCTTTGGGATACCAAAGGCCAAAGCTTGGGGTGTGCTTTAGGTACCTAAGGATTCTCTTCACCGCTATGAGATGTGATTCCCTAGGATCGGCTTGAAAGCGAGCACACATGCACACAGTAAACATGATGTCGGGCCTAGATGTGGTCAAATATAACAAGCTACCAATCATAGAACGGTAGAGAGTTTGGTCAATCGGGTTACCTCCCACATCTAGGTCGAGATGTCCATTTGTTGGCATTAGTCTTGATAGGCTTGCAATCATCCATGTTGAAGCGTTTGAGGAGGTCTTTTGTATACTTCTCTTGAGATATGAAAGTCCCCTCCTTGAATTGCTTGACTTGGAAGCCTAGGAAGAATGTGAGCTCTCCAATCATGGACATTTCGAACTCCTTCGACATCAAGTCACCAAATTCCTTGCAATAGGCTTCATTTGTTGACCCGAAGATGATATCATCAACGTAGACTTGACAAATGAAGATTTCTCCATCAAGCTTCTTGGTGAATAGTGTGGTGTCGACCATCCCAATGGTGAAGCCCTTCTCAATGAGGAAGTCCCGGAGGTGCTCGTACCAAGCTCTTGGGCTTGCTTGAGCCCATATAGCGCCTTGGATAACCTATAAACATGATTAGGATATCTAGGGTCTTCAAACCCGGGAGGTTGATCAACATAGACTAGTTCATTTATGAAGCCATTTAAAAATGCACTTTTCACATCCATTTGATATAATTTAATGTCATGATGTGATGCATATGCAAGGAGGATACGAATGGCTTCAAGTCTTGCAACCGGTGCAAAGGTCTCTCCAAAATCCAAACCCTCAACTTGAGAGAACCCCTTTGCTACTAGCCTTGCCTTGTTTCTAACAACCTTGCTGTTGGTATAAATTAACGCACACTCTACTTTATCCGCAAGCGCACAGATAAAATCTACCAATGTAGCACTTCACTAGAGTAACCCAGTTTTACTATCGAACCCAAAGGAACAGATAGTGCTAAGTCTTAAAGTCTAACCCCTGAGTAGCTAACAAGGACGGAGAATCTAGAAGTATAGAGGGGATCACTAAGGCTGTCTAATTCTAATTTAAGAGTGATATGTTTATATTATTCTTAGTGGGGAAGTTGCCATAAAAGGTCACAAACAGAGTATGAGTCTTTTATGCAAATGTATAATCCTACCGAGCCTACACACGGGTAAGTGGACTATAGAAGAATCAACAAGGCTATAAGAGTCACCCTTGCGAACAACCACTACTACCGGCGTTATAGGAGGCATTTATGAGATATCAAGTCTAAGCACCACGCTTACACTATCCAACAACTCTAACTCTAGAATGACTAGAATTAAAGTACTCAAAAGAGAGTCACAAACCTTAAGAATAATAAGAACAATAGCTCAAACTTAAATATAGACGTTGAATACCGAAACAATCGCTGAAGTTGATGAAGAACTTGAATCCACAGGTACAAGATGAAGAAGTGGATCCGACAGGCCGGAGCTCCTTCTTGATCTCTTCCTCTCTCTCTCTCTCTCTTCTAGTTCTAGTATAAGACTAGGTTCTAAACCTAAACTAGAGGGGTAACTAGTCTTCTACTTGATAGCTGGCTCTTGATTACAACTAGATGAACTAGATCTAATTCTAGATGAACTAGAAGAGATTCATCTAGAGGGACCTCTACTTCTAATTGAAACCCTAGTTTCTGATGTGGAGATGAATAATGAAGATGGAGATGCCTGGAGAGGGGGGTCTGGGGCTGCTTATATAGCCCTGAGGGATCAACCGCGGCCGTTGGATCAAACCGACTTAAGGTACGGCTAAGATGCATCCTAGAGGTCGGTGGAGGAAGCTTGCAGAAGACGGAGACCAACAGGCCCAGGAGGGACCGACCGGTGGGTCCAGGGGACCGGTCGGTCCCACCTGGAGGTGGACCGCGGTGCCCTTTCTCGTGGTGTCTCTATGTGTTCTCTGGAGTCTTCTAGAAGTATCCCGACGTGGCGGTTGCGTTATCTCCCGACGGTTTCCTTCTATGGGAAGCTATCGGTGCCGATTTCCTGGTTTAGTCCCTGCAGAATCATAACTCACAAAAACTCGTGGAATATTGTCAGTTGAAACCCTAAACCTTTGTTGGTGATCAAATTCTTGCCCTTTTCATATTTATTTATCCTTTAATTTTGATAGATAACCAGCGTCAACAATTCCCCCAAGCTTACTCTTTGCTAGTCCCTTAGCAAAACCAAAACTTAACAATGGATCAGGAGTTGCTACAATATCTTCACTTTCAACAAGTATACCTGCCGTTAAACAAAAATTCTCCGAAACATATCATATTATTCTTCATGGGGCTTATTACTCTTTCCTTAGATCTTAAATAATTATGAGATTGAACAATCAAATCAAGCACTATGTCTCTAGTTCTTTCACTTCAACTTTATCCCGGAGTTTTAATTAATTTCCAAAAGCATTAATACATATGTTGTCAAATTAAACAATGGATCCAAAGAGAAAGTCAACCAACCATTGAATCAAGAAGTGCATGTGTATGGAAAAATGAAGTCGGATGCTCTTTTGAATATATTCACTCTCTTCTGTTTATCAGAGACATATGACTATCAGGCTAATTCTACTGTCGGGCACGTGCCCATTTTTTCTGACATTTTTTTTTCTTCTTTTTTTTCTTTTCGAGGTTCCGGACACTTGTCCCTTTTTATTTCCTCGGGATCTATCTTTTTGAGGTTTTGGACACTTGTCCCTTTTTATTTTCTCAGATTTTTTTTTTCTTTTCTCTCTTTTTTTCTCTTTTTTTTAATAGTCATATGCTTCCAACAAACTTCTGAGAAGGTAGCAATAGATAATTATGAGCATTTATGCGGAAGATGGATGAAATGTGTAAGTGATCTCAATTCAATGGCAAGATAACATCTCACAGGGTCACAAAGCTTAATTTAACTCAATGCAATTATCAGTCATATTCATATTTTGAAATCTCCGGAACTTTAGTGTTGTTTAGAACAAGATAATAACAGCTTAGATCATCACATGACATATCCCAATTACCTGGACCTTAGATTAAGTATTTGCCATCCATGTATTTAATTTTATTTTAAGACATCATTATTAATTGGGAGAACTCATGCTTTGAAGGCTAGGTACTTGAAAGAAATTAGATAGAGCAACTATTCATCATTTCCATGCAAAAGATTAGAGAGGGTTCTTCTTTAGTTATCAACTTCTTAAAACAAACTAGACACACTATTTTATTTATTTAGTCTAACACACTTTAAGATATAATATAAAAGCCAATAATAATAGTAGTAGTAATAATAATAAAGACATACCTGAATCGCGAAGATAACAGGGGTGCGTCTCCCCCAAGCTGTTTCCCTTAATAGTGTTGAGCCTTCATGTGCTCATATATTTTTGTCTCTTTTTCTTTAATTAATGGTGATTCTTCATGTGCCCACATATTTTTTTTGTTCTTTTCTTTTTAAGGGTGAGCCTTCATGTGCTCACATATTTATGGTGTTTTCATTTTTAAGAGTGAACCTTCATGTGCTCACATATTTTTGGTGTTTTGAATCTGTTTATAGAATAAAAAACTTAAGAGGATAAAAATACTTACGTGGATACATGGGGGTGCCTTCCCCCAAGCTGAATGTTGACGTAGTCGTTCGATCTTGCAATGTAGCAGACTAGTAGTGGATATGTCCTTCCTCTATTAGAGCTTTGATTGATGTTGATGTCTGTTGAGACAGTGCTCCAACAGTGGATGTCACATTCATTTGCTCGTCAGCTTTTCTTGGCCTTTTAAATCCTGTGAAACTCAAATAGACAACAAAACTTGTGGAACAGATTAAGCGTCAGTGGTTGGCCACTTAAGCCTTAGTTGTCTAGAATTTCAGTAAGATCTCTTTCTTAATATTTTTGTATTTTATATTTTTATGATGCAAGAGAAAATACAACAGGATGAATGCATGCATATTTATTTTTATTATTTTTATGCCACCACGGTGAATATCCTTGCGGGTTTTCATATCATAGAATTATTCACATGATGCTTTATGGTTTATGATGTAGTGTAACAAATGTAATTTTTTTTATTTTCTTTTCTAATGTAATACAGAAATTAAAATGTTTGTGAATTAAATATGATGATGTAATAAATGACTAAGAATTAAAAATGAGAAATATGCAGGAAAATAAATATGAGGATAACTACCGATTTTTACCCTTTTGGCGAAGGTTCGGATATTTAGGTCCGACGAACCGGACCTTCCCTTGGTTTAGACCTCCCAAGGTATGCCAGACGTTTGGAAAGTTGTTATTGATTGTACCTCTGAGGTGCAGACTTTTTCATACTTTCTTGGTCTGAGTCTTCACTTCCTGTGGTTCACTGTCTTGAGGTTTTTCTTCTTTCTTTTCTGGGACAGTGTCGATAGCTTCTTCTTCGTGATTGGCCTCTCTATTCTTGATAGCTTGTCTTCTTTGGCATTGAGAGTGGCGTCTTTCACTTATGTTCTTCTTGAGTGCTTCATTGAGCATGTAGTTGATGAAGTTGCATCGTGTCTTTTCTCCAGGAAAGTGAAAAATGGATTTCCTCTTGTAGATGATTGTACTTGTAGCGTAGAGGAATGGTCTTCCTAGGATGAGGTGGACATCATTGCCTTCTCATGTCAAGGATCAAGAAGTCTATAGGGACTTAATGACCTCTAATTCTGACTATGACGTCTTCCATCATTCCTTCTTGTTTAAGCCTCTTGATATGGTGTCACTCATGTTCTTCGTTCATCCAACAGATTGAAATGAAGTGTTAATTATAGAAGCTGGTAGCATCTTGCTCAGTGTGCATGTTCTTGTAGATCTAGGACCTTTACTCTGTAGAATTTGGGAGTGACAAACTTTGCCACGTTTGCTCAAGAGTGTGTCCTGCTCATAAAGACAAGGTAGAGATCAAGTGCATGGGCTCTGTTGGTGGAAAAACACCAACAGAACCAAAAGTTTTGTTTATTCCTCCCTAACCTTAGGCACATTGCACAAGACAAACTTGTTGTTTATGTGTTCTATTCAATCTTAACATGAGTGATAGGATCAGAGGATGAGCATAAAAGTAGCATCTTAAAATATTTAACAGATCAAATTATTTAACCCAAGGAAGGATAATCTATGCATAAAGTGTCGATCTTTTCATAATTGAGATATATCATCTTCCAAAGGTTAGATGCACAACATTTTAGCCCATTTAGTTAAGACAGTGAGATACAAGAGAGTAAAGCTATGAACAAGGATCAAAGGACTGAATATGTTGAGTTGATTAGGTTGGATCAAGTGAGGTGCAACTTAAACATATTTAGTTCTTTATTTATGTTCATACTAGAATCAAGAAGAAGTTTTTAAAGTGATGGTTACTTACCTTGAAATGTTACTTTGTCATTGGAAAGTGATTGTGCTGAACCACCTTGTGGAAGCTCCTCTTGTCTAGCTGGCTTGTCTTTTCTTGTTTGTCTCACAGTGTGATTGAGAGGAGGAAGATCACAGTGGAATCATCTTTAGAGGTATCGATCTTCCTTCTCTTGTGTTCACTTATCAGTGAAGGCGCATTGTTCCTCGAGTATGCTGACTAGGATCCTCTTCTCTTTCTTGTATTAATTTTGTACTATGAGGATGTAGGGACAGTTTTGCATTCTTCTCTTGTCAACCTTTCTTGTTTTCCTTTAATCATTGGGTTGGCAAGAGACTTGAATTTAGAGCTGCTACTCGAGTGCCTCCATGAGAGTCTTTTGTCTTGTAATGTCACAACTAAGACTTGTTCTCTCAACAGTGTCTAGATGATGGAGATCTTATCGGTTGTTCTTCTTGATTTGCTAGCTCAGGTAATCTCTTCATCTTCTAACTCTTGTGGTGCAGTGGTTTCATCCTTCATGATGTCCTCCTCAATTCTTGGTAGTTGGTTCTCCCTTCGAGGTCTTCTCTTGGTTCTCTTTGGCTGCTCATAAGTAATATAGATGTTGAAGATGCAGCGAAAGATCCAAAAGTTGACTCCTCCAGGTTCGGCGAAGATGATAACATTGATGGTGTTCAAGAACGATCTTCCAAGAATGAGTGGTGGATCATATTCTTCTTCTTGACTGGGACAGCATCTAGTGGTTTGTATTGATCAAAGTGGTGGATAGGAGATCAATATGTCTTGAAGTGGTTTTCTCCTTCCTCCCTTTGATTGTGAAACACATCTAGACAACGGAATTGTCTCTCCCAGGCTGGCTTGTGATGTAGATGGACTCCCAACAACATGTTAATGTGTTTGACTTGTAGATCTTGCTATTGTTGTAGTGGTACCATCTTATCTCCCAAACTAGCTCTTAATTAGAAAAGAGGATAACTTCCCACTTCTTGTCTTGATGTCTTGGACAATGATGATTGCAGACATAGGTTGTCTCATACAATGTAAGTTGCATCCTGTTGTCATCAGCGCCCAAGCAAGACTCAAAGCTAGGCTAGCACCATTTGTGATCTGAGAGTAGGTTTGTGTGTCTATGGTTTGGGTTTTGGATCTTCAATGTTCAGACCAAACCATGGATGAACAAAATCTCTCTCCTGTGTAATGTTAGTGGACATATACCCGAAGGATTGCAAGAATTTGAAGCATGGGTTATTATCCACAACTTATGTATTTTGCATCTATGCTAATAAGGAGATGTTTTTAGGATTATTTTAGCATAAACTAGTATGTTATGTGTTGGCTGCACTTTAACATGATTCGAGGCAAAAGATAACTTGTAGTAGAAGACAAAATAAATAAACTTTGATACTCACAGTTCTTTCATCTATGATGAATGAGCTGAGTCTTCATTGTGCAAAGTTGTTGAAGTTCATGTGTCTCTTCATCTCCAGTGTGAGTTCATCTCCGGACTTTCCCAAATTGATATTGAAAGTTTCTCTGCAGGGGTTAGTCCCACAAAATATCCAGCATCCACTGTAGCATAATATCGGCTCAAAAATCAACCTAGACACCATGTCTAATTTGATCTTGGAAGGCATTTTAACTTAATTGCTTAAATTAAAAGCCTTTGAAAGCAAGATCACCACTCCTAAACTAGGCACCATGCTTAATTTAAGAGATGTATGAAAGTACTCCAAACCTAAACATATAATATAGCGAATGAGGGTAGCATGAAAGTATTATAGAGATTTATTCAGATGGTGATGAAAGAGCATGATTAGTATATGAGCATATCTTAAAGGTAGGGACAACCAACATAGCAACATGGCAAGAGATATTCTTAGAAGGTCTATTCCCCAAGCTTGGATTTTGCACAAATCAAGATTGGATGAATGTAATTCAATGTTGCATGATGATTGGTGGGACATACCTTGTGTTTGTTGTTCCTTCGTTCTTTTCTGCTCCAGACCTGGGAGGGTTAGTGACCAAAAATACTCGAAGGAATATTTTCATAATTATATTTCTATGCTCATTACAAGGACAGTGCAGCAAAAAGGTATAGCTCATAACCAGGTATTATGATGGGGTATAAGGATTCTACTGGTTATAGCTTGCTCGTGGGGTAGTGATAGATAAGAGTGGAATTAAAAAAATAACATTCATAAGAATGAAAACAAAAATAATGAAAAGACTGGGACAAAAAGGAAAAAGATAAAAGTATGATTACAAGGTTAAACTTAAGACGTAAAATGATCTACCGTTCCCCGGCAACGGCGCCAGAAATGCTTGTTGGTATAAATTAACGCACACTCTACTTTATCCGCAAGCGCACAGATAAAATCTACCGATGTAGCACTTCACCAGAGTAACCCAATTTTACTATCGAACCCAAAGGAACGGATAGTGCTAAGTCTTAAAGTCTAACCCCTGAGTAGCTAACAAGGACGGAGAATCTAGAAGTATAGAGGGGATCACTAAGGCTGTCTAATTCTAATTTAAGAGTGATATGTTTATATTATTCTTAGTGGGGAAGTTGCCATAAAAGGTCACAAATAGAGTATGAGTCTTTTATGCAAATGTATAATGCTACCGAGCCTACACACGGGTAAGTGGACTATAGAAGAATCAACAAGGCTATAAGAGTCACCCTTGCGAACAACCACTACTACCGGCGTTATAGGAGGCATTTATGAGCTATCAAGTCTAAGCACCACGCTTACACTATCCAACAACTCTAACTCTAGAATGACTAGAATTAAAGTACTCAAAAGAGAGTCACAAACCTTAAGAATAATAAGAACAATACCTCAAACTTAAATATAGACATTGATTACCGAAACAATCGCTGAAGTTGATGAAGAACTTGAATCCACAGGTACAAGATGAAGAAGTGGATCCGACAGGCCGGAGCTCCTTCTTGATCTCTTCCTCTCTCTCTCTCTCTCTCTCTTCTAGTTCTAGTATAAGACTAGGTTCTAAACCTAAACTAGAGGGGTAACTAGTCTTCTACTTGATAGCTGGCTCTTGATTACAACTAGATGAACTAGATCTAATTCTAGATGAACTAGAAGAGATTCATCTAGAGGGACCTCTACTTCTAATTGAAACCCTAGTTTCTGATGTGGAGATGAATAATGAAGATGGAGATGCCTGGAGAGGGGGGTCTGGGGCTGCTTATATAGCCCTGAGGGATCAACCGCGGCCGTTGGATCAAACCGACTTAAGGTACGGCTAAGATACATCCTAGAGGTCGGTGGAGGAAGCTTGCAGAAGACGGAGACCAGCAGGCCCAGGGGGGACCAACCGGTGGGTCCAGGGGACCGGTCGGTCCCACCTAGAGGTGGACCGTGGTGCCCTTTCTCGTGGTGTCTCTATGTGTTCTCTGGAGTCTTCTAGAAGTATCCCGATGTGGCGGTTGCGTTATCTCCCGACGGTTTCCTTCTATGGGAAGCTATCGGTGCTGATTTCCTGGTTTAGTCGCTGCAGAATCATAACTCACCAAAACTCGTGGAATATTGTCAGTTGAAACCCTAAACCTTTGTTGGTGATCAAATTCTTGCCCTTTTCATATTTATTTATCCTTTAATTTTAATAGATAACCAGCGTCAACACTTGCCCTGATCATCTTGCTTGTTCCTAAACACCCATTTTGTTCCAATGACTCTTGCGCCTTTGGGTCGCTCTTTGTCGGTGTTTCGAACCCGGGGGTATGACACCAACGAGTAATATGATCGTGTGCTCTCTTCCTGGATGGTGATGCAAGATGACACAAGGATTTATCCTGGTTCGGGCAAAGAAGGCCCTACGTCCAGCGGGGGAGGAGGTTCTTGTATTACTTGCACCTAAGTGCTTGTACAGGGGCGAATACAAGCTCAGTGAGCGTGGACCGGAGTCCGGACTCGTGTATGTGTGTGTGTGGACCCGTGTGTTGTCCCTTGTGCGCGAAGGGCCCTGGCGTCCCCTTTTATAGATCAAGAGGAGGCCAGGGTTTACACAGGATTGACATGTACAACGCTCGGTATGGCGAAGGGCAGGAACTCTGTCTTGTCGAAGCCACTGTAGCCAACGTGGTTTTGCTGTTGAGGCATCCTTGATGCGTGGCCTCCATCTTGGGCGCGGACGTGGAGGCGTGGCAACGTGGAAGCCGTACAGCGCCCATCCCAGCACATGCAGGACACGGCGGGGTCCCTCCGGGTCTTGGGGTACCTGTCCTCCAATAGCGTGAAAGTAGCCAGGGCTCGAGGGGCTCAGAGCCGGCCTCGAGGTGGCGCCTGCGGGGGGTTCGAGTCCCCGCAGGTATGGGCAAGTCCCGGGAAACCCGATTGAGCAGCAGGTATCCGGGCCTCGAGACGTGGCTTGGACGTGCAACAGTGTAAGATATGGGTTAACAGTGCCGTACTGGTGCCTTTTTACCCATGCTTGTTGTGAAAACGAGACTTGGCTCTGCCCTGGTTCGCTGTGGTACACGTCGGGTTGCAGAGGACGTGACTGGAGTAGGTGGATGCATTAAATGCGCGGTATGGGGTTGAGGAGCAGGAAGCTTCCTCTTCGTGGAGGGCTTCGAAGGGTAGTGGAGCGCTCGCTCGAGGCCGGGCGCGGAGGGCTCGGGTGAGCGGAGGTTGAGCTCCAGCTCGAGGCCTAGGGTGTGATGAGCCTCGAGGGATAGGCTATCGTGTTGGAGGGGCTCGAGGTCCCCGCGCGGGGTCCCGAGGAGCGGTGCATAGCTGTAGCGGGCTCGAGGGGTAGGTTACCAGGAGGCGGTCGGTAAGGTTTTGGCAAGTCTAAGCTCCCTGGCGGTGGGCTAGCGTTGCAGGCTCCGAGGGGTTGGTTTCTTGGAAGGTTAGCCTAGCTGGGTTTATTAATTGGTGTTCTAGGTTTAACCTATTTGTTTGCGTTGATTGGGGGTACCCCTTTGGTGTTCCCCCGACACTCTTCAAGTGTCCAAACTTGGTTGCAGGTGAAGTTGTTTAATTCTTCATGCATAGCATTCACCCAATCCGGATCACCTAGAGCTTCATCTACACTGGTAGGCTCAACAAGAGACACAAAGGAGTGATGTTCAATAAATAAAGCAAGTTTTTGAGATCGAGTCATTACACCCCTTGTTGGACTCCCTATGATGAGATCTTGAGGATGAGCTTGTAGTAGAGGAGTAGTCCTTTGATCAACCACTTGAGGGGCCGCTTGTGGAGCATCAACATCTTGAGCTTGTACCACCATTTGATCATGGGAGACATGAGTATCTTCAAATGGATCTCTCCCATCTTTGTCATCAACAAGTGGTACATTGGATGAGGATGGCTTATCAATGACTTGCACATCATCATCATCATCATCATCTTTAGGCTTGATAGCTCCAACCGGCATGTTCTTCATTGCTTCCCTCAATGGTTCATCACCTACATCATCAAGATTTTCATGCTCTCCTTGAGAGCCATTAGATTCATCGAATTCCACATCATATGTTTCTTCTACCATCCCAGTGGCATGGTTGAATACTCGATATGCTTTGGACTTGTGACACCCTAAATTTCATTTTCCAAAATTAGTAATAAATTTGAGCATTTATTTTATTTTCTGAGCATTTAACCTAGGTCAAATATTAATTTTCGAATTATTAAAATGAACCCTAGGACTTAGAAACATTTTTGTTGCATTCACGCTGGTGCATATAATTTTGTTTGAGTGTAGGAATAGTGTGGGTGGTTTGAATTCAAACCTAGTTTGAATTTAAACAAAGTCTTGCTTTGAAATAAAAGAAAAACCCTTTTTCTCTCTCTTTTCCCTCTCCCACCCTTTTGGCCCGACCAGAGAACCGGCCCAATCCTTATCTCCCTCCCTCCTCCTTTCCTTCCGGCCCAGTGCGCGGACGGGGCCCAGCCGGCCAGGTCCGCATCCCTTTCCCCTCCTCCCTCTTTCGAATGGGCTTGGCCCAGTTTCGGCCCGCCTCCCCATTCTCCCTCCCTCGCGCGCGACCTGCCTCCTTCTCTTCACCCGCGCGTGCGCAGCGTCCGCTCCTCCCCCTTCTCTCTGGTCAGTGGACCCCGTTCGTCAGCCGCACGACCCCGCCTGGCGCTTGGGCCCCACCTAGCAGCGTCTTGTGGCCCGTCGTCTTCCTCCCGCCGCCACCGCGTCCGTTACCTCCGCCTCGTTTTCAATGGCTAGAGTGGACAGGGCCATTATGGCTGTAACCGGCGCCGCGTTAACGCCCAGGCAAGCCCCCGTGACCCTTCTCCTCCATCTCCCGGCCTATAAAAGGGCATAGCCCTCCCCTGCCGAGCCATCCATCCCACCCGAACCCTAGCCCTCTACCCGCAGCCGCAAGCCACCGCTCAATTCGCCTTTGCGAGCTATCGGCTATCATCGAGAACCGTTCGGTTGTGCTCGTGGTAAGCTCCTCTCCCTCCCCATGTCTCCATCTTCGAGTTCAGGGCTCGAGAGTGCTTTATCCACGAGCTCCGAGCCGCCTCCAATGGCGCCACCGCGTAGAGGAGCTGCTCTGGTGGTCTCCACCGCCTGATAACCCTACCCCTGAGTTCGCAAGACCCCGCTGGTCATCCTGGTGGCCTCGGTATGGCCTAAGGCACCCGGAATCGCCATTCCGATGACCTCCGCCGAGCTTCGGCCGGATTCCATGGCTGCCGCCGTGAAAGCGCCGCTCGGCCGGCCAACGTTTTTCCCAACCGCTCTCAGTCGTTGATCCAAGCGTAGACGGCCGAGATTAGAAGATACCCTTTCGGGTCATATCCGGTCCACCGAAACAGCCGTGGATTCGGTCCACTTCGCCAGCTCACGCGCGCCCTCAGCCACGTGGTGGACCTGGCCAGTCACGCCAAGCCACGTGGCCGCCAGCTCAGCTAGCCGGCTCGGTCAGCAGCCACGCGCGCGCCGTTTTGCAGAAAACCCCCCGCCTTTTCTCGAAATAAACCCGCAGTCCTGTCCAGTTATAAAAGGCTTTGTTTTTATTCAGTTTAGACCCTGTGTTTTCCAAAAATAGGACTCGCCGTCCAGTACTGCGCAGAAAAGGCGAATTTATTTGTTTTAAATCAAAAACGAGTTCGGTTTATTTACAAAAGTGTCATTGAAGCTTGTTTTCAACATAACTTTTGATTTAAAACTCCGATTAGAGTGATTCTTGCGCTCCCGTGTTCGTAGAAATACGTAGAATAGTTTTATAAGCTTTTTATCTTGTTTTAGTATTGTTTGATGTACTGTTCTAATAGAATACTATTTGTTTGCATGTGATGATTGGATTGGTTGATTGTGTGGTGCCTTTGATCCCGTTTAGCGTTCGAGCAGTCCAAGGTGGTCGTGAAGAAGATCTTCGAAGAAGTGGAACCATCAACATAAGCTTTTGGAAGGCAAGTGTAACATGAGTTCCTTTGTTACCCAGCAACCTTTTAATCACCTTTTCATATGCATGTGTCTAATATGATGAACCTTAGAGATTTTACCTAGAACTTTGTTATCTTGTATTCCTTGTTACCTTGGGTTGTGCATATGGGTAGTACTGCTTAGCCTGCAATTACCAAATATTAAATTGATAATCTTGATTAATGATTTATGAAACAAATATTGGTTCTGAATCTTAAAGCGGCAACCCAGGATTTACAGTACAACCACGAGGACTACATGGCTCTGGTCTTAGCTAAGTACTTTGATTGTTCTAGCTCGTCTGTAGCTGACCGAAAGGGCAAGAGGGGTGTACCATATAGTTATGGCCCGGTCCCACTATGGTAATTGCTTTGGAGGATAGGGTGTTACCTTAGTGGGGAGGTGTTCATAACTCTTGGGAGACGGAAACCTTAGCGGTTATGACTTGTTAGACCAACTTTGGGAAGGCTTCGTAGTGATCCCTGCCGACTTACCTTGGCAGTGAGTCAAGAGGCTGATCACCTCGGGCAATGGGCAATCACGACCCGTGGGTAAAGTTGTACACACTCTGCAGAGTTAAGAATAAACTGATATATCAGCCGTGCTCTCGGTCATGAGCGGCCTGGATCCTTTTTGAGACAGTTCTATGAATAATGTGGGTAATGATAATCTTGATGATACTTAATTATACTTTCACCATGGGAGCTTAAGCATGACATAGAGACATAGGTCTAATAAATAAAATATGACCAACTAAAAATGCTTACCGCAGTTCAGCCGTGTCAGCCTTTTGAGCCTTGCATCCCTCATGTTATACTTGTTGAGTATGGTGCGCTCACTCTTGCTTTGCGTACAATCTATGAAAATCCCGGATGGGTACCAGATGGTGGAATCAAGTGATGAGTTACAGAAGATGTTCCAGGAGTTCTAGGCGAGTGTTTCCCCCCAGTCAACCGTCCCTATGGAGTTTGGAGTCCCGAAGATTAGTTTCCGCTCTGCTTTGTTTTTAGATGTAAGTCTTGTTGTATCTATGTTTCGATATATAATAAAGCATTGTTTTTGAGAAAATTCCATATTTGTTGCTATATGTGTCTTATGGACTTCCTGGGCACACATATAGTGAACACTTGGTATTCTTCGGAAAACCGGGTGTTACAGGACTTCAATGAGTAACCAACAAGAAAACCAATATCACATCGGCGTTGAAACTTCCCTAGGTGTTGGCGCTTCTTATAGATGTAGCATTTGCACCCAAACACTCTAAAGAATGATATATCCGGCTTCTTGTTGTTGAGTAGCTCATAGGGGGTCTTGCCAAGGAGACGATGGGGGGACAACCGGTTTGATGCATAGCAAGCGGTGTTGATTGCTTCCGCCCAAAATCTTTCCGGTGTAGTGTACTCATCTAGCATTGTCCTTGCTAGGGTGATTAGAGTCCGGTTCTTCCTCTCAACTACCCCATTTTGTTGTGGTGTATATGTTGCGGAGACTTCATGCTTGATCCCAACTTCATCACAATACTCTTCAATGTGGGTGTTGTCGAACTCTCTTCCATTGTCACTTCTTATCTTCTTGATCTTCAAGTCAAACTCATTTTGGGCTCTCTTGGCAAACTTCTTGAATGAAGGGGTTGCTTTGGATTTGTCATGAAGAAAGAATACCCAAGTGTATCTTGAATAGTCATCAACAATCACTAGGCAATAGAGATTTCCACCCAAGCTAGCATATGTTGTTGGTCCAAATAGATCCATGTGAAGTAGCTCCAACTCTCTTGATGTTGATACAAAGGCTTTGGTTGGATGAGTGTTTGCAACTTGGTTGCCGGCTTGACATGCACTACACAATTTGTCCTTCTCAAATTTGACATCCTTTAAGCCCCTAACCAAATCCTTCTTCAATAGCTTGTTGAGAGTGTTCATTCCAACATGTGTCAATCTTCTATGCCATAGCCAACCAAGTGATTGCTTAGTGAATAAACATGTCTTCAAGTTGGCATCTTCGGAGGTGAAATCCACAAGATAGAGATTGTTGTATCTAAAGCCCTTGAATATCACTTGTGTATCATCTTTCTTGGTCACAACCACTTCCTTGTCGGTGAACAAACATTGAAAGCCAAGATCACATAATTGCCCAACGGATAGCAAGTTGAAGCTCAATGATGCAACTAGAAGCACATTGGAGATGGTATGATCATTTGATATAGCCACTTTCCCCAATCCCTTGACATTGCCCTTTGAATTGTCACCAAATGTTATCTTTTCTTGGTCATTGACATTTTCTTCTAGTGAGGTGAACATCCGAGGATCACCGGTCATATGTTGTGTGCAACCACTATCAATCACCCAATGAGATCCACCGGTCTTGTAGTTCATCTACACACATAAGAAATCAAGCTTGAGCTTTTGGGACCCAAACTTGTTGCGGTCCCTTAACCTTCTCTACTAGTGACTTTGCAACCCAAATTTGCTTTGGCCTATTCTTGTTAGGAGGCCCCATGAACATGACTTTCATCTTGCCACTAGAGTCTTGTCTAAGCATGTAGTGAGCATTGAAAGCAAAGGGCCTAGCATGCTTGGGCAAGGGTGTGGGCTTTGGCTCTTCACAATCATGAGCAAAGTGACCTTCCTTTCCACACTCATAGCATCTTCCAATCTTCTTCTTCTTCGGCTTTGTGATGCTCTTGCGTTGCTTCATCTTCTCTCAAGGAATCCAATGCCATTTCTATTTGTCTTCATGACCGTGTTCATGAGTAGCTCACTTTGAAGACATTGTCCCTTGGTGAATTTCTTCAACCCGGTGGTGAGGTGTTCCTTTTCTCTCTTGAGCTTGTCATTCTCTTGTTGAAGCTCTAATTGAGATGGTGTCATCTTGTAATCCCTCTCCATCTTCAATCTCTTGTTCTCTTCTTTTAGCATGTCTAGCTCAAGTGACATGCTATAGTCATCATCTTGGGTCTCAACAATGACTTGCTTTGTGGTTGCAAGCTTCTCTAGATCAATCTTGAGCTTTGCATTCTCATTCTTTTTTTTTTTTTTTTTTTTGTAGGGGTTTTGTTTTTTTTTTTTTTTGGGGGGGGGTTTTTTTTTTGGGATTCTCACTAACCAAGTCCTCACAAGATGTTGCTATGTCACACTTAACAACAAGGTTAGGAGCATCATGTGTCTCATGTGAAAGCATATCATAAGTAATGGTGAGAGCATCATAGTCAACTTTCACTTGAGTGTATTGTTCTTTTAGCAAAGCATAACTAGTGGTAAGTCACTATGCATCTTATCAAGTTTTCATTTTTAGCTTTGAGCTCTTTGTTAGAGACTTGAGCTCCTTGATAGAAGATGACATAGAGAAAGTTCATTCTTTAGCTCATCACTAGCATGTATAGCATGATCATATTTCTCAACAAGAGATTTATTTTCATCAACAAGCTTTTCATTTTTAGCTCTAGTCTTTCTTATGATTTTAGAGTAGTCGTTTAGCAATTTGACAAGCTCATCATAAGTAGGTGCCTCAAATTCACCATCACTATCACTATCACTAGAGTCATCATCGCTTTGTACCTTCCGGTCACCCTTGGCCATAAGGCATAGGTTTGTAGATGATGATGGCGACGGTGGTGGTGGTGGTGTAGAGGAGCCAATGACTAGAGCGGCCACCTTCTCCTTCTCATCATCACTATCTTCATTTGATGAGCCACCGGAGGAGTCAATGTCGGTGAGCCAATCACCAACAATGTAAGCCTTGCCACCTTTCTTGTGGTATTGCTTCTTCTTCTTGCCATCCTTCTTGTAGTAGGGCTTCTCATTCTTCTTCTCATCTTCACTTGATGAGTCATACTTCTTGCCCTTGTTCTTGTTCTTGTAGCTCTCTTTCTTGGGCTTGGTGCATTGATGAGCAAGATGGCCAAGCTCACCGCAATTGTAGCAATCCATTTCGGAGATTGGCCTCCTCTTGCTACTTGTGAAGAACTTCTTCTTTCTTGAGTCAAAATTGACTCCATTCTTGTGAAGCTTCTTCAACATCTTGGTGGTCCTTCTCACCATGAGAGCGATGTTGGAATCATCCTCTTCATCACTTGAGCTCTCATGATGCACCTCAATAGACTTGGACTTGCCCTTCTTGTCATGGCTAGCTTTGAAGGCCAAGTCCTTCTTCTTGTCGGTGGTGGAGCCACCACTTGGTGTGATGTGCATGTACATCTCATGCACATTGATCTTTCCCAAGATTTGAGTTGGTGTAGCGGTGGAAAGATCGCCTTGATGTACACCGTCACTATGTGTCCATACTTCTCATTGGAAGGACACAAGGATCTTCCTCCACAACATCGGATGGTTGCATTTGTGTGAGGCCAAGTCCATTGAGTTCCTCTACAAGAACATTCAACCGTGAGTAATTTCATTTGCACTTTCATTTGCATGCATATCAAAAGAGTGAAGCTTTTGCATAACTAAATGATAGCGTTCCTCACGCTCACTCTTGGTTCCCTCATGGAGCGCACAAATGTTTTCCCATAGATCATGGGCATTTTTGTGGTTCCAAACACGGTTGAAACACATCTTTGCAAATGCCTCTAAAAGGATATTTTTTGGCTTTTGCATTCCATTTATCTTTTCCTCCTCATGGAGTGAGGCTTGTGCCTTCCTTGGCTTGGCAAAGCCGGTGATCGCGGCATCGCGGCATTTAACATCAATCGCTTCTAGGTACGACTCCATAACGGATTTTCCATATGGGAAGTCGTCTCCCTCGAACATAGGTGTGTTCCATCACCTCCAGACATCTTAACTCTAGGCGGTTAAGCATAAATCGAGAGCACGATGCTCCGATACAACCAATTGAAGATCAGATGCCCAAGAGGGGGGTGAATGGGCTTTTCTAAAACTTCTTTTGCAAGAATTAAAACCTATCAACCCCAATAACCCCCTAGTGCCTAGAAGTGTGTATGACAAGAATTAACCGCACAAAAGAGACAATCGTAAACCATTTCTACTCTAGCATGGCAATTCAATATGAATGAACAACAAGTAAATGCAGAATTGAATTGCTCAAAGGTAATGCGTATTAATAGAGTAGAGATGACTCGACGATCTTTTTGCCGAGGTATCGAGGTGTCGGCACACCCCCCTAGTCCTCGTTGGAGCACCCGCGCAGGGTAATCGCTCTCTCTTGATCCGCGCAGGATCAAGTGCTCCCTACGAGCTGATTCTTCTTTCGCCACTCCGGCCCGGTGAATCGCTCGCTACCGGTCACAACTTGACTTGGGTCATCCACAATGCCTCTGGATGATCACTAAGCTTTCCGATCGCCACCAAGCCGTCTAGGTGATGTTGATCACCAAGATTAACAAGCTAGAACTCTCACTTGACCAACACAAGGCAAAGAGATGGATGGATGCCACTTGCTACTCATTCTCACTAGGAGGTGTCTAATTCTCACAATAGCAATCACTCAACCTCACTAGGGCTCTTGCACTCACTCACACTCACAATGTGTTTTTCTCAGCTGATGGAAGTGGCAAAAACACTCAAATGGATGGGGGAAGGAAGTATATATACTCCCCCAACGGCCATCCAAAAACAGCACAAGCCAGGCATTCGCGGGGCCATTAGACGCGCCGTGCCTAGCTCGACGCTCCGATGACCTCGTCCAACGGTCTACTGTACCTTCTTGTCAGACTGTTTAAAGGGACATCGGACGCTGTGCATCGTCCGATGCCACCGACACTCGGACGCGTCCGATGTGGATTTACCCTCTTTGAACCTCTCTGGATGGCCATCGGACGTTGGTCTCAAGCGTCTGTAACACCTCTGGTGTTTAACATGTAATTAACTTGACATATCATCATTATCATCATTAAGCATCTTGATCATGATTTCATGTGTATGCATTTTGCTAAGTGTATCATTTTATGTGATTTACCTCTATTGCTAAAACCCTATTTAGCCCACTTCTCTCTACTAGGGCAAAATGGAAATTTCACCTCTGTGCCTAGCTTTGTGTAATTCTTGTTCCTTTGGTGTCTTGAAGTGTTGTTGTGTTGGCCAAAGTTCAAAAATCAGAATTTGATTTCAAATCCCTTTGCAAAACCCTGATTTCCAAATCCTGGATTTTATCCCTCTTGTTGTGATTCAAAAATTATTCAAAATTTGGGATTGGTCCAAAAAGCAAAGTTGTAGATCTGTCAAAGAGAAACAACTTTGGTATTTACAAATTTTCAAGTTGCAGTACAAAGTTTTGAGTTATTTCAAATTCAATCAAACTCCAGTTTTTGTCCCCTTTTCAGTTTTCAATATGAGTTCAAAAACTAATGAGTTTCTGGAAAAGTGTATAATAGCAAAGTTGTAGGTTTTGATAAAAGGAACAACTTTCATGTTTACAGATTTTCAAGTTTCAGTTTGAAATCCAGAGTAAATTTGATTTGAATCAAGTTTGAAAAGTGTCCCCTTTTCTGTTTTCAAATTTGTTCAAAAACTATTTGGAATTTGAAAATGTTCATATTGACAAAGTTGTAGATCTCATTTTTCTGAACAACTTTGATGTTTTGAGTTTTTGTTGCCAGTTCAAATTTTGGGAGTAGTTTGCAAAAAACAGAAATGAGCCAAAGTCAAAACCTAGCCTACCCTGTTCATCTTCCCGTCGTAGGGGGGGGCCCGGCCATGGCCGCCTCGCCGGCGCCGCGTGCCCACGCGCCTGGCAGCCGCCCGCATGCTCCCGACCTGCCGCCTGCGCCGCGTGATCATTCGCGTCCGCGCGTGCGAGCGCTGACCTCTCGCCCGTCCCCCACTGTCCCCAGTTCGTCGCCGCCGCGTGTGACAACGCCGGCGAGCTCACGCCCAGGCCCCGACTGCACGCCGTCCTCTCCGCCAGCTCGCAATCGATTGCGCGTGCCTCGGCCGAGCTCATCCACACCTCTCCGAGCTCTCTACCGCTCCTACCGCCCGCTAACCGTGGCTATATAAGCCGCCGGTGCCCGAGCTCACTCTCCCCTCCGCCACCCGTCGCCAGCTCACACCAGCGCCTCCCGAGCTCAACCATCTAGCTCAGGAGCTCCGCCGTGTCCTTGTGCAGCTTCACCACCCCTCAATTTGGTCTCTACCGTCCCTGGTTGCCCGGCGTAACTCGCCGTTCCCATCTCCGGCGAGAAGCCCGTCGAGGTCGGGATCGTGAAATACTCCCTCTCCGGCCTTGATCATCTCCCTCCGACCCCCGCATCACCTTCCTTCCTCCTGCTCCTTTGCGCCTCTGACAGACCCCCTTGCGTCACTTGTATCGCGCAGGATCGCCGAGTCGACGATCGCCGCCGTGAGACGTCCGCCGGTCACCGTCGACCACCTCCCTCCGTTCATCCCCTTCCCTCGCCGAGCCGCTTAATCGACTCACGGTGAGCTCCTGAAGCCTCCCATCTCCTCGGTTTCGCCTGAGACGCCTCGTCGTGGGCCGCGTAGCACGCCGCCGCCGTCGGCGGTCGCCGGCGAACGGAGGAAAGAACAGTGCCGTTTTCTATTTTCTTCACACATGTGAATAGTGTTCAGATTTCATATTTTTTGTGTGATTTTCTGTGTTGATCCATAAATTCTGAAATTTTTGTGGTAGACTCTTTATGCTCTGAAGTATTTTATAAAAATATGAAACCTGAGTTTTGTGCAAAAATTTGAAAATGAAAAATTCCCCTTTTAATTAAAAATGAAGGCTTTGGTATTTTTAGAGAGTGTTCTGTAGCTCCAAAAATCTTGAGATAAATTTTGCAAGCTAGTTGTGTCATGATGAGTCTCTGGTAAAATTTTGAAGCCATTTGGAACAAGTTGATTTTTGAGCTTTATTTTAATTAAGGAATAGTGCCTTTTGTTAATTAAATGTCTAGATTTAATTGAGCACCTTAATGACCTCCAAAAATTATGAAATTTGTTTTGCCATATACTTGTACCCTAATGAACTTGTGTGATTAATTTGGTAATTTTTGGAGCACCTTCATAAAATGACCTTTTAAAAATTAAGAAAAATAGAAAGAAATGATTAGGGTTAGCGTTGAATGCCCTGTGATGTGACTTTTGGGATTGCTTGATGTTCATAGACCCCTACCCTTTGGTCTATGATGTTTGTGATGCTATGTTTGATTGATGCTTAGGATAGTTATGATAAAGTCTAGTTTAATCAATTTTGCTTAAGGAAGAAATGGTTACTTTTATGCTCAACCTAGATTTCGATTATGCCTTGCCTTAGAGTAATCTTGAATCTGTGGTATTGTCTTGCACCTTAAGTCCATATCATCATTCTCATGAGCATTCATCATTGCATCCGTATAGTTGACGAAGAAGGCCCTGAAGTCGAGGTAGCCGCCGAAGGATCTGTCCCCGAGGCAACCCCAAGCTCCGACGCTTATACCTACCCCGACTCTGCTCTTTTTGCCATCCAAGGCAAGCCCCGGTGCATTTAACCCTACCTTGCTTTTATAAATGTTTTCTTAAATGTTTTGAGTTAAATTATTGCATTAGGTTGATAGGAGTTGAGTGAAATCCTATCTGATGCATTATCTACCTTGACCAATGATACACCCGATACCGCTTTTCAAAAACTATTTGCAAATGCTTAGCAATGCTATATGATAGATTTGCAATAAAAATGCCAACTTCAAAGTGTGATCACTTTAAGAATATTTATGGGAATTTCTGGTTTACTCCCACTATTGGCTAAGTATCTGATCCGTACCTAGTCAATGGGAAGGAGAGGTTGTCCTTGCGTACGGTGCCGTCATGTTGTAGTCCGGGACTCAACAGTTGACACCGACCGGGACAGGGTTGAAAAACTGACAGGACCTGTACTCTTGGGTTAGAGTCCCGAGGTGCTTGTCGCTGGCTGGAAAATTTAGGGACCACCTGTATGGGGGCCTGATTGACTAAGACTTGCAACTATTCACATACTACGGAAAGCTTCGGCTCCGAGGAATCCTTTATTGGACCGACAACCGCGCACTGGGAGTGGAGAGATGGCGGAAGTAGCATGTACCCACGTGGGTTAGAGGCCCGGATTGGAGTGGTGTACTGTACTTCCGGGTGGCGTAGGACCGGGCCCAATCTTGGAGGAATCGTGGTAGACGAGTTGGCATATGCAAGCTTGGGTGCTACATATGCAGTGTGGATAGGGACCCTCAGCTGAGTATTATTTATCCGGATTAACGCTGCTCCTCGGTTATGGAGACTTAGTCACTGACTGTCAACAGGGAGTGGTTCTCAACTAGGTCTGTTTTGGAAAGTAAAATGAATCAAGGATTATGATGGAACAAGGAATACCGAATCTTTCAAAATTAAAATAAGGTTTACCAAAAATGCTTTTCTGCAAAATACTTGAACTTGCTTAAGCCTTACCTTGACTACCCTAAGCCTGCATTCCTGAGTCTTCTCCCTTTTCTTTAGTCGGGTAAGTCTTGTTGAGTACCTTTGTACTCAGGGTTCTTTTACCCATGTTGCAGGTATGGCAGATCCTCAGTATGCCTTGGACCCTGCTGTGTGACTGTTGTTCAGGAAGGGCCGATGAGGCCGATGAGTGATTATTCACCCTTGGGCTGGGTGAAGTATCTTTATGTTGTCATATGCTACCTGCCAACTCTATCTATTTGAACTATGGTCTGTAATAAACTTCACTTTAAGTTTATGTTGAACACTGGTTTGTAAAACTATTGTTATTTAAGTCTTCCGCTATTTACTCCGATGTTTTTGTCAAAATGTTCAAGAGATTGTAACTGAATTGTGAGATGATCCTGCGGACATCGGGCACTGATGTAGCCCAGTGGCGAACCCGGTCCTAACCTCTTGGCTGTACGGATCGACTGTCAGTGGTTGATAGTGATCAGTGGGCCATGGGATTAGGGCCGTTACGTCACAGAGTGGTATCGGAGCATCTCACTACGACGTTGCAATCTTTTTGCGAAAACTTCAAAAGGTTTTAAAGTCCAAAAACTAAACTTGACTATTTTGAGTCCAAATTGCTTCTCTCATCTCATCTTGTCTTTGGCAACTAGTAGCAAGACAACTTGTTTAAGCCCTATGTACCTTACCTTAGTAGTTGCATTGCCTTGTTCCGTAGGAACGAATCATGCATCATGTCATAATCACTTAAGATAATAACTTCCTCTCTAAGTCGGTTGGGTTAGTATGCCTTTACCTTTTCTTGCTAGCCTTTCTCATCTGTAACCTCTTGTCCAGATATGGTCATCCTCAAGCGGACTGCTCGCAAGTCGACTGGACCGCATGGTGTGCCGCGTCACCAGCTGGCGCCACGCACCGGAGAAGAGACTGGAGAATCCTCCAACGGACGTCGCCCTTCCCCGCCGCACCGCAAGCAGCTGAAGGAGGAGATCAAGAATCTCAAGCTGAGATGGAGAACATGGAGCATGACTTCTATCTTTCCCGCATGGAGTTTTATGAGGCACGAGCTTCTTGGAGCAGGCCAATCGGAACACGGTTCGCGCTATCGAGCAGCGCAACGAGGCTTGGAACCGAGGACGTCGCCAGAGCCCAGCTCCATGGACTGCAGCAGTACACTGCCCAGATTGAGCAGTACAACGATATGCTTCATGAGGAGGTACATCAACTGTACGACCAGCTCCACCCCATGATTCCACCTGTTGCTGAGGATCCAGAAGATGGAGTCGTGGAGGAACCTGAAGTAAACATGGGCCAGTCCAGAATGTAGGAGTGGAACCTGCTGAAGATGTTCACATTGAAGATGAAGATGAGGAGGAAGAGCCTGAGCTCATCATTGAAGATGAAGACGGCGATGAAGAGATGATCATCATCGATGACGACTAGATTCGTTGTGTCTGTACCATCTGCTCACCTAAAGCCTTAGTCTAGGTTTGGGGCGTTAGTTGGTCTTCTGTCTAGTCGAGTCTGTATCGCGTCTTGTACCTTTCCTTTGTCAGTTAGTGGTTATCTATCAAACTTCTGTATCAGTTATCTACCTTGCATCAATGAATTTTATCAGTCAGTTTCGTTCAAAAGCAATCTTTGGATGCTAAGTTCCAAATTCTTAACAGATGCCTGTGAACACCCGCACTGGAGCCGGAAGTTCCGGTGGTGCCAACCTTCCAAACCCTCCACCAGTTCCTGCTACCCTGGCAGATGCCATTGCAGCTTGGCCGCCGCTGCCAACCTAATGGCTCAGAACCAAGGACAGCAGAATGTTGGTCACCGTGGTCGTCACAACCAAGAAACCACCTATGTGGAGTTCACTGAAACCCGTCCACCGGTTTCACCAGAGCCGATGAACCCCTCGAAGCTGATGATTGGCTCCGCACCATGGAGCAGAAGTTTGGTCTCATCCGATGCACTGAAATCCAGAAGCCCCGGTTTGCTTCTCAGCAGCTTCGTGGTCCAGCAAGTGCTTGGTATGCCAACCTCTTGGCTGCCCAACCTGAAGGTCATGAGTTGACCTGGGAGGAGTTCCGCACCGCTTTCCGTGCACATCACATCCCGTCAGGTCTGATGAAGATGAAGCTTGATCAGTTCCTAGCTCTGCAGCAGAAGGAATCCACAGTGATGCAGTATGTGGGTCAGTTCAATCACCTGAGCCAGTATGCCTCCGACTATGTCAACACAGAGGAAAAGAAGAGAGATTGTTTCCTTAGGGGTCTGCACCCTAAGATTCGCAGAGGTCTGTCCAACAACCTCAACGGATCTATCATGATGTCGTTGACCGTGCTGTCGCTTTCGAGGAAAGTAACCGCCAGTATCAGGAGGAGAAGAAGAAGAAGAAGGCTGGGTCTAGCAGCTTCTCCAGCAACCACAAGCGCCCAAGAATCATCTACCACCCCAGCCACCACCAAACCGTGCCCATACCCGCATCAGCAAGTGGTCGTTCGTACCGCGGCCACCACTCATAACGCCAACCAGCAAAGTGCCACTCAGCCGAACGCCCCAGGTGTTCGTATCACCACCCCTCAAACAGCTTACAACCATCCATGCTACAACTGTGGCCAAGTTGGTCACTGGTCTCGTGATTGTCCGAAACCCAAGAAGAATGCCCAGCATGCACAGAAAGGCCCTGGAGGATCACAGCAGCAGCACCGTGCACCGCAGCAGCACGTCCAGAAGGGCAAGTTTGTCAAGAAGCACGGGCAAGTCTACTTCACCACCGTCAGTACATCCCAGAAGGAGAGCCCGTCATGCTCGGTAGGTTCTCTGTGTTGCCAATCATCCTGCAGTCGTCTTGTTCGATTCTGGTGCATCGCATTCCTTCATCAGTCGCACTTTTGTCATCAAGCATGAGTTACCCATGGGGGAGTTAAAAGAAAGTTTTGCATACTTTCGCCTGGAGGGCGGATAAATACTAAGGAAGTGGTCCGCAGTATACCAGTAATGTTGGGGGAACATGTCTTTCCTACCACCATGATAGTACTGCGCGATCAAGAGATAGATGTCATCTTAGGCATGAATTGGATGTGTCAGTATAAAGCCATGATAGACATCTTGGATAGAGTTGTGAGAGTGGATATTCCTAACAGCACTTCCAAACTCCTTCTCCAACTTCCTATGCCTCAAAAACCAGCAACCACCCAGTTGAATGCCGCCTGTGTTGCGGAAGTCAGGGATATTCCCGTGGTCTGTGAGTTCCCTGATGTCTTCCCGGAAGATCTACCTGGTCTGCCTCCCGACCGCGATGTTGAGTTTGCCATAGAGCTAAAGCCCGGGACTGCTCCTATATCCCGTAGAGCTTATCGAATGCCTCCCAGAGAGTTGGCAGAGCTGAAGATCCAATTGCAAGAGCTTTTGGATAAGGGTCTCATTCGCCCAAGTTCATCTCCTTGGGGCTGTCCTGCTATCTTTGAAGAAGAAGGACAAAAGTCTTCGTCTGTGCGTTGACTATCGCCCGCTCAATGAGGTCACCATCAAGAATAAATATCCTTGCCTCGCATTGACCTTCTTTTCGACCAGTTGTCTGGAGCCAGAGTGTTCTCCAAGATTGATCTCAGATCTGGCTATCACCAAATAAAAATCCGTCCAGAAGACATTCCTAAAACAGCTTTCACCACCAGATACGGCCTATATGAGTACTTGGTCATGTCCTTTGGCTTGACCAATGCCCCCGCTCATTTCATGTATCTCATGAACTCTGTGTTCATGCCAGAGCTCGATAAATTTGTAGTCGTGTTCATTGACGACATCCTTGTCTATTCAAGAACTCCTGAAGATCACGCCAAGCATCTTCGAATCGTTCTCTCTCGTCTCAGAGATCACCAGCTGTATGCCAAGTTCAGTAAATGCGAATTCTGGCTAGATCAATTCAATTCCTTGGTCATGTCCTGTCCGCTGAAGGTGTGTCAGTTGACCCTGAAAAAGTGGCAGATATCTTGGATTGGAAGCCACCTACCACTGTCCGCGAAGTTCGCAGCTTCATGGGAATGGCTGGATACTATCGTCGTTTCATCCCAGATTTCTCCAGAGTCGCCAAGCCTATCACAGAGTTGTTGAAGAATTCCGTGGATTTCGTTTGGTCACCAGCCTGTGAGCAAGCCTTTCAAGCCCTGAAGAAACTGCTAACTACATCACCAGTCCTAGCTCAACCAGATATCGAGAAACCCTTCGATGTATACTGTGATGCATCTGGTACTGGTTTGGGCTGTGTTTTGATGCAAGAAGGACGAGTAATCGCTTATGCCTCACGACAGCTTAAGCGACATGAGGAAAACTACCCCACCCATGATCTTGAGCTAGCAGCAGTCGTGCATGCCTTGAAGATTTGGCGTCACTATCTGTTAGGCAGTACCTGCAATATGTATACGGATCACAAGAGCCTAAAGTATATCTTCACTCAAGAAGAATTGAATATGAGGCAGAGAAGATGGCTTGAGCTGATTAAAGATTATGATCTCAAAGTACATTACCATCCTGGTAAGGCAAATGTAGTTGCCGATGCCCTCAGTCGCAAGTCACACTGCAACTGTCTGACGACGAAGCCCTATGATCTTTCCTTGTGCCATGAACTTGAAAGGATGGGTATCGAAATGATCCCGCAAGGAAGCCTGAACAATGTCAGCATAGAAACATCCATCAAGGATCAAGTCATTGCTGCTCAGAAGGATAACCCTGGAATCAAGCACATCATCGAAAAGATCCAGACCGGAAAGGCTGATTGTTTCAGGATCGATGATGTAGGAGTTGTTTGGTTCAAGAACCGTCTAGTAGTTCCCAAGGTGCCTGAATTGAGACAGTTAATCCTTGATGAAGCACACTTGACCAGATTCTCTATTCACCCCGGTAGCAACAATGTACCAAGACTTAAAGCAGAGATTCTGGTGGACTAAAATGAAGATTGAGATTGCTCGGTATGTCGCTCAGTGTGATACCTGCCAAAGAGTCAAGGCAGTACACATGAAGCCTGGAGGAGAATTGCAACCTTTGTCAGTACCCGCTTGGAAATGGGACGACATTAGTATGGATTTTGTCAATGGACTACCCAAGACCCAGAAAGGTTTTGATTCCATTTGGGTAATCGTGGACCGACTCACTAAGCAAGCTCACTTTCTGCCAGTCAAGACCAGTTACACCGTCCCCATGTATGCCACTTTGTACAAGAACCACATAGTGAAGCTTCATGGCATACCCAAGACCATTATCTCTGACCGTGGTACCCAGTTTGTCGCTAAGTTTTGGAAAGCGTTCCATACCTCACTTGGAACCAAGCTCTTGCATAGTACAGCTTATCATCCTCAAACTGATGGACAAAGAGCGAGTCAACCAAGTGCTGGAAGACATGTTGAGAGCCTGTGTTCTTACCTTCGCAGATACTTGGGATGACTGTTTGCCTTTGGCAGAGTTCTCTTATAATAACAGTTACCAAGAGAGCATCAAAATGGCACCCTTTGAAGCACTGTACGGTCGTCGTTGTCGTACACCCTCAGTTGGTCTGAGCCTGGAGAAAGAGAATTCTTTGGAGTTGACCTGGTCAAGGATATGGAAGAGAAAGTCAAGCAGATACAAGAGAATATGAAGATTGCCCAATCTCGACAGAAGAGCTACGCAGACAAGAGACGTCGACCTCTGAAGTTTCAAGTTGGAGATTATGTATATCTCAAGGTCTCACCAACCAAAGGAGTCACTCGTTTTGGAGTCAAAGGAAAGTTAGCACCCCGCTACATTGGTCCGTTTGAGATTTTGGAATGTTGTGGCAAGGTAGCTTACAAGCTGAAGTTGCCCGATCATCTCTCCGCTGTCCACAATGTTTTCCATGTCTCCCAACTCAAGAAGTGTCTCAGAGTACCAGAACATGTCGTGGAAGTTGAAGGTGTCGAGCTAGAGCCTGATCTGTCCTACTCAGAATATCCAGTTCGCGTGTTGGACCACAAGGATCGCGTTACCCAGAAGAACCACCACAAGATGGTACAAAATCCAGTGGAACCAGCACTCTGAAGAAGAAGCCACCTGGGAATCTGAAGACTTCTTAGCAAAGAACTACCCCGATTTTCTCGAATCCCTGTCAATGTAAGGTTTGCCTTTATCCCTTCTTTGTCCTTTCTTAAGACGTGGAATCTCGGGGCGAGATTTCTTTAAGGGGGGGAGGCTGTAACACCTCTGGTGTTTAACATGTAATTAACTTGACATATCATCATTATCATCATTAAGCATCTTGATCATGATTTCATGTGTATGCATTTTGCTAAGTGTATCATTTTATGTGATTTACCTCTATTGCTAAAACCCTATTTAGCCCACTTCTCTCTACTAGGGCAAAATGGAAATTTCACCTCTGTGCCTAGCTTTGTGTAATTCTTGTTCCTTTGGTGTCTTGAAGTGTTGTTGTGTTGGCCAAAGTTCAAAAATCAGAATTTGATTTCAAATCCCTTTGCAAAACCCTGATTTCCAAATCCTGGATTTTATCCCTCTTGTTGTGATTCAAAAATTATTCAAATTTGGGATTGGTCCAAAAAGCAAAGTTGTAGATCTGTCAAAGAGAAACAACTTTGGTATTTACAAATTTTCAAGTTGCAGTACAAAGTTTTGAGTTATTTCAAATTCAATCAAACTCCAGTTTTTGTCCCCTTTTCAGTTTTCAAAATGAGTTCAAAAACTAATGAGTTTCTGGAAAAGTGTATAATAGCAAAGTTGTAGGTTTTGATAAAAGGAACAACTTTCATGTTTACAGATTTTCAAGTTTCAGTTTGAAATCCAGAGTAAATTTGATTTGAATCAAGTTTGAAAAGTGTCCCTTTTCTGTTTTCAAATTTGTTCAAAAACTATTTGGAATTTGAAAATGTTCATATTTACAAAGTTGTAGATCTCATTTTTCTGAACAACTTTGATGTTTTGAGTTTTTGTTGCCCAGTTCAAATTTTGGAGTAATTTGCAAAAACAGAATGAGCCAAAAGTCAAAACCTAGCCTACCCTGTTCATCTTCTCCTCGTAGGGGGGGGCCGGGCCATGGACGCCTCGCCGCCGCGCCGCGTGCGCCACGCGCCTGGCAGCCGCCCGCATGCTCCCGACCTGCCGCCTGCGGCCGCGTGATCATTTCGCGTCCGCGCGTGCGAGCGCTGACCTCTCGCCCGTCCCCCCTGTCCCATTCGTCGCCGCCGCGTACAACGCCGGCGAGCTCACGCCCAGGCCCGACTGCACGCCGTCCTCTCCGCCAGCTCGCAATCGATTGCGCGTGCTCGGCCGAGCTCATCCACACCTCTCCGAGCTCTCTACCCCCGCCCGCTAACCGTGGCTATATAAGACAACCGCCGGTGAGCCCGAGCTCACTCATCCCCTCCGCCACCGTCGCCAGCTCACACCAGCGCCTCCCGAGCTCAACCATCTAGCTCAGGAGCTCCGCCGTGTCCTTGTGCAGCTTCACCACCCCTCAATTTTGGTCTCTACCGTCCCTGGTTGCCCGCGTAACTCGCCGTTCCCATCTCCGGCGAGAAGCCCGTCGAGGTCGGGATCGTGAAATACTCCCTCTCCGGCCTTGATCATCTCCCTCCGACCCCCGCATCACCTTCCTTGCTCCTTTGCGCCTCTGACAGACCCCTTGCGGTCACTTGTATCGCGCAGGATCGCCGAGTCGACGATCGCCGCCGTGAGACGTCCGCCGGTCACCGTCGACCACCTCCCTCCGTTCATCCCCTTCCCTCGCCGAGCCGCTTAATCGACTCATGGTGAGCTCTGAAGCCTCCCATCTCCTCGGTTTCGCCTGAGACGCCTCGTCGTGGCCGGCGTAGCAACGCCGCCGCCGTCGGACGGTCGCCGGCGAACGGAGGAGAAGAACAGTGTCGTTTTCTATTTTCTTCACACATGTGAATAGTGTTCAGATTTCATATTTTTGTGTGATTTTCTGTGTTGATCCATAAATTCTGAAATTTTTGTGGTAGACTCTTATGCTCTGAAGTATTTTATAAAAATATGAAACCTGAGTTTTGTGCAAAATTTGAAAATGAAAAATTCCCCTTTTAATTGAAAAATGAAGGCTTTGGTATTTTAGAGAGTGTTCTGTAGCTCCAAAAAATCTTGAGATAAATTTTGCAAGCTAGTTCGTGTCATGATGAGTCTCTGGTAAAATTTTGAAGCCATTTGGAACAAGTTGATTTTTGAGCTTATTTTTAATTAAGGAATAGTGCCTTTTGTTAATTAAATGTCAGATTTAATGAGCACCTTAATGACCTCAAAAATTATGAAATTTTGTTTTGCAATATACTTGTAACCCTAATGAACTTGTGTGATTAATTTGGTAATTTTTGGAGCACCTTCATTAAAATGACCTTTTAAATAAATTAAGAAAAATAGAAAGAAATGATTAGGGTTAGCGTTGAATGCTCTGTGATGTGACTTTTGGGATTGCTTGATGTCATAGACCCCTACCCTTTGGTCTATGATGTTTGTGATGCTATGTTTGATTGATGTTTAGGATAGTTATGATAAAGTCTAGTTTAATCAATTTTGCCTAAGGAAGAAATGGTTACTTTTATGCTCAACCTAGATTTCGATTATGCCTTGCCTTAGAGTAATCTTGAATCTGTGGTATTGTCTTGCACCTTAAGTCCATACATCATTCTCAATGAGCATTCATTCATTGCATCCGTATAGTTGACGAAGAAGGCCCTGAAGTCGAGGTAGCCGCCGAAGGATCTGTCCCCGAGGCAACCCCAAGCTCCGACGCCTTATACCTACCCCGACTCTGCTCTTTTGCCATCCAAGGCAAGCCCCGGTGCATTTAACCTACCTTGCTTTATAAATGTTTTCTTAAATGTTTTGAGTTAAATTATTGCATTAGGTTGATAGGAGCTTGAGTGAAATCCTATCTGATGCATTATCTACCTTGACCAATGATACACCGATACGCTTTCAAAAACCATTTGCAAATGCTTAGCAATGCTATATGATAGATTTGCAATAAAATGCCAACTTCAAAGTGTGATCACTTTAAGAATATTTATGGGAATTTCTGGTTTACTCCCACTATTGGTAAGTATCTGATCCGTACCTAGTCAATGGAAGGAGAGGTTGTCCTTGCGTACGGTGCCGTCATGTTGTAGTCCGGGACTCAACAGTTGACACCGACCGGGACAGGGTTGAAAAAACTGACAGGACCTGTACTCTTGGGTTAGAGTCCCGAGGTGCTTGTCGCTGGCTGGAAAATTTAGGGACCACCTGTATGGGGGGCCTGATTGACTAAGACTTGCAACTATTCACATACTACGGAAAGCTTCGGCTCCGAGGAATCCTTTATTGGACCGACAACCGCGCGCCTGGGAGTGGAGAGATGGCGGAAGTAGCATGTACCCACGTGGGTTAGAGGCCCGGATTGAGTGGTGTACTGTACTTCCGGGTGGCGTAGGACCGGGCCCAATCTTGGAGGAATCGTGGTAGACGAGTTGGCATATGCAAGCTTGGGTGCTACATATGCAGTGTGGATAGGGACCCTCAGCTGAGTATTATTATCCGGATTAACGCTGCTCCTCGGTTATGGAGACTTAGTCACTGACTGTCAACAGGGAGTGGTTCTCAATAGGTCTTTTTTGGAAAGTAAAACTGAATAAGGATTATGATGGAACAAGGAATACCGAATCTTTAAAAATTAAAATAAGGTTTACCAAAAATGCTTTTCTGCAAAATACTTGAACTTGCTTAAGCCTTACTTTGACTACCCTAAGCCTGCATTCTGAGTCTTCTCCCTTTTCTTTAGTCGGGTAAGTCTTGTTGAGTTACCTTTGTACTCAGGGTTCTTTTACCCATGTTGCAGGTATGGCAGATCCCTCAGTATGCCTTGGACCCTGCTGTGTGACTGTTGTTCAGGAAGAGGCCGATGAGGCCGATGAGTGATTATTCACCCTTGGGCTGGGTGAAGTATCTTTATTGTTGTCATATGCTACCTTGCCAACTCTATCTATTTGAACTATGGTCTGTAATAACTTCACTTTAGTTTATGTTGAACACTGGTTTGTAAAACTATTGTTATTTAAGTCTTCCGCTATTTACTCCGATGTTTTTGTCAAAATGTTCAAGAGATTGTAACTGAATTGTGAGATGATCCTGCGGACATCGGGCACTGATGTAGCCCAGTGGCGAACCCGGTCCTAACCTCTTGGCTGTACGGATCGACTGTCAGTGGTTGATAGTGATCAGTGGGCCATGGGATTAGGGCCGTTACGTCACAGCGTCTGATGCCAGCGTCCGATGCGGCTTCCAGTTCACGCCCACATGAACAGTGGCATGGGCGTGTTCGATGTGGACACATCGGCGCGTCCGATGCCATGCACCAGACTAAACCCTAGTCGGGGTGAGCATCGGACGCGTCCGATGCCACCACCTGGCCAGCGTCCGATGCCCATACAAGGGCAGACTTAACTCGGATCGCGACGCGGCCTAAACGACTTTTGATCCTCTCGACTTAAGGCATCTCTCTGAGCTACCTAGGGCTATGAAATAACAAGTGTGCACCACACCTACCTCAATAGTCTTATCTAGGTCAAGCTACTGATTCACGCTCCCCTTTATAGTACGGCCAAAGGAAAACAAAGACCTAAGACTACCTAAGTGTCCTCCAACACCGTATGACACTTAGCCTAGTCTACCACCGTCTTCGTCATCCGTCCTTTGAAAACCGAAACGATATCCATCGCCAGGGGACATGAACTCCATATGCCCGTATCGTCGCTATTACCGTGACCTAACTCAATCCTATTTCTGCAAAACACACGTTAGTCACAGTAATCTTATGTTTCATCCAATCACCGAAACCACTAGGGGCCAAGTTGCGTTCAGTGAGAACAACATATACAAAAGGATAGAGAGCGTAAAACAGAGCCATAAATTCATTCTAGTAGAAACTGACATGTGGGATCCATATGTCATCCTCTTCTTTATCCCTCATCACCATTGAGGAATATGACCATCTCGTGAGAGCTCACACACTTGGGGAGGGCTATCGTTGGGAAGGAGGCCTCATGCCAGGAAGCCTGCCCATAATTGTGGAGGGCCACCCGCATCGGGAGGTGTCATAGAGAGGGAGCTCGTTAGAGGTCCTATCGCGCCAGGCCATTGAGAGAGTGGGAGATGTGCCATTGGGGCTCTTGGAGGCCGATCGAGAGTCAGCGACAGCTGCAGGTCTGCGGATCTAACTGAGGGGAGGTTTGTTGCCCCCGAAGGAGCTAATGGTAGTTGTAAGGGAGGATGACGACTGGCACCATGCAGATGACATGTTTGCGGGAGTCGAGCACACAGGTGGAAAAATCATCTAAGCAGAAAATAGATAGGCACTTAATGGCCCAACACATGAATGGTTAGATCAACTCGAATATTGGCCTCTAAATCAGAACCCTTACTTTAAATTTGAGGGCTCCTGTCACTTTTGAGTGTTATATTTTTAGGATACACTCCAACAATAGCCTCAAATAGAGCTCTCAAACCATTCCAATGTTGTGACAACTAGGACTCACTTGTCATAGTTACCCAGGCCCGTTTTGAGACGTGTTCTCGCGGTGGTGGTTAAAAGAATCTCAGAATCCCACAAAATGTAGCGTGATAGGCTTGATTTTCCACCGCTCCTGCTCAATGATCGTGAGAATTGGACATGAGAGTTTTGCGAGTTGGGTCAAGTTTGGACCAGGCTGACAAAAGCTTGATTATTTCGTGCAGAAAAATTCCCACCCATGACCGTCTCACCACGCAATTCGGGGTTGTTTTTTTTCGCCCGCACATTTTATAGTATAAAATAGCCATAATAAATATTTTGGACCATACATGGACCAAGAAAATATTTGGTCCACCCATTAAGGCATGTGGGTGGATCAAAACCCAACGAGCTCGGGCTGGGCCCGCAGGCCAAGCCGGGCTGGGTTCAAAATGCTCATGTCTAGCGAGAATGAACTAATATTATGTTTCACGGCTACACATCGTTGCTCGTCTACTGCATCATGTGGTGGGAGATCACGATCCTAAACAAGGCCTCAACCAAAATGCTCAGAATCAGGGGCCACGAGCGGTGGGATGTCGTCGAGCGGTTCCGGGAAAGTGTGGACGGTCGTCGGTAGTCGCCCGGACCGCGAACAGAGGAGATACTGGTAGTCGTCGGGGAGCGTGGAGTCATGGATAGCCGTGAGGAAGTCGTCAGTGGAGTCGTGCCACTGTGAAGTCGCTGAGCGAGTCGGGGAAAAAATACACTCTTGCGGGAAGCCACCAGGGGTCGTGGGTCGCGGTGGGGCGTCGTGGTTGAGAGTCACGCATGGTCACCAGAGGAGTCATTGATAGTTGTCAGGGGGCACGGTCTGGCAGTCATGTTGTGGGGCCTGGAGAGTAGCAAGGGAGTTGTCGGGGAAGTTGATGAGCAGAAGGAGATGCTCTATGTGAGAAAGTAGCTGGGCGAGCCAAAGAAAAAGACACGTACAAAATGAATTGAAACTATCATTTCGAGGCATACCTAGAGCCCTAAGGAATAAGGGCTGAAAGGAGAATTTGATTTAGATGTCCATCTAAATTTAAGAGCTCTAGTAGGTGTTCTGTTGGAATTGTTCTTAGTCGAGAGGAAATGGTGGAGACAGAATTTGGGGTTAACAAATTTGGAGATATACTAAGGTTGTTTGGAGAGGACATAGTGGAGAGGAAATTGATAATCAAAAGATGCTCTTAGTTAGGTAAAAAAAATGTCCTGAAAATTTTCAAATATGTTTGGAACCTTAAATCTCTAGAATTTGTTGTTTGAATTTATTCGCAGCTTGGGTAACATTATCCGGCAAGGGCCGCACAATACTTTTTTTTCCTTTTCTTTTACTACTATAGTCTTTTTTTTTTTGAAAATCTTACAGTGCGTGAGCTTTTCCACCGGATTCCAAAACAAGAAGTCAACCTGCTATTCAAAACCATGCACTCCATCGAGAGAGAACAAGCCACCTTTCAAACATTACAGTACACAGCATGACAACATTGAAAGCGTGCTTTGAAATATCTGGCTAGCATGACAACGTTGAAATGCATTAAGCCAATCTCAGTGGTGAATTTCATTACGTTGTTTTCAAGACTGCCGTGTCATATGAAATAAAATGAAACTTCAACGAAACTCTTCATTGAGAGTGAAAGTTTCATTCTAGAGTTTCATAGGCATTAAATTTCATGACTCATAGAGAGTTGATATTGATGCCAGAGATTTCATCTAGATGAAACTCATTTCTCCTCTCTCTTCTTAAATACACTGTCATGTCATCAAAATGTTTATGTGACAACACATTTAATACAAACGAAACTCAAATAAAACCATTCAGATTGGCCTAACAGCAGCAAATCGCTGAGCAACCGCAGCACGAAATTAAGTAAAAAAAATAAATGGAGAAAAAGAAAAGCCAGTCAAACCCAACCACCTCAGCAGCGGAGTCGCCTTCCCCTCCTCCGGTTGTCCCCAGAAACCGTGTCCTCTGCTCTCTCTCTCTCTCTCTCTCTCTCTCTCGATCAACAGCAACAGCGGCGGTCAGAAGCTTCCGTCGCGACAGCTCCCTCCCGACCTCCTGCCGTTCTTCCCCTCTCGTAGTCTGCGCGAATCCCGAGGCGGAGGAGGAAGAGGAAGAGGGGGGCGGAGTGGGGGCGGGCCCCATCAGCCATGAGCCTCGCGGGCTCCGCCCTGGAGGCGGCGCTACAGGCGGTGGGGCGCGGCCTCGACGCAGCTGGAGACCACCGGCTGCTCTACTGCAAGGGAGCCGGAAGGCTCGTGGCGCTCGAGGAGGACCGTGCGCGGGACCTCCCGCTCCCCGACGGCGGTGTCCTCCCGAGCGTGCCCCCCGACGTCGATGTCGAGCAGTGCCTCATAGTCCCCGAGCGCATCCGGCCCTTCCCCTCCGGCCCAGGCTCCGCCGCAGCAGACGGGCCCTTTGTCTGCAGCTTCGATAAGGTGAGCTGGGGTGCAGGGTGCTTCGTCCCGATTGGAAACTTCCGATCAGATCGTGCGCCGCGTTCTGTTCTGTTTGCTCTGCACTTGCGTCTTGCGATGCGAATCGTAGTCGATGTCCTGTGCTCCGCGGCCGTTTACTTCGCGCTGTGACTCTGAGCCTTTGTTGGCAGATGGCTGAGTATTTCAACAGGAAGTCATGCTTGTCCGAGACAGTACCGCTGGGCTCCTTCAACTCTCTGTTCAGCTTCACTGGTTCATTGAAGAATGATGCGGCAGCCACGAAGGCCCTTGCGATTGATGGCTATTCTCTGCCTCTGTTTCGAGTGAAAATTAAGAGTTCTGAACTGACGCTGCTTGAGAGCGTTAAACGCGCGATCCCAAATGTTTGGGATCCATCAGCATTGGCTAGGTCAGTAGGTAATCTTCTTATTTGATACTGTTATCAGGATCCATTTCTGTTCAGTCCCATTCTGTACAACTCTTAGCCTAGTACTTTACTCACCCTATTAGCTGAAGTCTGAAGGTCTTGTTTCACTTGTCTGCAGCTTTATTGAGAATTATGGTACCCATATTATTATCTCGGTTACGGTTGGTGGTAAGGATGAGGTATACATTAAGCAACATTCATCCTCCCAATTGTCAGAGCTGGAGTTCAAAAATTATGTGAGGGAAATTGGGAGGGAAAGATTCTCAGATGTGGAAAATAAGTCAAATGCAACTCCTATCAATTACACTGAGAAGGTTAGCAAACTCCTTACTGCTTTCTTTATCTAAGTTTACTAGAGGTGTTTTGGCTACATGATTTGGTTTGCCTGAATTGTTGTACAACTATTTGTTAACGAAGGATAGTTTGTGCATGAATGGTTACTTTTTTATGAGCACTTGATGCATCTCTAAAAAATGCATTAGCTATTGTGAATAAACAGTTACAATCAGTTTATTGAAGGAAAAACTGTGGAGGAGTTCCCCACACCACTTCAATTTTTTTTATATAAAACAGAGTACAGCATATGTACAGAAAGAAAACAAAAGTTAGATTACAGAAGAGACTCTAGCCATTATAAAACAGAAGGGCGAATATCCTCTCTGACTCGATGCATTTGGAGGATGAGCTGTTCCTTGAATCTCACGGCCAAGAGGCTATGGCTACATAAAAAAAAAATCCATTCCTGACTTTTCAGAGCTCCTAGCAGGCTGCCTTGAAAATCTCCATAAAGAATTGCAAATGTGAGACTTGTCTCACTGCTAAAAGCCTCCCGTGCAAGTTGAGGTGTAAATCCCACTGTATGTTGAGGGTATCCAGCACCGCGTAGCAAAAGGACAGGCAAAGAAGAGATGGTCAATATCTCCCCTCATGGATGTGCTGCACATGACACAGTTTACATTTGGCTGTACATCAAAGTTGCTTCTCCTGAGCATAGTCCTTGTATTTAGTCTGTCCATACACATAAGAAAGGAAAAGAATTTAATTCTCAGAACACATTTTGATTGCCAAATCCATCTGTAAGTATCAGGGACTTGGACATTCACAAAGGGTAAATAGCCTTTGTAAATTCTGTAACTCGTCGTAAGCTTGCTAAGATAGTGCTAGCATGAAGAGGGAGGCTAGGTCTGGTGTGAGAGAAGATTGTTTGTATGTATGCATTCAGTGGGAAAAACAGAATTTGTTGAACTCATGCTGGAGGAGTGTCATGCAGCTTAGCGTTGTAGAGTTATTACTTATATGAACTGTAGATACCTTGCTAATAGCATGATGCATCCTAGTGTTGGTTAGAAACATCAAGCTGAAGAAAAGCAAACAAAAACTTGGTTCAGTAGCTCTAAACTACAAATTGGTTAGTGGGATCATGTCAAATAAAAATGGAGAAAACTGGTCTATGCTCAACTTCTGAGGGTCTGTTTTCCTGTGTTCTGGCCAGCTGGTTCCATTTGTGTAAGGAAATATACTAGTATATGCAAGTAAGCACATTAAGCGCCATTTGGTAGCACTCCTGTTCAGCATCCCCACTAGAAGGTGAGGAGTGAGGAGCACTACCAACAAGGCCGCCTGCTCAAGCTCAACTCGTGAATTGCATGAATTGATTCACCGTTTTTGGACTTCACTCACTGAGCAAAATACCTACTCTCCTTTATTCACTCTGCATTCATGCGTTGGCCGAGCCCTCTCCACTTCCGCTTCTCCACTGGCTGCCCATCTCTGTCGCCCACCAATCCTCGCTGCCGCCCACACCATCCCTTTTCGATGTCCGCTGCTCCCCCAGCTGCTACTCAAGGGTGCTCAGGGCAAGGTCGAGCAGGATTATCTGCCACCACTGAGGCCAAGTTGGCAACTGCAGATCTGCATGTGTCGCACTGCTGCCAGAAGAGCGTGGTCTTCTCCAGACTAAGGGCGTGTTTGGTACTGCTTAAAATCGGATAGAATCAAGAAAATCCACCAAAAGCCTCACGAGAATCAATGATTCTTTTGACCACCAGAGACACAATGACCGCAAGATTGAACTAGCACTCGCGTTTTCTGTGCCGTGGGGTGGAGGCCGTGGTCACCGTACCGCACCATGTGGTGGCCACGCCGCAGTCCCAAATACGGCCTAAGGTAGGTTTGCTTCTTCGAAGACGGAGCCAGGAGACTGTCATTGCCTGAAACCCAGTTGTGAATCTATACAAGATGGTTAACACAACAATCGGAGAGGAGCAGAAGCTAGAGTGGGTGGATCTGGAGCCGGAGCGCTACAAATGTCCCTTAATCACCACAAGAACCTAGTCCAGTCATAACCAGCCTCTCCATCTAGTACCACCATGAACTCCCTAGCACGTGTTAATCTACTCACTAGTAACAACAGTAAGGATAGAGGCACATAAAATTAAATCATATGTCTTTGTAACTGATGCCTTAATGCGTGCGTGTACATGTAATGAGAGGCGTTGTAGAGTCAGTCTGGAACATGCACTCTCCTGGCACCTGAATTGCCCACCGTTCTAGCATTTATAGGTAAACATTGATTAGCTGTTGTTTTATCTTTTACAGGATATGACAGTAATATTCAGAAGGAGGGGTGGTTGTGATCTTGTTCAAAGTTTTAGTGATTGGAAAGGAACTGTTGCCTCAGCACCAGATGTCATAGGCATGACCTTTCTCTCAATTGTCTCTCTTGTTGACGATATACCAGGAAAGAAGCACCTGGCTCGTGCAGTTGAGCTATACTTGACCTGTAAGACTTGCTTTTGATTACTTATTTGTCCTATGCAGTTATGCAACTCTTTCGCCACATTGAATATAGTACATTTATAATACCCTGAGTTTAAAGCTAACATATAATGTGATATCTCTTCAATTATATTGTTTTGATAAGTTCTGTTTTACAGACAAACCTCCAATTGAAGAATTACAGTACTTCTTAGATTTTCAAGTCCCACTAGTTTGGGCTCCAGCTCCACCAGGTATTGCTGGTCACCATAGGAAGGAACCTGTGTGCCCATCGCTTCAGTTTAGCTTAATGGGCCCAAAGCTCTTCATTAGCACAGAACAGGTAAAGACTGCCCCTTAAATCTGAACTTATGAGCACAGTGATTACTTTTTCTAATTTTACACTAGAAAAGGCTATTTTAATTGTTCTCACAAAATGCTAGTTTGTATTAGCTGAGTCTGTGAAGTACACAGACATTTTTCTACTGGGCTGAACAATAATATAATTCTGAAGATCATGGCATGAAGAAAAAATCTGTGTAAATTGCATCAGGGGGCACAAGTGTTGTACCTATGATGCATTTTACTAATAATAAAAAAGATATTTTTTTAAGACAATCAATCTTTTGGTGAACATACTAACTTTGGATGTGACATATGCAGATCTCTGTTGGGCGTCGACCAGTTGTTGGTCTCAAACTGCTCTTGGAAGGAGCCAAACAGAATCGTTTGGCTATTCATTTGCAGCACCTTGGCTCATTACCAAAAATATTCCTACCTCATTGGGACTCCCATATTACTATTGGACCTCCAAAATGGCTAGGCCCTGAAGAACAGGACAGCCGATGGTTCGAGCCAATCAAATGGAAGAACTTTGCTCATGTTAGCACAGCACCCATAGAGTACACTGAAACAAATATTACGGACCTATCTGGTGTTTATATTGTTACAGGAGCACAGTTGGGAGTGTGGGATTTTGGTGCAAAGAGTGTTCTCCACCTTAAACTTTTGTTCTCCAGGGTTCCTGGGTGCACAATTAGAAGATCAGTGTGGGACCACAGCCCTTCAAGTTCTTTGATTCATAAAACAGATGAATCTTCATCATCCTCAAGTGATAATGCTAAACTTCTGAAGATTGTTGACATGAAGGAAACTTTGAAGGGCCCACAAGATGCGCCTGGCCATTGGCTGATCACAGGTGCTAAGTTGGGTGTCGAGAAAGGCAGAATTGTTGTGCGTGCAAAGTACTCCTTATTGAATTATTAACCAAATGTTTAAAGCATTCATTCACTCACTCTGATATTGAGCACTGTGTTTTAAGGTAGCATTTGTTCTTTCGTTTTTCATGTATGGCTTTCGTCCCCCCTTGTAACTTGATATGGATCCATGCTTCTTGTTGATGCCATGAGTGAAGTAGCATGAAGATGTTTATGCTCAGTTCAAAAGTGTTTGATCTGGCCTCAGTCATCTCTTCCACTGCCATCTGATCGTGACAGTGAAAATGTTGTGTTCCTAAGTTTTGGCACTGGTGTTTTGCCCTCCGAAATTCATCAGTGGAACATAATCAGTACTCCTATATTCACTCTGGTTACTAAGTGCTAAGAGTTCCAGTGATTTTCATCAAATTGGATTCATGTTGTACATCGGGTGAATCACTTTTTGACTGCATGATTGATGACAGTGCATGGTTATTGCGGGCTCTGTTCGCTTCTGCTATAAGCCATTGTGGCTAAGGGCCCGTTTGGTACAGCTTAGTTTCACTAGTGAAGCTGTTTTTTTTTTAGAAAATAGCTTCATGAGCAACTTTCTAGATAAAGCTGAGCTGTTTTAGAAAAAAGTGTTTGGCAAAACAGCGTCACCAACAACTTCATACATGGTTGAGAGAGAGAAATGGAGGTGTAAGCTGTGAAAAGCTACTTTTTTCAGCTTCATCTTAGCTTATAGTTTCTTATAGTTTTGTGAGAGGGGGGATAAAACAGCTTCATGAGTGAAGCTATTTTGGAAAAAAAATGTTCGGCAAAAAAAAACAGCTCACTACAGCTTCAAAAGCTGTTGTGAGCTGTACCAAACAGGGCCTAAATTGTATGACTGATTTATTGTGAGAGAAAAACGTTTCATGACTGAAAAGCTGAGCGGAACAACTGACTTCTAGCAGATTGGCATAGTTCTCATGTTCAATAGCTGATACTGAGTATAGAATTCTTCCAGTTGGTTTTGTCATAGCTTTTGGTTGGTTAGGCCAATCTCAATGAGGTTTCATTTAAGTTTCATTTGCATTAAATATGTTGCCACATAAGCTTGTTTGATGACATGACAGTGTATTTAAGAAGAGAGAGATAAAATGAGTTTCATCTAGATGAAACTCTCTTGGCACAAATACCAACTCTCTATGAGTCATGAAATTTAATGTCTATGAAATTTTAGAATGAAACTCTCACCCTCAATAGAGAGTTTCATTCAAGTTTCATTTTAATTCATATGACATGGCAGTCTTAGAAACAACGCAATGAAACTCACCATTGAGATTAGCCTTACTATACGAGACGGTTGGTGTGAGCGACCATACTGCCTGTGTAGGTGAGGGGATGCAACACTTGTTCGTAATGATATGTGCATAAAATGCTTAGGGCTTGTTTGACATTTAGTTCAACTTTCACTTCAATCAATTTCAAACCACGTGGATTGAAGTGTATTGACGTGCAGTCAAATAAGGCCTTGGGGGACCCTTACTGAGATTCATGTAATCTTCTTGTGCTAGTGTTAGCTAACTTGGCGTTTACAAACATGCCGTTGGTGTGTTTGCTATCGTTCTAGAAGTATTTGTGTTGTAGCTTTCTGTTACATGAATGCGTTTTAAGGGAACAAAAGTAGTGGTAACAAATCAAACAATGAGTCGCTGTTAAGGGAAGTAGAAGAATTGTTCTTGAATTATATACGCCTCTTAGTTCTAATAGCTTTGCTTGCAAACACAAGACCAAAGAACTTCCATCAGGGCCCGATTCCGTGCTGCAGGCATACGGGCGCGTCGAAGGAAACCGCGTCCGTCAGACCTGTGCAACCTTGCATAGCCAGTCAAACAGACAGATGCATAGCCAAAGCAAAGCCAAGTCAAAGAGACAGATGGACATTTCTTCTACCACTCGGTCTAAAAAGTAAAAACAGAGGAAGAATTGTTTTGCCAACGGTTTTACAACTGCTGCTTCTCTCTCACACAGCGGTGTCGTCTTTTTCTTTCGCACCGGCATGCATGTCATGCCCCTGCCGTTTTGCGTGCCGTCGGCGTTCGCCTCCTGTGGCTGTGGGGCACCCAAAGATGTCGACAGGCCCCGTTCCCCGATTCCCCGCGGGGAATTCACCTATTAGAAGACGAGAATGATAAAAATTTTATCCCTACGAAGATCCATCGCCGTCGGGGCTGACGGGGACGGGGATGGTACGCAGGCCCCCGTCCCCGTTCCCACGAGGACCCGACATCCTTGAGGCACAGCTAAAAAAGCCCAATACTTACAAACATATATAACACGACTTAATACTCTAACCTTATGGTTTCCCTTTCTCCTCTCCCACGCCAGCCGCCGCCGCCCGTCGCTGCTCGCAGTGTCCCAGAGTCCCAGTCGCGAGTCCGTGGCTCGGTGCCTCCGTGCGGCCACTCCACCAATGGAACGCAACACACAAGTGCTCAAGCTCAACGAGTCAACGGAGATGGGTGCTAGTCCGGCTAGCTAGCTTCTTCCTCTTGTCCAGCACTCCAGCAACTCTCCTCTGGATGGATCGAATCGGAGTTGGGTGAGCACGGCAGGCAGGCACCAGGGTCGCGTCGCACTGGCTTCAGCACCGGCCACCATGGCTTCACCCTCCCCACCTCCAAGCTTCGCCCTCCGCCGGAGGTTATGTCTTATGTGCATGTATAGTGCTGATGCGGGGATAGGGCTCCCCGCGGGGATTAAATCCCCGAGCGGGGACGGGAGAAATTTGCTCCCCGCGGGGACGGGGATGGGGCAGTAACCCCCGACGGGAAATTCTCCGTTGACATCTTGAGGGGCGCCACATTTTCTGCATAGCTCTTTCTTGCAATCTTGCTCCCATCACCTGCCAACTATACCACAATGCATGGTTGGAGCCGGTAGGAGTCCGTCGAGCGCCAAAGGCCGCGGGAATCGATCCGCTGATCTTCTAGCGTGGTTGACGAAACCGATCAGCTGTGGCCTGTGGTTCGACCGAAGTCCATCAAATTGCTGAGAATGACTAAGGGCCTGTTTGGTCTGGAGGTCTCAAGTAGCAAGCTGACTTAAATAAGTTAGTTAGATGACTCAAGTGTCAAATAATTCTTACTTCAAGTGATTTATTCGAAGTACATGGTTGAGTCAGTTTTGAGTGACTCAAAAGTTTAAAAGACACTTTAAATCAATTTAAGTCACTCAAACCAAACATCAATTTAAGTTAGAGACTCAACTTAAATAAGTGATTCAAGTAACCAAACACGGCCTAAGAAATAAGGATTCGATGTTGTGCAGCCGAAGGCAAAGTGTCGCATATCAATATTAGGGATACCTAATTTAGGTAGTAAACAATGTATCAATACCTGAGCGAACCAAGATCAAAGGCGTGATCACCGCCTTGCCCGACCCTATCGAATGGGCCCGGGGCATAACTAGCCCCTTCAAAAGCGAACTTCACCCCGCGCCGAGCAGAGTATCGGACCCCTTGGACACAATCTCCGCCTCGCCTAACCCCCTTTTTGGCATCTTCTGCCTCGCCCAAGGGCCGCGCTAAGCCTCTCGGGCGCAACTGCTAGTCATGTGGGCCCCACAACATTTACTCACTCCTGTCGAACCAGGCGCACACGACCACAGAGCATACAACCGTCTGGACACCGTGGTACGATCCGATGTCACAGCGATCAATCAACCACGCTGTCAGGACCCTGCGCTCACATCTCTGTAGGATCAGTCAATCGACCACACCTTCGCGACTCGATGCCCACACCGCTAAGTGGCAAGCATGACAGTCTCAACTGTGCCACCTGCTCCCCCTCTACGCAAAACCAGGCGCACGCCTACCCATCCTCTATAGTATAAGAACACACAAATCAAACATGGTCACAATATGCTTTGCCAATAGATGGAGAGGCCTCGACTCCCACGACTATTGTGTTCTTGTGCCATAGGACCGACTGTAGCAGTCAGATAAGAAGGATGATGAATACGCGCTACAATGACGCCCAAGCCCCCTCTCGGATGAGAAGGACGGAGAATGCTCGAGACCACCCTTCTCCTCTTTTTTATTTATTCTTTTCCTCTTTTAGCTCTGTAACCCTTGTAACCTTCGTACTCTTCCTTGATCTATAAAAGAGAGCGGAGGGGACTTTGTAGGCAATCCGAAGCCAAAGCGAATCAAACCCTCAAATTCTAGATCAATCGCAATCTCGACGCACATCCACACACACAACACTCACACGAGCCTACACACAAGAGACTTGGGACTAGCTCCTTCTCTCGACCTGGTTGTAACCCCTATTACAAGCACACCTCCTAGTGCAAAGACAATACAAGTCACCACCTCGCACTGGACGTAGGACATTTTCGGTCTAAACCACTATATATCCTTGTGTCCACTTTGCACACTATCCGAGACCAGACGTGTAGATACAAAGTTACCCGTTGGCTGTCTAGGCCGACTTTCTAGACACCGACACAAAGTGACTTCCTTATTTCTGGAGTGAATCTCGATCATTTCTTTTGCTGATTATTTTTCTTGAACACGCAAAAAACACGAAAGCCGCATCTTCTCGGGGATATCCTTGCTGATTGTGAGAGACATGAGATCCAGAGTAATCATGCCCAATGACAGGGGCATCGATGGTGAATGCTCTGGTGGCTCGCCCATGCTTTGGTGGATGGAGGTTGGCGGCGTCGGTGGCTAGGGTTCCGGTGGGGAAAGGTGAATTTTGTGGCCTGCCGGATCGGATGGCTTTGGATGGAGAATTTTGAGCAAATTGGGTTGATCTACATTGCCCATTCTTTGATTTTTAGTCTGCGTCAGTCAAATCTATAGATTTGAAGAAAAAAATATAGGATTCTCCGCTTACTCATGGGCTTCTGTCAGGGGAACAACTTCTATTGTATATCGACTAATATCTAAGTAAATTAGTATCATATATACAAACAAGACAATTTGAACATGCTTGCTCAGGTACTATTGGTCTATATTTGTGCAATTAGTTTTATAATTAGTCTATATTTATTACTCTAAATTAGTGTCCAAAAATTAGATGTGAGACTAAACTCTAGTCCGTGTAACCAAACACCCTCTAAAGACAACACCCTCTAAAGACAGCATCAGATGGCAATATTCCACCAGCAAGTATTGCAAAAACTGGCTACAGGTACCATGCTTGCTCAGGAATTTATTTGCCTTTTGGAATCTTTATTTGTCTTCATTGTGTCCTCAGTGGATGGCTGGCTGCTTGAATCCCAAGAAACTTCCAACAAAGAGCATTCCAAAAGACACTGCACCAGATGACTTTTCACCTCAGATAAGGGCATTCATGAAGAAGAAAACTGCAAAGATAATACCAGGAAACATGAAGGCAGTTTTGAGAGTGATCTTCTTCCATTCGGTGCCTTTGAACATCTTGTACAGAGATGAGGTCTAGCCTGCCAATACGCTCATGAACTCCTTCACGGTTTGTCGGCGATAAGAATCCTAGCAGCGCAAACATCATGGTTACTAGTGTCATCCCAAAGAACTGCACGCCAGTTCCAACTCCAACATAAACACAAAGGAGGCCTGAAAACATTACGATGCACTAACTTTCATCCAGTTTCTTCCTGAGCCTCATCATGTGGCTCAGTGGTTAGCTTCCAAGGATGGGATTATGGGAAGCAGCCGGCACCGCACCTGGCCTTATACTTGGCCATGAGGCACGAGGCCCGCCAGCCCGGCCCACGGCCCGCCGTTTTGGCCCGGCCGGGCACGTCGACTAGCGGGCTCGGCCCGACCCTAGGGCCGTGCCTGGGCCTTGCCCTGGGCACGGCGGGCCGGCCCGGCCTGGCCCGATATAAAAAATATATATATATATAGAAATATATACATCTATAAAAGTAAATGTATATAAATATACGTAGAATTGTTTTGGTCGGGCCCGGGCCGGGGCGGGCCGGGCCGGGGCGTTGGCCATATATACCTGGCCTCCACAGAAGGCCGTGCCAAGGTGGCGCTTTTCAAGTCAAGAAAAAAAAAGAAAGAAAGAAAAAAAGAAAAGAGAAAGGGACGAGAACAGTAGAATTGTTTTTGACTCGATCAAGATATTCATTGTCATTCGTAATGCTGAACTTCATGTATCCTTTTTGAGCCAGCGTCAGCAAACTCAGCTCGTAGGTCATATGAAATATTATGTTGACGTGTGTTCCCCATATCTGTTTGGTCGTTTGGAAGTTGCTATTTGTGCTCGCCTGTTACTCCACTCTTGAAATTTGAAAACAACTGCGGCCTGTTACCACTCCTCTGATCACGATAGCTGCTTCTAGAACGACAACAAACATAACACGTTTGGATGCTCCAATTTTGCAAAAACTACCACGAAAGGATACGTGAATTTCAGAAGCATTCATGTTGCATAGGAATACCAAAAAAAGCGTGGTATATATTCTCCTGACCCCTGCCCACGAAGGCAGTATGATTGCTCTGGTTAACTGACAGGTAGAGTAATAATCAAGCAAAAGTGTTACACTGAGTGTGTCCAGTAAGGCAGTAAAGGAACAACGTATAAAGATATCACACACGAATGGTTACAGAGATCCAAATTAAGGCAGTGCAATCTCAGTCTCTGTAACTGTAAACAAAAGAGCTTGCTTGTGCTGTTCTTGCTGCTGTTGATGAGTTGATCTTTTGGCGTCTCATCTGATGGACCTCAGGAGATGCCTGAAGTTGACTTCCTTCCCCTTTCCCTGCAATTTGCATATCCACTATCCTCGACCTTTACTGAAACATAAGCTGAATTGACTGTTCAAGAAATTTCATTCTGACTATACTATTCAATTTCAATGCAAATTGAAATTGAAATTGCGCTCCGGTGCTCATATTTCAAAATTGCACTGCGAAATAAATAAAGTTGTTCTCCTAATGCAAAAATACATAAAGTTGTTCGGAGGGCAACTATTTTTTCTTTCTTTTTTGAGGGAACGTCGGAGGGTAACTCTTTTTAATTTAGGAACAGAAATGTGCAGAGTGCAGGCTGGGATAATAAAAAAAAAAACCAAAAGATTCCTCCTGCGTCCTTGTGCCCTCTGACTTGGTGTTTCCGCAGGGACGTTCTCGACGTCTCCTTGGAATTATGGATTAGTTTTGTATTACAGTGCTGTCTTGCAAAATCCATCATATACCAACGCCGGCCCTGGCAGCAAGTGGCAGGCAATGCTCCGATGAAACGTCGCGCTCGGTTTCAGTGTTTCTGAACCATTTTTTGCTTCGATTTGATCGGCGCCAGTGAGGAACGAGAGTACGAGACACATGGTGTCGTTTTCAGCATTGCTAATTAAAAGTGCCGAGGTTGACGTGTGACACGGACAGGAAGGTCCTTGAAGAACACATCTGTGTGTGCATATTTCCATGGAGAGCCTACTATGCATATGCATATGCTATGACAGAAGAGCTGGACAAAGCTGTAATAGCTTGAGCTAGGACGTAGTTAATTAACCATCAAAGTGACTAATCTTTGTGTGCACTGAGTTTGCTAAGTTCTAAACCATTGTCTGGCACTTGTGATTGTATATATCCACCAAGCTGTACAAAAGAATTCAAAGAACTCCACAGCAAGAATAAACAAATCATGAGAATTTCCTAGGATGATGACTCGTTCATGCAGCGTGCCTTTATATGTCCACGCAGCTGCACCTTCTGCCTATCCTCCTTAGATAGTTCTTGTCCAAAATCAAAATGGTAGATTGCTTTCTCTCTGTCATTTCCAACTTCTCATCATGCCAAAGTTCTCATCTGTATGCTTTTCTTGAATCTTAACAGGAACACGAGGAGATGAGCAAAGCATCTGAAGCCAACGGCAAGGCAGACTCCACGTCCATGGTATGTGCCTTGTCCTTGGTTGCCATGCATTTTCCTTTTGATACAGCTGGTGCTTAACTGCTTATTTGGAGTATTTCATATAGCAGAAGACATAATTGCTACTCCCTCCATCCCAAATTATAAGTCATTCCAAAAATCTAGGAGAGTCAAAGTTTTTCAACTTTGACCAAAGTTCTAGAGAGAAATATAAAGATTTATGACATTAAATATGTATATTATTAAAATATAACTAATAAAGAATCTAATTACACTTAGTTGATATCATAAATATTATTATCTTATTATATAAATTTGGTCAAAGTTGAAATTTTTTGACTCTCCAAGATTCTTGGAATGTCTTGTAATTTGGGATGGAGGGAGTATTACCTAACATGAAAATTGGGTGTGCATGGATACCTGTCAACATGATTGTTTCCTTTTCTTTTATGGATTGGATTTGCTACACTCTGAACTTATTTTCCTAAAAAAAATATGAAACCAAACAATCACGTGTCCGCGTCCATGGGCGATGACTTGGCACAAGAACAGACAAAACAAAACAGAGAACTTGTGCTATTGGTTTATTGCATCCGAACACTTATAGATACCCACGGAACAATAGCAGACACTCGTTCATAAAGAACCTTTGGTTGTACTACCTTAAGTGATATTCATCAAACGATGTGGCTGAGCTGAGCCTAGCGATATGGGCTGTCCAATCTTCTCGTCATAGCGAACTATGCGTAGCTAAGCTTGTTGGGATCTTTATGTAGAACCTGTCTTGACACAAAGTACTCAATTTTCTTGGACTTATTCTAGGATTTAATTGTGTTATTATGCTAACAGTAGATGATATGTTTGTCAACAACGAGTCACCTATGGTGTGATTTCAATCCTTACAATTTATTGTTTCCCCTCTTCAATATCTCTAGCTCACTTCTTTAGTCCTTACAATTTATAAGGATTAAAGTAAAGTATTCGGATCCAACAATTTATAAGGATTAAAGTAAAGTATTCGGATTCAACAACAAAGTAGATCACTCCAGATTAAGTTTATTTGTCCATATAATGCTTATCCATGTCTGCAAAGACATATTTTCACAAAGTTGATCCCAAGCCAAAAGGATGGCTTGGTTATTCACATATATTACCTGTGGACTAGGTGGAGACACGTGTTGTTCGAGGAAATACGTATGAAGTCATTGAAGGGAAGGTTGATTGGAGGGGAAGACCTGCATTGCGAGGACGCCATGGCGGTTTGGGCAATTGTTTTTTCATTTATGGTACCTCCTCTTTCTAATTGTTTATATTCTCTCTTAGAAAGAAAATGTGTAATTAAAACTGTATAGTTTATGCACTGAAAATGCATTGAGAAGAATTTATTTCTTAACTACTGAAGTGAATGCACTTGCGGAACTAAATTGAGTCCATACATTCAGTCTTATCAAGCTAATTTTGTTGTAGTAGCAATTTGTAGACAATGTGTTTCTAGATGATACTATGATAGCATGAAATAGAATCATATGTCGAATGTATATTATTATTATTAACAACAACAACAAAGAAAAAGAAAAAGAAGAATAAGAACAAGAACAATAATGAGAATAATAATAAGAACAAGAACAATTTATTATGAACCAAAAACATTAGGTAAAGGAGTCCGAGAGTTACTTTACCTGGACTAATCATGCATAGTCCCCTCCATTCGAAAATATAACATACTAGGACAAATGCCCGTGCGTTGCAACGGGCATAAAAGTTATAAAATATTCATAGGAAATACAATGAGAATGGTACATATCTATTTATTTTCATCGTTTCTATAAATTTTGATTATATATTTTAATTTTATAATGGTTATGGCACCCATAACATAAGTTTGATTTGGATAGTAACATAACAATGTCCTATTAAGCATGTATATTGATTAAAATACAACCACCTAGCTAATTATCCATGTTTCATCCATAACCAGCAAACTAAAACAGCTCTGTGCACTTTATTTAGAAGAACACACAGTAACATTGCTCACTGAAGACGATATGATAAGTGATAACCATCAGATCAAAATGAAGTTATATTAGCTCAGTGCACTCGTAGTTACTCACTTAATCTGATCAATGTATTGGCAGAACGAAGCTTTAATAGGTTAAAAAATATGAAAAAGAAACGCGACCCCAGGGCTCACTGCACACCACGTATGTTGAGCCTTGCCACGTCGAGGGCCATCACGCTGACATCCATGGCTAACACCCTCCCTGCAACGTATTCCAGCCATTTTCTTCTGACAATGAACTGACAAAAACATTGTAGTGTTGTCAAGTTTAGAAGACCAGCAGACTAATTATTTCTCCGTAGGGATTACAAATTTCTCGTCTCCCAGCAAACTCCGGATGGAACTGGGTTGCATGGCTCCATTTAGTCCACTGAAGATGGTTCTTCTACCCTGTGCGCAGTTCAACAGCTCTCGCTTCCTTCTGGTAGAATCAGTACAACAAGCAATTTGTGGCATCACCATCGTAATTATATTTAACTGAAATTTATGCTCTTTATTAATATACGCAATTGGTATATGAAGCATTTTCTGCTTTGTACCGGGTTGCAAATACCAGGGGTGCAAACGGGTAACCTTTAGGGGCAGGTGCTCCTAAGAGTCACCAATTTGCACCCTTAGCAAATACTATATGGTGAAAAATAAAAACCATGTACAATTGTATAGAGATACAAATAGTTGTGGAAGTATTTTAATGCTAGAGCTTTAGCAGATATGCCAATCTATTCACATCAGCAAACAAAGCTAACCCATGCATACGGGGATGCCTTTTAAATTGTTAACAGCAAAGTATCTTGCATTTTATACGGCCAAATTTTGCGAACCATAAGAGGAACATATGACAACATGGTGAACTTTGCAAATTATGAGCACAATTCCATCCCTGTTGGTGGGCTGGTGGCACATGGACCTTCATGCCAATGAGAATTAATCTATGATAATTCCAGACATAATAGTGGCACAAGGAATTTTAAGACAAACATTGCTATATATATTGTCCGTCTGAACCATTTCTTTGCATCCAGAAGAACAAACTGGTTCAAACTTTTGTGGTTATTCCTTATATAGATAAAAGGGCTCAATGTGTGTAAACACTACTCCCTTAGTTGAAAAATGATAATTGTATTAGACTAGTAGAAAAGTCATACGAAATTAATTTTGACCATTAATTTCTCTTATAATATAATATTTGTGGCTAAAAACTCAATATCATCTTAGAGACACTTTTAACATGAATCTATTGATGTAAGTTTTATACTCTAAACTTTTTTACAGTTTGATTAATTGTTGGTCAAAATTTAAAATGTTTGACTTTTCTATTGGTCTAATACGATTATCATTTTTGAATGGAGGAATTATTATCAAGAGATAAAGATGGTAGGAAACTGGTAAGAAAGTATAAACAAACTAATGTAATCATGCACTCAAAGATTCAATCATGGTACCTCTACTTTTTGGTTTTATAAAAATAGTGCATCTATGCAAGAAAAATGATACACTAAGATAACCCTATAATATATAGAAGAAAATAGCATTGGTGCTGATTGAAGCAGAGCAGATCTGCAATCAGCTTAAAAAAATTAATATTGTAGCTTCAGACAGAATAGTTGAGATGGGCTTGGAACTTGTTATTCATAGTCAAAGAATATTCATTTGAACCTGAAAGTCAGGACAAAACATCTAGAGTCTGCAGTTACCTATTCAAAGTGCACTATGTTACCGAGACACTAAAAGTACCTGAACTCTATGTTAGAGGTAGACATCGAAAAGTTTAAAGCAATTCGTCAAGCTGGACTGCTGGACACATGCATCCTCTTTCATGAGCTTCTCCCAGACTTGTATCGCCGCAGACTTGATCGGGAATGATGAGCCCGAGGAGCCCGACCACCTGCAAGTAATGGAATACTCTTATCAAACAATGGGTCTTCATTTGACCAATCAATTAATAGCAGTCTGTACTATTATATTATTGTAGTCATGATACCACCATTGATAAAAAAACACTCCACATGATTAGTGAAAAAAACAACCAAGCGAGTAGCAGACTAAAAAAAGTACTTTCGCTTGCTGATGTCTAGAATGTTGTTAATGTTTAAGAAAAGCCCTACCAATCCTGCTTCAATCAATGAATTATTTTGTGGACGTTGGTACCGATAAGATGCTTCAATACATGAACAATGGATCCAGAAAGCTGTTACTAATAACTTGCAGTGATACCGATCAGCGGGCCACTGTTTGGATTATGATCAACAATGGAGGACATTGTCCTCATGCCTTCCACATCTTCAATCACCCATGCTATTTGCAGAAGCAAATCCATCCATCAATTCCTGATAACCAGCATCAATGCGTCAAAACAAAGTTGAACATGTACTTAGATGAAAGCAATTTGAAGAAATTATACAAAATACAGATTAATACATCAGCCAACTCAACCCAATGCAAGCAAAGAGCAGGTTCATATGAATACACGTGGCACAGACCTGGCCAGCTTCAACGCGATTAGAGATCCAAAAAGACAATGGCTGGCGGCCCGCACTTGGTGCTCGGTGTGGCTTCTACGGCTGCCACAAACATCATGTTGGCAGTGGCGGACCTAAGATTTTTAGGGTGGGTAAATATTAAAAAATGTATAATTTTTTTATAACTAAAGCTTACTATTTGGCATCTATAATGCTGCATAGCTTAATTAAATTTGAATTTCAGTCCAATAATAAATGATTATACATCAAACCGGATACCATATTGTAGCAACCATAATAAATTGTTTCTGTTGGGAACAATAAAAAATAATATGCATCTTATTGCAATATGAAATCGTTTTTTATTCAACCTACATGCAGGGTGGGAATTCAGAGTGGATAGCTCTGCAAGATGATGTCTGATCGAATATTTCTTTCTTTCAATAATTTGATATAATTTTGAGAAAATAGTATTAAGGAGACAGACAAAACACATGTTCAAGTAGAAGTTCAAGTTAAATGCTAGTACATTTAAAACTGAGTGTACACTGAACACCTAGATACACACAGTAGCGGGCAATAAACTGAACATCCAAAGGACGATTCAGACTGATGACATGATATGCATTTTATTAGCATATAAATAGGTACCTTCAGCCTCACCTTATCAGCTTATAGAAAGGATCAGATTGCAATCAAGCACTCATATGGAGGAGTAATAATGATCTACAAAATCAACTGGAAATTAGGATCGGAAATCAACTGACCAGCCAGCAAGAGGCAATAACCTCTTCAGCGCTCGCGCTAGCTGCTGGATCCCGACTGGCCCGCAACTGCAAGTGGCAAGCCACGACCATCGGCTGTCTGCCCGCCCCCCGCTAGCGTGGATCTGTAGCTGCGCGCACTGCGCAGCCTCGCCAGCTAGCCTCCTCGTGCCGCCCCCGCATGGCCACTTCGCCACCCACCGATCGCCGCGCGTCGTCCCGCCCGCTCGTGCCGCGCTAGGGTTTGGCATGGCCGACATGCTGTTGCTAGGTCTGACTGAGAGAGGTAGGACACACAAGAAAAAGGAGGTGAGATCCTGAAACCTTCTTATTAATAGGAATATGAATCGATTTAATCCAATTCGGGTAGGTGAAGAAATCATGTTGCACGCGCCAGGGAAATCCCGCGTCCGAATTGAAATCGCGGACAACTCGCCTTTTCTCACGAAGCTGCCTTCCATCCCGCCGGTCCTTCTCGTGAAGCTGTCTCTCGTGCACGTCAAAGAATGAGAATGGGCCGGACGAAAACAGGCCAACCAAAAAAGAGGCAGAAATTTTGCCTCTTTATTATTAGGTATAGATTTTAAATTTATTCTAAGTCAAACTTCTTGAACTTTCACAGAGTATAACATCAACATCAAATTAGTTTCATTAAATACATTAATTTGTTTCCAGTTAATTTTTTAAACTTTGACAACATCTAATTTTTAAAACTTTGACAACATCCTAAACTGTTAGCCACATGTTAATTGAAACTCTAGTACTTAATAGATCTTTTATTCAAAATTGTTCTTTCTAAATTCTATTAAAAATTTGATCCTATGTCCTATACTCATTGTTACTATAATGCCAAAATCAGTCATTTTAGTCTATGCCTTCATGTTAAATTTTCCCTATCAAAAAAATATATGTGTAGGAGTATTGTTTTATAAAAAGTATAGTTCTTAGAATTTAATAGACAACATTAGTATATCCTAATGTTTCATTCAAAATTAGTAACCGATCTCAAATAACAAATTATAAAATTTAGTATAATTCAAAACGAATTATTAGTATCAATACATTGGTACATGATATTTAAGGGAACACTCTATTACAACCAATAACCACCTATTATAGTAATCTTAGCGTGTGCATGCTTAATTGGTCTACGTAGTGGCACGGAACATATATGCTTACATTGAAACGATTTATGTAATTTAGAAACATGTACAACATACTTTATGGTTATTGAAGTTGTTTTAAATAGTACATCACATTGGTATTTTAGAGGTAATTGAGATTTTTTTATTTTTTTATAACTATAGATAATTCAGAGATAAACTAAAATTGGTAATTTATATCATCTTTCATAACAACATAAGTGGATAATTTAGATGTTACAAATTTATTTAAAATTAAGTTTTATAATGTAGTGGTGGATAATTTGGATGTAAAAGGCAAATTTAGGGGTTAATTTGCATTATTTTTCATAGTGATAGATGTGTGCAATGTAGATGCATATTTAGAAGGTCATTTTAAATTTATCTTTTATGGTGATAGAGGTGGGTATTTTGGATGAAAATTAGAAGGTTACTTTATTTATTTATAATAATGGTAGAGGGTAATCTATTGGAAAACAAAATAAATCCAAGGCTAGTATTAGCAATGATTATATGAATATATCAAATTAAGGGCTACATGTTTCTGATTATTTGCGTGTATTTATATGACTTATCTTTTTCTTGTCTAAGACGTCTCGTGAAGATTAACATGGAAGGTCTAATAATTAATAAAATATGTGAACAGCACCAATTGTTAATTACGCGACACTAGTTACCAGATTTGCCGTAAGTGACCGAGAAGCAATCAGAAAAGATCATCTTTGTACCAAGCATAACACACTCGATCGAGCTGATGTGCTGTTGTTTTTGCAGCCAATTTCGGACTTGAGAACATGGCCAGCTTGTCTCTGGCCGTGAATCTCGTGATGTACTTCATGGGCGTCATGCATATGAACCTTGAAGACTCCTCAAACCTGGTGACCAACTACATGGGCACCAGCTACATGGTCTCCGTGCTCATCTCCGTCTTCGCCGACGTCTTCGTCGGCCGATACATGACTGTGATCCTCTCGTCACTGGTTGAGCTCGTGGTACGTACGAATCGCGTGCCTGCGCTGTGCACAATCTGACGGACGGATGGCTTCGATCGCGCTGCTCTGGGGCTGTTCAGCCGAGTGGTTTTTACGGCTGATAAGTCAGTTGATGTTATTTTGTTGTGAGAGAAAAATACCGGACCGACACTAACGTTTCTTGCATTGTTGCTGCAGGGGCTCCTGCTGCTGATGCTGCAGGCGCGCTCCGAGCGGCTGCTGCCCCCCTGGTGCGACCCCAGGTTCCCGATGACGTGCCAGCGGGTGCACGGCGGCAACGAGGTGCGGCTCTACCTGGCGATGTACCTCATCGCGTTCGGCTCGGGGGGCATCAAGGCCGCCCTGCCGGCGCACTGCGCCGACCAGTTCGACGTGAAGCAGCCCAAGGAGAAGCTGCAGATGTCCAGCTGCTTCAACTACCTGCTGCTCAGCCTCTGCGCCGGCGGCGCCTTCAGCGTCACGGTGTTCGTGTGGATCCAGGACAACAGGGGATGGGACAAGGGGTTCGCCGCCGCCACGGGCGTCATGGCGCTCGCCGTCATCGTCTTCGTCGCTGGCCTGCCGAGGTACCGCATCGCCACCGTGCAGGGAAGCAGTGCGCTGAAGGAGATCACTCAGGTCATTCTTTCGCCTTTAAGCTATGTCTATGTTTTGTTCTCAGCAATGTGCGGTACACCAACTGTTGCTGTGTTCAGGTGTACGTCGCTGCAATCAGGAACAGGAAACAGCAGCTTCCTGAGGACCCCGACGAGCTGTACGAGATCAGCAGGAGCAAAGCTTCGCCTGACACGGAGTTCGTGGCGCACAGGGATAGGCCGTTCAGGTTGACGCTCACTACCGTGTGGCGTGTGCTCATACAAGCTAAGCTACTACAGTTCAGCTTCAGGCAGGGACTGACGGTTTTCTCTGTTTGGCTGCGTGCTCATGCATGCAGATTCCTGGACAGGGCGGCCATAGTTCAGACAGCCAAAGACGCGGCGGCGAACCCGTGGCGTCAGTGCCGGGTGACGCAGGTGGAGCAGGCCAAGACGGTGCTGGCCATGGTGCCCATCTTCTGCAGCGCCATCATCATGGGCACGTGCCTGGCGCAGCTGCAGACCTTCTCCATGGTGCAGGGCAGCACGATGGACACGTCGCTGGGGCCGCGCTTCAGCATGCCCGCGGCCTCGATCCCCATCATCCCGCTCGTCTTCCTCATCTTCGCCATCCCCATCTACGAGCAGCTCTTCGTGCCCTTCGCGCGCCGCCTGACGGGCATCCCCACGGGGATCACGTACCTGCAGCGCGTGGGCGTCGGCCTCGTGCTCTCCGTCGTCTCCATGGTGATCGCCGCCGCCGTGGAGGTGCAGCGCAAGAAGGTGGCCGAGCGGAACGGCATGCTGGACATGATCCCCGGCGTCCAGCACCTGCCCATGTCCTGCTTCTGGCTCGCGCCGCAGTTCGCCGTGTTCGGTATCGCCGACATGTTCACCTACGTCGGCCTCATGGAGTTCTTCTACTCGCAGGCGCCGCAGGCGCTCAAGTCCATGTCCTCCTCCTTCCTGTGGTGCTCCCTGTCGCTCGGCTACTTCTTGAGCACCATCATCGTGAAGGCCGTCAACGCCGCCACCAGGGGCTCCACGGCAAGCGGCGGGTGGCTCGCCGGCGGCAACATCAACCGCAACCACCTCGACCTCTTCTTTTGGCTGCTCGCCGTGCTCAGCACCCTCAACCTTTTCAACTATCTGTTCTGGGCAAGTTGGTACGAGTACAAGCCTCAGGAGAAGGCGTCCGTCGCCGAGGAGCAGCAACAGCAAGTCTGAGCCATTCCATTGTTCGTGTCTAGCTCGTCGTGTGGTTATATATATAGCTAGCCATTTTTCGCATGTACTACACTGTTTTGTTTCACTGTCAGCCTCTCTCTCTCTCTCTGTTGAACCTTGTTACACGTGCAAGCTTCGTCACATTGCTGTGATCAGCAGACCGAGTTTTCAGAAGGAAAGAAAATTCCACATGTAATTGGGAGGGGCGTAATTGCAGTTCTTCTAGTTTAATTTCGCACCTGCAAGGGTAATGTGCTTAATTTCCTTCCCATCACAATCCGCTTCGGATATCCATATACACACGCATATATATATATATATATATATATACATACGGCTGATCTGAACACTCGTGAACTGAAAAACAAGTAAACGCATGCAATTCAAGAGCACTGGTTCGTTTGGTTTTTTATTACACACACATGCGCCACGCTAGCTGTAACAGTACTACTGGTTTTGCACACGGCCGGCGGCAGGGTCACGGGAACGGCGCGTGACGCTTCATGTCGTGCAGCACGACGTCCACCGCGAAGCCCTTGCGGTGGCGGAGCCAGTAGTCGGCCTGCTCCTCGGCGGGCGCCTCGACGTCGGCCCTGTCAGCGCGGAGCTCCTCCGTGGAGAAGCCGTACATGTCGTCCCGCTTCCGGACCAGGTCGGGGCGCACGGTGGCGGCGGGGTCGGCCTGCGGGGACACCATCAGCGCGGGGGCGCCCAGCGGCAGGCGGTCGCCGCGGTCCACCTGCCAGGTGCACCAGAGCTTGCCGAACGTCGTGGCCAGGTGGCCCAGCTCCGCCTTCTCCAGCGGGGCCGGCGCGTGCGGGCTCGTCCACAGGCCCGACCTGATCTCGTGCGCGTGCGAGTGCCACAGCCGCTGCTCCTCCGCCGGCAGCGACTCGAAGATCTTCCTCGACACGATGTACTCCACGCCTGCCAGCCAGCCACATGCAGCAGTTCCGTTCAAATAAAGATTCATAAGCTCATGCATTGATGCATGCCAAGGCCGGATCGATTAGGTAGATGGGTGCACGGTGCACGCACTCACCGATGAGGCGCGCGTCGGCTCTGTCGGAGTCGTAGACGGCGCACTGGAGGAAGTCCTGGTTGAGGCGGGACACGTAGTGGTGCGTCTCCACCTGCCGCTTCGGGTCGTGCGCGTACAGCGCGAACGTGCACACGTGCTGCCTCGCCTGCTTCACGGGCCGCAGCGACTGCATCGCCGCCGCGCCCATGTCCAGCACCTTGGACGCCACCGTGGTCGCCTGCCCCGGGGGCGCGGTGCCAGCGCCGGCCGCAGAGGCCGGGGTAGGCTGTGGTTTCCCGTCGCTGGACGCCATCGGATCGGACTAGATCGAGCTTGCTTTGCTCAGCCTTGTTGGGTTACGGCATCAGACGGGTGAGCTCCGGCGCCTTCTTTAAAACACGAGACCGGACGAGACGTCGCGAATGGCTGGGCGTGACACGTATCTCGTGGTCTCGACGTGGCGGACGGCATGTGACCGAGGTGGATGACTGAAACAGCTGTAGCGACAAATGTCGCCGACTGCGGTGCTGCTGCTGTGGGAGAGTTTTTTAGTGGCCGTGGGCCGTGGCCCGCGGTGGAATTTTTGTATTTTGGCCCTTTTTTAAAACTTTTTTTGTAAATAGACTCCGTAGGAAACTTTGTCCAGAAATGGGACAAAAGCTCGGCGTCAAGTGACGTGACGCCGAGGTACAATGTCTCGGCGTCATTTCATATGACGCCGAGGTGTGCCACGTCAGCGACGACTACGGTCGTCGTTGCATCGTGGCTGTGCGGGACCCACGGGGCTCGGCGTCATAGGAAATGACGCCGATATGCAGGAACTCGGCGTCACTTCCCTTGACGCCGAGCCTTGACATATCAGCCCTCCGCGGAGCCGAACTGACACGGCGGGCCCAAAGCTCGGCGTCACTCCCTTTAACGCCGAGCTTTGGCGCCATAAAGGCCACTACTGTCTTCCACTTTATGGCGCCAAAGCTCGTGAAGGAGTTGTTCCATCCGAGCTTGGTTGGGGCCACTACTGTGGCAATGCTTATGGAGGGCCTAATGAGTGCTTTGTGAGTTATCAAATGATTGATTCAACTTACACACTCGATATTGTTTACACACTCACTAATTTATGTTCTTTAGGAGGGGAAGTCATGCGATTAGGAGGACTTCCCTGGACGTGGACAAATAATTGCGGAATTGCAGTTGACTGTCCGTTCGCTTACCTTAGCGAGAGGAAGAGACTGAAACTTCACAGCGCCAGGTCACAAGTGCGGTTTAGGTACAGTGTGCTCATGCCAACGATGGAGACGTGGAACATGCTACCTGATGACTTTGATCGCGCGACCGATGGAAAGTTTAAGAACAGCATGACCCCGAGGAGCTCATTAGATTCTGGCAAGTGAACAAGGAGCGCTACGACTTTATGGACGAAGAGAGAAGGAGGAGATTGACTTTTTTGGAAGGCGCGTGAAAAGGGCATTGCAAACGGAAACTGAGTCGCCAGTTGTGTGAGTATTGCATTTGTAAATCATTGTTTCATTTGTTGGCAAGGATGAAATATACATTTGTTAAAGTTGTTGGCACTACCTTATTTTGGTTGTGTAGTTCCCGATTCACCACCAAATGATAGACATCTCCCGGCCCCTAAGGAGAACGGCGACGATGATGACGACGACTGTGGCGGGCAAGTTTGGGATTTTGACTATGACCCGGACGATGAAGTTCCTGAAGACGCGTGGGACTATCCCCCCGACGACTATTAGGACTTTCAGTTATAGTTTAAGATGGTTGACATGGGTGTCCTTTTGTGGTAGGTCGTAACATATGACAGTGGATGGTTCAGTTAGGGTTTAGGATGCATGATATCGGTTTTATTTTGTGCTAGGTCATGCAACCTCCTAACATATTTTGTAAATGTCATTTCTTGGCATTTTACTATGGTAGTTGTGGTTGATGCCACCCTTGACCAAGTAATGGGGATGATGATATCCATGAAGATGGATTTGTAGTAAGAATTGTGCTTCGATCTATATATAAACTTGTTATAACAATTATGGTTGGAAGATGATATTTTCTGTTTTTTTGTGTTGTCTGCAGTAAGTGTATAAGGGATATGTGAGTGTCTCATCAAGAAATGACTCAATTTGGGTTCCCATGTGCTCAAAGGTTTCTCAAAGAAAACTACATCGCCAAACGTGGGGGCACCTCAGGATCAACTCATCTAAGACGACATGCCGTAATCATGTGGAGCAAGGCCTATGGTATATTATGGTTTGCCACATGTGCAGTGTTGTCATTGATTACGACTCTATGTTTCCTAGCACCACGGTTTTCACCACCTATGTTAGTGCCACCGCCCTCAAGAATCTCGTACTCGTTTTTGAGAGCATCAAAGCATGCCCCCTTTTGATTTTTGGACTTTCTCTTAGAGAATGAAAGTTCTTTAGAAACTAATAGTGGCCAAGGTTTGTGGTTCCTCCATAGAGAATGGGATAGTTTTTCCTAGATACAAACCAAGCATTCAACTTGTAAAACGTGAATGACGCAATAGCGGTGACCGTAATGACCGACAACCTCGAAGAAGGCTGTTGAACATCTCAGCCATGTTACTAGTCTGAAACCCCATCTCCAACCTCCGGTGTCATAAGCAAGAGTCCAGTTCTCCTTTGACAGCATCAGTCCATCGAGAACTCTCTCCCACGATCATTAGTTGCCAACTTTAGGGCATCTAGCTTCTCCTCAAACACTAACCTCATTCTGCCGAGCCAACTCCTCAAATAACTTGAAGTTGTCCTTTGTGCCATCATGCCTAACAAGGTTCTGTGCAAGGTGCCTAGTGCACCATCAGTGATGTATGTGACCGTACCCGGCATTTCATCTTCAACGACATTTAAAAATGCCAGCATGTCTATCCGAAATGACACAAACATCACGTCCCGCACCAACAACAACTCGTCGCACGAGTGTAAGGAACCAAGACCAACTATCTGTGTCCTCCTTACGAACGATACCAAATGCCAATGGCACAAGCTGTCTTCCGCATCTATGCCAATACAAACAAGCATGGTGCCTTCGAATTACCAGTAAGGAACGTGCCATCAATTGACACTAACGGGTCTACAGTGCTTGAATGCTTCGATGCTCTGTCCAAATGCCCAGAAAGCCCTACCGAACACCTCTCTTCCCATTCCTCATCTCACCCTCTTTTGGGACGTACTCAAAGTGCATCCCAGGATTCGCAGCTTTCATCGCATTCAACATGACTGGAAGGCGCTCATACGCTTCTTCCCAATTGCAAAGATGAGCTCTAATGCACGTTGTTTGGCACGCCATGCTTTTCCATATTTGACATAGTAGTTGTAGATCTTAAAAATGACCTCAATCAACGCTGCAACTGTATGGTTGGCATATGCTTGACCACAGGGCACAACTGTCTTGCATGAACCTTAGAATTGAGCTGCAAGTGCTTTTTCTTCTGCCTCAGCCGTAGCACAAACATGTGGTTGAATACAGGGTTATCTTCCATTGACCCGCCCGTTGCCTCCTAACACAGACTTTCCACGGACAATGCTCTATCTCACACAAACCACAGTGTACTTCTAGATTTGTGAGAGTTTAACAACCCTATACGGACGGTTGTGCATAATTGAATACTCTTGCAACCATGTTTTAGCATAAGCCATCGTGGCAAACATAATGTCCTTCCGTATGATTGGGCAAGCACTAACTGTAACACCTCTGGTGGTTTAATCTGTAATTAACCTGACATGTCATCATCATTAGTCATAATCATTCTTGTCATGCATTAATGTTTGTCTAGTGGTTGCTTGCCTTTACCTTTCCTAAAAGGTATTTTGTGTGTAGTGATCCCTTTTTTCTAAAACCTAAAAGCCCAAATCTTCCTATAAGGGCAAAATGGTAATTTCAACTCTGTGCCTAGTCTTGTGTAATTCTTGTTCAATTTGATGTCTTGAAGTTTTGTGTGTTATTCAAAAATCAAAATAAAAAATCAGATTTCAAATTCCTTTTGAAAACCCTGATTTCCAAACCCTGGTTTTACCCCTCTTTTATTAATTAATAACGATTCAAAATTTGTGTTGGTCAAAAAGCAAAGTTGTAGATCTGGCCAGAGAAACAACTTTGGTATTTACAAATTTCAAGTTTCTGTACAAAGTTTGAAGTAATTTCAAATTCTTTCAAACTCCAGTTTTTGTCCCCTTTTTAGTTTTCAAATTTATTTCAAAAAACTAATGAGTTTTCAGAAAAAGTATATAATAGAAAGTTATAGTTTTGACAAAGGAACAACTTGCATGTTACAGATTTTCAACTTTCAATATAAAATTAAAAGTAATTTTTAAATTACTAAAATCCCAAAAGTGTCCCTTTTTTCAAATTTCAAATGTGATTCAAAAGCTATTTGGATTTTTAAAATTTTCTTATTGACAAAGTTGTAGATCTCCTTTTTCTGGCACAACTTTGGTGTTTTGAGTTTTTGTTGCTCAGTTCAAATTTTGGGAGTATTTGCAAAATACAGAAGTCAATTCTAAGTCAAACCCTAGACCTAGCCCTGTCATCTTCAACCTAGAACTAGGAGGGGGTCCCGGCCGTGGCCGAGCGCCGGCGCTGCGCGCAGCCACGCGTCTGGCCGCTCCCGCCTGCCACCAGTCTGCCGCGCTACACCGTGCTCATGCCGCACCCGCACGCGCAAAGCGCTGACCCTCGCCCGTCCCCACTGCTCCCAGCACGTCGCCCCGCCGCCCCCCGCGTGGCCGCCGCCGGCGAGCCCACGCCCGTTCCCTGAGCAGACTTCCGTCCTTTCTTCATCATGGATTCGCAAGCACGCGACGCGGTCGATCTTATCCACCCCCGCGCTGTCGGGGGTCCGCAAAAAGGTACCCCCAATCAACGCAAACAGATAGGGTAAACCTAGTACACCGGTTATAACAGACCTAACCAGTCTAACCCCTAAAAAGCCGACCGCCCGAGGCCTACGACGCTGGCCCACCAAGCCGAGCCCTCCAAGCCCGCCTGGGCGCGCGCCGTCTTTTCCGTCTCGCCCGAGCCCTCCATGCCAGGCCTCGGGCGCGCGCTCGTTTTCCGTCTCGCCGAGCCCTCCGTGCCAGGCCTCGGCGCACAGTCGTTTTCCGTCTCGCCCGAGCCCTCCGTGCCAGGCCTCGGGCGCACGCTCCCGAGCCCTCCAAGCCAGGCCTCGGGCGCGCGCTCGTTTTCCGTCTCGCCCGAGCCCTCCAGCCTCGGGCAAGCACTCCACACCCTTCGAGCCCCCCACAGCCGAACACCACACCTCGAAGCCCCACGCGGGGACCGAGCCTCTCTGGCACAGCGGCCTATCCCACGAGGCGGCGTTATGCCTCCCTCGAGCGGTGCAGACATCGGATGCCAGCCCCATACCGCGCACTTAATTCATCACCTACTCCAGTCCGTCCTCTGTAACAACGTGTGCCACAGTGGTCGGGGCAGAATCAAGTCTCGTTTTCACCACAAGTATGGGCAAAAGGCGCCAGTGAAGCACTGTTAACCCACGCCCTACACTATGGCACGTCCAAGCCGCGCCTCGGGCCCAGATGCCTGCCGCGCAATCAATTTTCACGGGACTAGCCCATACCTGCGGGGGCTCGAGCCCCCCGTAGGCGCCGCCGGACCGTCGTACGTTGGACTGGGGGGCTCCGTGTGCGCCCCTCGAGCCCTAACTACTTTCATGCTATTGGAGGACAGGTACCCCAAGACCCGGAGGGACCCCGCCGCGTCCTGTACGTTCCGGGATGGGCGCTGTACGGCTTCCACCTCGCCGCGCCTCCACGTCCGCGCCCAGGATGGAGGCCACGCTTCAAGGACGCTTCAACAGCAACGCCCACGTCGGCTACAATGTCTTCGACAAGACAGGGTTCCTACCCTTCTTCGTAAGGGACACAATACACCCCGACACCTGTAATACCCCTGTGTAACCCTGGCCTCCCCTTGCTCTATAAAAGGGGGCACCAAGCCCTCATTCTGTCGGTCGAAAACGGACACGTTAAGACACAAGTCCACGCACACACGAGTCCGGACTCCGGTCCACGCTCACTGAGCTTGTATTCGCCCCTGTACAAGCACTTAGGTGCAAGTAATACAAGAACATCCTCCCCCCGCTGGACGTAGGGCCTTCTTTGCCCGAACCAGGATAAATCCTTGGTCCCTCTTGCATCTCCATCCAGGAAGAGAAGCACGCGATCATATTACTCGTTGGTGTCATACCCTCGGTTTCGAAACACCGACAGTTGGCGCGCCAGGTAGGGGCCTTCGCGTGTCGAGTCGGTTTCTCGCCGTTTCCTGGATGGCTGCTTCGACTCCTTCGTTCTCTGCCGGTGCCGTCATCTGGTTCGGGAGCCTCGAGTTCCTGGCCACTGACAACGGCAGCGAGCTGACCCTGCTCTCCACGGAGGGCCCGAGGGGAGGGCGCGTCGCGCCGCCCCGTGCGAGGAGCATGGCACGTCGCCCACACCATCACGCGTCGCCACCCCGTGAGCGGCGCCGTCGTCATCATCGTCGCCAGTAACAGGCGGTGCCGGCGGCATACACCCACTTCCCCGTGGCCGGCGCGGAGTTCCCAAGAAGGAGCTTGCCCGGCGCACGGCCGGAGACTTCCCGGGCGCGCCCGCGCCCGCCCAGCGACTTCGCGTTCATCATGCGCACGGACCAGGAGCCAGGCCAGAGGCCTCTGAGCCGTGCACCGTCGACGCCGCCCAGCCTCCTCCCGCACGGGGTGTACCGCGCTCGACGCCGGCAGTTCCCGTTCGGCCTCGACAGCTCCGCGGCAGCCTACGCCCGCTAGCTCAACGAGCGCAGTCGGGGCCGACAGACGGCGGAGCAGGAGGAACGCCCGGGCGTGCTGCTGCAGGCCATGGCCAACCTGGAGATTGTCCACCCCGCACGCGTCGACCGCGGCCTCTCACGAGCCGGCGGGCCACCTCGTCAAGCCACCTTCGGGGAGTGGTACCGCGAGCTGCAGCCCCGACACGAGCCAAGGCGGCACGACATCACCAGCTCCGACTCCGACGAATACGACTACCACGACCCCGACCTCTGGGATCCCACCAGGGAGTGCTTCCAACTCGAGGGGGTCGTATGCGACACCGAGGATGAGGGCGACGACGGCAGGCCGGCGCTCAACCTTGAAGGGCCCGGAGACGTGGCTGCGGCAGGCGGGTCACGTGTTCACGGGAGGAACGAACCCCTTGCACCGGCTGCACCATCCCAGCACAGCGACGACCGAGCGGCGCAGCTCGCGCAGCTGCGGGAGGCCATCGCCAAGGCTGAGGAGGACCGACAACGCCTGCTGCAGCTCGAGAAAACCCTAGCACAAGAACCAGCCCGGCCTCGAGGTGCCGGCGCTCGTGGCCGAGCTCGAGAGGTCCACCGGCAGATCCTCGAGGACGGGGCGCCAGCACGCCCCGAGGTGCGTTTCCCGCGAGCGGGACAGAACGTGGTGGCGGCGGCGATGCTGCTCCACGATCTGCCCGCCGTCTCCAACCCTGACGCCAGGCGCATTGTTGGCACCAAAAGTGGCGCACTGTGCCAATCACACAGCAAGCCGGAGAAGCTGGCTTCAAACGTGGCCCGGGTGCTCAGAAATCCGGTGCGTGCCAGTCAGTTTGCCCTGCAACTAACAAGGGAGATAAACTGTTAAATACAAAGCTGGAACATGTCGGGTATGACCAGACAGTTCCAAAATATACGGCCCTGAAGCCACTTACGACGACATATAGCTATGAAAGCTATCTGTCAACAGGTTTAAAGATTATTCGGCAATATGAACAGAGTTACGTGAATAACAGGTTGCCGAACACGTTTGCATGAGAATCGTACTTGCATGATGTATTAAATATAAGTTAAAACTTAACCAATCTCGATTGTACAACCGAGTTGGGATCCATGGGGATTGAACATACAAACTAAGCATGACTAATCTAATCTAAAGCCTGCGCCTGCCGCACGACACCTAGCCTTGTCATAGATCAAACATACTTAACATGCATGAACCCTCACCACGTGGCAATCCAGATACGATCCAATCGGCTATTACGAACAATAGATCTACTGCATAAAAGACTTTTCAATAATAAACGTGAAAGAACAGAGCAGATCTATAAAGATGAAGCCGAACCGAACGGTATCTAGATTGGGCAAAAGTGTTATGATGAAATAAACATAACAAAACATATAACACAGGGTAACTTAATGAATCTATCAGATTGCCAAATCTAACAGAGCCGATAACTATTTTTACTCATGACTCAATCCGCCGCACGATACAAGGCATAAGCAAAAACCTCCCGTCATAAGCTTAAATCCGCCGCACGATACTAAGCTTAACGTACGAGACTACTTGCACCATATCTAAATCCGCCGCACGATACTAGACATGATAACAAGGTTGCCGGAACTTACGGAGGTCGACGGATTGATGGCCCCTCTCGAAGAACACGACGACACGACTTGGACTCGAAGACGGCACGGGGCCGGGTTGGTTGTATTGATTGTGAACGTTTTTACAATAGTCTCAGGGTTTATATTTATACCCTGGTGTTCTCTGAGTCCTAGAAGGATACGATTACAATGATAAAATTAGGAAACTATCAAAAACATGATGCCTTTTGCTCCAAGCTTCCTTTAATAACCGGCATGCACTAAAATGACGAGATCCCCATCGCTAAATCTTCTTGACATGCCGTATTTGTCATCTTCTAACGCAAACCGACTTGGCTTGAGTTAGCCGACCGTGTTCGCTATCTGCCGAATCCCTTAGGTGGCGACTTCTTCCGAATCTGCGTCGTGCTGGCCCACTTGTCATAGTGCGAAAATTCTGTGTTAACACATGCCCCCTCAATTTCTGAATAAAGGCATTTGTTCTGAAATTGACCACTAGTCCACCGCGCGCCCTAGATCGGCACTGCTTCAAACTCCGCATTCTCCCCAAATCGCCAACAATTTCAATTTCCACCTGAGCTCCGTAATGGCAACCCGTGACGAGATTCCAGAGGTAATCCTCACTTCTCCCCTCAACACGTTCGGTCAATTCCTATTGGCATTCGGTTCTTCTAACTTTTCTTGCGCATATCTTCTTTTAGGCTTTTAGGGACAAAATTCTGATTCCTTGTGATGCGGACTCCGATTCCTACTTCTTGGGTCCAATGGGAAACCCCAATCCAACCAACATCATCAGTATGGAGACCAACAGAATTCCCTTCAAGCATGGAGTCATTTCGTCGAACAGGTGGCGGTACACCTTCAAGAACTGGCCTTTGCCTGCGGTCACTGGCTGGAGGAACTGGTATAAAAGAATCCAGGCGAAATTTGGTCCCTATTGGGAAACTCAAGACATTAATCATGCCCTGGAACTGTCTCTGGCCGAAATGCCCAAAAAATGAGCCATTACTCATAGCAGCTTCTCATTTTTGGTCGGATGCCCTCAATGCTTTTGTATTTGGCCATGGTATAATGACGATCACATTAGCTGATGTCTTCATGATGAGTGGCTTGAATATTACTTCGACCATGAATGCTGATGAACTGTTAGAGAAAATTACCCAGAGGTCCATTGATGTCAGCGTTGGATGGATGAAGTACGTCGAAATCCACAACAAGGCGCCAAGCCCAGTGGCAGAGACAGAGCACAGGGCCTTTCTGAACATGTGGCTGTGCAGATTCATCTTCTGTGGGAGATCCAACGAGCCAACCCTCAACTACATTGCACTGGCTGACAAACTGTCCAAAGGAAAGCAAATTCCTCTAGGCAAACTTTTCCTGGGATCCATATACCACATGATGCATCAAACCTCCACTCAAATGTATCATGCCACTCATGCTGACACAGTCAGACTACCACCAATTGATTGTGTCAATGGCCCCTGGTGGTTTGTCCAGATGTGGCTTCAGCTATATATGCATCAAATAGTTGCCGTGCCATTGGACAATCTCAGCTTCCCTTCCAGCAACTTTGCTGAGGATGAAGAAGCCACAGAAAAGGCCTGCCAAACTTATGGGGAAGCAGCCACTGCTATAACCATTAACAAAAGTATTGGCAATCTCTTCAAGTTATTCTTCAAGGGCTTTAGTCGGGTACTCTGGCTACCTTACAGGGAGGATGACAACCTTACTTTCCCTATCAAATTCAACTTTGATGATGGCTGCGTAGATGAAATGGCCACAGGAGTCTTCAACTCATTTATCAAACCCTGCATTCTACCAGCCGAATTCAATAGGGGAAGACAAGTGAAGCACACCTATGAGTTCTATCACCCCAACATAGCAGCCAGGCAATTGGGTTGTGGACAGCTCCCTCCAAAACTCATCTTTTCTACTGTCATCAGGCCTAGGGAGCAAATTCAATCCAAAGAGCAGATTACAATAGGGATGCAGGCCCATCGGGTATTCAGGCTGGGACAAGATCTGCCAGACTACCAACCAGTACCACTCCACTTGATTCAGTCTGCTCATCCCCTTTTTGAGTCCTGGTGGCAAGAATGGCATGATCATATTTTTAACAGTCCAGTCCACCCCATGTGCCTAGAGGTCCAAGCAGATTTCAATTCTGACAGCGAGGTACAATAACAAGTCATCTACTATTTTAGTGTTCGATCCTTGGGGTTTCTAATTCTTTTAAAATTTCCACAGGACTTCATACCCAATCCTGACACCAGGCCCATCCAATATCATCAAGCTGGTCCAACCACTGTCCTGGGGCACAACGCTCCTTCATTGTCTCGGTTCATGAAATCCCAAGCAGCTTCATCAATCGTCCTTTCAGCTAAAGGAGGGAAAAGAAAGGCCATTGAGGAATCCTCCCGTTCTAGGCACACCAAGACCAAGCAGAACACACCTCTTCCAAAGGTAAGATGTTTTAGCTCTTCCATCATTATTAACTTATTCTTGATTGGCTTGTATGTCACTATAGGCCTCCTCCTCTGAACAAGAAAACGTTCAAACAACAGTGCCCCCAGTCCTTATTACCTTGGAAGATGAGTATGCAGACACCAGGGAAATAGACATGATCACCCAGAATCCGGATGATGCTAACATTGGTACGTTCCTCAGTTACCTCTTCAACCAGCAGATCTTGCCTCCCTCGGCTGATCGATAATTTCACAGATGACACGACCGATGAGACTTTCATTGGTTCAACTCCAGACCCTGTTGGCCAATCCGGTCCTCAACCAGATCAAGACCTTATCAAGCAGCCGACTCATCAGGTAAGAATTAATTCCTCATTTCATCCTTTACCTTGATCGGCTAACCTGTCCAAATCAACATAGACTTTCATCAATTCAGCCTCCGAGTATGCATTTGATGTCAACGAGTTCCTGGGCAAAAGAACAGCGGCCGAAAGACCATCGGCATTCGTCCAAGATGTTCTGAGCAACATAACAAATTTTCTGAACCAAGACATCTTGTCCTTAGTCAGAGACGCCGATGAAGTTAAAAATTTCCTCGAGCCCATTGCTGAGGACATTCCAGAAAATCTGAGGCTTCACCTAGAGGCCGTATCTACACTGGATGACTGCTTTGCCAAGGTAAAACGAGCAATCAGAAGCACTGATCTTCGGACTGCCAAGTCTAAGTGCACCCAGAAAGTCAATGATCTGTACACTCAGTCCCAAGAAGCCAAGAACTCCCAGGAGACTCTGGAGGCTCAGTTGAAAGAACTACAAGAAAAGAGGTCTGAATTGGAAGTCCAACTAGCCCAGGTCAACTCTGATATTCAGTCATGCACCTCTCGGCTATCGGGTTTACCGAACATCATTGAAACAACATCTTCCAAGCTGTCATCAGTGCTCAATGAGGATATCAAACTTAGCACGAGGCTTTCACAGACACAAGGCACCGAAGAGGAGGACCAAAAGACACTGGAGCATGCTAATCAAGTCAAAGCCGATACTCTTGCGGCTATAAATCAATTCTTGAACAATTGAGATGGCTGTGTAATGAACTTTTAGACTCAGTTACCCCGTATCAGAATGACTCAAGCATCTTTTTGTAATATATCTGTATTTTGCATCTAATCGGTTACCATTCTGATGATGTCATGACTAACCGTGCAACCCCGTTTGGCAATCTGGCTAGTATCTGTCCCGAACACTTAAATCGGCAATCTTGCCGAAGCCAGGTACTCTATTCTCCGCCGAACATGCGAACGCATCCAGTTGGTTCGCGTAGCCCGTCACTGTAGAGGCCCATTTGGGAAGTGAGAAAACCTCAATCCGCCGGTTGATATTCGGCGTGCTGCCTCGGGACACTTGCCACGATCGCTGTTCCGACTTCATAAATCCCCCCCGGAGGCCTGCCTTCTTCCCATCTTGCATCTGCTCCTCTAGTACTTTCGCCGCCTCGGCTTCTTTGCTTACTCCGCTCCAGAAAACCCTAACTTTCCAAGCGCAATGGCAAGCCATGATGACCGCGGCAAGCGCCCGGCGACGGAGGAGGCCGAGGGGAATCGTGCTCGGCGCCTCCGTCAGCGTGGGTAGGATTCCTCGCTTACATCCTTTGTGACAGTTTCTTGAAAACCTCGCTCACACTCTGTTACTGCTCGCCGACAGGATCCCCGTTATCTCTTCCGCCGGCGGGCATGCCCGGCCTTCTCCAGTGCCGGGGAGGCCAGAGGCTCCACCATCGGGCTCGTCGAGCTCCTCCGACAGCCTCTCCTACCACTCCCATCCTTGGGAGGCGAGCCCAGACCGGGACTCCGACGGCGGCCTCTACGACCATAACGACGCCTTGAACTTCATGGCGCTGCGGGACGAGTCCCGGGAAGAGCTGGCCGCCGTCTCGAAGCAGTACGGGATTGACCAGCTGGAATGGGAAGACCAGCGCCGACAGTTCTGTGACGCAATCACGGGTATGAACGCCCAATCTTGGATCTGCTTTCGGTCGTTCTTGTTGATCTTTTAACCGATCCATTCCATTTTGTCGCTCACAGCGTTGCCTGAAGAACTGGAGCGCCTGAAGATGGCAGCGAACGCCGTCGCAGACCGGGTGAACGCCCAGGGCGTCACCGCCGATGCGCGCCTGGCCAACGTGTACGACCGCATCGAGCAGGTCGCCCTGCAGGGTGTGCACCACGGCGTGGCGCTGGGGCTGTCGGCGCTAACGGTCCGCACGGAGGAGGACTTCTCCGTGACGCCGGTTGGCTTCCCCGGCGGGGCATGTCCGAAGGACGTCGAGCAGATCAACGATTTTCTGGACTCCTACGAGGATCATGCTCACGCCCTCACCGCAGTCACCAATCCGCAGACGGTCATCAACAAGGTGCTTGGTAACTGATCTGCACTTTCGTACCGCCCCAACTTATGAACAATGTTCTACTTTGCTATGTTCACGCGTACAATCTGTTTTCCCTTTCTGTGCTTGTCTAGTGTTCGACCTCTTCGTTGAACCGATTGCACAACACCGCGTGCATTTGGTTCTGTTTTAGCGTTTTTCGCGCTAAAGGCGACACATGTCGTGTCGGCTGTTTTTGCTCTAAGGGCGATAGAACCTATTGGCCATTTTTGTGCTAAGGGCGACACAACCTTGTATCGGCCGTCGGCGCTCGCTAGTCCTTGATTCCGTTATGCACCGACCTCTACGCTAGGATGAAATCTCTTTAGATAACGTCCATTAATTGCCCTAGCAAACTCTTCTCCTTGGAGGGTTTTCAGAATGTACGCATTACCCGGAGCACGTCTCAGAATTCGAAAAGGCCCTTCCTAGTTAGGGGACCATTTGCCGAATGCCTTATCTTTGGTACCGATCGGCAAGACAATTTTCCAAACCAAGTCTCCTTCTTCGAATCCTTTTTCTTTCACTTTCGAATTGTAGTACTTGGCAACGCGTATCTTGTTCTTTTCAATATTTTCCAAGGCCTTGAGACGAATCAAATGCAAATCTTCTAGCTCATCCATCATCAAATCTTTATAATTCCCTTTGGTTAGATCGTTCTGCAATGTAACTCGTCTTGACCCCGATTGCAATTCCCATGGTAGCACTGCGTGATGCCCGTAGACCAACTCGTATGGCGACGTCTGAGTCGACCCATGACAAGCCATTCGGTAAGCCCACAAAGCTTCGTTGAGTACCAAGTGCCACCTTTTAGGTTTCTCTTCGATCTTCCTTTGAATGATCTTAATCATGATTTTGTTAGAAGCCTCTGCCTGCCCATTGGCCTGTGCATAATAAGGGGAGGAATTATATAGCTTAATCCCCATCCCTTAAAACTCCGAGGAAGTGAACTGAGTTCCCTGATCGGTAGTGATGGACTGAGGGATGCCGAATCGGTAAATGATGTGCTCCCTGACAAAGGACACCATGTTCTCTGATGTCACCTTCTTCAATGGGATGGCTTCAACCCACTTAGTGAAATAATCCGTGGCTAACAAAACAAACTTATGTCCCTTGCTAGATGGAGGGTGGATTTGGCCGATCAAATCAATGCCCCATCCTCTGAAAGGCCAAGGCTTAATGATCGGATTCATGGCCGATGCTGGGGCCCTTTGCACATTGCCGAATCGCTGGCAATCCTGACAACCTCTGTAGTACTCAAAGCAATCTTCGAGCATAGTCGGCCAAAAATATCCAGTCCTCCTGATTAACCATCTCATACGGTGAGCCGACTGGTGTGCACCACATACGCCTTCGTGCACCTCATACATCAGTTTCCTAGCCCCGTCTTGGTTCAGGCATTTAAGCAAAACCCCATCTATGGATTTGTAGTACAATTGATTGTTCAAGAGCGTGAACTTAAGAGCCTTGTACCTGAGTTTTCGGGAGACTTTCCTGGATGGGTCCCTGAGGTAATCGGCAATGTTGTCTCTCCAGTCTTCAATTGCCTGATTATCACTTGGGACTGCTCGATCATCTTCTGGGGTTGTTTGCTCTTCCTCAAGTGCAAAAATGTTTTGATTCTCCCTATACCCGGATGCTGCCTGAGCCAACTGGTTTGCTTCTTCGTTTTGCCCCCTAGGAATATGTTGCAAGGTTGCTGATCGAAACTGTCTAAGGATGTAACACCCCTGGTGTTTAGATGTAATTAACTTGACATGTCATCATCTTAAGCATTAATCATTTCCTGTGATGCATTTGATTTGCCTAATTGCTATGCCTTGATTCCCTTTTCAAAAACCCTAAAAGCCCAATTCCCTCTATAAGGGCAAAATGGTAATTTCACCTCTGTGCCTAGTTCTATTTAATTCTTGTTCAAATTTAGTGTCCTGATGTTTGCTGCATTGACCAAAGTTCAAAAATCAGAATTTGATTTCAAATCCCTTTGCAAAACCCTGATTTCCAAACCCTGGATTTTATCCCTCTTTTTGTTATTCAAAAATTATTCAAAATTTGGGATTGGTCCAAAAAGCAAAGTTGTAGGTCTGGCAAAGAGAAACAACTTTGGTATTTACAAATTTTCAAGTTGCAGTACAAAGTTTTGAGTTATTTCAAATTCATTCAAACCTTAACTTTTGTTCCCTTTTTAGTTTTCAAAATTAGTTCAAAAACTAATGAGTTTCAGGAAAAGTGTATTATAGCAAAGTTGTAGGTTTTGATAAAAGGAACAACTTTCATGTTTGAAGATTTTCAAGTTTCAGTATAAAATCCAAAGTAATTTTGAAGTGATGCAAATTTCAAAAGTGTCCCCTTTTCTGATTTCAAATATCGTTCAAAAACTATTTGGATTTTGAAAATGTTCATATTGACAAAGTTGTAGATCTCGTTTTTCTGAGCAACTTTGGTATTTTGAGTTTTTGTCGCACAGTTCAAATTTTGGGAGAAATTTGCAAAGTTCTGAGATCAGCCAAAAGTCAAACCCTACCCCTAGCACTGTTCCTCTTCTTCCTAGCGACAGAGAGGGGGGGGCCCGGCCATGGCGCCGGCGCTGCGCCTGCAGCGCATGCGGCTGCTCCCCACGCGCCACCAACCTGCCGCCGCTGTTCCCTTGTCCCCTCCGCGCCCGCACGCGAGCGCTGACCCGCGCTCCCGTCCCCTACAGAGCTCCGCGCGTCGCCGCCGCGTGGCCATCGCCGGCGCTGTCTGCGCCCGAGCCCCGGCTGCACGCCCGTCCTCCGCCTTAGCGCAATCGAGTGCGCACGCGTCCGCCGAGCTTATCCACCCCACCTCGAGCTCTCTACCGGCCCCTGGCCGCGGCTATATAAGCCCGCCGGAGCTCCGACCTCCGCACTCACTCCGCCACCGTCGCCAGCACAGTCCAGTGCCTCCGCCGCTCCACCACCTAGCTCAGAAGCTCCGCCTTGAGCTCGTGAAGCTTTCCCACCCTCCAATTTCACCTTCCCCGCCCTCAATCGCCCGGCGTAACTCCATCTTCCCATCTCCGGCAGAAACCCGGCGAGCTCGGGTTCGTGAAATTCGCCGTCTCCGGCCACGACCATCCCTCACCGACCCCCGTGTCGAGTTCCTCGGTCCCGTGCGACTCTGACCAGACCCTTGCGGTCTCGTGTGTTGCGCAGGGTCGCCGGAGCGCCGTCCGCCGCTCGCCGCCGAAGGAGCTCCACCGGACCACCGCCCCTCGAGCACGTGTCGAGCCTCACCCTCGAGCGCGTGTCGAGCCTCACCCTCGAGCCCTGCCTCCGATCCGTGGTAAGCACCCGAGGCCTCCGGCCTCTGCTTCCACTCCGTCTCGCCCGAGCCCAAGCCTCGAGCACGCGTTTCCGTCTCGCCCGAGCCCGAGCCTCGAGCGGACAGACCCTCACCACTTCGCTCGAGCCAGGCCTCGAGCGAACTCGTGCACCCTCCGCCTCGTCGAGCCAGGTCTCGGACGGAGCACTCAGTTTCCGTCTCGCCCGAGCCTGTTTCGCCCGAGCCCTTCATAGAAGGAGCACAGTGCTCTTTTCTTTTTCTGAGAGTTGTGAATAGTGTTCTGTTTTCTCTTTTTTGTATGATTTTCTATGTGCATCCAAAAATTCTGAAATTTTTGTGGTAGACTCTTTATGCTCTGTAATATTTTATAAAAATATGAAACTTGAGTTTTGTGCAAAAATTTGAAAATGTAAAATTCCCCTTTTAATTGGAAAATGAAGGCTTTGGTATTTTTGGAGAGTGTTCTATAACTCCAAAAATCTGGAGATAAATTTTTATGTGCTAGTTATGCCTTTCTGAATCTCTAGTAAAATTTTGAAGTCTTTTGGAGCAAGTTGATTTTTGAGCTTTATTTTAATTCCTGAATAGTGCCTTTTGTTAATTAAATGTCTAGATTTAATTGAGCACCTTAATGACCTCCAAAAATTATGAAATTTGTTTTGCCATATACTTGTACCCTAATAAACTTGTGTGATTAATTTGGTAATTTTTGGAGCACCTTCATAAAATGACCTTTTTAAATAATTAAGAAAAATAGAAAAATGTGATTAGGGTTAGCGTTGAATGTCCTGTGATGTGACTTTTGGATTGCTTGATGTTCATAGACCCCTACCCTTTGGTCTATGATGTTTGTGATGCTATGTTTAGATGATGCTTAGGATAATTATAATAAGGTCTAGTTTAATCAATATTGCTTAAGGAAGAAATGGTTACCTTTTATGCTCAACCTAGATTTCGTTTATGCCTTGCCTAAGAGTAATCTAGAATCAGTGGTATTATCTTGCACCTTAAGTCCATATCATCATTCTCATGAGCATTCATCATTGCATCCGTATAGTTGACGAAGAAGGTACCAGAGTCGAGGCCGCTGTTGACGAACCAACTCCCGAGGCGACCCCGAGCTCCAACACCTATACCTACCCCGAGTCTGCTCTCTTTGCCATCCAAGGCAAGCCCCGGTGCATTTAACCCTTTCCTTGAATTTATAAAATGATTTCCTTAAATGCTTTTGAGTTAAATTATTGCATTAGGTTTATAGGAGTTGTGTGCTACCCTAATTGATGCACTATCCACCTTGACCACTGATACACCTAATACCTGCTTTTCAAAAGTATTTGGAAAAATGCTTAGCAATGCTTATTGAATTAGACTTGCAATAAAATGTCATTTTCAAAAGTGTGATCACTTAAGAATCTTTATGGGAATTTGGCTTTACTTCCCGTTCGATGACTGCTTGCCTAGCTAGCATGTGGTCATTGTCGAGAAGAGGTTGTCCGCGCGTACGGTGCCGTCATGTTGTAGTCCGGGACTCAACAGTTGACACCGACCGGGACAGGGTTGAAAAACTGACAGGACTATTACGCTTGGGTGAGATATAACCAAGGTGTAGTTCTGGCTGGAAAATTAGGGACCATCCGTATGGGGGCCTGCTGGTCAAGACTTGTAACTATTCACATACTACGGAAAGCTCTGGCTCCGAGGAATCCTTTATTGGACCGACAACCGCGCACTGGGAGTGGAGAGATGGCGGAAGTAGCATGTACCCACTGGGTTAAAGTCCCGGATTGGAGGGTTAAAGTCCCGAATTGGAGTGGTGTACTGTACTTCCGGGTGGCGTAGGACCGGGCCCAATCTTGGAGGAATCGTGGTAGACGAGTTGGCATATGCAAGCTTGGGTGCTACATATGCAGTGTGGATAGGGATCCTCAGCTGAGTATTATTTATCCGGATTAACGTTGCTCCTCGGTTATGGAGACTTGGTCCACTGACTGTCAACGGAGAGTGGTTCTCAACTAGGAATGTTTTGAAATGTAAAATGAATCATGAATGATGAAGAATTGAGAAATACTGAATCTTTCAAAAATAAAATAAGGTTTACAAAAATGCTTTTCTGCAAAATACTTGATCTTGCTTAAGCCTTACCTTGACTACCCAAAGCCTCTCATTCCTGAGTCTTCTCCCTTTTTCTTTAGTCGGGTAAGTCTTGTTGAGTACCCCAGTACTCAGGGTTTGTTACCCATGTTACAGGTATGCCTGAGACCCCGATGTGTCTCGCACCCTGTTGCATGACCTTCGTCCAGGAAGAGGCCGATAAGGCCGATGAGTAAATGTGCACCCTCGGGCTGGGTGTTACATGTATCTTTATGTTAATGTTCCCGCTACGTTGTCTACTTTGAAATTCCCGAACAATGGTTTGTAATAATCATACTCCTTACCTCATTTGAAACCTCGGTTTGTAAAACTATTGTTATTTAAGTCTTCCGCTCTTTATTCCGATGTTATTTGTAAAAGTATGCAATGCTGTAACCGAATTGTGAGATGATCCTGCGGACATTGGGCACTGATGTCGCCCGGTGGCGAACAGGTCTTAATCACATGGTACATGGGTTCGGCTGTCAGAAGTTGACAGGGACACGTGGGCCATGGGATTAGGGTCGTTCCGTCACAGAGTGGTATCGGAGCATCTCACTTTAACGTTGCAGTGTTTCTTTTGCGAAAACTTCAAAAGTTCTTTTGAGTCCAAACAAAAATTTAAATTGAACTATTTTGAGTCCAAATTGCTTCTCTCATCTTGTCCCTCTTATGGCAACACTAGCTAGTGGAACAACATGTTTTAAGCCCTATATATGTTAAGTATTGCATTGCCTTGTTCCGTAGGAACGATTCATGCATCATGTCATATTCACTTAAGTTAATAAATGAGTTCGTTGGGATAGTGTACCTATACCTTTTCTTGCTAGCCTTTCTCATCTATAACCTCTTGTCCAGATATGGCTCGCATCAAGCTGACCGCCCGCAAGTCGACTGGACCGAACGGTGTGCCGCGTCACCAGCTGGCGCCACGCACCGGAGAAGAGACTGGGGAATCCTCCAATGGTCGTCATTTTCCCCGCCGCACCCGCAAGAACCTGAAGGAGGAAATCAAGAATCTGAAGGCTGAGATAGAGAACATGGAGCATGACTTCTACCTTTCCCGCCTGGAGTTCTACGAGGCACGAGCCGCTCTTGAGGAAGCTAACCGGAATGTGGTTCGCGCTATCCAGCAGCGTGATGCAACATGGATCCGAGAGGATGTCACCAGAGCCCAGTTCCATGGACTGCAGCAGTATACCGCCCAGATCGAGCAGTTCAATGATATGCTTCATGAGGAAGTACACCAGCTGCACAATCAGCTTCACCCCGTGATTCCACCAGTTGTTGAGGACCCCGAAGACGGAGTCGTGGAGGAACCTGAAGTGGAACACGAGCCCGATCAGAATGGGGAAGTGGAACCTGCTGAAGATGTCCACGTTGAAGATGAAGATGAGGAGGAAGAGCCTGAGCTTATCATCGAGGATGATGATGATGACGAAGAGTTGATCTTCATCGATGACGACTAGACTCCTTGTGTCTGTACCATCTGCTTACCTAAAACCTTAGACTAGGTTTGGGGGCGTTAGTCTGTCTGTTGCCAAGTCTGGCATGTATCTTTCTTTTCGTACCTTTTCCCCTTATCAGTCTGTTGTCATCTTTATCAAGCCAGCTATCTTTGTATCAGTGAAGTTATCAATCAAGTTGTTTCAGAACCTTTGTCCATATATGCTGAGTTCCGAGTTGCTTATACAGATGCCTGTGAACACCCGTACCGGAGCCGGAGGTTCTGATGATGCCAACATCCCAAACCCTCCACCTGTACCAGCTACCCTAGCAGATGCCATTGCAGCCTTGGCCGCCGCTGCCAATCTGATGGCTCAGAATCAAGGGCAGCAGAATGTTGGTCACCGTGGTCGTCACAACCAAGAGACCACCTATGTGGATTTCACTGAAACCCGTCCACCGGTTTTCACCAGAGCCGATGAACCCCTCGAAGCTGACGATTGGCTCCGCACCATAGAGCAGAAGTTTGGTCTCATCCGATGTACTGAAATCCAGAAGCCCCGGTTTGCTTCACAGCAGCTTCGTGGCCCAGCAAGTGCTTGGTATGCCAACCTCTTGGCTGCCCAACCTGAAGGTCATGAGTTGACCTGGGAAGAGTTCCGCACCGCTTTCCGTGCACACCACATCCCATCAGGTCTGATGAGGATGAAGCTTGATCAGTTCCTAGCCCTGCAGCAGAAGGACTCCACAGTGATGCAGTATGTGGGTCAATTCAACCATCTGAGTCAGTATGCAGCGGAATATGTCAACACGGATGAGAAGAAGAGAGACTGTTTCCTTAGGGGATTGCACCCTAAGATCCGCAGAAGCATGTCCAACAACCTGACCGGTTCTTATCATGAGGCTGTTGACCGGGCAGTTGCTTTTGAAGAGAGTAACCGTCAGTACCAAGAGGAGAAGAGGAAGAAGAAAGCAGGATCTAGCAGCCACTCTGGCAATCACAAGCGCCAGAGGGTCATATATCATCCTAGTCACCACCACAACCGTCCACCTTACCCTCACCAGCAAGTGGTTGTCCGTACCGCGGCTACCACCCACAACGCCAACCAACAAAGTGCCACTCAGCCGAACGCCCCAGGTGTTCGTATCACCACCCCACAAACCGCCTATAATCATCCCTGCTTCAACTGTGGTCAACTTGGCCACTGGACTCGTGAGTGCCCAAAGCCCAAGAAGCCTGCTCAGAACTTTCAGAAGGGTCCTGGAGGACCACAGCAGCAGCAACACCGTGCTCCACAGCAGCAAGTGCAGAAGGGCAAGTTCGTCAAGAAGCACGGGCAAGTCTACTACACCACTGTCAGCGATATTCCAGAAGGGGAGCCCGTCATGATCGGTAGGTTTCCCGTTGCCAATCATCCTGCAGTTGTGTTGTTTGATTCTGGTGCATCGCATTCTTTCATCAGTCGTACCTTCGTCTCTAAGCATGACATATCAATTGAGGAGTTGAAAGAAAGTTTTTGCATTTTATCGCCTGGAGGGCGTATAAACACCAAAGAGGTGGTTCGCAGTATACCAGTGATGTTGGGAAATCATGCGTTCCCTACCACCATGATAGTGTTGAAAGATCAGGAGATAGATGTCATTTTAGGCATGAATTGGATGTGCCAGTATAAGGCCATGCTTGACATTCTGAGTAGAGTTGTGAGAGTGGATGTTCCTAACAGTACCTCGAAACTCCTTCTCCAACTTCCTATGCCTTCAAAACCAGTTACCACACAGCTAAATGCTACCTATGATCAAGGGATCCGAGACATCCCTGTAGTCTGTGAGTTCCCTGATGTCTTTCCTGAAGACTTACCTGGTCTACCTCCTGACCGTGATGTTGAGTTTGCCATAGAGCTAAAGCCCGGGACTGCTCCCATATCCCGCAGAGCTTATCGTATGCCTCCCAGAGAGTTAGCAGAACTAAAAATCCAATTACAAGATTTGTTGGACAAGGGTTTCATTCGCCCAAGCTCGTCTCCTTGGGGCTGTCCTGCAATCTTTGTAAAGAAGAAAGACAAGAGTCTCAGACTTTGCGTGGATTATCGCCCACTCAACGAAGTCACCATCAAAAACAAATATCCCTTGCCTCGTATCGATCTTCTGTTTGACCAGTTAGCTGGGGCCAAGGTCTTCTCTAAGATTGACATCAGATCTGGTTACCACCAAATAAAAATCCGTCCTGAAGATATTCCCAAAACAGCTTTCACCACCAGATACGGCCTATATGAGTACTTGGTCATGTCCTTCGGTTTGACCAATGCCCCTGCTCATTTCATGTACCTCATGAACTCTGTGTTCATGCCAGAGCTTGATAAATTCGTGGTCGTGTTCATTGACGACATCCTTGTCTACTCAAAAACCCCTGAAGATCACGCCAAGCATCTTCGTATCGTTCTATCCCGTCTCAGAGACCATCAGCTCTATGCTAAGTTCAGTAAATGTGAGTTCTGGTTAGATCAGATACAGTTTCTTGGCCATGTCCTTTCCGCTGAAGGTGTGTCAGTCGACCCTGGAAAAGTGTCAGATATCCTGGATTGGAAGCCACCTACCTCCGTTCACAAGGTCCGCAGTTTTATGGGGATGGCAGGATATTATCGTCGATTCATCCCAGATTTCTCCAGAATTGCCAAGCCTATCACCGAGTTGCTGAAGAATTCTGTGAAGTTCTTTTGGTCGCCAGCTTGTGAACAAGCTTTTCAGACTTTGAAGAAGTTGCTAACCACGTCACCAGTGCTAGCTCAGCCGAACGTCGAAAAGCCCTTTGATGTCTACTGTGATGCATCTGGTACTGGTTTGGGTTGCGTGTTGATGCAAGAAGGAAGAGTGATCGCTTATGCCTCGCGGCAGCTTAAGCGACATGAGGAAAATTATCCAACTCATGATCTTGAGTTAGCAGCAGTGGTTCATGCCTTGAAGATATGGCGTCATTATCTGTTGGGCAGTACCTGCAATGTGTACACAGATCATAAGAGCCTGAAGTATATCTTCACCCAAGAAGAGCTGAACATGAGGCAGCGAAGATGGCTTGAGTTAATCAAGGACTATGATATCGAAGTGCATTACCATCCGGGTAAGGCGAATGTGGTCGCCGATGCACTCAGTCGCAAGTCATACTGTAACTGCCTGGTTATGAAATCCTATGAATCTTCCCTATGCTATGAACTAGAGAAGCTGGGTATTGAAATGGTTCCACAAGGAAGTCTAGGCAATGTCAGAGTAGAAACCTCTATCAGAGAACAGATCATAGCTGCACAGAAAGATAACCCCGGAATCAAGCACATCATCGAAAAGGTTCAAGTTGGAAAGACTGACTGTTTCAGGATTGATGATGAAGGAGTGGTATGGTTCAAGAACCGTCTGGTAGTTCCCAAGGTACCTGAGCTGAGACAGATAATCCTTGATGAAGCACACTCAACCAGATTTGCCATCCATCCTGGCAGCAACAAAATGTACCAAGACTTGAAGCAAAAATTCTGGTGGACAAAGATGAAGATCGAAATCGCTCGACATGTCGCTCGTTGCGATACATGTCAGAAAGTCAAGGCTGTGCATATGAAGCCCGGAGGAGAGCTGCAACCTTTGTCAGTACCTGGTTGGAAATGGGAGGATATCAGCATGGATTTTATCAATGGGTTACCCAAGACTCAAAAGGGATTCGATTCCATTTGGGTGATAGTGGACCGTCTCACGAAGCAAGCTCACTTCCTACCAGTCAAAACAAGTTATACCGCCCCAACTTATGCCACCTTATACAAGAACAACATAGTGAAGCTCCATGGCATCCCCAAGACCATCATCTCAGATCGTGGTACTCAGTTTGTCGCTAAGTTCTGGAAAGCGTTCCATGCCTCACTTGGAACCAAGCTATTATATAGCACGGCTTATCATCCGCAGACTGATGGACAGACTGAGAGAGTCAACCAAGTGTTAGAAGATATGTTGAGAGCCTGTGTGCTTACCTTCGCAGATACTTGGGATCAGTGTTTGCCCTTGGCAGAATTCTCTTATAATAACAGTTACCAAGAGAGCATCAAAATGGCACCCTTTGAGGCACTGTACGGCCGTCGTTGTCGTACCCCTCTCAGTTGGTCTGAACCCGGAGAAAGGGAATTCTTTGGAGTTGACCTAGTACAGGATATGGAAGAGAAAGTCAAGCAAATACAAGAGAACATGAAGATCGCACAGTCTCGACAGAAAAGTTATGCTGACAAGAGACGTCGACCTTTGCAGTTCGAGATCGGGGATTATGTGTATCTAAAGGTCTCACCCACCAAAGGAGTCACTCGTTTTGGAGTCAAGGGAAAATTAGCACCCCGCTACATTGGTCCGTTCGAGATTCTGGATCGTTGTGGCAAGGTTGCTTACAAGTTAAGTTTGCCCGACCATCTTTCAGCAGTTCATAATGTGTTTCATGTCTCCCAACTCAAGAAGTGCCTCCGAGTACCTGAACATGTGGTTGAAGTTGAAGGCGTTGAGCTAGAACCAGATCTGTCATACACTGAGTGTCCAGTTCGCGTGTTGGATCACAAGGATCGTGTTACCCGAAGAACCACCACAAGATGGTACAAGATCCAGTGGAACCAGCACTCTGAAGAAGAAGCCACCTGGGAATCCGAAGACTTCTTAGCAAAGAACTATCCCGACTTTCTCGAATCTTTGTAGGTGTAAGGTTTTGCCTTTTCCTTCTTAAGACGTGGAATCTCGGGGCGAGATTTCTTTTAGGGGGGAAGGCTGTAACACCCCTGGTGTTTAGATGTAATTAACTTGACATGTCATCATCTTAAGCATTAATCATTTCCTGTGATGCATTTGATTTGCCTAATTGCTATGCCTTGATTCCCTTTTCAAAAACCCTAAAAGCCCAATTCCCTCTATAAGGGCAAAATGGTAATTTCACCTCTGTGCCTAGTTCTATTTAATTCTTGTTCAAATTTAGTGTCCTGATGTTTGCTGCATTGACCAAAGTTCAAAAATCAGAATTTGATTTCAAATCCCTTTGCAAAACCCTGATTTCCAAACCCTGGATTTTATCCCTCTTTTTGTTATTCAAAAATTATTCAAAATTTGGGATTGGTCCAAAAAGCAAAGTTGTAGGTCTGGCAAAGAGAAACAACTTTGGTATTTACAAATTTTCAAGTTGCAGTACAAAGTTTTGAGTTATTTCAAATTCATTCAAACCTTAACTTTTGTTCCCTTTTTAGTTTTCAAAATTAGTTCAAAAACTAATGAGTTTCAGGAAAAGTGTATTATAGCAAAGTTGTAGGTTTTGATAAAAGGAACAACTTTCATGTTTGAAGATTTTCAAGTTTCAGTATAAAATCCAAAGTAATTTTGAAGTGATGCAAATTTCAAAAGTGTCCCCTTTTCTGATTTCAAATATCGTTCAAAAACTATTTGGATTTTGAAAATGTTCATATTGACAAAGTTGTAGATCTCGTTTTTCTGAGCAACTTTGGTATTTTGAGTTTTTGTCGCACAGTTCAAATTTTGGGAGAAATTTGCAAAGTTCTGAGATCAGCCAAAAGTCAAACCCTACCCCTAGCACTGTTCCTCTTCTTCCTAGCGACAGAGAGGGGGGGCCCGGCCATGGCGCCGGCGCTGCGCCTGCAGCGCATGCGGCTGCTCCCCACGCGCCACCAACCTGCCGCCGCTGTTCCCTTGTCCCCTCCGCGCCCGCACGCGAGCGCTGACCCGCGCTCCCGTCCCCTACAGAGCTCCGCGCGTCGCCGCCGCGTGGCCATCGCCGGCGCTGTCTGCGCCCGAGCCCCGGCTGCACGCCCGTCCTCCGCCTTAGCGCAATCGAGTGCGCACGCGTCCGCCGAGCTTATCCACCCCACCTCGAGCTCTCTACCGGCCCCTGGCCGCGGCTATATAAGCCCGCCGGAGCTCCGACCTCCGCACTCACTCCGCCACCGTCGCCAGCACAGTCCAGTGCCTCCGCCGCTCCACCACCTAGCTCAGAAGCTCCGCCTTGAGCTCGTGAAGCTTTCCCACCCTCCAATTTCACCTTCCCCGCCCTCAATCGCCCGGCGTAACTCCATCTTCCCATCTCCGGCAGAAACCCGGCGAGCTCGGGTTCGTGAAATTCGCCGTCTCCGGCCACGACCATCCCTCACCGACCCCCGTGTCGAGTTCCTCGGTCCCGTGCGACTCTGACCAGACCCTTGCGGTCTCGTGTGTTGCGCAGGGTCGCCGGAGCGCCGTCCGCCGCTCGCCGCCGAAGGAGCTCCACCGGACCACCGCCCCTCGAGCACGTGTCGAGCCTCACCCTCGAGCGCGTGTCGAGCCTCACCCTCGAGCCCTGCCTCCGATCCGTGGTAAGCACCCGAGGCCTCCGGCCTCTGCTTCCACTCCGTCTCGCCCGAGCCCAAGCCTCGAGCACGCGTTTCCGTCTCGCCCGAGCCCGAGCCTCGAGCGGACAGACCCTCACCACTTCGCTCGAGCCAGGCCTCGAGCGAACTCGTGCACCCTCCGCCTCGTCGAGCCAGGTCTCGGACGGAGCACTCAGTTTCCGTCTCGCCCGAGCCTGTTTCGCCCGAGCCCTTCATAGAAGGAGCACAATGCTCTTTTCTTTTTCTGAGAGTTGTGAATAGTGTTCTGTTTTCTCTTTTTTGTATGATTTTCTGTGTGCATCCAAAAATTCTGAAATTTTTGTGGTAGACTCTTTATGCTCTGTAATATTTTATAAAAATATGAAACTTGAGTTTTGTGCAAAAATTTGAAAATGTAAAATTCCCCTTTTAATTGGAAAATGAAGGCTTTGGTATTTTTGGAGAGTGTTCTATAACTCCAAAAATCTGGAGATAAATTTTTATGTGCTAGTTATGCCTTTCTGAATCTCTGGTAAAATTTTGAAGTCTTTTGGAGCAAGTTGATTTTTGAGCTTTATTTTAATTCCTGAATAGTGCCTTTTGTTAATTAAATGTCTAGATTTAATTGAGCACCTTAATGACCTCCAAAAATTATGAAATTTGTTTTGCCATATACTTGTACCCTAATAAACTTGTGTGATTAATTTGGTAATTTTTGGAGCACCTTCATAAAATGACCTTTTTAAATAATTAAGAAAAATAGAAAAATGTGATTAGGGTTAGCGTTGAATGTCCTGTGATGTGACTTTTGGATTGCTTGATGTTCATAGACCCCTACCCTTTGGTCTATGATGTTTGTGATGCTATGTTTAGATGATGCTTAGGATAATTATAATAAGGTCTAGTTTAATCAATATTGCTTAAGGAAGAAATGGTTACCTTTTATGCTCAACCTAGATTTCGTTTATGCCTTGCCTAAGAGTAATCTAGAATCAGTGGTATTATCTTGCACCTTAAGTCCATATCATCATTCTCATGAGCATTCATCATTGCATCCGTATAGTTGACGAAGAAGGTACCAGAGTCGAGGCCGCTGTTGACGAACCAACTCCCGAGGCGACCCCGAGCTCCAACACCTATACCTACCCCGAGTCTGCTCTCTTTGCCATCCAAGGCAAGCCCCGGTGCATTTAACCCTTTCCTTGAATTTATAAAATGATTTCCTTAAATGCTTTTGAGTTAAATTATTGCATTAGGTTTATAGGAGTTGTGTGCTACCCTAATTGATGCACTATCCACCTTGACCACTGATACACCTAATACCTGCTTTTCAAAAGTATTTGGAAAAATGCTTAGCAATGCTTATTGAATTAGACTTGCAATAAAATGTCATTTTCAAAAGTGTGATCACTTAAGAATCTTTATGGGAATTTGGCTTTACTTCCCGTTCGATGACTGCTTGCCTAGCTAGCATGTGGTCATTGTCGAGAAGAGGTTGTCCGCGCGTACGGTGCCGTCATGTTGTAGTCCGGGACTCAACAGTTGACACCGACCGGGACAGGGTTGAAAAACTGACAGGACTATTACGCTTGGGTGAGATATAACCAAGGTGTAGTTCTGGCTGGAAAATTAGGGACCATCCGTATGGGGGCCTGCTGGTCAAGACTTGTAACTATTCACATACTACGGAAAGCTCTGGCTCCGAGGAATCCTTTATTGGACCGACAACCGCGCACTGGGAGTGGAGAGATGGCGGAAGTAGCATGTACCCACTGGGTTAAAGTCCCGGATTGGAGGGTTAAAGTCCCGAATTGGAGTGGTGTACTGTACTTCCGGGTGGCGTAGGACCGGGCCCAATCTTGGAGGAATCGTGGTAGACGAGTTGGCATATGCAAGCTTGGGTGCTACATATGCAGTGTGGATAGGGATCCTCAGCTGAGTATTATTTATCCGGATTAACGTTGCTCCTCGGTTATGGAGACTTGGTCCACTGACTGTCAACGGAGAGTGGTTCTCAACTAGGAATGTTTTGAAATGTAAAATGAATCATGAATGATGAAGAATTGAGAAATACTGAATCTTTCAAAAATAAAATAAGGTTTACAAAATGCTTTTCTGCAAAATACTTGATCTTGCTTAAGCCTTACCTTGACTACCCAAAGCCTCTCATTCCTGAGTCTTCTCCCTTTTTCTTTAGTCGGGTAAGTCTTGTTGAGTACCCCAGTACTCAGGGTTTGTTACCCATGTTGCAGGTATGCCTGAGACCCCGATGTGTCTCGCACCCTGTTGCATGACCTTCGTCCAGGAAGAGGCCGATAAGGCCGATGAGTAAATGTGCACCCTCGGGCTGGGTGTTACATGTATCTTTATGTTAATGTTCCCGCTACGTTGTCTACTTTGAAATTCCCGAACAATGGTTTGTAATAATCATACTCCTTACCTCATTTGAAACCTCGGTTTGTAAAACTATTGTTATTTAAGTCTTCCGCTCTTTATTCCGATGTTATTTGTAAAAGTATGCAATGCTGTAACCGAATTGTGAGATGATCCTGCGGACATTGGGCACTGATGTCGCCCGGTGGCGAACAGGTCTTAATCACATGGTACATGGGTTCGGCTGTCAGAAGTTGACAGGGACACGTGGGCCATGGGATTAGGGTCGTTCCGTCACAAAGGAGCTCTTGGCAACCTTTGAGATATTCCTGCAGCGTGTCGTTTTTGCATTCGTACTCACCTGTCAGCTGCCTGATCACCAACTCCGAGTCACCGAAGATCTCTACGGCGTCTGCCTTAACGTCCACGAGCAACCGCAATCCCCGAAGCAATGCCTCATACTCCGCTTGATTATTAGTCACCGGGTACTTGACCGGTATAGAGTATTTGAAAGGTGCCCCCTTGGGAGAAATCAACATGATCCCGACTCCACCACCTCTGCTACACGACGATCCGTCAAAAAACAACGCCCAGGGGGCAATGGTTACTACGTTAGCGTTAGAATCACGATGGTGAGTGACGAAATCAGCCATAATCTGGCCTTTAACAGCCTTTGCCGATTCAAAACGCAAATCAAATTCAGAAAGGGCTAAAACCCATTTGCCGATCCTTCCACTTAAAATCGGCATTGATAACATGTGCTTGATTACATCAAACTCTGATACTACCACGCATTCGGCATTCAATAGATAGTGCCGAAACTTACTACAGGAATAGAAAACACACAAGCATAACTTTTCCGTAGCCGAATACCTCGTTTCGGGGTCCAGTAGCTTTCGGCTAAGATAGGCTATGACTCTCTCTTTCCCTTCGAATTCTTGCATGAGGGCCGACCCTATTGTTAGGTTGTCGGCCGCCACGTACAACTTGAAAGGCCTGTCGAGTTGTGGAGGAACCAATACTGGTGGTGCCTTCATGTACTCCTTAACCTCATCGAAAGCCTTTTGTTGCACGTCACCCCACACGAACTCCTGATCTTTCTTGAGCTTCAACAGTGGAGAAAATGGCAGCACGCGCTCGGACAAGTTGGATATGAACCTTCTGACAAAGTTGATTTTGCCGAGCAGTGATTGAAGTTCTTTGAGATTGGTCGGCGGCACTACCTTATCAATTGCTTCCATGCTCTTCTTGCCGACTTCGATCCCCTTTTTGTGGACCAGGAATCCCAGAAACTCACCAGCCGACACCCCAAATGCACACTTGGTTGGATTCATCTTTAAACCATGTTTCCTTGTGCACTCCAAGGTCTTCCTTAAATCGGCTAAGTGTCTTTCTTTGCCTCTGGATTTGATCACCACGTCATCAATGTAGATCTCTACGATTTTGCCGATTAGCTCATGGAATATGTAATTCATGGCTCGCTGGTAAGTGGCACCGGCATTTTTCAAACCAAAAGTCATGACCATCCATTCAAACAAACCTATATGGCCGGGGCACCTGAAGGCGGTCTTTGCCACATCCTCTGCAGCCATGAAGATCTGGTTGTAACCTGCGTTGCCGTCCATAAAGCTTATGATTTCAAAACCGACCGAAGCATCTACTAGCAAATCGGCCACCGGCATTGGATAACCGTCCATAGGAGTGGCTTTGTTGAGGTTCCTGAAGTCGATGCAGACTCTCATCTTCCCGTTCTTCTTGTACACCGGGACAATATTGGAGATCCATTCCGCATATCGACACGACCGAATGAAGTTAGCTTCTAGTAATCTTTCCACTTCCTTTTTCACGTCGGCCAACACCTCCTCCTTGTAGATTCTGCGCGGAGGTTGTTTGTATGGGCGGTATCCAGGTTTGATCGGCAACTTATGCTCAACAATGGACCGATCTAATCCGGGCATCTCTGTGTAGTCCCACGCAAAACAGTCTTTGAACTCTTTTAGAAGATCTACTAGCTGCACTCTGAAATCAGGGTCTAAACTGGAACTTACAAACATCGGCCTCTTCTTACTCGTATCACCAACATCCACCTCCTCTAACTTGTCGGCCGACGTGAAACCACGTCCCAGTTTGCCCTCGCTGTTGTCGGTTGGGTTGTCCATCTAAAAGAAGCTTTGAGAGCCGATTGCTTGGATCGGCTGTTGATCCCTGCCGTAGACGTTGACAGGACCTTCTCCCCACACGCGATCCGAGAAGCAGTCTACCCCATCGAATTCCCAGTAGGTGGGCTCAATGGTGGCAACACTCACCGAGTCGTCAGCTTGGACAATCTCGATGTCATCTCCAACCCACTGTATGAGTATTTGATGCATGGTTGAAGGTATGCAGCAGTTGGCGTGGATCCAATCCCTGCCCAAAAGCAGGCTATATGCCCCCTTGCCGTCAATGACAAAGAAGGTCGTAATGAGCGTCTTGGATCCAATCATCAGTTCCACGTGCACGGCACCCCGAGTGTCGGAGGGATTGCCGGCAAAGTCGCGGAGTATCATATCCGTTTTGAGCAGGTCTTCATCGTTCATGCCTAGCTTTCTGAACGTTGCGTAAGGCATGATGTTGATTGCTGCGCCGCCATCAACAAACATCTTGGTTAGCGGCTTCCCGTTGACGTACCCCTTGACATGCAACGGCTTCAAATGCCGATGCTTGGCTGGCTTGTCAAATGCTGCCTTCTGAGACAACATGAGCTGTGCCGTGAGCTCGTCGTGCTCGGCCTCGTCGGAATCCGAATACACCTCGTCCTGTGCCCCCGGCCGGCAGGAGCCATGAACTCCAGGGGAAGGAAGAAAGTCATGGCCACGTCAGCGCCCTTGTCGGCGTCATCTGGTTTTCCCTTCGGGCGCCATTCTTGCTTCTTCCCATTGGCGGCTGCTTCTTCCAACTCCCTATTCCGGAGGCGCTGCACTCTCCTTTTCTGGCTTTTTCTGAGCCCTGGTGGGCACCACTGCCCCTTTTGCCACCTACATGGGCGAGGCTGTGCCTCCTCGCCGTCGTCCCGGTGGTGCACCCACTCTCGATCGGCATATCTCTTGGCTTGCCGGCCCGGGCTTTCCGTTTTCAGGCGCCGATCGCTCATCGGGATGCGAGCTCCCAACCTTTCGTGGACGGGATGGCGGTTGACCCGATCCTGCCTATACCCCCTGTACTGATCGCTGCATTCGGGACAGTTGTTGACGGCAGGCAGTTTCAAGCCTTTGTTCCAGCAGTGGCGGAAGAACGGGCAGCCCCAGTACTCTTGCTCCCGCTCTTGGCGGTGTTCTTGTTCCCAACGATGGGCCTGTTCTCTGTGGTAAGCCCTCTCCTCCAGACGATACCGGTGCTCTCCCGTGGGACCGTCTTCACGCTGGTATTCCTCTTCGAGTTCTCGCTCTTCGCGTTGGAGACGCCTCTGCTCTTTCTCATTTTGCCGGCGCCATTTGTTAAGGAGATCTCTGTGGGTAGGCCTGCGCCTGGAAGATGACTCTCCGTGCTCGTATCGGCTATTCGTGGCTTGGGCGCGCTGCCGGAGCTCATCGCCATTGATTTGCCGATCGGGATCCACTACGCCAGATTCGCGTGCCTTGTCGGAGGTGAGGACTTTGACTTTGCCCTTGCCTCTGGGATCTGCCGGGGTTACCATGTTCACTGAGAAGAACACGGCGTTCTGGGAGAAGGGGTTTGCATCGATCTTCATCTTGCCATTGAACTTGATGTGGCCGTCCTGGATGGCTTTCTGGATCCTCGTCCTGAACACATGGCAATCATTAATAGAATGAGTGTTAGTGTTATGGAAACCGCAGTACTTCTTGTCCTTGACTCCTCCAGGACGCAACATCGGGTGATCCGGGGGTAGCCTGACTCTTCCTTCAGCAACCAGGAACTCGAAGAGCTTGTCGGCTTTGGTGACGTCGAAGTCGTATGCCCCCTTCTGCTGGCGCAGCCATTGCTTGTTGGCTTGGGTCGGCTCCTTGTCCCAGTTGAGCTCTGCAGCGGCCACCTCATCTTCAGCGTCGGTATAGTCATCGGCTTCGTCCAGGAAAGCCTGATACATCTGCGCCGCGACATTGTCCTTCTGGAAACGCCCTTCCCTCCGGAAGCCTTGCGCTTGGATAGTCATCTCATTCAGCCGGCGGGAGAGATGACCCAAGTCTTCAAACTCCTGACCGAACAGCTTGTCCCTGATGCTCGGGAGCATGCCTGCCACGGCCAATGGTGGAAGCTGATCGTCCGGCAGGTGCATGCCGAAGCACTGGCTCTTGACTTCCCTGAACCTGCGCAGGTAGTCCTGCGGTGTCTCATTTGGCTTCTGGCGTACGTACATGATGTCCACCAGTTTCTTCTCCTTGGTGCCCGTGTAGAAGTGTGTATGGAACTTTTGTTCCAAGTCCGCCCAAGAGAGAATAGAGCCCGGCGGTAGTGACGTGAACCATGCGAATGTCGGTCCAGTGAGTGACGACGGGAAGTACCGAACCCTGAAGGCGTCTTCGGTATTGGCCTCCCCAAGCTGGAGCAGATAACGACTGACGTGCTCCACCGTGCTGGTGTCGTCTAAGCTAGAGAACTTGGATAGGTCCGTCGGCACTGACTCTGGGAGGTAGAGCCACACGGTGGAACCATTCAGGGAACGGAGACCTGTAAGCATAAGTGCCCTTAGGCTTCAGGCCGAAAGTGCGCTGCATCATATCCGCCATCCTCTCTAGCATGACATCGACATTAGAGTCGGCGGTTTTTTCGGCCGTCGGCTTCCCATATCCTGGATGCGGGGCGCCCTCCATGTTGTGAGGCTCAAGCATCTCATGGTACCCGTTTCCGTAGTAGTCCTTTATGAGCCTATAGGTTTGCGGGGAGATCTTGCGTGTTGACTCTGGCGGCTGACCCTTAGTGCCGAACGTGAGCTGCCCCATGGTCGGCAACTGGCCTTCTGGCGTGTGCTTCTCTTGAATGGTCATTCCGCTTGATTGAGCCTTAGGCGGGGTCTCCTCACCGGCAGCTCCTGCCCCCTTGAGGTGATTCGGCAGATTGAAAAGATGTGGTCCTGCTATAGGGCCAAACTCGGCCTCCATAAGTTCATCGGCCTTGGGGCCGAATTGGGCGATCATGATGGTGCGGAAAGTGTTGAGAAACGCCCCATGCATGCGACCGATGGCACCAGAGACAGCTTCGTTGATCATATGAGACATTTTCAACACTGCCTCCGCTTCCCCGGGATCATTCGGGTTGAGCTGGACGGGCTTCGGCAAATCGTGCAGACGGCAAACCTTTCCGCTTTTGTTCTTGGAAAAGGCCTCTAGGCACTTGGCCTGGAATTCGGCACAAGCATTATCCACCTGCTCTCTGTACTCGTCGGGTAGTTCAGTGAGCTGCACCTGCACGAACCCCGCCTTGTTGCTGGCCTCAGCTTCAGTGACTTCGACCATTGCTGCAGGAAAAAGGGGTCCCACTGGGCGTGCCAAAAAGTGTGTTGGCACCAAAAGTGACGCACTGTGCCAATCACACAGCAAGCCGGAGAAGCTGGCTTCAAACGTGGCCCGGGTGCTCAGAAGTCCGGTGTGTGCCAGTCAGTTTGCCCTGCAACTAACAAGGGAGATAAACTGTTAAATACAAAGCTGGAACATGTCGGATATGACCAGACAGATCCAAAATATACGGCCCTGAAGCCACTTACGACGACATATAGCTATGAAAGCTATCTGTCAACAGGTTTAAAGATTATTCGGCAATATGAACAGAGTTACGTGAATAACAGGTTGCCGAACACGTTTGCATGAGAATCGTACTTGCATGATGTATTAAATATAAGTTAAAACTTAACCAATCTCGATTGTACAACCGAGTTGGGATCCATGGGGATTGAACATACAAACTAAGCATGACTAATCTAATCTAAAGCCTGCGCCTGCCGCACGACACCTAGCCTTGTCATAGATCAAACATACTTAACATGCATGAACCCTCACCACGTGGCAATCCAGATACGATCCAATCGGCTATTACGAACAATAGATCTACTGCATAAAAGACTTTTCAATAATAAACGTGAAAGAACAGAGCAGATCTATAAAGATGAAGCCGAACCGAACGGTATCTAGATTGGGCAAAAGTGTTATGATGAAATAAACATAACAAAACATATAACACAGGGTAACTTAATGAATCTATCAGATTGCCAAATCTAACAGAGCCGATAACTATTTTTACTCATGACTCAATCCGCCGCACGATACAAGGCATAAGCAAAAACCTCCCGTCATAAGCTTAAATCCGCCGCACGATACTAAGCTTAACGTACGAGACTACTTGCACCATATCTAAATCCGCCGCACGATACTAGACATGATAACAAGGTTGCCGGAACTTACGGAGGTCGACGGATTGATGGCCCCTCTCGAAGAACACGACGACACGACTTGGACTCGAAGACGGCACGGGGCCGGGTTGGTTGTATTGATTGTGAACGTTTTTACAATAGTCTCAGGGTTTATATTTATACCCTGGTGTTCTCTGAGTCCTAGAAGGATACGATTACAATGATAAAATTAGGAAACTATCAAAAACATGATGCCTTTTGCTCCAAGCTTCCTTTAATAACCGGCATGCACTAAAATGACGAGATCCCCATCGCTAAATCTTCTTGACATGCCGTATTTGTCATCTTCTAACGCAAACCGACTTGGCTTGAGGTAGCCGACCGCAACGTCACGTTGCCGAACCTGCTCGCCGTTGACTAGTTGCTTTCACAGCCTTGCCGAATACATTGAGTTAGCCGACCGTGTTCGCTATCTGCCGAATCCCTTAGGTGGCGACTTCTTCCGAATCTGCGTCGTGCTGGCCCACTTGTCATAGTGCGAAAATTTTGTGTTAACACGCATGCTTGGGGAAATGAAGAACCTCCTCGAGACTGCCGCTGTGCAGCAAGCCGAGAGCTCGGCGTCACGACGACGCGGAGCAGCCTCGGGGAAGCCGGCGGACACGCCCCGCAACGAGCGCGAGGCATCCGTCCACCAACCTGACGCCTCTCGAGCTAGGCCAGTCCGCGAACGGATCATCGACAACCGGCCACCTCGAGACCCCAACGACGCCCGCAACGACATCAACCGCCGGCGCAAGGACAAGGGGGCCCAGGAGCGTGGCTATAGCGCCCATCGAGGGGGGCGCTACGACAGCGACGAGGACCGGCAAGTCCTCGAGCCCCCGGGCCCCAGAGTCTTCAGCCGGGCCATCCGCAGCTCAACCCTCCCCGACCGCTTCCGACCGCCGACCAACATCGTGAAGTATGACGGGGAGGTCGAGCCCAAGCTCTGGCTCTCGGACTTCCGCCTAGGCTGCCAACTGGGCGGAGCGAAGAACGACGACCGTGTGATCATACGCCAACTCCCACTTTACCTCTCGGACACCGCCCGCCGGTGGCTCGAGGGGCTCCCGCCGGATCGGATCGACGACTGGGCCGACCTAGTCAGGGTCTTCGACGGGAATTTCAAGGGGACGTGCGTGCGCCAGGCAACCCCTGGGATCTACGGCGTTGCAGGCAGGCGGCGAACGAGCCCCTCCGCGATTTTGCTCGACGGTTCTCGAAGCAGCGCCTCGAGCTCCCCCACGTGCCTGATGAGGACGTCATCTCAGCGTTCCTCGCGGGCACGACATGCCAAGAGCTAGTCCACGAGCTAGGACGCTACCGTCCCAGGATGGTCGAGGACCTGATGGATCGTGTCACCAGCTTTGCCTCAGGCGACGAGGCAGTGGGGGCCTTCTTTGGCCGTACCACGGACAAAGGCAAGGCGGTGGCCGCACCGGAGGTCACGAACAAAGGCAACGACGCCACGAACGACAACAATAACAGCAACAAAAAGAAGAAGAACAAACGCAAAGGTCAGAAAGCGAAGTGCGACGCCAATGACGACGACGACGAAGAAGTGCTCGCAGGCGCCCTCGAGCCTAAGAAGCCCCGAGGCCCCCCTGACGGGGCTGTTTTCGACCAGATGCTCGAGGGCCCCTGCACTTATCACAGGGGCCCCGTAAATCACAAGTTAAAGGACTGCCGACTGCTGAAAGGCTACTACTCCAAGCTCGGCGATAAGAAAGAAGACGCGCCTAAGGGCAAGGATGCCAATCGACGCGGCGGTGGGGACGCGGATGGCGACTTCCCCCCGGTGCGCGACTGCTACATGATCTACGGGGGGCCGACCGTCGGGCTCTCGGCTCGAGAAAGAAAGAAGGAGCGCCGGGAGGTCTTTGCACTCTGCCATGACGCCCCCCGGTATCTTGACTGGTCTGATGCGCCAATCACGTTCGACCGTGACGACCACCCGGACCGTGTCATCAACCGGGGGGCGTACCCCCTCGTCGTCGACCCCGTCATCGTCGACGTATGGTTCTCCAAGGTGTTGATGGATGGGGGCTCGAGCCTCAACATCATATACCTCGAGACACTCGACCTCCTGGGGATTTCAGAGGGTCAGCTCCGGCCCAGCGTCGGGGGGTTCCACGGAGTCGTACCGGGGAAGAAGGCCCACCCCCTCGGGCGCATCGACCTGCCGGTTTGCTTTGGCACGCCGGCCAACTTCCGCCGGGAGACGCTCACCTTCGAGGTGGTTGGGTTCCAAGGGGCCTACCACGCCATCATCGGCCGGCCAGGCTACGCCAAGTTCATGGGGGTTCCCAACTACACGTACTTAAAGCTCAAGATGCCGGGGCCAAAAGGGGTCATCACCATCGACACCTCCTACGAGCACGCATACCACTGCGACGTGGAGTGCGTCGAGCGTGGGGAGGCCAACGTCCACCTCGACTCGCTCGAGGCCCTAGCCGCCCTGGCCACCGAGGAGGCTCCCGAAGCGAAGCGTCACGCTGGCAACTTCGAGCCGGCGGAGCACACAAAGCGGATACCCGTCGACCCGACCTCGACCGATGGCAAGACGCTGGCCGTCAGTGCCAGCCTCGAGCCTAAATAGGAAGCAGTGCTCGTCGACTTTCTCCGCGCGAACATCGACATGTTTGCGTGGGGTCCCTTGGACATGCCGGGCATACCAAGGGAAGTCGCCGAGCATGCCTTGGAAATCCGGGCCGGTTCCAGACCGGTGAAGCAACGCCTGCGCCGCTTTGACGAGGAGAAGCGCAGGATCATCGGCGAGGAGGTGCACAAGCTTTTGGCGGCCGGGTTCATCAAGGAGGTATTTTACCCAGAGTGGCTAGCTAACCCTGTATTAGTTAGGAAAAAGAATGGAAAAATACGGATGTGTGTAGACTACACTGGTCTGAATAAAGCATGTCCTAAAGTTCCATTTCCTTTACCTAGAATTGATCAGATTGTCGATTCCACTGCTGGGTGCGAAGTGCTTTCGTTCCTTGATGCGTATTCCAGCTACCACCAAATTAAGATGAAAAAATCCGACGAACTCGCAACCTCTTTTATCACGCCATTTGGTATGTATTGCTACGTTACGATGCCCTTCGGCCTACGAAACGCCGGGGCAACGTATCAACGATGTATGCAGCACATCTTTGGCGAGCACATAGGCAGGACCGTCGAGGCCTACGTCGATGACATCGTGGTTAAAACCAAGAAAGTCGGGAACCTCATCAGCGACCTCGAGACCACATTCGAATGCCTCCGGGCCAAGAATGTGAAGCTCAACCCCGAGAAGTGTGTCTTTGGTGTGCCTCAAGGCATGCTACTTGGCTACGTTGTCTCACAACAGGGGATCGAGGCAAACCCTGAAAAAATCTCAGCAGTCACGAGGATGGGCCCGATTCGAGACCTCAAGGGTGTGCAGAAAGTGACTGGCTGCCTAGCCGCTCTCAGCAGATTCATCTCGAGGCTAGGGGAAAAAGCGCTACCCCTCTACCGCCTGCTGAAGAAGACGGAACACTTTGCGTGGACCGTCGAAGCCGAGGAGGCCTTAACCAAGTTGAAGGGGTTGCTGACTTCCGCACCAATCCTCGTGCCACCGCGACCAGCCCAGGATGGCGATTCCCCCGAGCCTCTCCTCCTCTATGTGGCCGCAACCACTCAGGTGGTCAGCGCGGTCGTAGCCGTCGAGAGGCACAAGGAGGGTCATGCATTGCCGGTCCAACGACCGGTGTACTTCACCAGTGAGGTACTCTCCGAGGCCAAGGCCCGGTATCCGCACATCCAGAAGCTGCTCTACGGCATCGTCGTCGCAAGGCGCAAGCTCCAGCACTACTTCCTCGCTCATCCCGTAACGGTGGTGTCGTCCTTCCCCCTCGGTGAGATCATCAACAATCGGGAGGCCATGGGGCGCATCGCCAAGTGGTCCGCCGAACTAATGGGGGAGACCATCACCTACGCCCCGCGAAAGGCCATCAAGTCGCAAGCGTTGGCGGACTTCGTTGCTGAATGGACCGACACTCAGCTCCCGCCGGCGCAGATTCAAGCCGAGCTCTGGACCATGTACTTCGACGGATCCCTCACGAAGACGGGGGTAGGCGCAGGCCTGCTCTTCATCTCACCCCTCGGAGTCCACATGCGCTACCTGCTACGCTTGCACTTCCCCGCCTCCAACGACGTCGCCGAGTACGAGGCCCTCGTCAATGGGCTGCGCATCGCCCTCGAGCTCGGGGTCCGACGCCTCGACGCCCGAGGAGACTCGCAACTCGTCATCAACCAGGTTATGAAGGCTTCAAGCTGCATCGATCCCAAGATGGAGGCATACTGCGGGGAGGTGCGCAAGCTGGAAGATAAGTTTTACGGCCTCGAGCTCAACCACATAGCTCGAAAGTACAACGAGGCCGCAGACGAGCTGGCAAAGTTGGCGCCCCGCGCGGCACGGTACCACCAGACGTCTTCTCGAGGGACGTCTTCGAGCCATCCGTCGAAGTCGACCTGGGGGCTGGCCCCTCGACGCCACCCCTCGAGCTAGACACGGGGGCTCGACTTTCAACGCCACCCCTCGGGAATGACCCCTGGACACCCGCTGAGGCGATGCGGGTCGGCGCAACCGCCTCTTCTTCACCACGACACCTCGACTGGCGGACGCCCTACCTCGACTACTTAGCGCAAGGCGTGCTTCCGGAAGACAAGACGGAGGCTCGACGCATAGCTCGAAGGGCCAAGACCTACGTCACCTACGGCGACGAACGGGAACTATACCGACGAAGCCCGACCGGGATCCTTCAGCGCTGCATCCCCCTCGAGGAGGGACGCAAGCTCCTTGGCGACATGCACTCGGGGGCTTGCGGCCACCACGCAGCGCCGAGGGCCCTGGTTGGGAACGCCTTCCGTCAAGGCTTCTATTGGCCGACCGCCATTGGGGACGCCAAGCGCTTGGTCCGAGCATGCCATGGGTGTCAATTCTACGCCAAGCAAACGCACCAGCCCGCACACGCCCTGCAGATGATCCCAATCACTTGGCCATTTGCCGTTTGGGGGCTCGACCTCGTGGGTCCCCTCAAAAGGACAAGTGGAGGGTACACACACGTGCTTGTGGCCATCGACAAGTTCACCAAGTGGATCGAGGCTAAGCCGATAGGAGACCCCACCTCCGAGAAGGTCGTCGAGTTCATCGCCAACATCATGTACCGGTTTGGAGTGCCTAACGTCATCATCACCGACAATGGCACCCAATTCACGGGCAAAAAGTTCACCAACTTCTGCGATGACAACAACATTCGCGTAACCTGGGCCTCGGTCGCATACCCTCAATGCAACGGGCAGGTCGAGCGCGCCAACGGCATGATACTCCATGGGCTGAAGCCGAGGCTGTTCAAGACTCTCAAAAATTTCGGAAAGGGATTGTGGCGGAACCGTCCTGATTATAAGAGCTCAAGTATTATCTTAGCCAAATCCGTCTGACTTCGACTGATACTTGAACCCATACAACCCCGGTAGTCCGGAAATCTCGAAGGATTTCTAACACCATACATCATACAGGATCGCATCGTTCAAGGATTACATTCGTAAAGATACATCATAACGAAAACGAAACCGAATTTAAAATATCAGAGTGCGAATTTAAAACGGAGTTATTACAATACCGGGTTTAAAAGTGCGGAAGCTGAAATAGTTTAAAGCACGACCACCACACCTGTGGTCCAAATAAAACATTGTTTTGAGAAATCCACTCGACACAATTCACTCCTCCCTTTTTAAGATAATGTGCCACTAGTAGTCTTGGTCCAGCAAAAGAAAAGGGGGAAAGCTTCTGGACGACCCTGCCCTGGGCCTACTCCTCATCACCTTCCACTGGGTAGAGGCAGTGCTTACAATAGTCGAAGTAGACCTGGCCATCTGCAACAAACGGGATAAACCCTGAGTACTGGAATGTACTCAGCTAGACTTACCCGTCCAACTGAAAATAAAGACACCAAGGACATGCAAGGCCTTTTCGGGTGGAGCTGGGATCTTTAAGTTGCGAGAAGCTCAAGTTCAGATAGGAAGTAATCAGTGATAAAGATGAGCTGCCATTTTTAGACCTATTCCTTAATTCTAGTTTTTTCACCTGTACTAGAGCACTCACTTGAATCTACCACTCAATAATATAACCATATCCAGTTGACTTATCCACATTTTAGTTGAACCTTTAATCATTACATAGAGTTGTATCGTGGTGAAGCTCGCCATAGTTTCCCACTAACCGGGGGAGACGGCGACTCGAATCGAATTCCAAACCAGCTGGTGAAAGACCTTTAATACCAGCCCACACTTTCCCCGTCGGGTCCATGCATTGGGCAACCGCTCGACGCTTGTTCGTGGTGGTAATCGCCGCGGTTCAAGCACGGACCGCCCAATTGGAACCTGGCGATGGCCTCACGCGGCAGATCGCAATTTCCATACTAGAGGGCACGACACGGGTTGAGACCGGCCCGAACAGCTTCTAACCGGCTTTGGGGTCGATGATTACAGCACCGACATATCCCTAAGTAAAGGACGCGTTCAAAAATGAACGAGGGCCAACATCGATACAAACCTACACGATCCAACGGATGGACTGCTCCAAGTTTCTGAACTTGTGCCCTGCCATCCCGTTGACCGTATTTCATTACTACTCAGGTTCTTTTCCACGATAGCAAATATAGTCAACCGTGATCCGGTAAATACCCATCCGGGTATTACGGAAACATCCTTAACTACCACTTTTATTAAGCAGGCTAAGCAATTCTACATTGTAATTAAATAACAGGATAACAAGGTAGATATTAATCAATAACCAAGGAATGGTAATGCAGCAAGGATTCATTCCAACTCCTAAACCTAATGCATCACAATATAAAAGGACTCAAGTAATCTTAATTGCAAAAGATAGGAGGCTTAATATGCTCCGGGGCTTGCCTTGGGTGAAGACCGAGGCCTCGTGGGAAGGGCACTCGGGCAAGTTAGTGTCGCTGGCGGGGTCGACTTCCTCGGCTTGCTGGAGCTCCGGAATCTGCTGCTCGGCGTTTGTCTCTGGCTCCTGGTCGGGCTCCGGAGGGGTCGATCCTATTGTATGCGATGATTAATAAATAATTCAAAAGAAACTTAGGTTTGAACTGCAAGTGCACTTTTCTGGACTCAGAAAAATCCACAAAAATTCCAGCAGGCACACAACAGTTGCTGGACTCCAACTCGAACAAATTTCAGCCAAAAATAAAATACAGAACTGCAGATATAAAAATGACAAGCAACTGCCCAAAAAGGTACTTTGAACTAGCTCCTCATTCAAAAGTGTTAAACAGCAGACTTCATATTTTTTCCAGATTCTACTTCACATTTTATGCTTATCAAGAAAGTTCCATGAACAGAATATTATATTATTTCTTACATGAATTTCCAAAGGAAAACACAGAAAAGCACATTTGCAAAACAACTTCAGATTTCTTCACATAACAGGTCATGCTTACATTTTTCTTAGCTTGGACATCATAAACAGAGACTATACAAATTTTCCCATATTTTATCTCGACATATAAAACACCTTAACCTTTATTCAAAGAAATCAGCCAAAAGGACTTTTAACCATAACAGAAACTTTTTCTACATAAACAGTGCATTAAATATTTTTCACATGTATAAAACAGGATAATAAACTTACACAAATTTTACAGAATTATCTCAACCAGAAAACATATATAACCATTTATCTTAGCAAAAGCATATAACTGAAATAAAAGAAAACAGTAAAATTAACTCCTCCTAAAATACTTTTATATTTTTCCAGGGTAGATCTACTCATGAACAAACTAGCAAAACTGGAAGCACTCCATTTGGACTAACAAAACAGGATCTACAAAAATAAACAAGCATTTACGGGAAGAAGAAAAACATTTTGGAAAACGTTTTCTGGAAACACTCGGCGCACGGAAAGTGTGTGCTCGCTCGAGGCCTGGCTCGAATCGTGACAACGGCCGAGGTTCGCTCGAGGCCGAGTTCGGACGAGACGGACAACTAGTCCGTCCGAGCCTGGCTCGAGGGCTCGGGCGAGACGGAACACACACGCCCGTCCGAGCCTGGCTCGAGGGCTCGGGCGAGACGGAACACCACGCCCGTCCGAGGCCTGGCTCGAGGGCTCGGGCGAGACGGAAACATACACGCCCGTCCGAGGCCTGCTCGAGGGCTCGGCGAGACGGAAACATCGCACGCCGTCCGAGGCCTGGCTCGAGGGCTCGGGCGAGACGGAAACAACACACGCCCGTCCGAGGCCTGGCTCGAGGGCTCGGGCGAGACGGAAACATACACGCCCGTCCGAGGCCTGGCTCGAGGGCTCGGGCGAGACGGAAACAGGGGAGAGGTTTGACCGCCGATTCCTCGTCGACGGTGAGGTCGCCGGCGGTTAAGCTAGGCTTGCGAACTCGTCTCGACGAGGCGCATCGAGTGGTGTAGGTGGTTTGGCTAGCGCACGGCCGGAGCATGCCGGCGGCGAGTGGCGGCGCACGGTGGCGGCGGCAACGCGCGGCTACGCCGTTTCCGGCGGCGGCCGGAGAAATTGGAGGAGGCAAAAGCTCGAGAGAACCTAAGGAGCAAAGCTACGGGGTTGGTTTGGCTCGGGTGGCTCCAGAGGAGCTTGGCCACGAGCGAGGTCCGCGGCGGGCGCCATGGCGTTCGGCCGGGGAAAAAGATGTGGAGAGAGCGGTAGCGTTGAAGCTAGGTGGTGTTCTCACCTTGCCTTGGCTTGGTGAAGCTCGAAGATGAAGAGAAGAGTCGGTGGAGCTCGGGTTGGGGAAGAACGGCGTTGCGGCTCGGCGGTGGCGACTGACGGACCGAAAGAGGCGCTTCGTCCTCCGGCGGCGAAGGGGCTCGGTCGGGGACGACAACGTGCGCACGGCGCGTGCACGGTGTAGGCGGAGCGGTGTACGGAGGGAATCGAAGGAGGTGCTCCGACGAGGTCAGAACGGAGAGGGAAGGTTGCGGTGGAGGTCGCGGCGAGAGCGAGCCGAGCGCTTGCTCTGGCTTGGTGGCGAGGGGAGGAGAGTGCGAGCGAGATTGGGAGAGTGTGTGCGGGAGAGCGAGGGTGAAGAGGTGCTCGGGGTTTTGATCGGCTTGACCGGTGGTCGTGGCGGGGCCACGGCGGCGCGGTCGGCGAGGCAGCGCGGTGATGCCGTGCACGGCGAGCGGGTGCGGCAGGCGAGGCGAGCGGAGAGTGGCCGGGGGAGATAGCTTGCGTGCTCGGGTGAGAGGGGATCGAGCGAGGAGTGGCCGGCGAAGATCCTCGGCAGAAAGCGGCGGCCACGTGGCGGTTGCGGCCGGCGTACGGCGCGGCATGTCAGCGGCAGCAGCGCGCGCGCGCGCGGCACGCGGGCGAGCGCTGGCGAGCGGGCGCGGGGTGCGCGGGCGAGCGCGGGAGCGGGCCGGCGCACGCGATTTGGGCCGAAAGGTGGGCGTGGAAGGAATCGTTTTCCTTTTTCTTTTTTCCAAAACTTTTCAAACTTTGACCACTCAAAAACAGTTTCAAAAACTCCAAACTAGGTTTTGACCCAAATATAAAAGTTTCTCGAAATAATTTTCTCTACGACTTTCATATAGGACACTTTTTCTGAAAACCATTTTTAAATCCTCCACATAAACAAAGCCAATTTTAAAGTATAAACCATTTTGTTTTGACTTATTTTTATTTACAAACTAATCTGAACTAGGTCAAAACTCCAACATGAAAAGCACTCTACTCAAGATTCTCTATTTTATAAAACTCTTTGCCAAAACAGAAATCCACTCAAACAACCAAGTCCAATAGAAATCCAAATCCAATTAAATAAACAAAAGACAAAACACTCTCATGCTCATGAAATGATGCAATGCATTGCTTATGTTTCTTTAGTAGCTAATGCAGTGCCTAATGCAGTGCTTGACACTAGGGTGTCACAGCCCTTCCCCCCTTAAAGAAATCTCGTCCCGAGATTTGAGTTACGTACCATTTCTTAACAAAAGCGGGATAGCTTACGCGTAGGTACTCCTCGGTTTCCCATGTCGCATCGTTGGGTCCGTGATTGCTCCAGAGAATCTTGTAAGTCTTCACTGTTCGGTTACGAGTCTCTCGGGTCTTGGTATCCAAAATCTCCTTGGGCTGCTCGTAGTACTCCAGATCCGATCTGATGGTGATGTCTGGAATCCGAACTTCCTCTTGTTCTGGAACTCGAAGACACTTCTTTAACTGTGATACGTGGAACACCGGAAAACTGTGCTCATTTCTGGGGGTAACTGTACTTCGTATGCCACTTGTCCCTTCTTTGCTATGATCCGGTAAGGTCCCACATATCGAGGTGCTAGCTTCTTCTTAATTCCAAAACGTTGGACTTTTCTCATGGGTGAGACCTTAAGGTAAACATAGTCTCCTACTTGAAATTCCAGGGGTCTTCTTCGTGTGTCGGCATAACTCTTTTGTCTGGATTGTGCTTCCTTAATATGTTGTTGTACTGTTTGCACAATCTTTTCAGCATCCTCCATGTAATCTGACCCATAGAATCCTCGATCTCCTGACTCAACCCAATTTACTGGGGTTCTGCATCTTCGTCCGTATAATACTTCAAAAGGTGCCATCTTTATACTTTCCTGATAACTGTTGTTATATGAAAACTCGGCAAGGGGTAACCATTTTTCCCACGACTCTCCTGAAGATAGAACACAAGCTCTTAGGATATCTTCTAAGATCTGATTTACTCTTTCTGTTTGTCCTGCGGTTTGGGGGTGATAGGCGGAACTTCTTACCAACTTAGTTCCTAGCTCTTTGTGCAACTGTTCCCAAAAACGTGCTATGAACTGGGGTCCTCTATCAGAAACAATCCTTTTTGGAATTCCATGTAACCTCAAAATATTCTGAATATACAAGTCTGCATACTGATAAGGGCGGTGTGTAGTCTTAACTGGTATGAAGTGAGCCACTTTAGATAACCGATCTACGATAACCCAGATAGAATCATTTCCTCTCTGAGTAGTAGGAAGACCTGTGATGAAATCCATACTAATTTCTTCCCCATTTCCACGCTGGGATGGATAACGGTTGTAACAGTCCGGCAGGTCTCAGGTGTATCGCTTTTATCCTGCAGCATGTATCGCACCTTGCAACATAAGCTGCAACTTCTTTCTTCATCTTTGACCACCAATACCTGGTTCTCAAATCCTGGTACATCTTACTGCTTCCTGGGTGAATAGATAGCTTTGAATTGTGAGCCTCATTCAGAATTCTTTCTTTCAGCTCGGTGTCTTTAGGAACAACCAACCTCTGATTATACCATAGAATTCCCTGCTCATCTGTGCGGAAGTTCCAAGAACTACTGGTTTCCAACCTCTTCTTAATCTGACAGATCTCTTCATCGGTCTTTTGCTCCTCGATGATGTCACTTTCCAAGGTGCACTGAAGAGTGATGTTGTTCACCATAACGGGTGTGCATAAGGTTAAATCTATCTTCCAAAAGTGGTTGTAGGGAGTTGCAATGAGTCTTGCGACTCAAGGCATCGGCTACAACGTTTGCTTTTCCGGGGTGGTAATGCACTTCAAGGTTATAATCCTTAATTAGCTCCAACCATCTTCTCTGCCTCATGTTCAACTCTGGCTGGGTGAAGATATATTTCAGACTTTTATGATCTGTGTACACATGACATAGGTTTCCCATAAGATAATGTCTCCATATCTTGAGTGCATGCACGACGGCTGCTAATTCCAAATCATGAGTGGGGTAATTCTCTTCGTGCGGTTTCAACTGGCGAGAAGCATAGGCGATAACTCTTCCATTCTGCATGAGCACACATCCAAGTCCGATCTTGGATGCGTCACAAAACACATCAAAAGGTTCCTCTAAGTTTGGCTGAGCCAAAACAGGTGCGGATGTCAACAACGTTCGCAGAGTGCGAAAAGCTGCTTCACACTCTGGAGTCCATTCGAACTTCTTGTTTTTCTGCGTTAAACGAGTCATAGGCTTGGCTATTCTTGAAAAATCCGGAATAAACCGACGGTAGTATCCTGCCAAACCCAAAAAGCTGCGAACCTCAAAAACACTCGTGGGTGCTTCCCAATCCATAACCTCTTGTACTTTAGAAGGGTCTACAGAGATCCCTTCCTCTGAAAGGACGTGACCAAGGAAAGGTACCTTCTTCAACCAAAACTCACACTTGCTGAACTTAGCATACAACTTATGCTCTCTAAGCCGGTCAAAACAACTCGTAGATGCTCAGCATGGTCCTTCTCATTCTCAGAGTATACCAAGATGTCATCGATGAACACTACAACAAACTTATCCAACTCTGGCATGAAGACCGAATTCATCAGGTACATGAAATGTGCCGGTGCATTGGTCAATCCAAAGGACATAACTAAATATTCATAGAGTCCGTATCTGGTAGAGAAAGCTGTTTTTGGCACGTCTTCTCTTCTGATCTTAATCTGATGGTATCCTGACCTCAGGTCGATCTTGGAGAACACTTTTGCTTTTGACAACTGATCAAACAAGACATCGATTCGAGGTAAGGGGTACTTATTCTTTATAGTTACTGCATTAAGCGGTCTGTAGTCTACGCACATCCTTAAAGTTTTATCCTTCTTCTTCACAAAGATAGCGGGACATCCCCAAGGTGACGAACTAGGGCGTATCAAGCCCTTATCCAAAAGCTCTTGCAACTGAACTTTGAGCTCTGCTAACTCTTTAGCGTGCATTCTATACGGTCTCCGAGATATGGGTGCTGTTCCAGGGACTAACTCTATAGCAAACTCCACATCTCTGTCTGGCGGTAGTCCAGGCAACTCATCAGGAAAAACATCTGGAAACTCACACACTATTGGGATCTCAGCTATCTGCTTTGCCGTGATATTGAACAACACTCCGATCTCATGGGGGTTTCGAGGTAACTTGAACCGAAAGGTAGACCCATTCCTGGGACTAACCATGGATACAACTCTTTCTGCAGTGTCTAGATTAACCTTCCAGAGTTTCATCCAACTCATACCCAAAATTACATCCAACCTAGACCAGGAATGACTATGGGGTCCACTACGGCCTGTTTATCCCCAAGGTCATTTCCACTCCTTTAGCCATTTTACGCGCGGGAGAGAACAGCTCCGGCGGAACTTATCTGATATCCCCGGTCTAACTCTATCAACTCAAGATTACTTCTTATAACAAAATTCTCACTTATAAAGAATGCGATGCTCCAGAATCAAACAGCACAACTGCGGGGCATTGATTAACAAGAAACGTACCAGCGGTGACAGGCTCTCCTTCTGGCACTTCTTCCACGGTGGTGTGATGCACATGACCCGTACGAGGTGGGGGCTGAGTGTACTGCTTCTTTGGGCGAGGGCACTGACGTGACAGGTGTCCAGTTTGGCCACAGTTATAGCATGGACCTATCACATATGGGGTCTTGGATCCTGCTGCACTTCCTGCCTTATTCTGTTCTGCATCATGGGAGCGGTGTAAGGCTTCTGATAACTAGGACGGGGACGGTTGGTGGTGATCTTCCTCTGTGGGGGACGGTATCGTGCTCCTGTGACAGGCGGGCGATATGGGGCGCGTGCTCCGAAAGGGGTCCTCTGCTGGGATGAACCTCCTTCATTTGCACGACGGCGCGTCTCTGTCGCTAGCCGGCTGTCATTGGCCTCTTGATTTAGGCAGTCGCTGACGAAGTCACTGAAGGTGGTGCGGTGACTGTTACCCATCTTGGAAAGCATGGCGGCACTCATGCCACGCTTAAAGCTTGCAATCTTCTTGGCCTCAGTATCAACAAAGTCTGGGGCGTAGCGAGCTAGGTTGTTGAAACTGTGGAGGTACTCGGACATAGACCTAGTCCCCTGGGATAACCTCATGAACTCTGCAACCTTCATTTCCATCAGTCCACTAGGGATGTAGTGGTTGCGCATAGCGGTGGAGAACTGATCCCAAGTGATACGTGCATTTACTGGCAAGGATGCACGGTACTGGGCCCACCACAAACCTGCGGGTCCTTCCAACATGTGGCGGCGTATTCTGCCTTGAGCTCTTCCGTCAGACGAAGCAGACGGAACTTCTGAGTGATGGAGTTGAGCCATTCATCAGCTTCGAGCGGTTCGGTGGCTTCCTTGAACACAAGAGGGCGAGTGTCCAAGAAGTCACGGTAAGAGCTGTACTGGTTGGGCTCCGGACCTTGACGTTGATGATGCTGCTGTGCAGTGTTGTTAGCGATATTGCGAAGGGTGGCCTCCATGTGCCTCTGCATTTCCTCCATATTCCTTTGGCTGCCCAAGAACTGGCCAAAGAACGCTTCCGGCGTCATCGGCGACGGCGGTGGGGGAGGGGCAGATTCTCCTCCTGTCCTGCCCCTGCCCACTTTGGCTGCGAGTGTGTGCCGGCATCTGCATATCCCATTATTAAGCAATCATTAGGTGATGTTACATCGATCATGAATAAAATACTGCGCTGTACATAATTCGAAAATTTAGCACACGACCAAGTATAATTACTCATTTCCATACACTCACAGAATAATCACTCAAAAATTAGACACGCAAACGACGGATTTCCATAAAAGGTGCCGGATCGAAGTCCCGGATTTGTCCAAAAGCTTACATGCCATCAAACATTTTAAACATAAAACTAGCACATGTGTAGGGTGTTACATCACTTAGCGAGCAAGCTCAAGCTATACAAAAGAAACGATCTCTAACAGCTAACGCTCAGGGGTCTCCAGCGGCGGGTGCAGCGTCCTCTGGTGGGGCATCGGGACAAGGACCCTCTCACTCTCCGTCCTGGGGATCCGGGACCTCAGCTGCTGGGGCGCGGCCTCCTGCGCGGCGTGGTGCATCTGATGGACGGCCTCGTGGAGCTGGTCGATATAGGCCTGCTGTCCGTGTATCTGCTGTATCAACAGGTGGGCTCCCTCTCTGAGCTGGTCGAGCGCGGTGCGGGCCTCATCCCTCTGAAGAGCGGTAGTCAGGTACATCTGCTCTGCAACTTGTCCTGCCTGCAGTGGACGTGCTGCTGCTGTGGTGCGTGGGCGTCGTCACGCTCCAGAGTGAGCTGCTGAATCCTCTCCTGCAGACGAGCAACCTCACGTCGAAGTCCTCCTGAAGCTTCCTTCTGCTCTGGTAGGTGGCTGTGAGGGTGAAGGACACGCTCTCGGAGAGTGTGCTCCAAAACTCCCACATACACCCAACAAAGCTCCGGTGGCGCTCATCGCAGGGCGTCTCACAGTAGAACCTCTCCTCTGGGCTCCCTGTCAAGACTGACTCCGAAGTCTGCTTCCAGCTCAATGGGAAAAGTGATCCACGGGGAAACACACTCCTGCCATCGCACTTGCCAGGTCGGCGGGGAAGCGGGCGATGATATCCTTCAGCACTAGGTATGCTGCCCTGTTGGCTCCATCCTTTGGCACAAGTGCCTCTGGTGATCTCAGTCCATCCTGTCCAGTGCGGCTTGGCAGGCAGGCTTTGACCTTGATCTCTACCATACCAGGGAATCCTGCCCGTAGATCTCCTTCTGTCAGGAGTACTTGGGCTCCTGTCCTTCCTCATAACCCACTGCCTGCAAAATCCTCCAAAGGATAGTCGGCAGCCCGAAATAGGTCAAGAACGTCCTCCGGGTCAGCTTGGTGGCCAAGCGATGACGCGGAACTCCTCTGCCTCCGGTGGCCTGGCGAGCAGTCAACTTGGTCCGGGCCATCTGTAGAAACAAAAGGGTTTTGACTCTCGTGAGACGGAGACTAAGTTGGCATATTTTTATAGAAAAGAGACAACTTTTAATTTAAGGGGAGGTAATGTAAATGCAAGAATATAAACATGATGCATGATCGTACTTACGTTCTCACTCACTAACATGACTCGCAAGTCCTAACGTTTTAGTCGGTGGTAAGAACTATCTCTCATTGTTATCTACCCTTTCTTCTACTCATTCGCATAGTTAGTGTACCTGCAGAAGATCCATTTCAGCCCAAAGAAATTCCCAATGATAAGCAACTGAGTATTGACTAATATGCGCAACACATAGAAGCCAACACTAAACACCATGCACCAATATAGAAAATACCCTGGAAAACATTGATACCCTCGTATGGGTCTGCGTGGAGCTCGCACATACTTGGTATAAGAACTCTCACTTAGACCGACGGTTGGACGGTCATGCTCTCATATCTCACAAATCATTTTATGCATGTTTTCGCGATCGACGCATTCTCTTTTTTCCGAGAATAGACCAGCAAATAAAGATCCAGCATGAAGCAAACCCTGAACCCCTGTTAGCAGTTAAGACCACCTGATTCCTAGTATAGGGCTTAAGGACGAGACTGGGCACACTTAGTAATTGAAAATTTTTGAAATACCCATTTCAGTTTGAAAATAGCTCTTTACGGAGGTAATCACTTGAACCATGCTCTGATACCAAGCTGTGGCGTAACCGTCCTGTTATAAGAGCTCAAGTATTATCTTAGCCAAATCCGTCTGACTTTGACTGATACTTGAACCCATACAACCCCGGTAGTCCGGAAATCTCGAAGGATTTCTAACACCATACATCATACAGGATCGCATCGTTCAAGGATTACATTCGTAAAGATACATCATAACGAAAACGAACCGAATTTAAAATATCAGAGTGCGAATTTAAAACGGAGTTATTACAATACCGGTTTAAAAGTGCGGAAGCTGAAATAGTTTAAAGCACGACCACCACACCTGTGGTCCAAATAAAACATTGTTTTGAGAAATCCACTCGACACAATTCACTCCTCCCTTTTTAAGATAATGTGCCACTAGTAGTCTTGGTCCAGCAAAAGAAAGGGGGAAAGCTTCTGGACGACCCTGCCCTGGGCCTACTCCTCATCACCTTCCACTGGGTAGAGGCAGTGTTTACAATAGCCGAAGTAGACCTGGCCATCTGCAACAAACGGGATAAACCCTGAGTACTGGAATGTACTCAGCTAGACTTACCCGTCCAACTGAAAATAAAGACACCAAGGACATGCAAGGCCTTTTCGGGTGGAGCTGGGATCTTTAGTTGCGAGAAGCTCAAGTTCAGATAGGAAGTAATCAGTGATAAAGATGAGCTGCCATTTTTAGACCTATTCCTTAATTCTAGGTTTTTCACCTGTACTAGAGCACTCACTTGAATCTACCACTCAATAAATAACCATATCCAGTTGACTTATCCACATTTTAGTTGAACCTTTATCATTACATGGAGTTGTATCGTGGTGAAGCTCGCCATAGTTTCCCACTAATCGGGGGAGACGGCGACTCGAATCGAATTCCAAACCAGCTGGTGAAAGACCTTTAATACCAGCCCACACTTTCCCCGTCGGGTCCATGCATTGGGCAACCGCTCGACGCTTGTTCGTGGTGGTAATCGCCGCGGTTCAAGCACGGACCGCCCAATTGGAACCTGGCGATGGCCTCACGCGGCAGATCGCAATTTCCATACTAGAGGGCACGACACGGGTTGAGACCGCCCGAACAGCTTCTAACCGGCTTTGGGGTCGATGTTACAGCACACCGACATATCCCTAAGTAAAAGGGCGCGTTCAAAAATGAACGAGGGCCAACATCGATACAAACCTACACGATCCAACGGATGGACTGCACCAAGTTTCCGAACTTGTGCCCTGCCATCCCATTGACCGTATTTCATTACTACTCAGGTTCTTTTCCACGATAGCAAATATAGCCAACCGTGATCCGGTAAATACCCATCCGGGTATTACGGAAACATCCTTAACTACCACTTTTATTAAGCAGGCTAAGCAATTCTATATTGTAATTAAATAACAGGATAACAAGGTAGATATTAATCAATAACCAAGGAATGGTAATGCAGCAAGTAGGATTCATTCCAACTCCTAAACCTAATGCATCACAATATAAAAGGACTCAAGTAATCTTAATTGCAAAAGATAGGAGGCTTAATATGCTCCGGGGCTTGCCTTGGGTGAAGACCGAGGCCTCGTGGGAAGGGCACTCGGGCAAGTTAGTGTCGCTGGCGGGGTCGACTTCCTCGGCTTGCTGGAGCTCCGGAATCTGCTGCTCGGCGTTTGTCTCTGGCTCCTGGTCAGGCTCCGGAGGGGTCGATCCTATTGTATGCGATGATTAATAAATAATTCAAAAGAAACTTAGGTTTGAACTGTAAGTGCACTTTTCTGGACTCAAAAAAATCCACAAAATTCCAGCAGGCACACAACAGTTGCTGGACTCCACTGAACAAATTTCAGCCAAAATAAAATGCAGAACTGCAGATATAAAAATGACAAGCAACTGCCCAAAAAGGTACTTTGAACTAGCTCCTCATTCAAAAAGTGTTAAACAACAGACTTCATATTTTTCCCAGATTCTACTTCACATTTTATGCTTATCAAGAAAGTTCCATGAACAGAAATGTTTATATTATTTCTTACATGAATTTCCAAAGGAAACACAGAAAAGCACATTTGCAAAACAACTTCAGATTTCTTCACATAATAGGTCATGCTTACATTTTTCTTAGCTTGGACATCATAAACAGAGACTATACAAATTTTCCCACATTTTATCTCGACATATAGAACACCTTAACCTTTATTCAAAGAAATCAAAAAAAGGACTTTTTAACCATAACAGAAACTTTTTCTACATAAACAGTGCATTAAATATTTTTCACATGTATAAAACAGAATAATAAACTTACACAAAATTTTACAGGAATTATCTCAACCAGAAAACATATATAACCATTTATCTTAGCAAAAGCATATAAACTGAAATAAAAGAACAGTAAAATTAACTCCTACCAAAAATACTTTTATATTTTTCCAGGGTAGATCTACTCATGAACAAACGAGCAAACTGGAAGCACTCCATTTGGACTAACAAAACAGGATCTACAAAAATAAACAAGCATTTACGGGAAAGAAAAACATTTTGGAAAACGTTTTCTGGAAACACTCGGCGCACGGAAAGGTGTGTGCTCGCTCGAGGCCTGGCTCGAATCGTGACAGCGGCCGAGGGTTCGCTCGAGGCCGAGTTCGGGCGAGACGGACAACTAGTCCGTCCGAGGCCTGGCTCGAGGGCTCGGGCGAGACGGGAACACACACGCCCGTCCGAGGCCTGGCTCGAGGGCTCGGGCGAGACGGAAACACACACGCCCGTCCGAGGCCTGGCTCGAGGGCTCGGGCGAGACGGAAACATACACGCCCGTCCGAGGCCTGGCTCGAGGGCTCGGGCGAGACGGAAACATACACGCCCGTCCGAGGCCTGGCTCGAGGGCTCGGGCGAGACGGAACATACACGCCCGTCCGAGGCCTGGCTCGAGGGCTCGGGCGAGACGGAAACATACACGCCCGTCCGAGGCCTGGCTCGAGGGCTCGGGCGAGACGGAAACATACACGCCCGTCGAGGCCTGGCTCGAGGCTCGGGCGAGACGGAAACAGGGGAGAGGTTTGACCGCCGATTCCTCGTCGACGGTGAGGTCGCCGGCGGTTAAGCTAGGCTTGCGAACTCGTCTCGACGAGGCGCATCGAGTGGTGTAGGTGGTTTGGCTAGCGCACGGCCGGAGCATGCCGGCGGCGAGTGGCGGCGCACGGAGGCGGCGGCATCGCGCGGCTACGCCGTTTCCGGCGGCGGCCGGAGAAATTGGAGGAGGCAAAAGCTCGAGAGAACCCTAAGGAGCAAAGCTACGGGGTTGGTTTGGCTCGGGGGCTCCAGAGGAGCTTGGCCACGAGCGAGGTCCGCGGCGGGCGGCCATGGCGTTCGGCCGGGGAAAATGTGGGAGAGAGCGGTAGCGTTGAAGCTAGGTGGTGTTCTCACCTTGCCTTGGCTTGGTGAAGCTCGAAGATGAAGAAGAAGAGTCGGTGGAGCTCGGGTTGGGGAAGAACGGCGTTGCGGCTCGGCGGGTGGCGACTGACGGACCGAAAGAGGCGCTTCGTCCTCCGGTGGTGAAGGGGCTCGGTCAGGGACGACAACGTGCGCACGGCACGTGCACGGTGTAGGTGGAGCGGTGTACGGAGGGAATCGAAGGGAGGTGCTCCGACGAGGTCAGAACGGAGAGGGAAGGTTGCGGTGGAGGTCGCGGCGAGAGCGAGCCGAGCGCTTGCTCTGGCTTGGTGGCGAGGGGAGGAGAGTGCGAGCGAGATTGGGAGAGTGTGTGCGGGAGAGCGAGGGAGTGAAGAGGTGCTCGGGGTTTTGATCGGCTTGACCGGTGGTCGTGGCGGGGCCACGGCGGCGCGGTCGGCGAGGCAGCGCGGTGATGCCGTGCACGGCGAGCGGGTGCGGCAGGCGAGGCGAGCGGAGAGTGGCCGGGGGAGATAGCTTGCGTGCTCGGGTGAGAGGGGATCGAGCGAGGAGTGGCCGGCGAAGATCCTCGGCAGAAAGCGGCGGCCACGTGGCGGTTGCGGCCGGCGTACGGCGCGGCATGTCAGCGGCAGCAGCGCGCGGCGCGCGCGGCACGCGGGCGAGCACTGGCGAGCGGCGCGGGGTGCGCGGGCGAGCGCTGGCGAGCGGCGCGGGGTGCGCGGGCAAGCGCGGGGAGCGGGCCGGCGCACGCGAGGTGGGCCGAAAGGTGGGGCGTGGAAGGAATCGTTTTCCTTTTTCTTTTTCCAAAACTTTTCAAACTTTGACCACTCAAAAACAGTTTCAAAAACTCCAAACTAGGTTTTGACCCAAATATAAAAGCTTCTCGAAATAATTTTCTCTACGACTTTCATATAGGGAACTTTTTCTGAAAACCATTTTTAAATCCTCCACATAAACAAAGCCAGTTTTAAAGTATAAACCATTTTGTTTTGACTTATTTTTATTTACAAACTAATCTGAACTAGGTCAAAACTCCAACATGAAAAGCTCTCTACTCAAGATTCTCTATTTTATAAAACTCTTTGCCAAAACAGAAATCCACTCAAACCACCAATCAAACAACAAAAGTCCAATAGAAATCCAAATCAATTAATAAACAAAAGACAAAACACTCTCATGCTCATGAAATGATGCAATGCATTGCTTATGTTTCTTTAGTAGCTAAATGCAGCGCCTAATGCAGTGCTTGACACTAGGGTGTCACAGGGATGGGCCGCAGAGCTCCCCTCGGTGCTGTGGGGCCTCAGGACTACGCCGAGTCGAGCCACCGGGTTCACTCCGTTTTTCCTAACCTACGACGCCGAGGCAGTCTTGCCTACGGACCTCGAGTACGGCTCCCCTCGACTTCGAGCCTACAACGAGCAAAACAACGACGAGAGGCTTGCCAACGCCAAGGACCAGCTCGAGGAGGCCCGAGATGTGGCGCTCATCAACTCCGCACGCTACCAGCAATCACTTCGACGCTACCACACAACAAGTATGTGCGCAAAAGAGACCTAGCAGTGGGGGACCTCGTGCTTCGACGGCTTCAAGACAACCGAGGGCGCCACAAGCTCACCCCTCCATGGGAAGGCCCATACACCGTGGCTAAGGTGCTCAAGCCAGGAACATACAAGCTCTACGACGATCAAGGCAGAATCCTGGCGAACGTGTGGAACATATCTCAGCTACGTCGCTTCTATCCTTAAGGGCCTCAAGGCCTTGTTCATTTTGTTGCTTTGTACAAACATGTCAAATATGAATGAACAATCTCGTGCGTTGTCTTTCATTTTGCTTAGCAGCAAAAGGTAGCCTCGACCCTGCCTTGCTCAGGGTCGAGCCTCCCTCGGGGGCTGACAGGGGGGTAACCACCCCCCAGACTCCGGAAAAAATGCGTGTTTTCTTTTCAAAAAATTCGACCCTCGTCTCGACTCGTGCCTCGAGTGAACTAGCGACGTCTAAATCCCAAAATACCTCAAGCCTCCAAAGGTCGGGAGGCGTCGACGTAGACGGCCACCTACGCCCCGGGCTACGGTACCCTACCTACGCCTCCCCTCGAGGGGCTCGCGACGTATCGAAGGAGTACAGACTAAGTTAGCAGAAACTCGAGCTTGCAACAAAGAGAAGTGGTCAAACGCATTTGAAAAGAAAACAACACCTTTAAACAAACAAGACATATATACAAATAGGTCTCGACGGACCCTGATCCATGCCATAAAATTCTTACAAGGGCCTCGACGCCCAAATTTGGCACGCAGGCCCTAATCTTCGTCGGTGTGGTACTCCTCCCCGAGGTCTTCCACGTCGGGCTCAGCCTCGACACCGCTGCTGGCGTCAGGAGGCAGCACGTCCTCCTCGAAAATCTTGGCGAGCGATGTCCCCGGCCTCTCCATCTTCTCCAAAATTTTGTCGACACGGCGGTTGTTCCACTCCTCGTCCTTCCCCTCGATCTCGATGAAGCCGTTGGCAACAACGTGGACCGGGAAGCAGAAACCGGAGCGAACGACCGCGAGCGTCTGCTTGACGCCATGATGGAGAGCTTGCCGGACACGGTCCCGCGCGGCTGCGTCAAAGAAGCACAAGGCGTCGACCAAGGCATCGCCTCGTGCCACTACACCTTCTGCCGCAGCCACTGGAGGAGCACCCCACATGGGGCCAAGCCGGTCGAGGGAGGTGCGAGCCCGCTCCGCCACCATCGTCTCGTCTTGGAGTTGGTCCAAGAGAGCCTGGTTCGTCCCGCGGAGCTCCTCGACCGTCCTCTCCGACCCCTGCACGACGAACAAGGAAGAGTGAGACTGCGGCGTAACAAAAAACTTCGAGACCCAAACAAGAACAAGGTGTAAGCCTCACCGTCGCAATGTTGCCCCAATGCGGTGAGATCGCTGGTCAGGCCCTCAGCACGCTGCTCAAGCCTGCGCTTCTCGGCCAACGTGAGGAGCCTCTCGGACCTAAGGTCCTCGATCTGCCGGCCCGCCTCCCCAAGGGCTAGATCCTTGCGGATCACCTCCTGCCGCGCCGCCCCCTCGGCAGCTCGGGCGGTGGAGACACCAATCTCGGCGTCTTCAGCCTCTTTTCTCGCCGCCTCCGCTGCGGTTCGGGCGGCGGCGGCCTCGCCACGGCGTCAGCGGCCTCCTGCTTCGCCGCCTCGGCTCAGCCCGGGCGGGGTGGCCTCGCTTCGGGCGTCCGCGGCCTCCTTCCTCGACGCTTCGAGAGCAGTGGCGGCCTCCTCCTTGGATCGAGCGACCTCACCCGAGCCGCCCGTCTCCGCCTCCCGCCTCGCGCCTCCGCCTCCTCGGGCGACTCGCCATTTGGCGTTCTGGCTCAGCTCAGCGCGGAGATCTTGAAGTTCCGCCTCAGCCCTCGCGAGGGCGACCGACACCTGTGCGGACCGGCCCGCCTCCTCGGAGCAGGACCGCTCCGCCTCCGCCATGAGCTCGGCCACCTCCCGAAAATGGCCCGGACCTCGCGCGGAGCCCCCCGCTGGACCGGTCGCTCGACGTGGACCATGGCAAGGGGCGGGCTTGGCGCGTCAGGAATCGGCCATACCGGTCGGTCGAGGTCGATGTCGGGCCGATCCTCCTCCATCCCGAGCTGCCCCAACTGCGGCCCGCCGCCCGACGGCACGGGCCCCGGCTCTTCCCTGGCCAGGCTCTCCTGCGTCTCGTCAGCACTGGTCGGCGCCTCGGGCGCCTCCACCATCGGCAAGCCCGCGGCGAGGGGCGGCCTTGCTCCAGCTCGTTCAGGAGGTCCTCCACCGTCGGGGCCTCGAGGGGCGCGGTCTCCTCGGCCCCAGACACCGGCGGGGCCATGCTCGCCCCAGGCACTTCCCCCGGAACGGCCGTTGTAGCAGGGGAGGAGTGGCGCTCCCGACAGACGCCATCGCAGGAGGAGAAGGGGGAGACGGCAGCGCCTCAGTAAGCCTGGTAGCGGCGGACTCGATGCCGTGAGCTGAGGCCCCTGCAATACGAGATGACATTGATGTCAGAATCAAGAGGAATGCCTCGACCCCTGCGGTCGACGGTGACGGCCTCACCGAAATTCGCGACGATCATCTGACCACCTCGAGCCATGGCAGCTCGAGCCTTCTCCAGCCAAGCGGCTTCTCTAGCGGAGGAGGGTGTCATACCTCGAGGTGCTTGTGCCTCGACGGGGCTCGAGGCCTTCGCCCGCTTGGACGCAGCAAGGTCCACCTCCGGGTAGGAGCGCTTCCCCCTGAGAGACCAGAGATGGCATGCATCATCAAAAGTAAAGAGGTCAAGCCTCGCTGCCGACGAGGTCCAAGAAAAGTACTCACCCAAAGCGGCGGCTGGGCTTCTTCCCGGAATCGCCGGACCCCTCGGGGGCTTCGAGCCCACCCCACGGCTCGAGCCCTGCGCCTGGGCCATCTCCGCAGGGCTGGGATGGGGGGAGGGCTCCCGCGCCTCCCGTGGCTTGACCTCGAGGGAGAGCCCTCCTTCCGCCCCACGTCGCGGGAGGGCGACCGTACCTCCCTCGTGCTGTCTTAGCGGCGCCCGCCCCGGCGTGGGCTCCGGGACCCGCTCCGGCGCTCGCGCTGGCGGACGCGCCCTCCCGCGTCCGCTTCTGTGTCCCGGCGGCGGTGCGGCGACGGACTCCGGGGACGCTCACGCCCCTGGTCACGAGACGCCCGGGGGCTCCCTCCCCGAAGCTCGTGATGGCGCGGGCTCGACGCCTCCTCCTGACGCCCGCTCCTCCGCGGGCTCGACCGCGCCCTTGACGGCTCGCGGCGGTCGGGCCCCGAAATCCTTCTCGACCTATCGGCCGCTTCTCGAGGCCCGGCCCTCCTCCAGATCTCCCGCCTGGGCTGGCGCGGGGGCGGCCTCCGTTGGTGCTGTGGCGGAGGTGCTCCGGGTTCGGGGCTTCCTCACGACCGGGGGCACGTCCGCCGCAGAGCCCGACGGACCTCGGGCCCCCGACGAGGCAGGAATCGGCGCCGCCTTCCGCGGCTGCGTCCCGCGCGGTCCCTTCGCCGGAGGGACCTCCAGCATACCCTCCTGCACAGAGGAGCGGTCAGCCCTGTCATCGACGACCCCCCGCGCGTCTCTGGCGCGCATCCATCCCCTCGTCGTCGCTCTCCTCCTCATCACCGCTCTCCTCCTCCGAGCTCGAGGAGCTCAGCTCGGGGGACCCGTCTCCAGGCTGGCGGTTGCGACGAGCCTTCGCCAGTCTCTGCTCCCGAGCCAAGCGACGCAGGTTTTTGTTTTTTCTCTTACTTCTTCCTGGCATCCTTGCTCTCCTTGTCTTTCTGAGCAGAGAGGCGCCTCACCTGAGTATCCACGGCGTCCTCCCTCACCGGGGCCTCGACGCGCGACAAGTAAACGCCCCCTGAAAAAGAAGAAGCGTGACGAGCCAAACCACAAGAAGAATGCAAAAGGTTCGAAGGAGGAGAAAGGGGGAGGGGGCTCGGAATAGCTCAGCTTGAGGGAGGCTCACCAGGTCGAGACACCCCTCGTCGGGTGCCATGGCGACCAGGTGGGTGTACTCAGGGATGAACGGTCCCTGGATCGTGATTGACACCCGGAGACGCCCTCGTTCCGAGACAGCCTCTCCTCGGCCATCCTCGATCGATTAAGCGCCTCGAGCCTGGCCTCCGGCCCCATCTCGTGCATAAGAAGGGGGCGGTCCGCCAGCGGGAGAACTCTTCGCTGGTGGAACGCCCAAATGACCGCTTGCACGGTCAACTTCTTCTCATCCACCAGCGTCTTCATCATCTTCATCAGCGGGGCCAGGTGGCGTTGCCTGTCCGCCGCGACGCCCCAGGTCCACTTCTCCGGGCGTTGAGCGAGGACCCTGCCGGTGTACTGCGGAAAGAGACCATCTTCATTCCGCAGATAGAACCAATGGTCGTCCCACCCGGCCTGGTGGTGGAAAGCTTGTATCGCAGGTATTCACGGGGGACGTTGGCCGACGAGGTCCCAGCCCTCGCAGTGATGGCAAGGGAGCCCATGCGCACGAGCCGCCTCCCGCTGGGCTTTAGGGCCTTGATGAAGAGCTCGCCCCAGAAGAGATGGACGAACATCTCCCAGTGCGGCTCCATCTTCAGGTACCCCTCGCACACCGCGACGAATATGGCGGCGTGCGAGATGGAGTTGGGGGAGAAGTGCTGCAGCTCCACCTTGAAGTGGTGGGCCAGCCCCCGCATGAAGCGGCTCGGCGGGACGCCGAGCCCCATACGGTGGTAGCGCGTGAAGCTCACCACATACCCCTCCGGCGGGTGCGGCTCTCGGTGCTCCGCCGACGGGATAACCCACCACGCGGGTCCCTCCTCCGGGTTGGGGCGCAGAAGCCCCTGGGCCACCAACGAGTCCATCTCGCTCTGCGTCACCTTCGATGAGCTCCAGTCTTCGGCCGGCAGCACTTGTGTCTGGGCGGCCATGGCGGTGGCGCGACGCGGACCCGAGCAACGGACGGGCAGCCGGGAAATCCCCAATCAACTAGCTCAAAGGAGAGGGCGTGTGAAGGCTACGGCGGCGGTGAAGGCAAAGGCAAAGTAAAGGGTTCCTTTTCCCCTCTCTCGATATTTATAAGGAGAAGCCCCGACGGGCGGGGTCTCCCACGACGTAAAAAGGTAACCGCATAGCATTTAATGCGCCCACCTAACTACGTCTCGAGCCGGATGCAGGGAACACGCGGCAGCTCACCGTTCGCTCAACTGCCAGGGCCCTCTGCGGCCGCCGCTCCGACTTCGCGCCCGCCGCCCTGGCGCCACGATCTTCACTCCCTGGCGGTTTCCGCCTAAAAAGGCGCGCCCAACGGGCAGAAGGATTCCAAGCGACGAAGGCTTCTTCCGGAAGTAAAAAACGGGCCCCGACCCTAAGTCTCGAAGCAGCGAAGGCTGGCCCTCAAAAAAGGGTTCGACAGCCGGCTTCGAGCGCCCAAAAACGGGCCCCGGCCCTAAGTCTCGAAGCAGCGAAGGCTGGCCCTCGACGAAAGAGGGTTCGACAACCGGCTTCGAGCACCCGAGTCAGGGACACCAAGGGGCGCAATTCGCGACATCACTCGAGGGCCAAGCCCTCGAGGCCCCTCACGTGTATCCAAGGCGGGGAGCTCGACATGCAGTGAGATCCCCTCGGAGGAGGCATCGAGCCACCGGTCCTATCGAATGGACCCGGCACTCCTGCAGACTGAGCACCCATGCTTTATGAGACCGCCTCCGGGCCACAGTCGACCCCTATCGAACGGGGCACGAGCTCTCACTTGGATTCCCCGTTACCAGCTCACCGGGAACCTCGATACTCGCCCACTCGAGGTAGTACGAGGCATCCCCCCTCGCATCCGATCGAAAGGACTCGCGGGATGACAAGCCAGGGCAACCGGTGCGCCGGACAGCTCGAAGAGCCGGCCGCCGCCGGTTCAGCCTGGCACCCCTCGACGAAAGAGGGTCTAAAAACTCGGGGCCTGACACCCCTGAACCTAAAAATCGCAACTAAAACTCGCAAAAAGCCCACGAGGAAGTTCTAACCACTCCCTCGTGGCCTCGGGGGCTACATCCGCGGGTGTCGCTCGCACGGCATCCACGGAATCAAATCGACGAAACCCTCGAGGCCAGTTAGCTAACCCACGAGTTCCCAGTCGGGAGCCCCTGCTCGAGTGCAAGCACTCGAGCAAGGGCTCGGAGGCTACTGTCGGGGGTCCGCAAAAAGGGTACCCCCAATCAACGCAAACAGATAGGGTAAACCTAGTACACCGGTTAATAACAGACCTAACCAGTCTAACCCCCAAAAAAGCCGACCGCCCGAGGCCTACGACGCTGGCCCACCGAGCCGAGCCCTCCAAGCCAGGCCTCGGGCGCGCGCTCGTTTTCTGTCTCGCCCGAGCCCTCCATGCCAGGCCTCGGCGCGCGCTCGTTTTCCGTCTCGCCCGAGCCCTCCAGCTAGGCCTCGGGCGCACGCTCGTTTTCCGTCTCGCCCGAGCCCTCCGTGCTAGGCCTCGGGCGCACGGTCGTTTTCCGTCTCGCCCGAGCCCTCCAAGCCAGGCCTCGGGCGCACGCTCCCGAGCCCTCCAAGCCAGGCCTCGGGCGCGCACTCGTTTTCCGTCTTGCTCGAGCCCTCCAGGCCTCGGGCAAGCACTCCACTACCCTTCGAGCCCCCCACAGCCGAACACCACACCTCGAGACCCCACGCGGGGACCTCGAGCCTCTCTGGCACAACGGCCTATCCCACGAGGCGCGTTATGCCTCCCTCGAGCGGTGCAGACATCGGATGCCAGCCCCATACCGCGCACTTAATTCATCCACCTACTCCAGTCACGTCCTTTGTAACACAACGTGTGCCACAGTGGTCCGGGGCAGAATCAAGTCTCGTTTTCACCACAAGTATGGGCGAAAAGGCGCCAGTGAAGCACTGTTAACCCACGCCCTACACTGTGGCACGTCCAAGCCGCGCCTCGAGGCCCAGATGCCTGCCGCTCAATCGATTTTCACGGGACTAGCCCATACCTGCGGGGGCTCGAGCCCCCCGTAGGCGCCGCCTCGAGACCGGCTCCGCGCCCCTCGAGCCCTAACTACTTTCATGCTATTGGAGGACAGGTACCCCAAGACCCGGAGGGACCCTGCCGCGTCATGTACGTTCCGGGATGGGCATTGTACGGCTTCCACCTCGCCGCGCCTCCACGTCCGCGCCCAGGATGGAGGCCACGCTTCAAGGACGCTTCAACAGCAACGCCCACGTCGGCTACAATGTCTTCGACAAGACAGGGTTCCTACCCTTCTTCGTAAGGGACACAATACACCCCGACACCTGTAATACACCTGTGTAACCCTGGCCTCCCCTTGCTCTATAAAAGGGGACACAAAGGCCCTCATTCCGTCGGTCGAAAACGGACACGTTAAGACACAAGTCCACGCACACACGAGTCCGAACTCTGGTCCACGCTCACTGAGCTTGTATTCGCCCCCGTACAAGCACTTAGGTGCAAGTAATACAAGAACATCCTCCCCCCGCTGGACGTAGGGCCTTCTTTGCCCGAACTAGGATAAATCCTTGGTCCCTCTTGCATCACCATCCAGGAAGAGAAGCACGCGATCATATTACTCGTTGGTGTCATACCCCCGGTTTCGAAACACCGACACGCGCGCTCCCTATCTGCCCCTGGCCGCGGCTATAAAAGACCCGTCGGCCGCCGTTCTTCCGCCACCAGCAAGCACCGTGAACCCGAGCCACCCCAGAGCCCGCCGAGCCCGCCGTTGCCTTCGCCTTGGGCTGCTCCACCTTCTCGAGCAACCAATTTCACCCCTCCGCGCCTCCTCTCACCGGCGCAGGTGCTCCGTCCCCAACTCCGGCGTACGACCCCGCCTCGGTAAGCAGCAAAATTCGCCGCCGTGGGTCTTCTTCTCATCCATCCGACCCCCCGCCCTCCCTTCCTCATCTTGGTGTGCTCCTCACCGCTCCTCGGCGATCTCTTTTAGTGGACAGAGCCGCCGGCACGCCGCTCGCCGCCGAGAGAGCTCCGCCGAAGCACCGCCAACGTCGTCGCTCACTCCTTCGACCCTTGTTCCGCCCCGCCGAGCCCGGCCTCTGACCCGTGGTAAGCACTCGAAGCCCCCCCCCCCCCCCGGTCTCTGCTTTCACAGCGCAAAGCTCGGGCCAGGCCTCGAGCAAGCACTCGAACACTGTCTCGCTCGAGCCAGGCCTCGAGCAGACACGCACCCTCAGCTTCGCCGAGCCTAGCCTCGAGCAAGCATGCACCCTCCGCTTCGCCCGAGCCAGGCCTCGGACGAAACGATTGTTTCCGTCTCGCCCGAGCCTCCGAGCCAGGCCTCGGACGAAACGATTGTTTCCGTCTCGCCCGAGCCTCCCCGCCAGGCCTCGGACGAACGATTGTTTCCGCTTCGCCCGAGCCCTGCGGTCCGTCTCGCGCGATTCGCCCGAGCCCTGCGAGGGAGGAGCACAGTGCTCTTTTCTTTTTCCTTTTTTTTAAATGTGAATAGTGTTCTGTATTCTCTTTTTTGTGTGAATTAATCTGTTGTTCCTTAAATCCTGAGAAAATTATGGTATGCTCCTTGCACTGTGTAGTATTTTAGAAAAATATGAAACTTGACTTTTCTGCAAGAATTTGAAAATGTAAAATCCCTATTTTAATTAATAAATGGGTGGTTTTGGATTTAAAAAAAAATCATTTATAACTCCAAAAATCATGAGGTAAATTTTTGTGAGCTTCCTATGCCATGTTTAGTCTCTGGTGAAATTTTGAAGTCTTTTGAAACAAGTTTATTTTGAGCATTTATTTTAATTGTTAAATAGTGCCTTTTGTTAATTAATGCCTAGATTTATTTGAGCATCTTAATGACCTCCAAATATTGAAATTTGTTTTTCCATCTATCTACACCATAATGAACTTATGTGATTAGTTTGGTAATTTTGGAGCAACTGCATAAAATGACCTTTTTAAAATAATTAAGAAAATAGAAAAGTGATTAGGGTTCATGTTGTATGCCCTGTGTTGCATTGTTCATGCTAGCATACTCATGTGCATGCATCATTGCATTCGTATAGTCACCGAAGAAGGAGTCAAAGTCGAGGCCGCCGCCGACGAACCTGCTCCCGAAGTAACCCCGAGCTTCGACCTCTGCACCTCCAACCCTGAGCCAGCTTCTTTGCTCTTCAAGGCAAGCCCCGGTGCATTTAACCCTTCCTTGAATTTATAAATGATCACCTTAAATGCTTTTGAGTTAAATTATTGCATTAGGTTGATAGGAGTTGAGTGATATCCTATTTGATGCACTGTCCACCTTGGCCACAGATACACTCGATACCTGCTTTCAAAAGTATTTGAAAAATGCTTAGCAATGCTTATTGAATTAGAGTTTGCAATAAAAATGCCAATTTCAAAAGTGTGATCACTTAAAGAATTTTTATGGGAATTTGGCTTTACTTCCCGACTGTTGGCTAAGTATCTGATCCATACCTGGTGAATGGCGAGAAGAGGTTGTCCGCGCGTACGGTGCCGTCATGTTGTAGTCCGGGACTCAACAGTTGACACCGACCGGGACAGGGTTGAAAAACCGACAGGACCTGTACTCTTGGGTTAGAGTCCCGAGGTGCTTGTCGCTGGCGGAAAAGTTTAGGGACCATCCGTATGGGGGCCTGCTGGTCAAGACTTGTAACTATTCACATACTTCGGAAAGCTCTGGCTCCGAGGAATCCTTTATTGGGACCGACAACCGTGCACTGGGAGTGGCGAGATGGCGGAAGTAGCATGTACCCACGTGGTCGTCGCACCTGGATATGAGTGGTGTACTGTACTTCCGGGTGGCGTAGGACCGTCCAATCTTGGAGGAATCGTGGAAGACGAGTTGGCATATGCAAGCTTGGGTGCTACATATGCAGTGTGGATAGGGATCCTCAGCTGAGTATTATTTATCCGGATTAACGTTGCTCCTCGGATATGGAGACTTGGTCACTGACTGTCAACGGAGAGTGGTTCTCAACTAGGTATGTTTTTGAAAGGTAAAATGAATCATGAACAATGAGGAATTGAGAATACTGGAATCTTTCCAAAATAAAACAAGGATTTCAAAATGCTTTTTCTGCAAAATACTTGATATTGCTTAAGCCTTACCTTGACTACCCTAAGCCTCTCATTCCTGAGTCTTCTCCCCTTTTCTTTAGTCGGGTAAGTCTTGTTGAGTACCCCAGTACTCAGGGTTTGTTACCCATGTTGCAGGTATGACTGAGTCCCCGATGTGTCTTGCGCCCTGCTGCATGACCATCGTCCAGGAAGAGGCCGATGAGGCCGAAGAATAAATGTGCACCCTTGGGCTGGGTGGTTACAAGTATCTTTATTTCGTTGTACTCCGCTACGTTGCCTATTTTCGATTTTCCGAACATGGTTTGTAATAACTGCCCCTTTAATTTTATTTGGAACCTCGGTTTGTAAAACTAATGTTCTTTAAGTCTTCCGCTCTGTATTCCGATGTTATTTGTAAAAGTATCCAAATGTTGTAACCAAAAGGCGAGATGATCCTGCGGACAATGGGCACGGATGCAGCCCAGTGACGATCAGTCTTAATCGTGTGGAACATCAGTTCGGCTGTCAGTGGATGACAGGAACCGGTGGGCCATGGGATTAGGACCGTTACGCCACACTAACATCGGGGACACTAGTATGACTAAGCCCTCCATCGGCAAGTGCCCTGTGGCAATGGCTAAGGTCCTCAAAATCAGGAACCATTGGATCCCAATCTGGCAACAACTCCCTCAATATATCAATTTCACTAGCTTTCACCCCCACGAACTGGACGATCGTCATCCGAGTCAACAACCATTTCATCCTCATAAGTTTCGTCATCTCCGGCCACCTCAACATCTAGCCTATTTGAAGCCCTCACATGGCCAAAGTCCTCTTCATCACTTAAGTCTTCTTCATCAATCATGTCATGGTCATCTTCTTCAGTGTCTACTCCATCACCACTAAGTTGATCAGATGAATAATCATCACCATCATCATACATTGGTTGTGTCAACACCATATCTTCTTCCAACGATTGAGCCATCTGTACGGTGACTTGGTTGGATACACAGGGGACAATGGGCTCATGACCGCCTACATCAACCCTACTAACCACCACATCTAAAGATCGAACTTCTGAGGACATAACAACAGCCTTGTAAACACCCCAGTCACCTTCACTTGTGATCTTGAGCAACCTCTTGATGCGAGGACCATTCGATGAACCTACATCTATCAACCCTTCCAAACGAAGCACAACATCTCCTTCAGTCCATCCAAGCCTCTCTTTTACTCGGTCTATTAGGTCGGCCAAACTAGGTGACTCATGAAAAATCAACATATCCTCCAACATGCCCTTAAGAACAACACTATCTTCCTTTGTCCTCACAACAACTCCTCCATGATGAAACCTCACTAGTCTATCCATCTACAGCCATCATATACATAATAAAGTTATATATATATCATCTAAATAAATCAATTTTGGCCAAACCTAATCCTTACACCATAATAATACATTATACACAACATACATACCACTAACCGATTAACAAACCCTAGATACCCAAATATCTATATACCAAATCATAACCTACAACAAGTGGTCTCTACGGTTCTACCATGGAATCCAACACACACATTTCCATCTAAATCAACCATTTCACATATCCATCCATACCAATGGTGCCTAGGGTTCCACCATGAAGACAACAAATGCAGCAAAAAATACACGGATAGAAGGGAAGAGGGGAGGGAGGAGTATCTCGTTGTAACACCTCTGGTGTTTAATCTGTAATTAACCTGACATGTCATCATCATTAGTCATAATCATTCTTGTCATGCATTAATGTTTGTCTAGTGGTTGCTTGCCTTTACCTTTTGCTAAAAGGTATTTTGTTGTGTAGTGATCTCTTTTCAAAAACCCTAAATGCCCAAATCTTCCTTTAAGGGCAAAATGGTAATTTCAACTCTGTGCCTAGTCTTGTGTAATTCTTGTTCAATTTGATGTCTTGAAGCTTTGTTGTGTTGTTCAAAAATCAAAATCAAAAATCAGATTTCAAAGTCCTTTTGAAAAACCCTAATTTCCAAACCCTGGCTTTTACCCCTCTTTTAATAATTTAAAAACTATTCAAAATTTGGACTTGGTCCAAAAAGCAAAGTTGTATATCTTGTCAAGAGGAACAACTTTGGTGTTTACAAATTTTCAAGTTTCTATACAAAGTTTGAAGTAATTTCAAATTCATTCAAATTCCAGTTTTTGTCCTCTTTTCAGTTTTCAAAATTAATTCAAAAACTAATGAGTTTCAGAAAAAGTGTATATTAGCAAAGTTATAGGTTTTGACAAAAGGAATAACTTTCATATTTGCAGATTTCCAACTTTCAATGTAAAATCAAGAGTAATTTTGAATTTATTCAAATCCCAAAAGTGTCCCCTTTTCTGATTTCAAATGTGGTTCAAAAACTGTTTGGATTTTGAAAATGTTCATATTGACAAAGTTGTAGATCTCATTTTTCTACACAACTTTGGTATTTTGAGTTTTTGCTGCTCAGTTCAAATTTTGGGAGTAATTTGCAAAATACAGAAATCAGTTCAAAGTCAAACCCTAGACCTAGCCCTGTTCATCTTCAACCTAAAGCTACGGGGGGCCCCGGCCGTGGCCGAGCCGCCGGCGCTGCGCGTGCCGCACACCTGGCCGCTCCTCGCCTGCCACCAGTCTGCCGCCGCTGACACCGTGCTCATTCCGCACCCGCACGCGAGCGCTGACCCTCTCTCCCGTCCCCCACTGCTCCCAGCACGTCGCCGCCGCGTGGCCGTCGCCGGCGAACGCACACCCGGTCCCTGCGCGCACGCCCGTCCTTCCGCCAGCGTGCAATCGATTGCGCACGCTTCGGCCAAGCTTATCCGCCTGCACGCGACGCTCATCCGTCCCCGAGCGCGGCTATAAAAGCCACCCGCCGGCCGTCGTTCCTCCGCCACCGTCGCCAGCTCACTCCAGAGTCTCCGCCGCTCCACCACCTAGCCCAGAAGCTCCGCCTTGAGCTCGCGAAGCTTCCCAGCCCCTCAATTTTACCTCCGCCGCCTCCAATCGCCCGGCGTAACCCCATCTTCCCAAACTCCGGTGAAACACCGGTGAGTTCGGGTTCGGGAAATCCCCACTCTCCGGCCATGATCATCTTTCTCCGACCCCTGTGTCAGCTTCCCTGTCTTCTTGCGGCTCTAACCGTGCCATTGTGACCTCGTGCGGTGCATAGGATCGCCGGAGCGCCGAGCGCCGCCGTGAACGCCCGCCGAGCTCCGTCGACCACCTTGTTCCGTCCCGCCGAGCCTGCCTCCGACCCGTGGTAAGCACTCGAAGCCCCCGGTCTCTGCTTCCACTCCGCTTTGCCCGAGCCAGGCCTCGAGCAAGCACTCGCTCGAGCCAGGCCTCGAGCAGACACGTACCCTCGCCACTTCACCGAGCCCAGCCTCGGAGCGGACTCACACACCGCTTCGCCCGAGCCTAGCCTCGAGCGGACTCACGCACCCTCAGCTTCGCCGAGCCTAGTCTCGAGCAAGCATGCACCCTCCGCTTCGCCCGAGCCTCCCGGCCAGGCCTCGGACGAAACGATCGTTTTCCGTCTCGCCCGAGCCTCCCGGCCAGGTCTCGGACGAAACGATCGTTTTCCGTCTCGCCCGAGCCTCCCGGCCAGGCCTCGGACGGCCGTTGGTTTCCGCTTCGCCCGAGCCTGCGAGGGAGGAGCACAGTACTCTTTTCCTTTTTGAAAGTTTTGAATAGTCTTGCTATTTCATCTTTTTGTATGATTTTCTGTGTTGCTCTAAAAATTCTGAAAATTTTACGGTTAACTCTTTATACCATGTAGTATTTTATAAAAATATGAAACTTGGACTTTGTGCAAAAATTTGAAAATGAAAAATCTCCCTTTTAATTAAGAAATGAATGGTTTTAGATTTTTAGAAAAACATGTGTAGCTCCAAAAATCATGAGATAAATTTTTATGTGCTAGTTATGTCATGCTTAGTCTCTGGTAGATTTTTGAGGCCTTTTGGAGTAACTTCATAAAATGACCTTTTTATATAATTAGGAAAAAATAAAAAATCAAGTAGAGTTCATGTTGTATGACCTGTGTTGCATTGTTCATGCTAGCATACTCATGTGCATACATCATTGCATCCGTATAGTGACCGAAGGAGAAGGAATCAAAGTCGAGGCAGCCGCTGACGAACCTACCCCTGAGGCTACCCTGAGCTCCGACACCTGCACTGCCGACCCCGAGTCTGTCCTTTTCGCTCTTCAAGCCAAGCCCCGGTGCATTTAACCCCTTTCCTTGAATTTATAAAATGATTTCCTTAAATGCTTTTGAGTTAAATTATTGCATTAGGTTTATAGGAGTTGTGTGCTATCCTAATTGATGCACTACCCACCTTGACCACTGATACACCTGATACCTGCTTTTCAAAAGTATTTGAAAAATGCTTAGCAATGCTTATTGAATTAGACTTTGCAATAAAATGCCATTTTAAAAGTGTGATCACTGAAAGAATCTTTATGGGAATTTGGCTTTACTTCCCGTTCGATGACTGCTTGCCTAGCTAGCATGTGGTCATTGTCGAGAAGAGGTTGTCCGCGCGTACGGTGCCGTCATGTTGTAGTCCGGGACTCAACAGTTGACACCGACCGGGACAGGGACCATCCGTATGGGGGCCTGCTGGTCAAGACTTGTAACTATTCACATACTTCGGAAAGCTTTGGCTCCGAGGAATCCTTTATTGGACCGACAACCGCGCACTGGGAGTGGAGAGATGGCGGAAGTAGCATGTACCCACGTGGTCGTCGTACCTGGATAGGAGTGGTGTACTGTACTTCCGGGTGGCGTAGGACCGGGCCCAATCTTGGAGGAATCGTGGTAGACGAGTTGACATATGCAAGCTTGGGTGCTACATATGCAGTGTGGATAGGGATCCTCAGCTGAGTATTATTTATCCGGATTAACGTTGCTCCTCGGTTATGGAGACTTGGTCACTGACTGTCAACGGAGAGTGGTTCTCAACTAGGAATGTTTTGAAATGTAAAATGGATCAGGAACGATGAAGAATTGAGGAATACTAAATCTTTCCAAAATAAAATAAGGTTTACAAAATGCTTTTCTGCAAAATACCTGATCTTGCTTAAGCCTTACCTTGACTACTCTAAGCCTCTCATTCCTGAGTCTTCTCCCTTTTTCTTTAGTCGGGTAAGTCTTGTTGAGTACCCCAGTACTCAGGGTTTGTTACCCATGCTGCAGGTATGACTGAGACCCCGATGTGTCTTGCGCCCTGCTGCATGACCATCGTCCAGGAAGAGGCCGATGAGGCCGAAGAATAGTTGTGCACCCTCGGGCTGGGTGATTATCAGTATCTTTATTTGTTGTACTCCGCTACGTTGCCTTTGTCTATTTCTATTATCAGAACTTGGTTTGTAATAACTGCACCTTAATTTCTATTTGGAACCCTGCTTTGTAAAACTAATGTTATTTAAGTCTTCCGCTCATTATTCCGATGTTATTTATAAAAGTATGAAATGCTGTAACCGAATTGTGAGATGATCCTGCGGACATTGGGCACTGATGTAGCCCGGTGACGAACAGGTCTTAATCACATGGAACATGGGTTCGGCTGTCAGAGGTTGACAGGGACACGTGGGCCATGAGATTAGGGCCGTTCCGTCACACTCGTGCGCACGTCCCAAGGCCAGATCCGGTCTCCTAGGCCTCCATTAGAGGGTTAGGGTTGGAGGGGAATCGGTGGGGAGAGAGAAGAGAGTGAACCGGTTGGGAGAAGAGAAAGAATGGAGGAGGAAGGAAGAAGAAGAGGTCAGCGCAACCTTTTCTGCCCAGACCTCGGCGTCACACGACTTGATGCCGAGGTTAGATACCTCGGCGTTAAAGGACGCGACGCCGAGCCCTGGGCCCAGCTGATGTCCGGCTGTGGAAGGCTGACGTGTCGAAGCTCGGCGTCATTCCCTTTGACGCCGAGCCCCGTGGGTCCCGCACAGCCACGATGCAACGACGACCGTAGTCGTCGCTGACGTGGCACACCTCGGCGTCTACCTCGGCGTCAAGTGACGTGACGCCGAGCTTTTGTCCCATTTCTGCACAAAGTTTCCTATGGGTCTATTTGCAAAAAAAAAGTTTTAAAAAAGGGCCAAAATACAAAAATTCCACTGGCCCGCGTCCCGCCGAACGTAGATGGGCCCGCCTTTGGCTGGGCTCTCTCTTCCGAGGCCACGAGCCCACCCATCCGCTAAATGGCAAACCCACCACGGCCACCATCTCGCCACCGCTTTCCTTCCCGATGCCGTCGTCGACGATCCGAAGCATCTCCATCACGGTCTCCGACGACGACGGTGCTGCCGCGGCACCGACACGGCGACCGCGCGCTGGGAGACGGAAGGCGGCAGCGCGTAGCTTGGGGCAGCGGGCGGTGCGGCTGGTGGCGCGGTGGTGGCCTGTCCTCCTGCTCCTCCCGGCCGTCGCGCTCCTCCTCTTCGAGGCCTCGCGGCTCCGCGCCTCGACCCCGGGCCCCGCCCCACCGGTCTCCAGCCTCGGCCGGCTCGACCCGACCACACGTCTCGTCCATGGCGTGCGCGAGCGTGAGCCCCCCCCCCCCCCCCCCCCCCCACCTACTCTAGTTTGATCTACGCATAAACTGTTCCTACTCCCCCCGTGCCCCTGGCGATTGTTGAGGAGGTTTGGTACCGAATTGACTAAATTTAACAAGGGATTGGTGTGGCTAATCGGTAACGCGAGTGCTGCATTGCACGACGATATGCCGTACTTTTGTCGGTGCTGATTGCTGCTTTTGCACAGCTAATTAGATATTCATGGGCGATTGATCTGGACATTTTAGATCTTGCACGCTGACAAAGTAGTGATAAATCAGGCAGAATAGGAGTTTGGAAATGCTCGTGTGCCCGTTTCTAACTTAGTATTAGTCATGTTTCTGACACATCACAGATCAGTAAGCTTTTCCTGGCTTGGATACAGAGTCTTTAGCGTCTTTATTAGTTTGATGACTTCACTTACAACTGAATGTTAAGAGTGGCATGATTAGTTTTTGCGTTGTTGATATTGACAGCTTGCTTGGAGCTCCTTAGCCCCAAAAGTTTGGCAAATTTGGCGTTCCCGGAGGGCACAAGACTCGATTCTGTGGTGAACAGAATCACGTACAAATCTGATGACAATGACTATGACACATACAACTCTGAAGCAAACTCTACATATTTACTGCAACATGCGGAAGCAACAAGGTTTAACCTGTTTACAGGATTTCAGACACTTGCTGAAAGAGAAGATAGCTTCAAGGTTGTAAGGCTTACTTACGTTTTGCTGTTTCAAACTTGTGCCTCCCTGACATGTTTAATGTGATTACAAACTTCTGCAGGTGAATGAGACTGTTAGTGTGCACTGTGGTTTCTATAGCGACAATGGTGGCTTCAAAATTTCTGAGGAGGACAGGAGATACATGAGAGCCTGTAAAGTTGTTGTGTCTACCTGTGCATTCGGTGGTGGGGATGAGCTATATCAACCTATTGGAATGGCCAATTCTTCTATTGGCAGGGTATTGCATCCTCTAAAATTTTCAGAATTGAACGTCAGAGTAAAGGGTGTTTGGCAGGACTCCTCCTAAGGGATCGGAGTCGTTTGTGGCTCCTCCAAAATCCCTCCGGCTGCTCCTACAAAACGTTTGGTAGGGAGGAGCCGGAGCCGGAGCCTAAGCCAGGGAGGAGCCCTACCAAACAAGCCCTAAACCATCACATTTGATGATTATACAAGTTTGCATGGTCTTGTGGTAAAGCAGGTTTGCTATGTGGCTTTTTGGGATGAAGTGACACTATCAACTCAGGAAGCTGAAGGAAAGGTTATTGGTGATGATGGCATGATAGGAAGGTGGCGGATCATTGTTGTCAAGAGCCTCCCTTTTGTAGATCAACGATTAAATGGGAAGATACCAAAGGTAGAAACCTTAAGGTGCCATGATCTATACTCTGTACCAATTTGTCATGATAGACATGGGTGAAGTAATTTGCTGCTATTACCATCCTCACTTTCCTAAGCCTGAAAATTCGTTTTTAGGATTGAGCAACAACATGTGTTCTGATACCTAATCACTTAACATGATTTTTGCAGATGTTGACTCATCGCCTTTTCCCAGAGGCAAGGTACTCCATATGGGTTGACTCAAAATACCAATTTCGAAGGGATCCGATAGGAGTGCTTGAAGCTCTTCTTTGGAGGACAAACTCTACATTTGCTATCTCTGAACATGGAGCACGGAGTAACATATATGATGAGGGGAAAGCTATTGTTCAAAAGCACAAAGCTACTCCTGAAGAGGTAGAGGTACAATTGACTCAGTATCGTCAAGATGGGATGCCAGACACAAAAAGATTACACGAAATGAAAGGTCAGTTTGTTAATCTTTCTCAAACAATTATTCTTTTGCTGCTGTTGAATATTTCTGTATATGCTCTGCGAACTGTGAAGCAGGCCTGATATGATGACTCTACCCGTTTGATTTCCAGCTCTTGCTGAAGCCTCTGTTATTGTGAGGGAACTCACCCCTGCACCGAACCATTACATGTGTGCTTGGTTTAATGAAGTGGTTCGATTCACATCTCGTGATCAGCTCAGTTTTCCATATGTTTTGTGGCGACTAAACATGCATGGAATGAGCATGTTTCCTGTATGCACTCGCAGGGACCTTGTGAATAGTTTGGGTCACACAAGGAAAGTAAAACCTCTTACACAGACAAATCCAGAGTCTTCTACTTCGTAACCTTCCCCCAATTCATTTGCTGGTAGTTAACTAACCATTGATTTACATATGGTTCTAAACTTCTAATCTTCGACGACATCTCTGGTTCACAATTTTGTTGTTGTATATTATTATTTTTGCATTTTTCCTGTAAAGGAATCACGGATCTGAACCTGAAACACGTTAAGCTGTTGCTTTACTGCAACACAATCACACGATGTTGCCACTATATGTAAAATATATCGTTTTCTTTGGTTAGAAGAGAATGAACACTGTTCTGCCCCCTATTCCTTTCCCGACGTGCTGAACACGTGAAGATGGTGTCCGTTATCAATTAGTTCGGCTTCAGCTGCTGATGGCTGTCACGGAAATTAAGCAGAAATGGAGATTTTCTGTTCCATCATTCGGAGTCGAGAATGCCTCGAATAAGAAGGTTTTTAATATGGTACTATAACAGAGGAATCGTTTGAACAAAAAATATGCTCCTGTCTGGAGCCAGGAGGAAGCAAAAATTCTGATTGAGCAGCTCTGTTTACTCCCTCGAACATGAAGCGCAGCTGTTGGCCATGTTTTTCTAATGCATTTTCCTTCTTTGCGCGATACATTGATTTTCTTTTTTTGAGATGTGTTAGCAACCTGAGAGTGGATTGTAGAGAGAGAGCAGATAATTAGAAGAACAGTAGTAGGAGCTCAGGGATTGGGAGGAAGATGAACAGTGGCAGAGGAAGAGGAGAGTTCTGGAGGAAGGAGATAACCTGCAGGTTTCTGTAATTTGTTCCCTCCGATCCTCTCCTTGCATTCTTCCCTTTGTAGTCATCCAGCGAGGTCTGGATTGGGCTCCCGGACCAGGGCCCATGCGTCGGCCCAACCAATGTCGGTCCCTAACATTCCCCTCTTCTTAAGATTCGGCTTGCCCCCAAGTCGATGGATTAGTACGGAACCACCAGGATCCCAAGGAAATTGTTGAAATGCTTGTTCTGAACTCTGACCAGAGCATAGGACTCTCACAATGCAGATATTGTCAGTGAAAGCACCAGCACATTTGCGTTGCCTTGACTCTCTTGTGAACGTGCATACTAGCCAAGTGTCTTCAGGTTGTAGCTGTAGGTTCACTTGATAGCAACTCATGGCCTGTAGCATTGTCGAATCAATAGACACCCCAAGCAGTCGAAGCACTAACTGTCTTAACAACACCATAACGATGTGGGTCTCAACAAAAATCAGAATCAGAAAGAGACCAAGTTGACTTGTTGCAGAACCACCATGCTTTAGCTGCATAATAGCATTGGTTGGTGGCAACCGAGTTAACAGAGCCTCTGATCCTGTTGCAGGAGTATGTACATGTGCAGTGAATGGATGCAACAATGTACTTAGGTTACTGAGTTTGTCCGCAATAAGCACCACCAATAGCTGGTATGGATCACACCTTTTCTGACAAGCTGACAGGGAGACAAAAGCAGAACTGATAGGAGTTTGTACAGAATCATACCAAGTTATGAGATCAGACAAGTCGAAATTTATATGCCATTCCCAGGTAACGGACATCCACATGACCTCATCTCGGTGCTTCCAATACCGTCGATCGATGACACCATAGAGGAGTTGCATCAGAAACTTGTGGGCTGAACATGTACTGCGCACAGTTGACAGACGACTAAAGGATGGCCAAGGTGTAGGTCTGAGTTGAACACCATCACTCAACATCTCAAGCTGATGAGGTGGTGGCCATGGAGGTCTGTACTGCACAGCAACCCAGCTCAAACAGAACAGTGACCAGAAACCAAAATAGAATTGAGTGGAGTACACAAGCTTAGAGTTGAAAGCACAATCATCTTCCCAGGCCAAGTTAATCATCAACAACTCATCTTCGTGTGCAGTTGAAAGCCAATGCCAGTTTGATATATACTGAAAGCATACAGGCAGCCACATAGACATATATGTCAAGCCACTCCAGGATCCACAAGATGGATTTGGAAGCACACTTTCTATTGGACTCAGACAACACAATACCAAGTAGCAACCAATTCTTCTATCAATGATGAGATGTACAAGACAAGCAATTATACCCTGAAGCTGCCTGGGAAATAACTGAAACATGTGCAATCTTAACCATATGCAGGTCAACTTGAAATCGGCATAGACAAGTAGTTTAGAATCATGATATGACTGAAACCATTGCACTGCCTCTTTGCAATTGAGTTCATCTTGTACTGCTCCTTGAAGTAACTCAAGCCAATGCTTCCAACACACTTGATATTTCAAACAATGGAGAAATGTGACCCTACACTCGTGCACTGCACAGCTAAGCACATAACTCACATATAGCTGAAACCATATCCCTTTGCTTTGGGGTGGTGGCCATGGAGGTTTTGACCATATGCCACCAGGTTCAATACCAAGCAAAACTCTGTTTATACCTTGTTCAGTAATAATTTGAGAAGGAGGCCACAGAATCACAAACATTTGGTCGGCCTTATTGCCAGACACTTTCGAGGCCTCATGATTATCTTGTATACGAGACAACAGAACACCACTAAAGGATTGGGCAGGGGTTAACCTGGTGATGTACCTGTGCTCGAAGCTCATGTATACCTTGGAGTACTCAGTTGCAGTAGAGCACCTTGTTGATGGGATGACCAAGGTGCTGAATCCACTTGAGCAATGTGTCGAACACCTGGATGGCGAGGCGACAACGTCGGTCTTGGCAGCCACGACCATGGTCAGTGCTGTCGCGACGGACGATGAGTCACCAAAGAGCATGGCCGATGAAGCCATCTCGTAGTACCCCAGCGACGCAAACACCTTGTTGATCTGCTGGAGGTCGAGGTCGGCGCATGCGCCTGTACTGGAAGGAGATGCGTCGTGGAACGACTCATCGACAACGGGAGGAGGAGCCGCGGCCTCCGACTCGGACGACCTCGCTTCATCAGCCTGCGGCTGCAGCGGCTCGAGGAAGATGTCGGTGCCGTCAGCAGCGTCGATGGCAGCCGAAGCTACGACCGAGGTGGCGGCGGAAGGCGCAGACGCGGGTGTGATTGGGGCGGAGGAGAGCTGTGGTGGCACTGCAAGCACGAGGGATATGTTGTCGGCGTCCTGCAGCTTCTCCTCGAGCTCCTCGACCTGGCACTGGTACTGAGCCACGTGCGCGTGCTGCTGCTGCTGTGGCGGTTGCATCTGCACCACCGACTCCTGCTTCTGCTGCGGCGGAAACATGGGCCACGGGTCTTCCTTGGAGGAGGAAATTGGGTCGGTGTAGAGTGCCTCGACAAACCAGTGGCACTGCTCCACCTTAGGCTTGAGGAGTACGGCGGGGCGGTGATGGTGGGAAAGGCGCCTTGGTGGCGGCGAGCTCATCGATGTCGTGGATGCGCCCCTCCAGGATGTGGGCGGGCTGCTCGAACAGCCCTCCCCAGTTGTCGGCGACGACGGGATGCGCCTCGTAGTGCTGTTCGTCGGAGTCGTCATCTCCGTTGAAGAGGCCGCCCCAGTTGTCTGCCACAACGTCGGTTCCGACGACGGTGGACTGAGTCGGAACGGGAACGCCCTGGGAGGCCTTCCGCATGACATCCTGCTCGGTGGGTCCCCACCTCACGTCGAATTTGTCGAAGAGTTTGCGGATTTCGTCGAGAAGGAGTTGGGTAGAGGGAGAAATCTCGGTAGATGAATTCATGGTCATAGGAACCGAGAATCGACGGCTTTGATACCAATTGTTAGCAACCTGAGAGTGGATTGTAGAGAGAGAGCAGATAATTAGAAGAACAGTAGTAGGAGCTCAGGGATTGGGAGGAAGATGAACAGTGGCAGAGGAAGAGGAGAGTTCTGGAGGAAGGAGATAACCTGCAGGTTTCTGTAATTTGTTCCCTCCGATCCTCTCCTTGCATTCTTCCCTTTGTAGTCATCCAGCGAGGTCTGGATTGGGCTCCCAGACCAGGGCCCATGCGTCGGCCCAACCAATGTCGGTCCCTAACAAGATGGAACCCCCTTTATTTTGAGTTTGGAAAGAGTTTCAAAACAAACGTTTAAATCTCAGATGAGTTTTTTTTAGCAAAAAGTCTCAGATGAGCTGAGCGGTGTCGTAATGGGCCAAATCTGCATTTCTGGGCCTATGAAGCCCAAATGTTCTAGTTAACCTTCCCTGTTCTGTCACCTATCCCCTTATCCGCTAGACGCTCCTCACCTCGCCTAAAAATGGCCGCGTCCCACTGAGCCAACCGTCTGAGACACCACCACACCCTGCTGCTCGCCCGCCGTGCCGCAATGGCTACGGCCGTCGCTTCCCCTACGTTCCTCTCCTCCGCCTTCGTCCCGCGCCACCACCGCCGCCTGACCCAGCTCGCGGGCCCGCGCCGGGCCGCCCCGGTGGGACTGACCGTGCGGTGCGAGCAGAGCGACAAGCAAAAGAGGCAGCCGCTCTCCGCGCTCGTGCCCCGCGAGCAGCGCTTCATGTTCGAGGGAGACGAGCTCTGCGGCCCCGTACGACGCCCTCTCTTTCCTCTCTTGAAACAATGTGCACACTTTCACAGCTCGTTTACAGAATCGTAGCCCTGGACTAACTGTCCATCCCAGTTTGTTCATGTTTCACCGAGGTCATGTTAATCCAGCTCTGATTAGCCTTTTATGTGCTGTATAACTGCTTACATTATACAGTATATGTTATCTGCCATGTGCCATCATATCCAAAATTAGCCATGGGCTGTTTATGGTGGCAGAGAATTTAGTAGAAATGAGTTTAATAGGAATGGAGGTCAAAGTAAATTGATGTCGTATGAGAAATTACATTTTCGTACTACATATGCTCTGGTTGCCCACCAGCCTGCTCGTAATTGTTACTTTTTAGGGATCAGTTGGGCACAATGTGAATAGTTCGTTGGTACCATGCCTTGTTCTTTCTTCTTCTTATGAATTACTCCACTAGTCCCTGTGTGCCTGTGTCGTACTGAAATCTGATTGAGTGATTAATTTGCAGGACATATGGAATACAACCTGGTATCCTAAGGCTGCAGATCACGTAACCACGGAGAAGACATGGTATGTTGTTGATGCAACAGACAAGATTCTAGGCAGGCTAGCATCCACCATTGCAGTACATATCAGGGGAAAGAATGAACCCACTTACACTCCTAGTGTGGACATGGGAGCTTTTGTTATTGTGGTAAGCATCCTCTCAATACCTATATAGTGTTAGTATACATGCTACTTCCCTCAGTTTATTTGGTACTGAGGCTTGAAAATGTGGTTGTGTTTATGTTAGCATAATCCTTTTGTTATTGGTGCATCTCTGAAGGCTAATTACTACATAGATGCTATGCATTACTGTGCTACTGTGCTGAAAGTCATTAACAACTTTTTGTGTTCACATAGGTCAATGCAGAGAAGGTTGCTGTTTCTGGTAAAAAGCGGTCGCAAAAGCTCTACAGGAGGCACTCTGGACGGCCTGGAGGGATGAAAGAAGAAACTTTTGACCAACTTCAGAAAAGAATTCCAGAGAGAATCGTTGAACATGCGGTTCGTGGCATGCTCCCCAAGGGCAGGGTAAGACACCATCTTGTGCTAGCTGATTGCCTCAGGTCTACATGTTCTTTTTTCTCGTTTTAGTGTGCATGTTATAATGCATTAATGTATACCAAATATGAAAATGACAACCGAATTTCTGGGTGACCTTTCTTTTGAGGTCCCAAAAATTACAACTTGGCATTAGTTAGCAGCTGTGCAAATATTTTTGAGATTGAGAAGTACTGGTTAATGGTGAAGTGTGTTGCTCATGCATCAGCATGTGCCGCCCAGTGAAAGCATGACTTTCAGAATAAATCACAAGACGGAATTCAAGGGAACGCTGTTGTTAAATTTATAAGTCCAGATTGAATTAGTTAATTATTTGTCAAACTTTTTCCCTTTTCATTTTTTGTGCAAGTTCGCAAAGCTGTGTTGCGTGAACTCTGGAAAAATTGTCTTTGAACCTTTTCTTGCAAAAGAAATTGCTTCTTAGTTCAATTGTTAGGTAGTATGGACAGTATTATCCTAAACGGTTAACAGTCAGTCACTTGTTGTTTAGCCATTATTCGGGCAAAACAGGCACTCAAATATCTTGTTATCTGAAGCATTCCCCCCTAGCCATTCTATTCTTCATGCTGATGACATATTTAATTTAACTTTCTTAGAGCATCTCCAAGAGACTCTTTATATCTTTCCTAACTTATAGGAATAGAGATTTTGATGAAAAGACACCCTCCAACAGTCTCTTCAATTGGATATCTAAATATAGATAATCTCTATTCCGTATTTCTCGCTAGCCAAAGATGAAGAGCGAGAATAGCTCTCTAGACTGCGCACAAGATATAGAAAAACTGTTGGAGATTATAAAGATATAGAAAACGATTTTTACTCAAATGACTCTCTAAATGATGATTTAGAGAATAGATTTTAGAAAAACTCTTGGAGATGCTCTTAGTCTCGTCATATGCTATATACTTATTTATTCTGCTCATCTTTTTTGGACATTTTGCAGCTGGGAAGAAGATTATTTACCCACCTCAAGGTTTACAAAGGGGCAGAACATCCGCACGAGGCTCAAAAACCTGTCCCACTCCCGATTAGGGATAAAAGAATACAAAAAACTGGCTAGAGAATCCCATCGAATGAAAAGAATGCGGTGACGAATTCCTCCCCAGAAGGTTTTGCCCTTTGTTTGGAATGCCATCCTCAAAATCATGCCTCTGACCAGGGGAGTATAAATCCTCTTTGTATTTTGGATGTTTACCAAAGCACGAAATTCAGTCATATTTGTATCAATGAGTAGTCATGTAATACGGTACTGTTTATAAAACAACGTAAAATCACTATTTTCCAGTTGAAGTTTGTAACTTTGACCTGATACGATACGATATGAGTTGGTAGATTGGTTCATTGTTCGGTCTGCAACTTAATTTTGGAAGGTGGCTTCTAGAATTACGGGGATGCATCGACTGTTTTCACAACCAATTTTCGGGTGTGGTATTTTCTTATGTGTTTGTAGAATAGACATGTGCTTCCTTATGTGACCTACTCCCTCCGTTCTCAATTATAAGACGTCTTGCCTTTTCTAGATAGAAAACTCAAAATGTCATATAATTTGGAATGAGGAGTATATCTTGGGGCAAAGGTCTTGGGAATGTAATTGAATGGTGAAATGCATGGGAATAAACATAGAAACATCAAAGAAAATACCACACATACAGGTGATTTTTTGTGTTGGCATGCAATATTTCAAGGTAAAACACAATTGTGTTTGTATTAAGAGAGCAAATCGTTGTATGAATATTGATTTGGTCTAGGGTATTACGCATAGGCATAGCTGAGGGTTACTATGCTTGAACTTATCAACACTTGTCAATCCTTGTTATTAGCTATGGTATAATATTTTTCTTTTAAAATAAAAATAGTGTTAGTCGTAGTCGTTGCCACAATAAATCTTATCGATCAGAGCCTATATTTGTATGATATAGGAGCCTAGGGGGTGCAGAGTGCTCCTTCTATGGCCTTTATATATGACTAGGACTGTAGGAGTGATAAGAAGTTCTAATCGAAAATTGTAAGTTTAATTTCTTTTTCGATGGATCCTAAACATGAGCTCTTAACCTCGTGTTAGTTCCTAATCCATTTTAACAAAGCAAGCGCACACACACATAATAATGACTTTGTCTCAAAATAATTTAACTTTTAAAATTATCTTAAGTCAAACAATCATTTTGCTTTATAGCAAAGAATAACGACATTTATAATATCAAATGATTATATTTTTTTGATGTATCTAATGAAGTTAGGTCAATGTTATAACTATTCATATTTTTTATAAAATTGATTAGACTTAAAATAATTTAACTTAGGATAAAATAGATTTATTTATTTTGGAATGGAGAAAAATACTTTATTAAATACAGTGATCTGACGGTGGCGGATCACGCGGTCTCAGAGCGCAGCGGCTGGCCACAGGCCGAGGGCACATCTGCTAGGGTTGGAAATCTCAAGAAAGTCAACGCGCCGGCGAAGTCACGAGGAGAGAGAGCTGGAAGAGGGGTATCCAACCACTCGTCCCGAGGTCGCACGGCAACCCCAAGCCATTGCCATCGCCTCCACAGGCCGCGGCGCCTGAACGCGTCACTGCTTACCTAACCCAACCCGACCCGACCCAACCAGAAACCGCGCACTGACGGACGGCCGGACGCCGCCCAGCTCCAGCTCCGGCTCCGCGCTCGAGGTCGAGGCCCACGCAGCAATCTCTGGCCTGGCCTTCTGGAAATTTCCACCAGTCCGATTCCGAGCGGCAGAAAAATTTCCCTTCTCCGGCCACCAACCAACCAAACCCAAGCAAGCAGCCTGCCCGCCTCGGATCACAATTCACGCCTGCCATGCGCTGCCCCGCCGCCCCTGCCGCAGCCTGAGGAGGAGGAGGGGGAGGAGGCGGGGGGCGGTGATATGGAGGGGATGGAGGCGGGCGGCGGGGCCGCGTCCTCGCTGCCGCCCTTCCTGAGCAAGACGTACGAGATGGTGGACGACCCGGCCACGGACGCCGTGGTGGCGTGGACGCCGCCGGGGACCAGCTTCGTCGTCGCCAACCAGGCCGAGTTCTGCAGGGATCTGCTCCCCAAGTACTTCAAGCACAACAACTTCTCCAGCTTCGTGCGGCAGCTGAACACCTACGTAAGCAAGCACAGCACGGTCCTTCATTTTCTCCGCCCCGTCTCCCTCCCTCTCTGTCCGCCCGCGGTTTTAGTCGATCGGGGTGCGTGGTGGCGTGCTACTGTCAGCTATTGCTGTTGCGCCTTTGCGAAACTCTAAAGCTTGGCATTTGGGGGCCGAATTTTGTTAGCCTTATATATAGTAGAACAATTGATTAGGGGTATCGTCTTAGGCCGAGTGAATTGTCTTCTTGTTATAGCATAGCGTATTGGCAATTTGACGATAGCTTTAATTACATGTGTCCATTTTTGCCCAACATATCTAGTATATGCTCAATTATCTTTGTGATATGTTTTTCCTTTTCTAAATCCAACAGAAGTAGTGTACGTTTTGACAAATGATGTGCTGTCAAGTGTTATTAACCCAACAGAATTAGTGTACCTTTTGCCAAATGAAGTGCTGTTGATGGTAAACGCTGTTGAAGTGGCATCTTTCTCCACACCCAAATTAAATCAAATAGAAGCCAAAATGATTTAGGATGGTTTCTTCTGATTTAGGATGGTCCCTTCTGATTTACGAGCCTTGACAACTCATTTCTGTGATGTTGTGGTGATAGCTTCCTGCTGCTTCTTATGTAGGGCTTTAGGAAAATTGATCCTGAACAATGGGAGTTTGCAAATGAGGATTTCATTAGGGGACAACGGCACCGACTGAAAAGTATACACAGGCGCAAGCCTATATTCAGCCATTCATCGCACACTGGTTCTGGACCATTGGCAGATACTGAAAGGAGGGATTATGAGGAGGAGATCGAAAGGCTTAAGTGTGACAATGCTGCTCTGACCTCAGAGCTTGAAAATAATGCACAAAAGAAACTTGTTACAGAGAAACGAATGCAGGAGCTAGAAGATAAGTTGATCCTTTTGGAGGATCAGCAGAATAATCTGATGGCATATGTCAGGGATATTGTACAAGCACCAGGATTTTTATCTAGCTTTGTGCAGCAACCTGATCATCAGGGAAAGAAAAGGAGACTACCAATACCTATTTCTCCCCACGAAGATGCAAATACTGAGGGGAACCAGATTGTGCATGGGGGCTTAACGAACCCACCGGCTTGCAGGGAATCATTTGACAAAATGGAATCTTCCTTGAACTCATTGGAGAATTTCCTTCGGGAAGCCAGTGAAGCATTTAACATTTCATATGATGATGGTCTCCCTGGCCCTTCATCTGCTGTTGTTATCACAGAGCTCCATTCATCTGGAGAAAGTGATCCCCATGTACCATCACCTGTGTCAAGGATGCATACATCTTCAGCTGGTGCAGGTGATTCGCTCTCTTCTCATGATGTAACAGGGTCAACTAGCTGCGCAGAAAGTCCTCCCCTCCCTCAAATGCAGTCCTGTACAGATCCACGAACTAAGGTGTCTGAGATTGATGTTAATATGGAGCCTGCTGTTACAGAAATTGGTCTGTCAAGGGATCAACCTGCTGAGGAGCCTCCTCATGTAGCAACTGGGGTAAATGATGGCTTTTGGCAGCAGTTCCTCACTGAGCAGCCTGGTTCTGATGCACATCAGGAAGCCCAATCAGAAAGGCGAGATGGAGACGAGAAAGGGGATCAGACGAGAATAGGAGATCGGGAAAAATTTTGGTGGGGAAAGAAGAACGTTGAACAGATGACAGAAAAGCTGGGGCATTTCACCCCGGTGGAGAAAACCTGACTGTTTGTATTTCTTGTAGCTGAAAAACAGTTTAGTACAGAAACACATAGGATGTTGGTGCCTCTGACATGTACTTTGCAGTGTATCATATCTTCGCCACCTGATATGTCGACTGACATCGACTTTGTAGTTATACTTTTTCCCCTTGTACTTTGCCGTGTTTAGAATGATGCACAGACTAGTTGATGAGTATACTTTTGTTAGGAGTGCTGCATTCATACTTGGTCAGTAGACACTTCCTATGCAGATGATAATATTCACTTTGTTCTTGAGTAGCACCACTACCTCCGTTCCAAATTATAAGACATTTTGGCTTTTCTATATTCATCATTTTGGCTTTTCTGAATTCAAAACTTTTTTGCTACGCATCTAGATACATGTTATGTCTAGATGCATAGTGAAAACTATGAATCCAGAAATATCAAAACGTCTAATTTGGAACGGAGAAAGCAATGTCTATGTAGACTAAAGATCCAATTCACTTTTAAAACATCTTTTTTTTTCATAGCCACACTTCTGACAGAATTTTCAAAGAATTTTCCTAGCCACACCTCTTCATTTTCATGTTTCATTTATTCATTTTATATTGTTGGCCTGTTTAATTATACTCCCTCCGTCCAAAAAATGCAATTCTAGATGTAAATCTAACCAAAATTTCTTTAAATCTGACTAAATTTATAGGAAAACATTTATTTATGAAAATATATTTCATTATTAATCCAGTGTACTTATTCAATATCAGAAATGTCAGTGTTTTTTTATATATTTATTAAAATTGAAAATATGTTGTTTCTTGGAGGGAAAAACGAAAATTGCACTCTTTTTTAGTTGAAGAGAGTTTGAATTTTCTTTTGGTATAGTGCCAGAATATTAAATCTTTGTTTTCAGCTGTGGAAGAATAGACCTTTAATTTCGTTATTATGCCGGCCTGAGCGCCGATTATGTCCCGTTTTAACCAAAGGTTCTGCCCGGTCCGTAATCATATGGATGGATCTCCTACGTTCAAATGTTTGTTTATAAAAAAAAATATGATGATTGTGTCGTCCTTCTTGTCCATGCCTGATTGCCTGACCTAACAACGTGTGTCATGGTTTGATCGTTGGGGCAGATGTCCCCAAGTCCAAGCTAACTGTTCCGCAAGACCTGAAACCCGATACGAGGTTTGCAGTTACAGGGCCATCGTGTATGCTAGGTAAGTAGCGTGTTTAGATGCAGATTTGCATTGCCCCAAGTTGGTATTATGATTGAATGTAAATGAACAGAGAGTAGAACAAGAACTGTCTTTCATTGATCTGTAAAGGGATTATATATATATATGAAGGGGTGTTGTGAAAGGACACAACAGTTCACTGAAGAAACCTATTGCCGAAGGGACATGCCCCTTCGGTTGCTTAACTGTTATGTCTAAACATCAGTTGTTAACTGCTAATCCTAATCTGCCTGTACGGATGGATGAGATCATCAACGAACTGGTGTCTGTTGCGAACAGGCATTGTTTCGTAACACTCCCCCTTGATCGAATCTTCCTTGAGATCAATGATGTTGTAAGCTTGGATTCCTCGAAAAACCATATGGGAAAAATCTGAGGAATATGTATATATATGTGTGTGATTTAAATAAATCACTATGTCATTGGTATTCCAATTGAAAACCCAGCGGGGAAAAAAATGGAGATACGACATATTAATGACTCCTCCAAAAACCATTTAGGAAAAATATGAGGAGCAATTCAGGAGATTCAGAAGAAAATATGACGACATATCATTGGTATTGCCTCTAGGATAACTCTCATGAAAAACCTTTTCAGGGAAAAACCATGAATAGTTGTGAGGGCAATATGTGTCTTTGATATTTACTATAAAAACCCCTATGGGGAAAATAGAAAATATGACACACACTTATGTTAATATTACCTCATTAAAAACTTTAACAAGAAATCTTGTGAGTAAAACTCGTTAAAGAAAAGAGTATAACATGATGCGTGTACAGGTGATATCTAGGAGATCTCTCCCCCTGATTATTGCAAGTCTCGAAGTCGCCGCATACCAATCCCATGTACCAATTTATGAAATACAGAATATGGTAAGGACTTAGTAAAAAGATCTGCAAGATTATCACAAGACTTAAATCGTAAGATGTCTATTTCCCCACTTTCTTGTAGTTCATGAGGATAAAACAACTTAGGAATAATGTGCTTAGTGATATTGATCTTTATGTAACCTGTTTGCATCTGTGTAACACAAGCAGAATTATCTTCATAGATAATTGTAGGTGATTCGTTGAACCAATACCACATGATTGTTGTATGTGATTAATCATTCTGCGAAGCCACACGCATTCGCGTGATGCTTCATATAGAGCAATGATTTCAGAATGATTAGTAGAGGTGGACGTCATGGTCTGTTTAGAAGACTTCCATGAAATAGTCGTACCTCCACGAAGGAATACAAATCCTGTTTGGGATTTTCCGTTATGAGGATCAGATAACTAACCAACATCTGTGTAGCCAATCATACTGGAATCATGATTCTTTCTGAAGAATAAACCAAGATCCTTTGTGCTATTAAGGTATCTAAGGATACACTTCGCTCCCGTCCAGTGACGGCGAGTGAGTTTCGCACTATGCCTAGCTAGTAAGTTTACTGCAAATGCGATATCAGGCCTAGTGCAATTTGCAAGATACATAAGTGCACCAATGATACTGAGATATGGAACCTCTGGTCCCAAAATCTTTTCACCAACATCTGGTGGTCTGAATTGATCTTTTCCTACTTCTAAGGAACGAACAACCATCGGTGTTTTGATGGGGTATGATTTGTCCATTTAGAATTTCTCCAAAACTTTCTGGACATAGGCTGACACTAAAATCCCTGTAGGACGGTGCTCAATTTGTAAGCCCAAGCAATACCGGGTCTTACCCAAATCCTTCATCTCGAATTCCTTCGTGAGATGATTACGTGCTTCCTTTATATCCTTTGGATTGCCAATGATGTTTAAATCATCAACATATACAGATATAATACAAAATCCTGTTGGAGGTTTCTTAATGAAAACACATGGACAATCATCATTGTTGGAGTATCCCTTCTTGAGAAGGAACTCACTCAGTCGGTTGTACCACATCCGACCCGATTGCTTTAAGCCATATAATGACTTTTGTAGCTTTACACAATACATGTTGCGATTTGTGTTTGGATTCGGAATTTGGATTCCATCGGGAACCTTCATGTATATGTCCGAATCAAGTGACCCATATAAATATGTTGTCACCACATCCATCAACTGCATAGATAGATGATTTTGAACTGCCAATGATATTAAGTATCGGAAAGTAATTTCACTCATTACCGGAGAATATGTTTCATTATAATCAATGTCGGGTCTCTGCGTGAACCCTTGTGCTACTAGCCTTGCTTTATATCTCACCACCTCATTATGTTCATTTTTTCGGATGAAAACCCATTTAAAGCCTACAGGAAAGACTTTGGAGGGTGTGGGCATTGCAGATGTAAATACCCCTCTTTTAGTGAGCGAGGCTATCTCAGCTTGGATTGCTTCTTTCCATTGAGCCCAGCCCGAGCGCTTTTTGCACTCTTCCATGGTCTTAGGTTCTGGGTCATTGAGAAAGATTTCTGCAATTGCTGCGGAGAAGTACATGTCGACAACAGTAGTCTTACAATCGTATGATTCTCCAGAATCAATGTAATTGATGGAAATTTCTTTCACCCCATATAGTGACTCAACATTTCCCAAAACTATGGAGTCAGGGTCTTTCGATGTCCCAGGATCAGTGTTTTGGGTGCACCGTTGATCCGGGTTGTGGATTAGGTCCTGGCGTTGAACTTTTATCCACTGTCGGGTGTGTACCAACTTAAGATTGGTTTGGATTTACTGATTTCGAGGATTTAGTCCTCGGTATCCTTGGACGCTTATTTGAAGCATTATCCTTGGGAGCGGCCGTACTTCTCTCCCTCTTCTTTGGAAGTGAGGGCTGAATGGTTTTTATTGGTACCTCCACTCTTTCAGGCGCATTACGAGCAGGATAAGAGGATTTAGTGACACCCTTATAATCAGTAAATGCTTCCGGCAGGTTATTTGCAATATGTTGCAAATTTATGATTTTCTGAACTTGTTGTTCAGTTTCTCGAGTACGTGGATCTGAGTGGGAACTGCCTTGGGCATTCCAGTCGATTTCCTGGCATTCGTTTTGGTACTTGTAGTCTTCCCCTAATGCCGGGAAATGGTCCTCATTGAATATGCAGTCAGCGTACCGGGCCGTGAATAAGTCCCCTGTAAGGGGTTCGAGGTATTTGATAATCGATGGAGATTCATATCCCACATAGATACCAAGTTTCCTATGTGGACCCATAGAGGTACGCTTAGGCAGTGAGATCGGTACGTATACAGCGCAACCGAATTTTCGCAGATAGGAAATATTATGCATATTCCCACGTACTAATTGCAGTGGAGAAACTACATGATATGCAGTTGGTCGCAATTGAATTAAGTCAGCAGCGTGTAAGACTGCGTGACCCCAACAAGAAGTTGGTAGGTTGCAATTTTGTAATAAGGGTCTTGCAATGAGCTTAATTCTCTTAATAAGAGATTCTGCTAAACTATTTTGTGTATGGACATATGGGACAGAGTGCTGAACTTGAATTCCAAGAGCCATACAATAGTCATTGAAAGCCTTGGAAGAAAATTCGGCAGCATTGTCCATTCGAATCGATTTGATTTGATATTCAGGGTTATTTTCCTTAAGTCTAATAACTTGAGCAATAATCTTTGCAAATGCATGGTTACATGTGAATAAAAGGCACACATGAGACCATCTAGTAGATGCATCTATTAGAACCATGAAGTACCTGAACGGTCCAGACGTTGGTTGAATGGGGCCACATATATCGCCTTGAATGTGTTCAAGAAATTTGAGTGGCTCATTTTGGATTTTAACGGGCGATGGACGTAAAATCAATTTCCCTGTAGCGCATGAAGTGCACATAAAATCTGAAGATTTCGGGAATTTAGCAGTGTGTAACTCATGACCATTAGAATTGCTGATAATTTTCCGCATCATCCCGACTCCAGGATGACCAGGCGATCATGCCATGTTTTGAATGCATCAACATTCTGAAAAATTACCTTGTACGCAACATGTGGTACGGGTTTGATGTATGTGTAGTACAAACCGGACGGAAAAGATGGAATTTTCTCAACAATGCGTTTGTCATATCCGCTATTTTGCGTAACAAGGAGAATTTCCTCGTTATTCTCGTAATGGGTTTCTATATGAAAACCATTTTGACGGATATCTCTATAGCTTAGTAAGGTACGCTTTGAATCAGGATACAATAATGCATCCTCGATTGTAATTTGGGTACCCATAGGAAGAACAATAGTGGCACGACCAGTACCAACTATCGTTGCATCGCGTCCAGCGATTGTCAAAATATTTCCTTGTCTTTTAACAAGAGTTTGGAAATATTTTGTTTCTCTAAGAGTAGAATTAGTGGTGTCACTGTCCACTAGGCATAATTCCTCCTCCATCGGTTTGACCCCGTAGAGAAACGTTGCGTTGATCTCCTTCTCTCTGTTCTCGGCAGAGACAGTGCTGATAACGTATTATGATTGAATGTAAATGAACAGAGAGTAGAACAAGAACTGTCTTTCATTGATCTGTAAAGGGATTATATACATATGAAGGGGTGTTGTGAAAGGACACAACAGTTCACTGAAGAAACCTATTGCCGAAGAGACATGCCCCTTCGGTTGCTTAACTGTTATGTCTAAACATCAGTTGTTAACTGCTAATCCTAATCTGCCTGTATGGATGGATGAGATCATCAACGAACTGGTGTCTGTTGCGAACAGGCATTGTTTCGTAACAGTTCGCAGATGCAGTTTAAGGTGCCACCACGGATGGTGCTGTACTGCTGTGCAAAACAACCTGTATATGCATGTCGGCTGGTATAAATACCAGAGCCGATCCATGGCTTTTAAGGTGCCACCACGAATGGTACTGTGCAAAAAGTACTCATTAGGAGTGCCTGTATATGCATATCGGCTACACATGGCCGGACGGCCGGTTGGGGCGGTCCATGGTTTCTGTCTGTTCTGTGCACCTGAACACTTCATGGTGGACAAACGTCCAGTAAATCGGCAATGCCTAAAAGGGTCATGGCAGTTGAACACCGTGGTGTTTGACCTACGATTTGTTGATAAATAAATACATATAGAATATATATGTACGAGACGCATCACTTCTCTATGTAATAACGCGATCAGTCCACAGAAAACCTTTGCTACTACTCCAAGCAAAGCTGCCAGACAACGCCCAACACAATCGCCAAGCATCCAGCGCTGATTGGCAATGGTAATCAAAACTGATAGACAAGTAGACCCAAAAATATGGTATCTTCCACCAAACGGCATTTCTCAACATAATCCCGGAGAACTTATACTAAATTAAAGGAAAAGGCCACACACGCGAGGGGAAAACGTAAGAGCAAAACCAAATTAAAGGAAAAGGCCACACACGCGAGGGGAAAACGTAGGAGCAAAACCATCAGAGAGAAGGGGCCAAAGATCCAGCTTTGAAGCAATTAATCAATTGAAACCTCACCCTAGAGATTGCTACTACTGATAGTTCAAAAACTGACACCACTTATAATGTCGTGTTAATAAGGCATCATATCACAAACTGCGCACAGGCTCCTTTCACATTTGCCACTCCTATACCAGTTTACTTCAGCCACACAGTTCCCTGTGAGACTTTCATTTTACTTCAACCAGGAATGAGAAAGTGAAAGAACATGCAAAGAAAGTCGGCAAGTCAGCTATGAACATATGGATCTACGCCTTGCAGCAAAAGACTTGCCCCGCTGGAGAAACTTGAAGTACAGCAGATTGAGAAGCTTCCCTCTGGAGCATTCGTAGAACCAGTTGTTAGTCGTCGAACTTCATATCCATCAGAAAATTGTGTAGAATTGACTATTGAAACAATCATCATATTCTGAAAATGGAAGAGAAAACTGGCTAAGACCCTCCAATTGGCCTATCACTGGATTCTAATTGTTCGTCACCAACATCAAGCGACAAGATAGATGCAGCCAATTCATCATCTGAATCAGTCCCCAGTTCAGGTCCTGTGGCATCTGCAAGTGCGCTCAGCATAGTGACCACTTCGGATGTATCATCCAGGTAGAATTTGGCTTTGCTTGGTTTTTGTCCCACAGTGCATGCAAACAGTGCTGTTCTTGGAGCAACCATATCCCTCTTCATGATATCAGCAATATTTTCAAACATGTCCTCATCAGACCTATCATCGCCGATGCACAATACAAAATCAGCCTGCTTTCCTCTCTCCTTCACTGATGCAAGTATCCTCTCCGCAATTATTCCCTTGCTTATTCCCTGCAGATTAGTGCACAACAAAAGAATCAATTTTAATTTACATAAGTAAATACCAGACACTAAGTGAAGGTCAATCATGTAAGGTAAAAACCACTTGCAGGAAAAATTTGCAGAAGGTAAGGAAGGTGTAAAGTAACTACAGCCCAGTAGCCCAAATTCTAAAACCTGCAGAAAAGCATCACCATGCTGCCTTTTAGAAAGTAGCTTTCAGAAAGCACTCCCACAGCCAGATAAAAATCCAAACCAGACCCAAGTGAGACCTTCTATAACTGAGCAGAGCTTATAGCTTATAATTACAGAATAAAAATGAAGACAACATATTTGCAACAAGAAAAAGAACTGCACTGGGTCCTTTCACACTTTTGAAGCTAAGTATCATATTAACTGTGAGAAAACAAAAGGTGCTAACTGAACTCAGTGATCTACAGTTCAACTCTACCTTTTAGACTCGTGAAAATAAAATATGAAATGTTTCTTTAAGGCGTAAATAATGAACTTATAAGTTGAAAACCACAGATCTTCAACAAAGGATTTGGAAGGCTAAAAGATGAACGAACCTGAGGTTTCACTTCAACAATGAACTGGCCACTCTTGACAGAGACTGGTTCATTTGCTAGTACACTTTCCAGGTGATCAAGCATCTCCTTTGCCTGTGAGGATCCAAAGCCTGGGTCAGCATCTTGATGGTGCCACACCAAGGCACTTTCCTTGGTCTCAATGTAGGATCCATCAGTTGCTTCTGTATATAAATTCATCACTGGCTTCGCCATTTGCATCCATCCAAAGTCCAAGGCCTGAGTGCATGTTTCCCACTCTTCTTCTCTAGACCACCTACCAAAATTTTGAACTCTTATTTCACAGACCCATAACTAACTAGCTAGCCTATGATAGCAGACAATTAAACCATTTACTGCCATTAACTAACTAGCAAACCAGATAACCTATAATTGATCTCTCACGTTAATGTTCTTCTATAATCTCTAGGTTAAGTGTTTTAATGCTCCATATAATCTGAAAAGGGGAAATATTAAGGACCAATTAACTTAACAGCCTCCATTTGTTTGAGGATGGAAAGGAAGCAGCATATCAATATTGAAGTGCTAACTGATAAACATAACACCATCAACCATGAAAGGTAACAATACTCCTTTCACAAATTCGTTAATTCCATAAAAACTATTAAGGTTTTGTTTCTTAATATCTTTTCCAATGCATTATACCTCTTCCCAATTTCACCGAGAATATAATCAATGGGATTTGACATGTTGCACAACTAAACAAGCCACTTAAAACCGTACAGTAAGTTCAAAGTTTAGTAATAACTATGAAAAACAAGATAGCTGTATTGCTCTTGCTAATTATAGAAACAAAACATAGTATCCAGCTGCCACTATTTCACGAAAAAGCATCAGTTGTGCAGAAATGAAATGGAAAATCGTACCTCAAGAAGTAACCATGTTCAGCCGCAATCCCCAACTTTGGACATGAGGAGAACCACTTTCCCAACGTATCTTTGTCTCGCCCACTGACAAGAAAAACGATGTTTTTACTATCTGAGCAAAGGGTATTGATGATGTTCAGAACCTCTGGACTAGGTTCCTTGTTGATGGAAGTTTGAGGAACCAGAGTTCCATCATAATCAAGCAATATAGCCCTGCTCTCTGAAATCTCATAAGCATTAACAATCGAATCCATGTTAAGCTTTGTGAAATGAGGGTCCAAGGCCACCACCCTGAAACCAAAACCCAACCCTATGCCCCAGCAAGTCCTCCTAAAGTGGTCCTTACAAGCCCTTTCCAAATCTTGAATGAAGCTCTTTGACCAATAAGCGACATCATGGCTATTGACATAACGGTAATGTTTCTCATGCCTCAACTGTTTTTCCTGTTCTGGCATTGAAATGGCCTCATTCATCGCCTCTGCAGTTGCCTCTATATTCCATGGGTTGACCCTAATAGCACCACTCAGTGACGGTGAGCAGCCAATAAACTCTGACACAACCAGCATGCTCTTCTTTGGCCCACTCACCTCTGCTACCGACTCAGACCCTGGTGCACCCTGCCTACAGACAATGTATTCATATGGTGTCAAGTTCATCCCATCCCTCACAGCAGTCACCACCACACATTCCGCTATCGTATAATAGGCAATCTTCTCAACGCTTGACACATCACGATTGATGAAAACAACAGGGCTATACCCTGACTGGCCAAAGTCGCCATTGATCCTCTGGCAGCTCTCCTCAATCTCAGCCTGGATGGCTTCCAAATCTTTACCCCTTCCACGGGCTGGGTTAGCAATCTGCACTAACACAGCTCGCCCCTGCCACTTGGGATGTGTTCTCAACATGTTCTCAAAGGCAAGAAGCTTCAAATTAATCCCCTTAAAGATATCCATATCATCCACACCAAGCAAGACAGTTTTCCCCTCAAATTGCTGTTGAAGCTCAGAAAGCCTCCATTCCCTATCAGGCAAGCGCAGACCCGACTGCAATTGACCCATATGAACTCCCACTGGCATGATTTTGATCCCAACAGTGCGGCCAAAGTAATCTAATCCAATGTACCCACGCTTTGACTGGTATTCAATTCCCAGCATCCTACTGCAGCACGAGAGGAAGTGCCTGGCGTAATCAAAAGTGTGGAAGCCAATGAGGTCACAATTGAGCAGCGCCTTCAGAATCTCCTCGCGAACAGGGAGGGTGCGGTAGATCTCGGACGAGGGGAAGGGGCTGTGGAGGAAGAATCCGATGCGGAGGCGGTTGAAGCAGCGGCGGAGGAAGGTGGGCAGCGCCATGAGATGGTAGTCGTGAACCCAAACGTAGTCATCCTCCGGGTTGATTACCTCCACGACCTTCTCGAAGAAGAACTTGTTGGCGAGGACGTACGCCTCCCAAGCGCTGCGGTCGAAGCGACCGGTGCCGGGTGACGAAGCGACGACGGAAGAAGAGGTGGTGGCGGCGTACGACGATGATGAGAAGGGGAGCATGTAGTGGAACAGAGGCCATAGTTGGCGCTTGCAGAAGCCGTGGTAGAACCGGTCGTTGAGGTGGTCAGGGAGGAACACCGGCGCGCAGCGGAATCGATCGAGCAGCGCCTGCGACACCTCGTCCTGCTCTGCTACGGGGACATCGGCGCGGAGGGAACCGACGAAGAGCACTTCCATCTCGTCGGGAATGCCGTCGCGGAGCTGGAGCAGAAGCGAGTCGTCGTCCCATGAGAAGGACCATCCTCGGCCGTCTGGCCTTCGACGCGCGACGATGGGCAACTGATTCGACACCACTATGAGGCGGTCCGCCGCCACCGACGAAGGCACATCGGAGGCAACGCTGTTGGTCGCCGCCGGCTCCGACTCGTCCTCGCCGTCGAGCTCCGACAGCGTCCCCGGTACCGTCATCACCCGCGACATCCGCCTCATCCCGAACGATCCGTGCCTCTGCCGCCCGCTGCCGCCGGCCGGGCCCAGCGCCGCGAAGTTGCCCTCCGCGAGGTCGAGCAGGTTGGTATACGACCGCGACATCATGGCTGAAACACCGAGCGGAGGAACGAGAAAGCTTCGCCGCGAGAGGTGACCAACAAACCCTAGCCGCCCTCAGGATCAGCGGGACCGATGGTTTCACCGAACCCTAAGAAGAGGAGGGAGAGGAAGAGGAAGACGAAGAGGAAGAGGAGTTGGTGTTCCGCTTTGATCTGATCTGAGGGCGGCGGCGAGAGAGGGAGGGAGGTGGTGATGGTGGGTTCGCGAATTTGGAAGGGAATGGGAAACGCGACCGGAGCGAGGCTAGAGGTCGATGGAGGGTGGGAAGGCAAAGGACGCGCCCCGTATATTCCACGGGTGTGTTGGAGTCGGCGCGCGAGGCCTCTCCTGGACCACTCGTCACTGCCATATGGACCCATCGGTCTGTCGGCGTTTTAGGGCTGTTTGGACCGCGCCCAGGGACGAGTTGCCTCGGGAAAAGAGGATAAGGTTGCGCTCGCCCCCTCCGATGCCAGCTGGCGTCACGCGCCCCACCTTCGCCTGTAGGGTCCGCTCAGTGGACGGTTCGGATACGAGCAGTTCGGGCCGCGCAGGCATGATCAACGGCTGTGATCGACCAAGCCCAGGGGTGCTGGTGGTTCGAAGGGCAATGGGACGCTTTTAAAGAACTGTTGGCAATTTTATCTGTTCCTGGAGGGTTGGTTTGGATGTTTTCCTCCCTCGTCTTCTCCGCGCGGCAATAGCAATACGGAGGAGTATGGCATAGAGGTGGGCGCCGCCTGGGCCTGGCCGCGAGGGAAAAAACGTGTCGCGTACAGCAATGGCCACGTCGCGTTGCCCCGTGTGACGTCAGCTGTGACGAGTGGGGAGTGACTCCTCACCACGTCCTCTGCTCTATCCAACTCCACCCGCCCGCGCGTTCTTTACCTTTCTCGACAACAACAGGAATTATCGAACCCGTCCTCGCCTCAGGATTCTCTCGTAATTTCTACAGTACGAGTAGATACTTACTAGTATTAGACAGTTTTATAAGGCCAGTAGTATATGATTCCAACTTTGTGGGATTGGTACTTGGATAACATTGCGACGATTTTGCATTCCGTGAGGCCGTGATCCCGTCTCCGTCCTATTCACAATCCGAAGGCTTTCACATCCGTAGCCTGTAACTACTTCATATGTCCATAAAAACATATAACTATATGTTCCGTGCCCATAAAAATACTTTACATCTGATCATGTTTCTAGTAAATAATATTAATATTTATTAATCTAAATAAATTTACTATAAAAATATATTTCATAATTAATCTAATGATGTTTATTTAAATCATAAATATTTATCATTTATAATTATTTGAACTTCAAATACTAAAACGTGGCATCGTGTTAGAATTGTTTTTTTTTTATAGAAGGAGTACAATGCAATGCCACTTTCGCCATTTCGGTAGTCGTCTTAATGTTTGCCTTTGTCGTTTTCACTCCAAGACAAGCCGCGTATTGCTGGATTTTATACCTAGTGTTGCCAGCCAGAGCCAGGTGCGGCGAGCCAACTTTGTGACGCTGGATAGAACAGAAGACGTCGATGTAATCTGAAGATAATCCAAGTAATTGACCTGTACACAAGGCTTAACGAAGCTGTCCAAATCAAAGCTGTCAAAAGTTTGCTTTTTTTAATCTCAGAACCGATGGTGTCAAAACTCAAAAGACCCACGCAAGGCTGGATTCGCATCGTCCAGTCGAACGAACGCGCAGATTGGCGCCGGACGCGGTCAGCTAGCTGGTCGTTGCCAGACGCCAACTCGGAACCGGCTGGTCCGCGACTCGATCCGTCGTCGTACGTGTTGACCAGGCGGGCGGAGGAGCGGGAGCCGTGGGCCACGGCTGGCTGACCAGCGACAGTTGAACCACGTGGTAGCGGTGGCGGGTGGCGGGTGGCGGGTGGCGCAGTGCGGCGAGCCCCCCGACCCGCGCGCGTGAAGGCTGCTGCTGTGAGCCGTGAGCTGTGACTGTGAGCCGTGAGCGGCGGCCACCGGTCGCCCGCCCTAGCTGCGTCCGCGTAGCCACGCGTAGGCGTCGAGTCAGCCACTCATTCCGGCTCCCGCGTGGATTCATGGTCTTCTCGTCGTGCATTTTTGGAGTGAGTTTTTATGTGCAACAAATGCAAAAAGCTACTGTAGGTATTTCAAAGCTGTCTTATCCTATTCTCTGCGTGGATTCCAGGTCGGACTGTGAAGTCAGGCCCAGCGCGGCGGCGACCGGCCGGTCTCCGTGCGCAAAGCTGTTCTTTTAGGCCAAAAAAAAACAATAAACAACAGGCAGTCGTGCACTCCGACTACGACCACCACCCACCGCTACTTGAACGGCCATGTACCGACCGACGTCCTTTTTAGGTTCTATTGGATTAGAATAAAATCTGGAATTATTATAGACCGGAAATGACTAAACTAAAGAGATTTACTTGATTCGATTATTTTTGTTTCTGGTCTCAAAAGGTGAAGAATAAATATGGGTTTTAAAATGTAAGAAATGAACTAAATTCAAACAGAGTCATATCAATCTATTCGGATTCAAAACCAAATGAGATGAATCCGAATCCGACCGGAATGACTCCGCTCCCGTGGAACCGAAAGGCCTTAGGGTATCGTTGCAGCTGATCCGGATCCTGTTCCATGAGATGATGATTGCGAGTGGCCGAAACCGAAAGCACGAAAGGCCACAGGGGTCGCCCTGTCTGTCCACATACGGAGTAAGTACAGTAAAGTTGCACGCGAGCTTTTCAAAAAGAAGACCACTCTGTTTATTTTTACGAAACAACACAAGATAAAGTTCTGGTGCCACCAGATGATTCATTGGGAGGGTCTTAATCATCCGGTGCACGTTCTAGTACATATTTCTAACCAATTTTAAGTTCAATGTCACCGATTCAACTTTTTTAAGACCATAAACTTTAAAGCAGCTCTCAGCTTAACTCCCATCAAATTAGTCATATCAGATCTACTCTAACAGTATGACCTATTTCTTATCAATTTTAAGTTCAGTGTCATCCAATTCAACTTTTTTAAATCCATAAACTTCAAACCAATTCAATCAGGCAATTATTGAGTTGTTTTCAAATGCTCTGAACTTGACTCCTCTCAAATTAATCATCTCAGACCTACTTTAACGCTATGGCCAAAAATAAAACAATTTTCACGCAATACCTATACTACATCAAGTTCAAGTTCCTCTAACATCCAATTCTCACTCGGATCCTATATTGCATTTAGATTTTATGAAAATCCTTGCGTGGATACTTGGCTACAATGTGACTAACTCGATGTAGTTCTAATCTTGCAAAATGCATGGTAGTGATATAGGCACTTTGTGTTCATCAAGTGTCAAAGGTCCAAATCCAAAAATTAGGGTGTAGATGCATTCAACGGTCGTTTGCGCTTTGCTTATCCTTGCACCTTGGTGTCTCCTAGATCTTCTTCAAATCTTCTACCTAGATCATCTCCATTATATAGTTGGCGTCAAGGCAAACTCCTCCCCTCGTCGCAACAAGGAACAACCAGCATGGCTCTAGCGCATGCCCAACATCGTACATGAGAATGAGCCCTTCATGCATTGGCTTATACTTCACTTGGGACGAGTGCCTCTATCGTGGAGAATGACATGACCGTCGAAAAACTTTGTTTCCCAACTCATTCACCATGGATTTGTGAAGGTGGATAGTAAAATTGTTTTGCAACTTATCATAAAAGTTTCCAGTACAAGCGATTAAGCGGGGGACACGCCATGCAAGACTAATTTTGTTATAGCGAGTATAGTCAGATCGGTTGGAAGTTGATGACAGCACGAAGGAGACGGTCTATAGATCACAGTCATAAGCAAACGCTCTTCATCCATCTTGTTAACAAGAAGCTGGGATCGACACGTTGCACAAACAAGCAAACAAGTGAGATCAACTCATACCCTAAATCTGGGATAGGACAATTCAGTGCAAGCTCAATACCTCTCCTTAGTGAGAATTCAAGTTTCAGAGGGCTCACTCTTTGTGGTGTTTATGCCACATTTGAACGGAGGGGAAAAACTCTCTCACATGTCCCACATCCAAAGCTCAGGTCTGTATATGGCTCATCTCACAGAGTCGTGTTGTCGCTGTGTAAAGGTGTGGTAGGTGTGCGAAGGGTTTTTCGATCTGCATGATAAGGTCTTCTTCTTAATTCAGATATGTAAGGGATGTCTAGCCACCAAGGATCGAGTTTTTTTTTAGAATAGGACGATCTCAACCTCTTTTGTGTCGAAACTAAACAAATGTTTGAGCACAAGGTTTGCAAGATGAAGTTACGAAACGTTCGGTTGTTCTGCCCCTTCCAAAGGCTCAAAGCTACCAAGACACAAATGGTAATATAGTTAAGAACATTACTGGAGCAGCTTCATTATATGATTGGAGGTTTTCTTAAGTTGTAACAGTGTTTATCAAATATTTTTTTTAATGTTGTCGAGGTCGGTGAAACTCAAAAGATAGCTTTAGATCATTCCCTGGAGATAAATCATGGTAGCTTGCTCTCTTTTGGAGGCCGTGTCCTGTTCTATCTCATTGTTTCTTCCCGTATGTCATACTTTACAAGGGTGGTTAGCGCGCTTCGTCGCGCCTGCTATTGATACTATTGTCCAAGTCTCATAAGTGTCTCTGTTCTGCTGTGTATGGATGTACAGAAACATGATCGGCCCAAACAGTATAAATGTGTTTAGTTTTTACCCTATAAATTTCCCACTTATTACATCGGATGTTTTGACCTTACATAGAGTATTAAATATAGACTAAAAAATAACTAATTACATAAATTCACAATAATTTGTGAGATGACTAATTTTTTAAGCCTAATAAATTCATGTGTTTGATAATATGGTGTTACATTAAACATTTGATAATTATTAATAATTAGACTTATAAATTTGCCTCACGAATTATTCTCCACTTATGCAATTAGTTTTGTTAATAGTATTTAATACTCTAAATTAGTGTTAAACACCCGATATGTCATCCCAAAACTTTTTAACTTGGAACTAAACAATCTCTAAATATATCAGTCACTATATAAGCATAAAACGCACGCAAGTATTGAGAGGGCGTTTGAAAGCCCTAGTTTGATTTTGGTTAATTGATGAAACCTATTTGGTATAATCCTATTGTTAAAGCATGTGTGTAGCTTATAAGAAATGATTGGAACCAAGCCAAGTGGTGGAGCTAGCAATGTGGCAACCATGGAGGATGGCGATGGCCACATGAAACTAAGTGATCAAGTGCTCTACCATTGGTAAAAACGAAGAAGAAAAGAGATGAAGCAAAGAGGCCCGAAGGCAAAGGTATAACTTATAGGGCTCTTTGTTATGGTGATCAAGACACTTAGCGAGTGTGATCACATTCAGGATATATAGTCGTACTATTAAGATGAGTTAATTCACGGCTTATGCGGTGTCCAAGTGCCACTAGGAGTTCTCTAACATTTTGATGCTATAGACCTTGTGAGTGACTAACTAAACCCTTGGAAAATGCTTTGAAAAATGCTAACACATGTGCACAAGTGATGAAACACTTTGGTGTTGGCGCATGAGAGCAAGGGTAAAAATTAGAAAGTGAAAGGTGCTGAGTTATCAGCTTCGGACGTTGGGTCGAGCGTTTGATGGCTTACCCTAGCTACAGACTGATGCTGAAGAAGCATCGGACGCTGGCAACGGACGCTGAGAAAACACTGTTGCAGAGTCCGATGGAGATGAAGTGACACGAGCAAGCTTTGCAGGGACCATCGGACGCTGGCCTGCGTCCGATGCCAAACCATCGGTCGCGTCCGATGTGTTTGTGAGCATTCTGGAACCTCTCTGCATGGTCATCGGACGCAGGGGTTGAGTGTCCGATGTAAGGGTGTCGGCGCGTCCGATGTGACGTTGAAAAGAGCTGAAAAGAGCAGTGGCATCGGAGCGTCCGATGTCTGGCATCGACGCGTCCGATGTCACATTAACCATGGCGCGAAGAGTTTTTACCGTTGGGATCGGGTGGCTCGAATTCGTATCTAGGGGACACGTGGTGCTTATCGGAGCATTGGACACTGGGGCAGCGTCCGATGGCCCCGACACCGGCACGTCCGATGGTCGCGTTTTCAGCCCAACGGCTAGGCCAACTTGAGTGGCCTATATAAGTGGCTTGGCCGACTCACATGAGAGTTCTCTCTTGCACATTTTGATCTCTAAGCATTCTTGTGAGCATAGCCAAGCCTCCCAACTCATCTCTAGTGTTGATTTGATCAAACTAAGTGAGATTGAGTGATTAGTGCTAAGAGTTGAAAGAGTTCATTCTAGTGGCACTAGTTCTTCGCATCGACATTGAGTTGCTTGTTACTCTTGGCATTTGCTATTCTAGTGGCACTAGTTCTTCGCATCGACATTGAGTTGCTTGTTACTCTTGGCATTTGCCGGTGCCTAGACAGCTTGGAGGCGTTTGAGGTGGTTGATTGACAAGATTGGTGATTGTTCTTGACCACCACCGTTCGAGATTGTGAGAGGTTTTGGAGCCTCACCTCGCCGGAGCGGCAAGAGACATCCTTAGTGGATTGCTCGTGTCATTGAGCTACCTCACTAGCGATAGATTTTTGTGGCGCTCTTTGTGAGCTTGGCTTGGTGCCAATTAGCCACCAGGTCACCTAGTGTTGGTCGACACAACGGGGAGTAGCGTGCCGACAAGCATGTGAACCTCGGGATAAATATTGGTGTCCCGTGTGCTTATTGTGATTGTGCATCTCTCTTGGTGATTGGCTTCACGAGTGGATTTCACCGGTGATTGGCTCTCTACTAGGCGACTCCGAAGGCTCGGTGAAACCACATCTATGTAGCTCATTTACTTTGTGCATTTACTTCGAGCTATTTCTTTTGTGTAATTTCTATTATTTGGTGTATACTCTTTGTCATATACTTTGTGTAACTAGTTGTGATTGATTTACATAGTTCATCCAGTGCACACACTTGTTTATCTTAGATCATCTCGATCATAGTTGTGCTAGAGCTAGTTTGTTTATTCCGCATTAGTTTTTAGCTCTATTTGTTTGTGTGTCATAGTTATATTAGGTAGAATTGTTGAATAGGTGACTTGCAACACACTATTAGGATAGCCAAAAAAAAACTTCGCTGTTTGTCATACTAATAGTGTTTGCCTAAGTGGTTTTGTAGATTTTTAATTAGGCTATTCACCCCCCTCTAGTCAATTCAGACCTTTCAGCATTGTCCCACAATTAGAGTTTGTATTATTGAACGCGCTATCGTCGCACCGGTTTTTAATAGAAAAAGATGTCTACAAAAATCTTAAAAATAAAAAAATAAAAATAGAAACAGTAAAATAAAAGGAAAAAAGTAAAAAAAAAAAACTACAGTAACCTAACCCGTGGGAGAGCGCCAATCCGCCGGCGGGTAGAGATTGTATTATTTCTTTACTAGCTAGCTAGACATTTCTATTGCGTGTTGGTCTCGTCTCCGCCTTGGTTTTTGTTTGCTCTCTTCGTCGCTAGTACTAACCTTTCTTCATGGAATACGTGCTTTCACATTTTTTTTAACAAAATCTCTCTAGTGTTGTCAATTTGTCATGGCATAACGATCACAATGCAAATGTGATACAATTATTCACCCCAATTCATAATATTTTGTTGTTATATAGTATTGCATAAGAACCCAAGTCAATTAATTTCTCACCTAGGATATCGAATCCATTGTGTCTAACCCCTTCGTTATTAAACAAATCAACTTTTAGAGTTGTCTTACTTCAAACTTCCTTAAGATTCACTGATTTTATATAAAAAAAGTACTGACAACTACGATAAAAAGTATAGTAAAAATCTATTTTGTGTTTTCTATCTACCTACTCACTCCGTAAAAAAATTCTTATAAAATACTCAAAAAAACCTAACGTTCAAACAAGAATTACGGTAACCAAGGAGTGATTAATTAGAGGGAATTAGGAGGTATCTTTTCATATTTGCTCTTATTAAATACAGACGCGCGTGCTATACGAACACCAGTCGTTTGTAGTTCAGTTGGCAAACTCGCTTTGTCCCGAGGCGGAGGTCTGCGGTTTGACCTCTCGGATCCGCAAAATTTTTTTGCATGCGCGGTGGAGAAACGAGGAGCCAGGGGCAATCGCGTCTTATGCCCTCCGGTACAGATAGGACGTCAACTTCTCGCGAAAACAGTGTGGAAGGCCAGAACGACCAGTTTTGTGGGTACGGAGTACATGTTAAGGATTGTTTAGTTCCGAGGAATATTTAGAATCTGCACTGTAACATTTTCGTTGTTATTTGACAAACTTTGTTCAAATATGGACCAACTAGGCTCAAAAGATTCGTCTCGACATGTAAATACTAAAAGTACAATCAATTATTTTTTTACCTATATTTAATACTTCATGCATGTAGCTAAAGATTGATGTGACGGAGAATTTAGAAATATTTGAGGGAAGTTGGGGAAACTAAACAAGGGCTTAGTCAACCTTTTCGGAAGCTCATTTAGTAAGAGATAAAGAAAATAACTTTAGCGTATTCGCTTATGCTACTCTGCTAAAACCAATCTTACTTCCAGTCATACAACATTATTTTTCTCTGATAATAAAATAGGAGTAAAGTCCATCACCGGTCCCTGAACTTGTGTCGTTGTGTCATCCCGGTCCCTAAACTCGCAAATCGACCGTCTAGGTCCTCAAACTTGTTCGGTTGTGTCATCCCGATCCATAAACTCACAAATCGCTCATTTAGGTCCTCAAACTTAGTCAGTTGTGTCATCCTGGTCCCTAAACTTTGTTTTGAGTGTCATCTAGATCTAAACATGATAATTTAAAAAACTTTATATCAACAAATAATTCATAATTTTTTCATACAAACTCGAAAGAAGACAAACTTTATATCAAAATTATAGCCCTCGATATGATCTACAACTTTGTAGTTGAAAAGTTTTTGATTTAAAACTGTTTAGGGTCCCAAAATATTGTTGTATGTTTATAGATTTTGAAATTTAAAATTTAAAATTAATTTTTTTGGATACTAAATAACTTTAAATAAAAAAAGTTTATCTACAATGTTGTAGATTTCATTGAGAACTATAACTTTTATATAGATCATATCAATATTCAAGATTGTTTGATAATTTTAAATTTTAAATTTCAAAATCTATAAACATACAACAATATTTTGGGACCCTAAACAGTTTTAAATCAAAAACTTTTCAACTACAAAATTGTAGATCACACCGAGGGCTATAATTTTGATATAAAGTTTGTCTTTGTTCGAGTTTGTATGAAAAAGTTATGAGTTATTTGTTGATATAAGATTTTTAAATTGCCATGTTTAGATTTAGATGAGACTCAAAATAAAGTTTAGGGACCAGGATGATACAACTGTCTAAGTTTGAGGATCTAAACAAGCGATTTGTAAGTTTATGGACCGAGATGACACAACCGAACAAGTTTAGGGACCGGGATGATACAACCGAACAAGTTTGAGGACCTAGATGATCGATTTGCGAGTTTAGGGACCGGGATGATACAACGACACAAGTTTAAGGACCGGTGATGGACTTTACTCATAAAATAGTATCAGACACAACCATAATAAATCATGCTACCTCTCTCTTTCTCGCTCTCCTAGATAGGTTAGCAAAGATAAGCCGGTCTATAAAACACACAGTTTAACTTGGGTCCTGTTTGACAGAGTTCAGCTTCACGAGTGAAGTTGTTTTTTAGAAAATAGTTTCATAACCAACTTTCTTAGTGAAGCTGAGCTGTTTTAGAAAAAAAAGTGTTTGGTAAAACAGCTTCAAAAAACTTTATGTATGGTTAGAAGAGAAAAATGAGAGCGTATGCTGTGAAAAGCTATTTTTTAGCTTTATCTCAACTTATGTTTTTTTATAAAAGGACAATAAAACAACTTCATGGTTGAAGCTGTTTTAAAAAAAATTAAAATAAAAAAGATTCATAGTAATTTAGAAAGCTACTGTGAGCTGCACGAAAGAGACCCTTGATTCTCCTTGCATAAGAGCAAGTACTCCCTCCGTCCACTAAAACATCCAACTATGAGTTGCGTGCTTAGAAAAGTACTTCATATTTGATCATGTTTCTAGTAAATAGTATCAATATTTATTAATCTAAATAAATTTATTCTGAAAGTACATTTCGTAATTTATCTAACGATGTTTATTTGATATCATAAATATTAATATATTTTTATCTATAATTATTTAAATTTAAGATACTAAAACGTGGTAGTGTACGAGAATTGCATATTTTTTTTTGACAGAGGGAGTATTATAATACATCTGATTTGCTAGCTACAAGAGTTCTTGTAGCCTTCTCTCAGCTCACGTATACAGTGATTGAACCTTTATCATTAATATATGACCTATTTGTCTCTCTTACAGATTTCTTGGTTCTTATATCTAAGCTGACTGTAAACTTAGTCCGCTTCTGCTCTCTCATCCCCTCTCTCCTTCACGTTAACATTTAGCCGATTTGCAGTCTTCTGTAATACTTTCTCTAAATAGACCAACTTGCCTTGTACGATCTCCGTCGCTATAGCACGAGGCACGAGCATCAGTGGGCGGCTCTCGTGTCAACTAGTGCACGAGCGTGTACTTTAAATCCCCCAGCGGCACCCTCGTGCGCCGGTGTTTAGTGGCCTCTCGCGGGCAGATAGATCCAAAGGAGTCTCGGTGCCTGCTTTGTTGTCGATGCATCTGATCTGACGCTGCTGCGTGCTGGTGATAACCTACCCTTCTTTATTTACGACGCTTTCTTTAAGTTGTTGAGCACTCATGCGTTTGCCCCTTTCTTTTCCGGTTGCTTGCTCCGCGTCCAAGCGTTGCGCGACTAGCCCAGGGTCTTTTGTTGTTGCCTTGTAGCGCCTAGCCCCTATAGGCCTACTACACGCTGAGCGCATGTTTAACGAAGTTGGTAGGGTTAGCAGTCTGCAGGTGCCGAAGAACAAAAGCTCTGGACCTGACGACCTCGTGTTCCTTTTCCTGGCTTTGTTTTCTTGCTTTTTTCCAAGGAAATATAAAAATAAACAGAAGAAGGTACGCATATCCCAGCTGGCCTGTTGTACCTTTTACATGTTTCAAATGCGCCTGCCCCCTTGGGTCTTCAGATAGCCGTACGTGTACAGGGATTTGCCCCTAGCATTGCAAGAGGGGGCAAGAACACCACGAGTTTCAGTGTTTCACGTATACTACCACGTTTCAGTGTGTTTCGCGTAATCACGTGGCCTGATGAGTCGATGGAACCGATTCCGGTCTCTGGGTCGCGGCCGATCGGTCTGCATCTCCGCGATCGAATCAAATGCCCACATGCCGTGAAGTACCAAAAAGGAAAAAAAAAAACGAAAGACACCGTGATATTATTACTATGGTCGTAAGCGTAGTATTCGTAGTCACAAAATCAAAAGCCGCTTTCCCCCCTATTTTGGCGAAAGATACTTTCCGGCTTTCCTCCGCCACCACATACACTTCACCACGTACCGATATACCACATGTTGTGAGTGAGTGAGTGGGGCTTGACCAGTCACAAGTGGATGGAACAGAAGAGAGCCCGGGTTATCCAGCAAGACGAGACAGCAGGATATGCCGGCACGGCGGCGCCACAAATCCCGATTAGGCAAAATCACGCGGGATACGGGAAAAGATCGGATGGTCACGTCGTGTGGCTGGTGGACCTGGAAGCGGAAGTGGTATAGTATCCGCGAGCCCGAGACGCGACAAGCTGGGGAAAATTTTTGCGCGCACTTCATTGTTGGATGAAATCCCAGGGGGGAGGCAGCAGCCACCAGCTGCTGGCGGAGGCGGAGGCGGATGCGTTTCTCGGATAGCGCTCAGCCAGGCGGATACGGGGCTGCGCTGCGCGCGTGGCCTCGGGGCGTCGCGACAGGGTCGCCGTCGGCAGAAAGTGGAGCGAAAAAGTCCATGCCATGGATGATCTTCGATTTCGGCCTTGGGCATCACCGCCGCATCAGGCCGCCGTCGGCCTCCCGGCGCGACGCGCGATCTGATCCGGTTGGGTTCGGGGTGCAGCTCGTGCTTGTGCGCGGGTCGCGATAAGACGGCGACGCGCATCCGTCCAGCACGCGCGTATCCGCTGTGGACAGGAACCGCGGGACGGCTCCCTCCTGTTGCTTTGGGTGAATTTTTTTTTATTAATAACCCAATTAAATAAAAAATTTCATAAATAACACTGTCTTTTTTTTTTTGCAAAACTAACCCTTTTGCCGCGCCGTCCCCAATGGCGCGGCAAAAGCGTTAGCCGCGCCATGCATGGCGGCGCGGCAAAAGTGCCACCGTGGCACCGCCCGGCCACGCAGTCTCGGGCGGGCCCCGCCTGTCAGTTTGCCGCGCCAGGCGGGCTGGCGCGGCTAGTGCGTTTGCCGCGCCAGGCCGCCTGGCGCGGTCAACGGCTTTGCCGCGCCAGGCGGGGTGGCGCGGCAAAGCCGATCTAGATCTGGCCGCCGCGCCGAGCAGCAGGCTCCTCCTCATTCCTCTCTTCTCCCAAACCAATTCAATCCAATCCATTCCATTTCATTTCATTTCATTCCTCCTCTCTTCATCTCCCTCCCCCAATCAAACTTGTCTACAAGAGGTATTTTGATCCATATTATTGTTCTTTATCCATATTTGCAATGTAGGATTGAACCATATTTTTGTAAGTTAGGGTTTGTAGACAATATTTATTTTGATACTGTCGTGACGTTAGTTGTTAATTAATGATGGATTTGTTCATGTATTAGACTTTTTATATCTGTTTTGCTTAATATTTTGTTCTTTTTGTGTACAATTTTTTGTGTAATATTTGTTACGTCATTATGTAGATTTATAATTAATCATGAATGTATGTGTAGCGTTGACATATTTTTTATTGTTAGGATGCCGCGGCGTGGCAAAGCTAGTAAGGCAAGGTAAGATCGGTACATTGTTGATTTATTTGTCTGTTTTAATGATGTAATTTTGTGTTATGTTCATTTGTTGTTGCGTTGATGATTGTAGGCAGCCTCTCACGGGCAATGCCTATGCCCGTTTGCCATTGCCTAGCGGTGTTCCGGTGCCCATGTGCTACTGCGGCGATGATTGTAAGGTCGCAATATCTGATGAGGAGCACACATACGGTCAGAGGTATTGGATGTGTGAGAATTATGCCTTTGACCCTACACCTAAACAGATCCGTATTGGACTGATGGTGAGAAGCTGATGGCTTGTTCTATACATGAATGAAAAATCATTTATATTTTATTACCTAATTGATTTAGTCGTATTTTGCAGGAGCCTCCACCACTATGTGACTTCGAGCAGTGGATCGACACTGAGATGAAGCCGGAGGACAAGGAGCACGTAGAGAGGATGAAAAAGTGGGCTGCGGAGGACAAGGAGCGTTTGGAGAATAGACGCAAAGAAGAGGCAGCACAAAAGCAGCATGAGGAAGAGGCAAGAATGAGGGATGCAGCTAAGCGTAGGGGGGAGAGGGAGAAGAGGCTTGAGCGTGTGCGCCGTGCCAAGGCTGCCATGGAGCAGGATCCGGATGCTGTGAGGAAGGGAAAATGGCCTCGTTGCACTCAGTAGTGTGGTAGGTTCAGTAGTCATTATTGAGTAATGAACATTGTTCTCATTTGGTGGACTTGTTAGTGTAGTGTACTCTTGGTTTGTACTTCCGTGTACCGTTTATTTCGGATCCTCGATTATGTAGTCTTGAACTGCACTTTGTTCGGCTTTATTATATGTTGTTGTATTGTTTGCGGTAGTTCATGTGTCATTGATTTTTTGTGGGATAAAGTACGAGAAATAGAATAGAGCAAACCATTACACAAACAACAAACTAGTACATGGCATGTGAGGACCTTTGGAACAAGATGGCAGCTTTTGCCGCGCCAACCCTGGGGGCGCGGCTGACGCTTTTGCCGCGCCAGGCGGGATGGCGCGGCTAATGCATTTGCCGCGCCACCCCGCCTGGCGCGGCAAAAGCGTCAGCCGCGCCCCCAGGGTTGGCGCGGCAAAAGCTGGCATGACATTCAGGCAAAGCCCCAAGGTTTCCCGCCGACTGGTCGAGTTCCTGATCGATCTTTGTCCTAATGTGTTGTCTCTGTTTGATCGAATGTGTTTTTCCGTTTTTCCTGTCTTTTTCCGCAAACGGAATAACAAGGAACCAAACATTGACACAATTTGAATAAACGGAAACATAATAGCGGTCATAAAAACCAGGCTTAGTGGCTCAGGCTCCACGAAGTACATAATAGGGTTCTCAAACAAGTTAACTAACATATACATCACCTATGGTACGGCGATAGTACTCGGACATATATGGTACGGCCTTGTAGTTATATCCGCGCGCTCTACAGGACGCAATCATGTGAGAGCAAGGGGCATGCATTATCTGCGGCACGTTACAACTGCATTCCACTCTTTGAAGATCGATCCGATAGTTGCGACCACCGTAGCGTTCCCCGCCCATGGTAGTTCCACCCTTTGCTCGAACATTATAGATTTGTCTGGTTGGTCCATAAGCCTCACAAGTTAGCTGCGTTGCCCAGATCTCATTTTCCTGAATGTGCTCCTTTCCCGCCTTTCCAAATTCACCATCCGTTTGTAGGTTGTCTTGAGCAATGGACCACCTTTTCACAAAATACTCGTTGGTCTTGTGAAACGAGTACTCAACGATTCCAGAAACGGGCAAGGCTCTAACACCGGTGAATACCTTGTTGAAAGACTCCGATGAGTTGGTGGTCATTATGCCGAACCGGAAACCGCCCTCATCGTAAGCAAGCGCCCACTTCTCCTTGTGTTCCATCTGTCTCTCGATCCAGGCCCTGGCAGCACTGTTTAACATTTTGTCCAACTCTTCCATTGTTTCTTTGAATTTGTGCTTAGTTTTAACACAACATAGCTCTTTCACCTTGGCACAAACCTCCTTTTTCTCTGCCGACGCCAGAAATTGGCGGCAAAGTGACGCATGCACCATCTGTGCACTAGAGGAGGACAACCCTCTATCTCCTCCTCTGCGGCACGAAGCAACCCAACATGACGGTCCGAAATCAAACATATTGTCCGAGAAGGCCCTAACACTTGTATCCGTAGCAGGGCCATGAACCAAGACCAAGACTCAACGTTCTCCCCCTCAGCCAAGGCGAAAGCAATTGGAACTATCTGGTCCTCGGGATCAACAGCCGCCGCCATCATCAACACACCCTTGTACGCTCCGGTCAAGAAAGTACCGTCCACAAGTATGACTGGACGACAGTACTGATACGCATGCTCTGTTTGTGCAAAAGACCAAAATACACGCTGAAGCACATGTGTAACCTTGCCGGTGTTGCGGTCTATATACTGCCCATTGGTGTGTGGAAACCATTTAAGGCCAGGGTTATAGTATGCCATTGCACACAAAATCCGAGGAATCCTGTTGTAAGCTTCATCCCAACCACCCCAACGAATTGCAAGGGCGATCTGCTTCGCACGCCACGCCTTTCCATAAGTCACCTTATAGCCTGTGAATCCAAATATGGAGATAAGCAATTGTGAAACAGATACGTCGGCGTCATCATCAACAAATGCCAAAATGCGCCGTGCAAGGTATCTTGCCGTCAACTGAGGATGTTTTTCTTGTCCCTTATTTGTAAAACAGGTATGCGGTTGTACTACTTTACTGATCCTCCACTTGTCATCAGTTCTCTTGCGAGCATTCAGCCTCCACGGACAACCAAGACTCAAACACTTGACGTGGTACCTCAAACTAATATCTGAATGGCTGACCGTGTACGGTCGATGATGATGCACAGCATAGTTCTCAAGGAAAAGCTTCAGCTCAGTCATAGTGTTGAAAATCATACCCTTCTGAAGAATCCAATCTGTATGGTTATGCAGTGTTTGCTTGCACAGATTCAATCCAGTATCACAAACTGCCTGGTCCACCATACTGACATCCCTATAACTTGGAACGCCTCTAAACTGTATGTTAACCGACCTCAATTGCTGCAGCTCTGTCTCAGTCAAAGGATCGGGCGCAACATAATACCTCGCTTCACTCAAACGCCGCCACGCATCAAAATGTGTATGATCCTCTGGTATATCAGTGACTAGTCTCCCTGGAGGATGCATATTCTGAGGAACCGGTTGTGGCATAGCACGAACCGGTTGTGGAATACCACGAACCGGCTCTGGCATAGCAGAAATATAACTGTCCTCTTCTTCGTCATAGTCTGAATCATCATCAGAATCATAGTTTTCATCAAATAGTTGTGCCTCATGCTCCTCCTGCTCCTGCCGCTCTAGGTCGGCCACATCAAAATCATTGTTTATTTGACCGACGTCAGCGTTGACATTTTCATATGGATACACCGTCTCCTGCGTGGGGTGACCATCAACGTCCATAGTCATGGGAGCTGCATCGTCATCATCCCCTACCTCCTGTGCTTCACCTTCGTTGCCATCATTGGACGCCTCTGCCTGCTTCCTCCTACCATCCACTACCACGATCTCAGCCATGGTCGAATTGGATGCCATAACGATCGTCTGGTATTTTGCCCAGTCACCCTGGTTGCGCAAGGGCAACAACGCATAGTTCGACCTAATCTTGCCACTGTCAAATCTCCCTTTCAACGAGAAATCACCATCGATCTTCTCCTTCAGACGCAACATAAGGTCCGTAAAGGAAGGACGCTCATCAAATACTTCGAGTTCTTGTTCCATGTTATCATCAAACAACCCGTCTCGTTTACTAACTGTGCCTCCATAAAACAATGTCAATACAGTGTCCATCTACAAAGTCAATAGTGCAACTAAGGTCAAGTGATGGTCTTCTCTAAAATACAGAATGACATAAATACAAAGTTGTCTTCACTAACCTAACTAACATATTAACCTAAACCCTAAACCCTAGACTAAGTAACTAACCTAACTAAGTAACTAACTAACTAAACCTAACCTAACTAACCTACCTACCTACCTAACTAACTAACTAACTAAAACTAACCTAACATAAACCTAACTAACTAGCTAGCTAACTAACTAACTAACACACTAACTAACTAACTAACTAACCACCTAAACTAACCTAACCTAACTAACTAATCTAACCTAACTAACCTAACTAACTAACTAGATAACTAACTAAGCAAATAAATAAATAAATAACTAAATTACTAACCTATTTAACTAACTAATTAACGCAAACTACAAAAAAAATAACAAAAAGAAAAAAAATACCTTCCGGTCGTGGACGATGGTGGAGACGGTGGTGCAGGGGGCGCCGGTGGCGCCGGTGGCGGCCGGGGGCGGCCGGTGTCGCCGGGGGCGCCCGGGGGCGGCCGGTGGCGGCCGGTGGCGGCCGGGGGCGCCGGTGCGCACGGGGCGGCCGGCCGGGACGGGGACGGGGAACAGGCTGGGGACGACGGCGGCGACGGCACGGCGGCGGGGCTCGACGGCGGCACGACGGCGGCGGCACGGCGGCGGCGGCGGGACGGAGGCGCGGGCGGGCGAGAAGGAGGAGAAAGGAGGAAGAAGCCGCCGGCGCCAGATCTAGATGCGCTTTGCCGCGCCACCCCGCCTGGCGCGGCAAAGCCGTTGGCCGCGCCAGGCCGCCTGGCGCGGCAAAGCCACCAGCCGCGCCAGCCCGCCTGGCGCGGCAAACTGACAGGCGGGGCCCACGCGGGCCTGCGTGGCCGGCCGGTGCCACGCTGGCCGTTTGCCGCGCCAGCCCGCATGGCGCGGCTAACGCTTTTGCCGCGCCATGCGGAACGGCGCGGCAAAAGGGTTAGTTTTCAAAAAAAAAATTAAACAGTGTTAATTTTGAAATTTTTTATTTAATTGGGTTATTAATAAAAAAAAATTCCGTTGGGTTGTGGCAGTGCGCGCGATATTTTTCTTGGCTGGTTTTGGATGACTTGCAGGGACCACCGCCACGGCGGCGGCCTGAAGCTCTCTCTTTGGTTTCTTTCTGCGCTCGTGCAGTGCAGCCGTGTGCTCCCTGGCCGCCATGATTTTGGCCTCTTCTTTTCGGACGCCTCTGCTCGCCGCCGGCTCTGTTTGGACAGCGATGTTTTTCCCTGCAGAGAATCGTGACCGATATCGTAGTTCAGTTTTCACGTAACCCATGCCTTCTCTCTCTTTTTTTTTGGACTAGTGTACACATTGTAACGTGATGTGCCCGCAATTTCCGCTTTGACGTCGGACCGTCGGCGCAAATGCAACGGCAGCGAAAGATGGAGGAAAAGCACTAGTAGGGATGGGAACATGCTTATCCCCAATCCCCTGCTTCCAAGTCAAACAAACGTGCTGATCGTTCCGGTACATATATAGTACTCCAGCTACAGCTTGCGTATCTAGCGCCAATCCATGAGCCGCAACATGCTGCAACCACCGAACAGGAGATTCGAGTGAGTGGCCGCGTGGTTGCACGCACGTACTCCCTCCGTCTCTAAATAAATGTCGCCGTTGGTGTACGTGCCACGTGTTTGACTCAATTTTTAGAAAATATGTACAATATTTATATCTCCAAATAATTTTGTTAAAAAACTAGATGTAAAGATCTTTCCGATGATACTAATTACTTAACATAAATATTAACATATTTTAATATATAATTGCCGGCAACTTTTTCTCGGGAATCGAGAACGACAATTATTTAGGGACGGAGGGAGTAGAAGTAGAGCCAGATCACGCCGACGGATCTTGACGTATTCATCCGTCCATCGTCAGTCCATGCATATCAGATCATCAGTGCGTATGTTGTATGTATAACGTTTCCAAGATACGCGTATTTATATAATTATACAGTACAGTATTAGTATAGGAGTACGGAGTAAGAGCGAGTCTCCGGTCAAGGTCTTCGGTGAGACTGCATTATTTTGATAGCACCGGCTGCACCGTTGGGAGGCAAGTCTTCATTTTTATTTCGTGTCTTGTCGGTTTGGTTTAGTTTAGAGGATGGTCCAGACATCTTTAATTTGTTTCTCTGGACCAGCTGTGTTTCGGGGTGTAGAGTACTCGTACATCGTAAATGCTCAGTGTACTTCTTTTCACGGTGTAGTACTTGAAAAAAAACGGTAGAGGTGTACTAGTACTAGTACTCCCTCCATTCCAAATTATAAGACGTTCCAAGAATCTTGGAAAGTCAAAGTTTTTCAACTTTGACCAAAATTATAGAGAAAAATATAAAGATTTATACCATCAAATATACATATTATGGAAATATAACTAATGGAGAATCTAATTGCACTTAGTTGATATCATAAATATTATTATCTTATTATATAAATTTGGTCAAAGTTGAAAAACTTTGACTCTCCAAGATTTTTGGAATGTCTTATAATTTGGGATGGAGGGAGTACATCGCAGTATAAATGCTAGTGTACTTCTTTTGGCGCTGTATATACCATACTCGGAGTAGTAGCAGCAGTATAAATGGACTACATGTTGTATGGATCAGCTGTTCATGGGCCGTACAGTTGAAGTTGAACCCATGCCAACAGAACAACTGGGCCTCGTTGGGCTGTCCTTCCGGGAAAATAACTTTTCCCCTTGCAATTCTTTGTCCTCTAACCTGGGAAGGCATGGTGTATCAATTATCGAAAGCACATTTCAAAACCGCAATCAGGTTGCATCTTCATTCTTTACAGATTTCTGTTTCAAATAATCAAAACTTTATATGCCGGAAAGTTAAGCTGTTTGCCGGGTGAATTGACAGTCATAAAGTGAAAGGAAGACGACCACAAACATCTATCTAGCAGCTACTCTAGAGACTAGAGTTCCATGTTTGCAGCTATCATCAAGCTAGTAGGACTAGGAGTGCATCATCTCACATCCTCCGATTCAAATTTTCAAAACCATGGTACTGTACTGTGCCGTGGACAAAATCAGAAGGACGGCTGCGTGCCCCAATCTACTTCTACTCCTCCGATTCAAATTCTCGGCTGGGCCTTTGCTGCCCTTGAGCAGTTGAGGCACGCTGCATGGCTAAAAGTGAGCCTACAGCTTGCTACGACAGAAGAAAGGACGGCAAAAAGGGGACGCGATTTTTGAACCGAGACGACCCGAGCACATGGATGAGATGAGACCGCCGGGCGCCGGCGAGCATACACAAATCGATTGCCTTGCCTTGGCGCATGTATTTGAATGAATGAATGACTGCATCAGCAGAAGTAGCTAGGAGGAGTTCAGAGAATTGAATGGTCTTTCACCGGTGGGAATGAAGTACTAGTAGCTCGAAACGCAGAGAAAAGCTCTGTCTTTGGGATGCATGGCATGGACCAGCCACCTGCCTAGCCGACCTGCCCCAGTGCCATGTGTTCGATGAAAGGCGCATCCATCCATCGTCCAATGCCTAGCAAACCACGCGCACCGGAAGTCCACAGGCGCATTCATTCACAGAAACAGCATACTACCAACGCATCTGCTCCGTGTTTCACTCTGCCAGAGCACTAGAGTCAGGCAACAGCGCATCGCCGCATCTGCTCAGACCCATCGCGTTTTTCTTTTTACCCCCTTTGCTATTTACCATGCACGGAATGCGTTCGGCCGTTCACCGTGCACCGCCGTCGTGTCGTCGGTCAGAAAACTGAAAAAGGCATGAGGTGGCAGGACGCCCGGACGCCGTTCGATTCAAACCATGAAGCCGCGAGGCCAGGGCCGGGCCGAGCGACAGGCCAGAGGCGGCGCAGGAAGAAATAACGAGAACACAGAACAGTAGGCAGAACTCAGGAGCAGCAGACCTGGCCCGGCGCTGTCCGAATTTCTCCCACTCTGCGCTGCGCGCCTGCCCGTGTCTGCCACTTTCGCCGCTTGGTGTCTGCGGATGGCGCCCAGCGAGCTCCGCGGCCATGCCTATGGGGCTATGGGTCGTGTGCACAGGCGCACGCACACAAAGGAGGTCACGCCTGCTGCCGCTGCCGGCATCCTCTGTGTTCCCCCAAGCTGTGCACTTGGGGCGCATCGCTTCATCTTCGACTCTCAGTGGGACGTGGGTAGGGGCCTAGACGTGGGGTTTTCTTGTAGTTCCAACGTTCCAGTCCACACACCACACAGGATCTGCGACTGATGATAGGCTTAAACAAACAGAAATTAGTGCATGCATGCACCAGCCAATCTCCTGATCTGATACAGAGATGACCAAGATCTTGGTAAACCCAGCAGAATCCACGCGCACAGTTCCGGCAGGCACTGCGCATACTCCTGCAAGGCTGCAGTGCCGTGCGACCGCCACTTGTGTTCTTTAAGGCCATCCGCAATGGTTGTCAAATAGCTAGCTAGGAGGAATTCTATTGGCTCTCAATAGCACTTTATAAATAGCTAGCGAGATGACGTATAAAAATAATAAAAAAGTAGCACTCTTATTGGCTATCGAAGAGAGAGATCAAATAGCTAGCGACTTCCCAAGCTAGCTATTTGATCTCTCTTCTCGATAGCCAATAAGAGTGCTACTTTTCTAAGTTGCCTCATCAAAATAGTATTTATTTATATGTCTCATCTAGCTAGCTATTTGTAAGTTGTTATTGAGAACCAATAACATTCTTCCTAGAGATCAAATAGCTAGCGATTTGAACACCATTGCGGACGCCCTAATCTGCATGGCGCTATTAGAAATAAAAAAAAGCGACAGATAGCAGCAGCAGAAGCAGCATGCTGTACTACACTTGTAGTACTCCTCCTACACAGACAGAGTGCTTGAAAATCACTACTAGCATCAATCACGGAAATCAATCAGGAATAGCCCAGAGGCACGCATGCACGAGAAAGAAGCGCCAAGAAAAAAGTGAAACGGCCACTTTCGCCCGACTACTGTGTTGTGGCGTTGGCAGAAAGCTCTCACGACTTCAAAGTTCAAACTCAAAGTCGCATCGCAAATTTCTTTTATTTTATTCTATTCTACGGAAAGTTGCAAATTTCCATTTTCCAATAGCACCCTCACCATTCACCAACCACACCTCACATTCCCAATGCCTTGCGCTTGCGGTGAACCGCCAAAACCTCCCACTTTAAAGTCCCAGCCACTCTCGAACACTCCTCTCCACACTCCACACTCATCGCACTCTTCACTCTCCACTCTCCAGACTTCCAGCCTCCAAGGTGAATTGAAGAAGAGCCAAGCTCACGAAACCGCCAGCTCGCCAAGAAACCCACCTGCTCCGCTCAGCCATGAGGTGGGGGCTTAGAAGCAGCAAGCAACAGCAGAGGGAAACCCTGCAGCCACTTGAGCAAGGGAGCAGCAAGGTGAAGGGCAAGGCGATCTTCTCGTCCTTCTCTCCCTTGGCATGGCTTGCCAAGCTCACGGCCAAGAACGGCGTGGCCGCTACCAAGGCCGTGCATGCGACGTCCGCGGCAAAGAACGCCACCGCATTCCCGTCTTGCTTTCACAAGCCCACGAGCCCCAGCACCGCGTCGGCGTCGGCGTCGCGGAGCAGCCTGGCCTCTTCGTCATCGTCCAGCGCCGAGGCAGAGGCAGCAGCTGGCATCGTCCCGCCGCGTCGCGACGACGCAACCGGGGACACGGTGGCAGGCATCGCTCCGCGTCGCCGCTCGGTGGGCAACGATGACACCTGCAGGGCGACCGCCGAGGCCGCGCGGCACCTGTACCACCGTCGCCACTACTCGGTCGGCGGCGACCGCGACCTTCGTCCTCCGCTCGGCCACCTCGTCTCGCTCTCCCCGAAGGCGCCGCCGACGCCGGCGCCGGTGCGGACGCTGGCGCCGACGCTGCCCGGGCTGCCTTCCGACACGGACGAGGAGAAGCGGACGACGGCACGAAGCCGCCGGCGCCGCCGCCGCCGCGTCGTCAGCGGGCGGCGGTCGTTCTCCTCGACGAAGGCCCCGGCCGCGGCCGGCGCGCGCATCCTGGCGGGCCCGGTGCGCGTGCGCTCCCCCAGGCCTAGCAACGCGGCGGCGGCGGCGGTGTCGGAGCTGGAGCGGTTCGCGGTGGTGCGGCGGACGCGGGACCCGCAGCGCGCGTTCAGGGCGTCGATGGTGGAGATGATCGCGAGCAAGCGCATGGTGGGGCGCCCCGAGGAGCTGGAGACGCTGCTGGCGTGCTACCTGTCGCTCAACGCCGACGAGCACCACGACTGCATCGTCAAGGTCTTCCGGCAGGTCTGGTTCGAGCTCAACAACACCTCCCGCGCCACCGCCACCGCCGCCGCCGTCGCCGCCCTGCCGCAGCGCGCCTGAGAGCCTGCTGAAGCCGAGCAACCCACCTGCCGCCACGTCCACCATGCAGCATCACGAAGCGAAAAGGCTCGAAATCCGCACCGCAGGCATCCGCATCTCCGCGGGCGTCGGCATCCATCATGGCGTGTCCGGAGCCGACGTGGACGCTGATTTCCACGCGTTTTTTTAGGCGTACGTGCCGACGTGGCCTTTTCACGCGTGGCTGCGGAAAAGCTGCGGCCTGTTCCTGTGGGGGGTGGGGGGGCGCGTACCTACCTGCGCTCGCTTTTGAGTTTTGAGGTGCTTTGTTGCTTGCGGTTGCGGACGACACTGCGGGCACTGGACGACGGAAATTCATGTACGAGTAGGTAGGTACTGTAGATCACTGTAGTGCTCTGCTCAAGAACAACTGTTTCTTGAATCTTGAGTGTTGTGTGTTTGCCAGCGCAGCTTCAGGTTGAAATGCATGGAAGGGACAAAAATAAAATTTGTTTGATAACTGATACACTGTGTACCAAAAGAACTTGGATCCGTATGGTCCAGTCCTGTAATTTGGCGGCATGTATAGCATGCAAAAGATTCCAAGGTCTCCAGTTTCTAGAATTCAAATAGCTGCCGAGTTCTGGTTTTCGTTTGAAAGTGTGAACAGTTGATATGGCCAGTGTTTGCTGTGTACCACTGCACTGACATGAGACTATCAGACCTCACATTTTCCGTTTTTTACTGACATGGATTTGGAGCTCACTGTTTTCGTTTTTGTTCGTTTGTTGTTTTTATACTATTGTGGACGTAGGGAAGGAAGGACACACAAGGGCTGTGCCCGAAGTCCTGAACTCGCGAATTGTTCAGAAAGAAGTCATGATGGCCTAATTTTTTTTCGAAAGGACGGCGACACATTTATCCAATCATCCTATCAAAGCAACTTCAGGATCCCTACTTTTAATTTAAATGCTTCCTCTAATTTTGAGGGTCCTGTTTTTTGAACCGTACTCCAGCAATGGCCCTCAAAATAAAGGACTCAAAATTATTTAAATTGTTAATGACATATGAGGTCTGGTTGTCATAGACTAACTCAGTTATAGGAAGTCAAGTCGGAGGGCTTCCACGGATAGTCGACCGTCGCAGGGAGGTGAGGAAGAGGTGAGAGCGCAAAATCACGGATGAGAACCGAGCTATAGTTTTTTATCTGAGCTCTCATATTTAGCTACGAAGACTTAAGTAGAGAGCCTGCTAGAGTTGCTCTTAGAAGAGAATAAAATAATTGCAGAGCATGTAAATGAAAAAGGAGAAGAAAAAACAACGAAAAAAAAAGTGATCGCTAATGAGATGCGAGGGACACCGGTTACACAGCCGATTACGTAACTTAGGGTAGCCCACTTTAGACTGTCCGCACTCATGCTCCTCTATTTTCATCCTCTATACTGTCTGGTCATCAAGATTCTCTACTCTATACTCATTTCTTCCGCATTCATCCATCCTCTATATCATCCTTTATCCACTGTGGGCCCACTTGTTACTTTATCTAAATATATCCATTAGAGATTTAGTTTTGAAAAATTAATTGTAACGAATTCAATGGTGCAATCGAAATTTAATTTGGATTTTCGGTTTGTGAGATATAACATTTTTTAGTTTGTTGTAAAAAGTAGGCCCCACCCCTAGTGCCACGCGGCAAGCAAGGAATGGTGAGAGGCGCTAAGTCGCAGGCTCTGTGCGCGGTAGCGTACATCCTCTGCCCCCGGCAAATATGACGGACGAGAGACGATTATGGAGTATACGGTACAACGATCGCGTACCCGCTGCAGAGTTTTTTACGCTAAAAGCGTCCTGCAGGAAGTTTCAGCGGAAGCCGCTGCAGTTAGTCTTATTAACTCTTTCCACGTTACATCGAATGTTTGAACTCTAATAAGAAGCGTGTGATGAATTTATCAAGTCTAATTAATTTATAATTTGATAATATGAGGCTACAATAAACATGTGATAATCATGAAATAATTAGGTTTAATAAATTCATCTCGTAAATTAGTTGTGACTTATATAATTAATTTTATAATTAGCTCATGTTTAGGCATTATAATTGATATCCAAACGTTCGATGTGATCTGGATTAAAATGTAGTCCAAGGATCCAAACACCCACTTACCTTGGGACAACAATAGGAACGACCAAGATAGCTAGCCAGAGAGCTCCCAAAGCAACTAAAACACACATTAGGTTGTACTTTAGGTACAAAGGCCCAATTGTGCAGTTTGATGTCTTCCATGATCATGAAAGTCAAGTGAAGCCTTTTGCATCCTGGTATTTTGGGAGGTTACACTTTTGCTAATGTTCATAGAGACTATGCAATTCGTTAACCTTTTGCAATTCTTGCAAGCGAGCCAAGGTAAAAGTATCGTGCAAGTCCTTCGACGCAAGGATGTGACGTACTGCCTCAAACTCTAGGTCGATACTCGATACCGAGTATACATGTCAATTCAGCCTCAGATCGAATGTATAATGCAAACTCTATTATAAAGTTTAAGCTTATTTATTAAATCAAAGATATCATAGACGGAGTCTAAATAAGACTTAAAGTCTTAAATTATGTTTAGATGTAGGGATAATTTTTTTTATGTCACATCGGATGTTACGACACTAATTCAGTCTATTTAAAATAGATTAATTATAAAACTAATTACACCGCCGCACAGTATTTAACAAGATGAAACTATTAAACTTAATTAATCTGTTATTAGCACATGCTTACTGTAGCATCACATTGTCAAATCATAGACTAATTAGGCTCAATAGATTTGTATAGGTTACACTGCAAATCCATTGCCATTTTTTAACGATTGGATTTTATGTTTGTGGAAATAAGATTTGAGTAAGCAAAACCCAACGGTTATATACTTGTTGCCATGTGTAGATATGGACAGAGAGCACCATAACTGCTGATGTATAGCATGTGGGTGCCAGTGCATGGCATGTCAATCAAAAATTGAGTCAGAGGCGTTTAGCTGTGGGCGGTCTCACTCACATCATTCAAAAATTGAGTTCTCAATTACCAACCAGCCGGCACTATTTTAAGTCAAACTACTTAGCTATAATTAACAATATCTATAAATATTGTCTTAGATAAAAATCGTTATACCTTATAAAAGTAACTTTTATAACGAATTTAATAATAAACATCTTTGCTAGACTTATGCTCCCAGTCTCCGTTTCAATCCGTATAATTTTTTCATACTGATGGCTAGTGTTATCATAGTTTTAAATAGCACTATAGCTGCCGGAGAGAGACAACCCGCTAAGCTATTGTCATTTTTATCGCTATGTCTTTTACGACCGTTATATTGCGTTATAGTGCCGCTAAATTGCTTAGTGTAGCTTTTAAACAATGTCGCTTTGTTAATTTTAGCTATAATAGTAACAATCTAGTTATTATTTACTAATATTTTGTTCTAAAGTTAGTATTTTGGAAAATTCAACTCTTTAATTTTATGAATCATGCTCTAGTATCATATTGAATTATGTTTTCTACGTTCCTAGAATCCTGAAAATATATTTATGTTTATCAAATTTTATGAATATCATGTTTTAGTGAATCAATTACTCGTATTTACTATGGTTTTCTTATAAACTGCTATCTGCCATAACTCTGTTATAGCTGCGTTATAGCCATATAGCCTCTAGAAAAAAGATATCGTTATTTTTTATAACCCGCTATTTAAAACTATAAGTTTATGCTTAGGTTTCTTCGGTCTTTGCTCCGTACTACAGTACCACAGAAGCTGCAGCCAGAGCCAGAAGGAGCCACAAATTGTGTTTTATCCATGCTCTGCATTCATTTTACATTACAGGAAGAAAAAAAAAACAACTCATACGAATAGTGATGTTATAGTTTCTATTATAGGAGGAGCCGTAGTTGTAAGAAACTGCACCAAACAGGTGCTTGATAAGGGTTAATTTAGCACAAATAAAAAACGAACCAACTATATTGTGACGGATTGTAATCTAAAATAAAGATTGCAAAACGTCAACCAACCAAACACATCTAACTTAGAAGGTAGTGCAAAAATCAACATTGGATTTAATGAAAACGATTTTGATATTATACATGTTTGTATTTCTCTGTAGACTTGGACAATGTGGGATTATACTTGTTTGAACCAACTATTTTGATATTATACATGTTTGGAAAATGGTAAAGTTTTTTTTACGAGAAAATGGTAAAGTTAAATTAAACTACAATTGACTTTTGGGCCTCGACCGAAATCGGAATCTCACGATAGTTTAAGAGAAAAATGGACTTCGAAGAAAAAGGATGGCTCGTCGACTCCCACAAAGGAAAACTACCGATGGCAGCCGCGGCCCGCGCAGCTGGCAGTTAACCGCTCGGAAGTCGCCGCGACGAGGTGCTGGATTTTGACTTGCTATCAGAAATCGGAGCGAACCAAAGCTGCCGCAAAACCTCTCGCCCGCGGCATCGCGTCGGCCGCCGCCGCCGCCGACACTTTGCCGCGTGCCTCGCGCCCCTGCGCCGTCGATGCGAACAGCGACGCACGCCAGATCCGAGCTTCTCTAGGACCTTCGGCTGTCGCCGTCCCATGGGGGACTGCGTCGTAGAGGACGGCCACGGGCACCACCGCTCGGAGGCGGTGGAGGGCGCGGTTCCGTTGACGGTAGCCGTGGAGGTCGATGAGCGGGCGGGAGAGTCGCGGGAGGAGGGTGGCGGGCAGCGGAAGAAAGTGGGCGGGATCCGAAGGGAGCCGTCGTTCTCGCGGTGGTGCAGGGACCCCTCTGTGGCCGCAGCCTCCGGCTCCAATACCGCCGCTGCTGCGGCGACCAGCGACAGCGACGACTCAGAGGAGTTCGAGCTGCCGCTCCTGCCATCCTCCTCGGGCGGCGGCAGCTCACCGATGGACATTGAAGCGGGGGCGACGGCGAGATCTGATGATCTGCCGATCTCACCGAGGTTGCTTGCGAAGGTCATCGGGTTGATAGCGTGTTGGTACACGCTGAGCACATGCTTGACGCTGTAAGTAACACGTATTGTTCGTTAATTCTGTCGTGCGGATTTTCCGGCTACGTTTCTGTGCGGATGTGTTTGTTGCTAGTGTTCATTCCGTGCGCGTGCGCATGTGGTCAGGTACAACAAGGAGATGCTGGGGAAGCACATGTGGAAGTTCCCGGCTCCATTCCTGATGAACACAGTGCATTTCACGATGCAGGCCGTGGCGTCCAAGGCCATCGTGTGGTTCCAGCAACGCGGCCTGGAGGGAGGGCCAAGTAAAATGTCGTGGAAGGATTACTGTTTACGAGGTGGGTTTCTGGGTGATGTGCTGTTTCTAATGTTGTTCAGATGTCTACTATAGTCGGGTGAGTATCAGTTTCACATATAGTGCGAAATGTCATGTGAATTGGATAGCTCAGTGCTCCATAATTAGCAAAACCAACTTTGGCTATTCTGGACTAGCGGTGGATGTGGATAGGATTGTCAAACACAGTATAACTAGCATCAGGGAAGCATAGTCAAAATTAGGTCTTTTGGTGTAAGGTAAAAGCATTGAGCATGGAGGAAATTAAGCGTTTTTGTGTGAAACAACCATGAGGCCAAATGCGTATACAGAACAACCTATACGGAGTATGGTAGATTAACGAAGGACGGACAATCATTTGTGGTGTTGTTTCTTTTAAATGGTAATCTCACCCATTCTCCCACTTGGGGATCAAACCCTGGTTACGGGTAGCGCACTCTCTCTCACATTTACCACCACAATGTGAATCAAAACTGCTACAGAGCCATATGAGCTCAAAAAGAGAGTTGGTTGCCACCTTCCTTCTTTGTATCTCTGTTATTACATTTCAGTAAATTGGTACCATGGCCTGTGATCTAGAAAACACTTCTCACTCGATTTAATAAAAAAAGTTAGTAAAAATTAGTACAATTCTGTCTTCCTGTTTACTCATTTGTTTGTATTTTGTTGTTTCAGTTGCAATAAATAGTAAGTTCAATATTTACTCTAATTTGTATATATAACAATTCCAGTATTGGTTCTGCAGTTGTCCCAACAGCTTTGGCTACTGCTCTTGATATAAATCTGAGCAACATTTCACTTGTTTTCATTACTGTGACATTTGCTACAATGGTATAATTCTTTCTAAAATGATCATTATTTGTTCTGTCTACTAGTTAGTATTTGAGCTTCTAATTCACACTCTTAAATTCTTTGCAGTGCAAATCTGCTTCTCCAATTTTCATTCTTCTGTTTGCTTTTATGTTCAGGTACTTTGCTTGGTACTCTGTCTTTAGTTGTACGGGCCTTATTGTCTTCAGTTTTAGCAGCTTCCCATCTTCATTGAATCTACTTATGTTTTTCATCTGTTACTTGTTGTCTTTTCATGTTCTTTTGCTATGCTTTGTATCAATTTTCTTGTCACAAGCTGAAGTTTGCCTTCTTTGTTTGGAAGGCTTGAGAAACCGAGCTTTAGCCTTCTTGGAATCATGCTGGTTGTTTCATTTGGAGTTCTACTAACAGGTAACACATGCTTACATTAATGTATTCAGGGTTAAGACAATACCCTTCCAACTAGTGTGTTACTAAATTATAGGGTTGGTAGTATAATCTGTGGATTATTGTTGCATTTTACTAATCCTCAGCTTCATGCAGCTAACCTTTTTTTTCTGAAAGTTATCTTATCAGCTTACTGTTGCATCTTAATTCTTAACTTCACACCACTTACATATTTCCTGTTATCTTATCATCTTTGACCATGGCCTAATTTTGTATCTTGCAGTTGCTAAAGAGACAGAGTTTAATCTGTGGGGATTTATATTTATTATGCTTGCTGCTGTTATGGCTGGTTTTCGCTGGTCCATGACTCAGATTCTTCTCCAGGTTTACTATTGTATAATGCTTTTGCAATTTTCTTATTTTTGTACTTCTTAAATACTGTGCTCGGACAGGATTCCTAGTGCTGTTCACTTCGTATATCTGTAGTTTTATTTTCATTTCATTCCTGTCGTGACTGAACTTTTGTCTCTCTTTTTTTATGTCTTCCAAAATTCCTGAAGAAAGAGGAATACGGTAAGCTTTCTATCTTAGCATTTTACTCACAGATAGGAACATTATTACACCTTTCATCCGCGTGATGGCATCGGCCACACATGGTTAGTCCTGCTTGAAAAGCCATTTGCTTAGGAGACACTTATTATGAACATCTAAGTTTAAGACACCCAACAACCCTTGATCTTTTGGTGTACAAACTACCTCCCATTTAGTTAATCTATATTTCTTCTTCTGTTCATCACTCTGCCAAAAAAACCATGGCCTGAAATAGTCCAGTTTTTTCAGAACTCCTTTAGGTAAATCAAAAAAGGACAACATGAACATGGGGAGACTGCTTAAAACAGAATTAAGCAGGACTAGCCTCCCGCCTACTGATAACATCTTACTTCTCCAACAATTCATCCTCTTTTCAAAACGTTCTTCAACATGTTTCCAATCCTTATTCATAAGCTTTCTATGATGCATAGGAATACCCAAATACCTAAATGGAAACAAACCCAAGTCACACACAAAAAATTGTGCAAAGTCTATTTGGGTCGCTTTGGCTGATCCGTAGCAAAACAATTCACTCTTATGGAAATTTATCTTTAGTCCCAATAGCTGCTCAAAAGCACAAAGCAAAAGCTTCATGTTTTTGGCTCTCTCCGGGTCATTATCCATAAAGATGACAGTATCATACCAGCTGTTCTGTGAATACATTGCATTAGAGTCTATACCACTATGTTCTGAAATATTAAAATGCAGCTTATTCTACTGAGCCAATCAACATGTTAAATGACAGCTTCACAATCACCATTATTTTATTTTATTTTATTTTTCCATGCAGGATTAAAGAATCCTTTTACCTTGATGAGCCATGTTACCCCCGTGATGGCAATAGTAACAGCAATTATTTCCGTTGTGATGGATCCATGGCACGACTTCAGAGCAAGTAACTTTTTTGATAGTTCTGCTCACATAATAAGAAGCAGCTTGTTGCTGTTTCTAGGTGGCGCTTTGGCCTTTTTCATGGTATGTATCGTGTTCTCCTATTGGGGGAATAAATATTAAACATAACAACTACCTCCTCATTGTCGAAGTACGAGTCCATTGTTTCAGAATTGTTGTCCATTAAGGAAATCAGGAGTGTAGTATTGCTATTTTTATAGTTTAGGTTAAAGTGTTTAAACACATCATGTAATACGTGAAGCATTCTTGATTCTGTTAACTATTATTTAGACTGTCTCATTGCGTGCATGATGACACCATGAGCTAGTTGGACAACTATTGAGGGAGTTTGTTTTTTCAATTCCACCGCAATACTTGTTAGAAGTCCTCTTTCTGGAGTCTACTATTGATTTATTATTAAGGCATGAATGTGCATATCCCGGATTATTCTTTTAAAAGGTTTTATGACAGATCTGTTCACTTGCAGGTTTTGACAGAATATGTCCTTGTTTCTGTGACTAGTGCTGTAACAGTGACTGTAGCAGGAATTGTTAAGGAAGCTGTCACTATTCTGGTATAACTAAAGTTTGATTTTCCTTTCCATGTTAGTTTATTCAAAATTATCTATGCTAGTTCATTCATGTGATCGTGACCCTACAATAACAAAATGCAGGTTGCTGTGCTATTCTTTAATGATCCATTTACATGGTTAAAGGCGCTTGGGCTGGCAATAATAATATTTGGTGTCAGTCTATTCAATATTTACAAGTGAGTTGAGATCTTCATATTTCATTCCATGTTATTATTGTTACAGATCCACAATTGGTAATTCAACTCACAAATTTCAAATTTGAATCTTTAAATAGGAAGCATGTATTTATTTCTAATGCATGGAAAATATTGACTAACATTTGTTTGTGCTTCGTGATGAAGGTATAAAAGGTTGAAAAAAGGGCATCACAATGAAGATGCTGGGACAGTTATCCAATCTTCCAACGGGACTTCAAAATACGTTATCCTTGACGATGATACTGAAGCTCAAGATGATACAGGCTGACCTGAATGTGGTAGGTAAGGTCAAAAGAATATGAGGGATATAATTTTTGTTCAGATAAGATTTTTTCTTGGCAGTTTCTCGATTTTTTCAAGTGGTTTAACGGTTCAATTCATGCTTTTTCAGAATGCAGGGTATTATATGCACAGGCGTTTCCAGAGAAGCAAGATCATCTGTGCCTGCATAGCCTTGCTTTCACAGGCTAACTGATTTCATATTTTTTGAGTTCATCAATCGCTCTGGTCAGCCATGCACAAGCATGACGCTTGCAGCCATGTGGCAAGTTGGGAAGACTACACGCTCATACACGGAACATACAGCCTGGTATCAGTACAGATGTTTTGTCCTATCATTCAAAACAAAGAATTGTGCATATATCTGAATGACACTTTCTGCAGTATGTCCACTAAGAAAAAGTTCATCAAGTGCAATTAGAAATACAGCTGACACTAACTTTCAAAACAAAGAATTGTGCATATATCTGAACGAGACTTTCTGCAGTATGTGCACTAAGAAAAAGTTCCATCAATTGCAATTAGAAATACAGCTGACACACTATTAACTTTCTGGAAGAGAAGAGGGCTCAATTTTGTAGTGCATTCTGAATGTTGAAGAGAGATTCAGCATCGGAACATTCTTTTCTTTCTTTCTTTCTTTCTTTCTTTCTTTCTTTCTTTCTTTCTTTCTTATTTTTAGATGAAAATAAACGCTCTTATATGTAATGTTGTCATTATGGGAATGTATACTGTTTGACATACAAGCACCGCAAGTTGAAGTTCTTCCCATCTTAGACCTTATTTTGGAGAGGGTTCTCTTGTACTTCTATCCTGAGAGCACAATGTCAAGTCGGCCCCGGTCCATCTCAATTTACTTTTGTACATTTTGAGCAGCTCATTATAGTTCTCATGTCAGCCGATTAGCACATCTTGGCCTTTGACTTCATCCGCATCTCCTAAAGGCTGATGCCTAGTTCTACGAATGATACGAAGCCCGATCCTTTCGTTGTCCATGGCAGCGGCGAATGTAGAATACGATAGTTAACCATTCTCCAGAACAGTATGGACAGTCGAACTAATAATGATTACAACTTAAGATCCCAGGTCAAATACAATCACCTTGTACTACACGTGCATCTACACGGCTTGCTGTAGCAGCAGCAGAGGGCAAGCGCTTGGCTGCACAACGTCCGTTCATGCGAAGCAGAGCTAGTCCAGGGAGTAGCAGAGATTCTTGAAGCCGTCCATGTGGCGGCTGAAGAGAGGAACGTAGGCGTCGATGCTCCCGTCGCCGAAGTAGGACGGCAGGAGGATGAGGAGGCCCTCCACCGGCAGGTAGCTGGGCATGAAGAAGAAGGGCCGTCCGCCACCGAAGTCTAGCTCGTAGAACGGCATCCGCAGCCAGCTGTCGACCTCGATGTCCGGGCTGAGCACCGTCTCCGCGCCATCGGCCGTCGGCACGAGCCGCTCCTCCTCCACGGCGCCGGAGCTAACGAAGTCCACGAATGACCGGAAGTAGCTCTCGTTCACCCGGGCAAGCCCCCGGTTGATGAGCTCCAGCGCGTGGTGCAGCGGCCTCGTGACCAGGTCCCGCGCCGGGGCCGTGGGCCGCGCCCACAGCACGACGTTGCCCGTGTAGCCGTCCGGCACCTGCGGGCTCATCCTCACCCGCCCGTCCACGGCGATGCACACGCTGGTCGACACGCCCGCGCCGATCCCGCGCGCCGCCGTGATGCACCGCCACAGGTGCGCCACCACGCACCGCAGCGTGCTGCACGGGCGGTGGTGCTGCGTGCCCGGGCCCGGCGTCGGCGACGCCTGGGACTTGAGCTTGGATATGAACTCCCGGCTGAAGTGGACCTTGTGCACCACCACCTCGTCGTCGCCGTCGTCGCTGACGACCGCCGACTTCTTCACGTGGAGGGGCGGCTGCCTGAACTCGACGCCGCGGTGCTCGAACTCCACCAGCGGCGGGTCGCGGGGCGCGAAGAAGGACGCGCGGTCGTGGACCGGGGCGGGGTCGACGGCGGCGCCGCGCGTGGCCTGGCTCCACGCCACGAAGAAGTTGCTGGTGGCGCGGCCGTCCGAGACGAGGTGGTGCGCGGTGAAGCCCACGGCGACGGAGCCGCACGCGAAGCGCGTGACCTGGACGAGCATCAGCTCCTCGGCGCCGTCGCTGCTCGGGTGCAGGGTCGTCACCTCCCTGGTGGGCCTCAGCGGCAGGACGCTGTGGAGCGTGACGTCGTCGGCCGTGGCCTCGACGAACCGCGCGCCCTCGTCGGTGAGCAGGATGGCGCGGTTGCCGCCGCCGTCCACGCCGAGCCGCCCCGCCCACTCCCGGTACCCCGCCAGCGCCCTGGCCAGGCCGGCCTCGAGCTCGGCGTTGGGCGGCATCGGCGGGCGGAACACGTAGATGACGGAGACGTACGTGTCGAAGTTCACCCTGTCGAACACCGACAGTGGCACCGCGTCATCGGCGGCGGTGGCGACGGCACTGCCCCCAGCGACACCGTCGTTGCCGTAGTCAGGCTTGACGGCCTTGGACGAGTGCACTGTGATATTCATTTAGAGCGAGCTCGATCAGCTACCAGATCAGAATCTACGTATGCAACAAGTGTACACAACAATTAGTCAAGTGCATGCATGCGGGTATTCGAGCGATCGTTTGACACTCTGCGGCACGAGTTGTTGGCGCCCACCAGTGCGTGCAATATATAGAGAAGAGTAGTGAGCGAGGTCGAGGGAGGATCGGCACGAGGCTCCAGCTCATGCACGAGGGAGAGAGCGATGCAACGCAGCGCAGTAGGTGAGCACATTTGAATGTCGCGGCAGGTCAAACCGACGATTTTTGGCGGCAGGAACGCATACATTTCTGCGTGATGTGATGTGATGCAAGCTGCTGCAGGTGGTTGGTGAGCGGAGGAACGGGACGCCGCGTTCAAACCCCACTACGGTTGGATGGAACTGAAACTGGAATAGTAGAACTTCCTTGTTCATAAAAAAGACCCTAACTCTAGCTTTGAATCTAGACAAAGCGCTCGGGCAGATACAAAGCTAGGTCGAAGGTAGATGCTTCCGTGGCAGTGTGGATATGCGGTCTTGTTAATGCCACGGTTGACATTATATTTCGATGGCGATGCGTGGCATAAACAAGGGCGGGATGATAGGAGCAGGTAAGTAAGATTGGAGTTCGCCTATGCAGACGCAGACAGTAATACGAAACAGAGCTCCAATTTGTGTTTGTTTAACTAGAGGATAAGCTGGAATGATCAAGAAGGTTTTGTTGTTTTCCGGAGCTGGATGGCTACCTGTAACCTTGACGCCGACCCATTTCAACCAGCGCTGGTCGTGAATTCTTACATGTGTTGTGTGTGTGGCGTCTCGACTGATTAATAAAAGGCTTTCTAGTAGTGACACACAACCAATTTCCGGTCGGTCAAGTGCAGCTCAACTCGTTGAGTTCGTTGCGCTAGAATCGGCTCATCCAGATTTAAGTCCATGATTTGATATAGGTGTTTGTATTTTTCTAAATTTATTCTAAAATTTTATGGCGCTATTGTTTTAGTGGTAGGTGACATATCCGTCGACAGCGAGATATCTACGATAACTTTGACAATCTTAAAATTTTGCCGATCCAAATGGTTTTTTAGAATGCTTATAGAAATAGGGGGTGCGCAGGTTTGTTTTAGGAGTGATATACGTTCGTATACGTGAACACGTCTACGTCACTAACTAAGTATCCGAAAAAATGAAAGCAAATTGTACATGCATGCTTGAAGTGCCTTTGGAAGGGTCAAATTCCAAGAATAATCCACATATGACGATTTCCTTCTTCCAGCAGCGTGTGCCGTCGTCTCCATTTCCAAACCCATGCTCTCTGTTAGTACTATAGTACAAAAAAGTCGAAAATGGACATGCTATTGGACGCCGGCTCATGGCGCAGTTGCTGGTTACATCCATATTTGCCTCGTGACTAGCTCTTCTAGTTTTGTTTTTTTTTAAAATAATTATGAAAACGTTTTTTTATTTCACCTATTTTGAAAAACTGAAAGCCAAAAGCCAAAAACAGGATCAAAACAACTTTTGAAAATGTACTACGGAAAAACTTCAGCTTCTGCAAAAGCCACCTCCAGCAGCACCCCTTTGGCTGGGCTTTTAGCTTTTGAGGCCAAAAGCCAAACCAAAAGCCCAACCAAACATGGCCTCAGTCCACTTCTCTCCTTGTTCTCGGACTCTCTGGTATTAGGGATTAGGGTCGTCGTAGGTAACTGTTCGTAGGTAAGTGACCAAACCCGGAACAGTCAGATATGCCGGCTCACAGAGGTCTTTGCTCCACTGGCATTTTCTCTCGTTGCTTTTTTTGGCGATCTGATTTATACCTGTATTTCATTAAGAAAAAAAGAATATGTTACACGTTCATGCAGACTTATTGTTGTTATTCCATCCATTCAAAAATAATTATTGTTTTAGTTTTACCATAAGCCAAAGTTATATTATTTGATCGAGTTTGTTGGAAAAAAACTATTATCTACAACAGCTCATAAATGCACTACCAAAATTGTGATGTTGCAGCTCCCAATTACACCATCTTGAGGCTCATTTGACCCACTGCATACAAAATATTACTTACTTCTTCCGTATCGCTTTTAGATGACGTTTTGGACAAAGTTTGAGTCAAATACTAAAAATATAAATCATGAATAAATTTTAAATTATTGAGTTTAGAGATGTAAAAACCATATAAATAAATTTGTCTTGAAAAGTACTTTCATAAAAGCGATGTAAGAAACTCCCTCTGTATATGTCCTAGACAAGTTAAATTATTGATTTGCATAAAAATAACAATTTAGAAGTAAGCAAGTTTTCTCACTTATTGACATTTGACTACGGAAAGTTTGTTCATTTTGGTTCCAGGTAGACAATTTATGCGGTATTTGTATGATGAAATTCATGTTGTTTATTTGAGCAAGCATGAAGCTTTATGTTGAACAAGTCACCCTTTGGACTAGAATTTGATAGTGCATTTGATAATTTGCACATTTTACAAAATTTATCTTGGCCAACATGGATTATTTGTTTGCTATCTCTCGGACATATGAAGGAGTTGAGACTTATCCCAGTATGTTATATTTATGGTTGGTGTTTCATTTGTTCTTTTGTTAAAGATATTTCTTCAAAAGATTTACATAAAGAGTTGTGATGGGTTGTAGTCTTATTATGGCCATATTTGGGACTGGTTGAGCATAACATTATTGGTGGTGGTGATAGTAATTTAAGGTGAAAATTTGTTGAAGCCGTTGGAAATTCCTATTCTAGTAATATTTAATGTTTGTCATTGCAAGGTCATTTGATACTTTTGGGGTTCTTTTTAGCAAAGTTGGCAGTTTGAGGTGGATGACACATTTGGTACTCTTTGTTGTCTTCTAATGCTTGAGTAAGCCTTGACAGTGCTGCCATGTTCAGTTAGTGTGTTTGTTTGTATCTTGAGTCACTATTGGTTGAGATTTTGGTTCTATTTGTTAGAATCATTTGTGTGCATGGATTGTGGTTGGCACTTTCGAGCCTATCTTTGGCTTTCGGTTTGTTGGGCAATTGCTTGACATGCAGAGTTGTCTGGTATGTCCTTTATCAGAAGCAGGAAGTTAATTGGCAATACTCGCTCTTAGTTTGTTGCTAGTTGTTGCACCGAAGAAATTTGATCAGTGTGCCTCGTAGTTCATTGAAATTTTTTGAACAACCTCAGTTGCTTATACTTCATGTCCTCTTGTATTTGTGGTTTGGTATAGTGTGATATGATTGAATATAGTTGTGGAGTATCTCAACGCTAAATATTTGAGTTGCTTATATTCAGTTGGCCTTGTGCATGTGTGACACATATTCATTACTTAGTGACAACCTTGCTATTCTAGTACATGTTGCTTCTATTCAGTCAACCAAAAGTATTTGAGAAGCACTCATTAGTTGAGACAGTCTTGACATTATGGTATGAATTGCTTCTATTGATCTATCCTTGTAAATTTGAGAGGCATCTCTTTGGATCATGGCAATCTCAGTGTTCAGAAAAGTGTTCAAACACGTAACTTAGACATTTTCTCGAAGTCATCATCAAAGCTCTGGAGATTATTTGACAAACACTCTCGGACAATCTAATTGTTACAAAAAGTCCTAGTTAAAATCTTGTTCCTGTATGGTTCAGGTTCGGTGCTTTTGTAGTATCCTATCTCCGCATCATCGGGTGACTACACTAATTTTTTTTAGTCCCAATATTGATTCGTGTGCATTCGTTCGATGCATTTATTTTTATTCATTTTGAACTCATCCAATTATTCGCTTTGATTGTCGTAACTTAAAATATGTGTGCAGTTTGGATCCCGTTCTTTGAGTGTCTTTGCTTGAAATTAGTTCTTCCTTTTAGCACACTCAGACACAATCGAACATATTTTTTATAAGTTAACCGGAGGAGGATCTGCCACCTAGATCTTATATTGATTGGTTGGCTCTCAAAGCCAAACATTGAAAGTACATAGTTTCAGAAACTACAATAACAATAAAAGGTTTACATTGCAAAGTAAAACGGAGCACCAAACATCCACAAACTCTTTGTCTCCCTTCAACAACCTAGCCTTCCACAAGCAGGCTTCAGACTTGTAGGCTGCCTGCAATCATTCTTAAAAATGGTATTGTTTCTCATGTTCCAAATGTGCCAACAACATAGTAGAAGGAATGTTCCGAAGTGTTTGCCTGGTACATGGATTGGTGGTGCAATGTCTTGCACCTTTTGAACTATCCAATCAATGCCGATCTGAATTTGGATAGCATCCCAGAACTATTTTGCAGATGCACAGTCAAAGATCACATGAGTTGGTGTTTCTTCTGCTGCATGATAGACATCACATAACACATTGTCCACAATTCCTTTCCTAATCAGATTGGCCTTGCACTGGATTCTTCCTGGTGATAGCATCCTTGCGAAGCATTTAACTCTTGGTGGCGCCTTGTTGTTCCATGCAAGTTTTGCCCAAGGGTCTAGACTTGAATTGACTGTTTTCAGTGTCTTATGGAGGATGAAGGTGTTCAGACCGCCATTCTTCTTGAATGGTTGTCTCTGACGTTGATCCTTGGTTTCCCCCAGCTCTATCTAACATATTTCTCTTATGAGCTTTTTCAAGTTGACATCCTAAGTTACTAACTCAACCATCCAAGCCTTTTAACCTCTGTTTTTAAGTCTAAAAGATTTCAAATAAGCATGTTGAGTTTGTCTTGGTTTTCCGACACAATGCTTAACAAATGCTCATTATATTTCTAATCGTTGTATGTATCACCATCTCGCCAAAACATATATATGTGTTGATTGCACTCAACAATCTGTACTCCTTTGAGTGCCTTCTAAAGATTGTGTCATCAAATCCCAAGATCAACAAAGTCATCATGTATGTCTCATTGTCGATCTAGAGAGTCGTTATTTCAAATATATATATTTTTTAAAAAATACTCAACACTTGTATCAAGTCTAGGACAATCTTGATGGACGTAAATAGATTGTACCATAAGAGCATCTCCAAGAGATTTTGTAAAATAGATCTCTAAAAACTATAATTTAGAGGATCTCTAAAATGGATAGCTCATCAAATTAATGAAATACTACAACAGCTTCTTTAATCCACTGTCCAATCCAAATTTCTAATGGCCCACGTCATACTAGATCCGTTTATATCTACGACATCATGCACGGGAAAGAACAAGAACTTGTGCAAGAAGGTGCATGCATGCACGAAACTAGATGGAAGAAAGGCGAATAGCGAGCGTCGCACGCTCGTTAATTCTGCCGAATTACGACCGAGAATCATGGAATAGAGCGCTCACGATTTTATTAGAAAACCATGTAGCGAAGCTGTTGGACATAGTTTTTCCGAGCAAAATCTCTAAACCAAATGTCATGGGAGCATATACAGAGTCTCTTGGAGATGCTCTAAACAAGCGAACAAACTCCATTTGCTATATTTACATGTCATATTATAAGCGTTGTTATGCGTAGTTGCGTAAAGTAGTGTGATGGTGTCTTACCAATATTTTCCTTGATGCCTGACGTCTATCATCAATAATCTGTGTTGTTTCGAGACCGAGACCCCGAAACAGCAGGTTGTTGCGCGAGCGAATGCACAGAACGAAAGTGGAAGCAAACACAGTAAAAGAGGGAATCAAGGTCAAGTGAACAGTGTTCTCCCCCCTCTACGGGAAGCTGGGAGCTTTTTATATTAACCCAGATCAGTTTGAAAGTACAAGAATGCCCTTCCAACCACTCAGCTATAATTACAACGATACCCTGCTCAACTACTCTGTGGCCGTACGCCGTCTCTTCCGGCGCGGGGGGCATCATCGTAACTTCGCCCTCAGACGGGCCCAGCGTCCCCCGGCTCCTTTTCCTGACCGGTGGGCCCGCTTCCTTTGACCCAGGCCTCCGGCGACCTGCGAAAGCCTATGAAAAACCAAAATCATCAAAGACGAAAACCCCCGCCAGGAATGTCGGACTCCTTTCGCACGAATGCCTACTTTCGCATGAAAACCCCGCCATTCTCCGGTCCTACGAGCCGAATCGCGTGCTTCCGCGTGAAAGCTTCCTTTCGCACGAAAGCTCCGACTTCTCTCTGTCCGCGAGCCGAAACGCGTGCTTCCGCGCGAAAGCTTCCTTTCGCACGAAAGCTCCGCCTTCTCTCGGTCCGCGAGCCGAAACGCGTGCTTCCGCGCGAAAGCTTCCTTTCGCACGAAAGCTCCGCCTTCTCTCGGTCCGCGAGCCAAAACGCGTGCTTCCGCGCGAATGCTTCCTTTCGCACGAAAGCTCTGCCTTCCCTCGGTCTGCGAGCCGAAACGCGTGCTTCCGCGCGAAAGCTTCCTTTCGCACGAAAGCTCTGTCACTCTTCCGCCTTGCGGAGCCAAAGGCAAGCGCGTGCTCCCGCGCGAATGCGCGCATCCGCACGAAAGCTCCGTCATCCTTTGGTATTGCGGGTTGGAGGCGCCTGCGGCCTGGGTACCATCCCAACAATAGCCCCTTACGGTCGGATCTATAAGCTTACTAAATTCGAACGTGTCCTTTCGCTAGGCGCCTACGCCCGCCTAAAAAACCTTGGTTTCGTTTTCGAAGCAAAGTTTTTTTTTGGCGCCGGGACATCTTGTCATCCCTGACACCGTGTTACGTCTGTGAAGCTGTTGCGATGCTTCGTTATCCGTGCACAGGTGTCTTTTTTGTTTTCCTTGAAAACCGTGTACCGTAAAGGGATGCCTTTGCGACGCTTCGAATCCCGTGCCTAGGCGTCTTTTCGTTTTCCTCGAGAACCGTGTCCTGGTTGTTTGTATATAAACGTGGGGGCTTTGGGTGAGGAGGCCACTTGGCCAGTTGACGCATTCCCGTGCCCGTCGCCTCTCTCGCGAAGCCTCACGTCATTCGCTTTTGGCGAAAGCTGCTGGTGTCTGCTTCGACCATTCGCTGGGCGACCGTGGTGCGTAACTCTCTGTTGCCTTTGTTTGCTTTCGGCTTATTTCATTTTTTGAATATGTGATGCTATCGCCGTTATTTTCTTTTTCTTCTTTTTGTATGCTTGCGTTGTTCATTCGTCTTTCGCGCCATGTTATATGGCGTCGTCCGATTCCTCGTCGACTTCGAGCTCTAGCGAAAGCAGTGGCGCCTCTGAGTCCTCCCGCCGCGAGAGTAGCGCTGATGTTTCGATTGGATCCGGGGAAGCTCCGCGGATAGCAAGTCACATCTCTTCCATTATATGGCCCCGAGAATGCCAATATTAGCACGAATCGTACGGAAATGTAACTCGGTATTCAAACAACTATTCAAAGTTCCTAGAGCTCCTTGTACAGCTTGTTGGAAAACCCGTTGTCAGACCTGATTCATCGCCCTTTGTTTTTCAAAATAAAGGGTTTCGTTTTTAGACTTTTCTAATTGTTCCAAACTAATAGAAGTAGCATTAATCAAATTTTCTTTTTCTCGTTCTATTTCAGAGTATCCATTCATTCGATACTCATCTGCTTCTAGTTCGACTTTCTGTAATCGAGCGGGAGCTTGTCTGATGACGGAGATTCCTGTGTGGTTTCGGTTCCGACAGACTGTTCCTTTTTTCTCGGCACCTCGCGAATGACAGCCGCTGGTTTGCAAGCATTGGCTGACAAAGGGCCCCTAAGGAAAGACCATTTGGCGAATTGCCGGGTCCCTGGAGACGAAGAGGTGCCGATTCCACGACCCAACGAGGCGATTGTTTTTCGCGACTATTTCGCCGCCGGTTTGGACTTTCCACTTGAAGAGTTCGTCTCGGACGTCCTTTCGGGGTTCGAGGTGCAACTTCACCAGCTGACACCGAACGCTTTCGTCAGGCTCGGTGTATTCGCACAAGCTATGAAAATGCTTGGTTGTAAACCGCGAGCGGATGTTTTCGTGCGGTTTTATGATATCCACCGTCGACCGACGAAAGTGAACGACCCCTACCTGGGAGGTAAACTGCCCAGCGAAATTGGGTGCATCAACTTTGTTCCGCGAAAGACTCGAGGCAGCGTTTCCATTTCGCTTACCTACCGAAACAAGTGGCCAGAGTGGAAACGCTCCTGGTTCTACTATCGCGTTTGCTCGGACGAAACTGTCGCCGCTTGAAAGCCCTAGTTTGGTTTTGGTTAATTGATTAAACCTATTTGGTCTAATCCTATTGCTAAGCATGTGTGTAGCTTATAAGAGAGGATTGTGACCAAGCCAAGTGGTGGAGCTAGCAAGGTGGCAACCATGGAGGATGGTGATGGCCACACGCACTCAACTGATCAAGTGCTCTACCCTTGGTGAATTGCAAGAAGAAGAGAAGAGATAGAGCAAAGAGGCCCGAAGGCAAAGGTATAACCTATAGGGCTCTTTGTTTTTGTGATCAAGACACTTAGCGAGTGTGATCACATTTAGGATAGATAGCCGTACTATTAAGAGGAGATTATTCACGGCTTATGCGGTGTTCAAGTGCCACTAGGTGTTCTCTAACATATCGATGCTATAGACCTAGTGAGTGACTACCTAAACCCTTGGTAAATGCTTTGAAAAATGCTAACACACGTGCACAAGTGGTGAAACACTTTGGTGTTGGCACATGGGAGCAAGGGTAGAAGTTAGAGATGAAAAGCTGTCATGTTAGGGGCATCGGACGCTGGCGTCGCTAGCATCGGACGCTGGCCGAGCGTCCGATGGCAAACCCTAACTGCTGTCAGAAGTCGAGGTAGCATCGGACGCTGGCAACGGACGCAGGCAAAACACTGTTGCAGAGTCCGATGGTCATGACGTGGCGCGAGCTAGTTTTCCAGGGAGCATCGGATGCTGGCGTGCGTCCGATGCAGGACCATCGGACGCGTCCGATGCGTTTTGGTCCTCTCTGGAACCTCTCTGCATGGTCATCGGACGCTGGGGTTGAGCGTCCGATGTGAAGGTGTCGGTGCGTCCGATGTGGCGCTGAGATGAGTAGAAATTGAGCAGAGGCATCGGAGCGTCCGATGCTAGGCATCGGCGCGTCCGATGCCACTTTAACCAGCGCGTGAAGGGTTTTGACCGTTGGGATCTAACGGGCTGATTTCATAGCAGAGGGACACGTGGTGCTCATCGGAGCATCGGACGCTGGGGCAGCGTCCGATGGCCCCGACACCGGCGCGTCCTGTGGCGGAACCGTCCTGATTATAAGAGCTCAAGTATTATCTTAGCCAAATCCGTCTGACTTCGACTGATACTTGAACCCATACAACCCCGGTAGTCCGGAAATCTCGAAGGATTTCTAACACCATACATCAAACAGGATCGCATCGTTCAATGATTACATTCGTAAAGATACATCACAACGGAAATGAAACTGATTTTAACATCAGAGTACGAATTTTAAAACGGAGTTATTACAAACCGAATTTTAAAAGTGCGGAAGCTGAAATAGTTTGAAACACGACCACTACACATGTGGTCCAAATAAAACCTTGTTTGATAAATCCACTCAACACGACTCACTCCTCCCTTTTTCAGATAATGTGCCACTAACAGTCTCAGACCAGCAAAAGAAAAAGGGAAGCTTCTGGACGACCCTGCCCTGGGCCTACTCCTCATCACCTTCCACCGGGTAGAGGCAGTGCTTACAATAGCCAAAGTAGACCTGGCCATCTGCAACAAACGGGATAAACCCTGAGTACGGAAATGTACTCAGCTAGACTTACCCGTCCAACTGAAAATAAAGACACCAAGGGTATGCAAGGCCTTTTCGGGTGGAGCTGGGATCTTTTAGTTGCGAGAAGCTCAAGTTCAGATAGGAAGTAATTAGTGATAAAGATGAGCTGTCATTTTAGACCTATTCCTTAATTCTAGGTTTTTCACCTGTACTAGAGCACTCACTTGAATCTACCAATCAATAATATAACCATATCCGGTTGACTTATCCACATTTTAGTTGAACCTTTAAACATCACATGGAGTTGTATCGTGGTGAAGCTCGCCATAGTTTCCCACTAACCGGGGGAGACGGCGACTCGAATCGAATTCCAAATCAGCTGATGAAAGACCTTTAATACCAGCCCACACTTTCCCCGTCGGGTCCATGCATTGGGCAACCGCTCGACGCTTGTTCGTGGTGGTAATCGTCGCGGTTCAAGCACGGACCGCCCAATCAGAGTCAGGCGATGGCCTCACGCGGCAGATCGCAACTTCCGTACTAGAGGGCACGACACGGGTTGAAACCGGCCCGAACAGCTTCTAACCGGCTTTGGGGTCGATGATTACAGCACCGACATATCCCTAAGTAAAAGGGCGCGTTCAAAAATGAACGAGGGCCAACATCGATACAAACCTACACGATCCAACGGATGGACTGCCCCAAGTTTCCGAACTTGTGCCCTGCCATCCCGTTGACCGTATTTCATTACTACTCAGGTTCTTTTCCACGATAGCAAATATAGCCAACCGTGATCCGGTAAATACCCATCCGGGTATTACGGAAACATCCTTAACTACCACTTTTATTAAGCAGGCTAAGCAATTCTATATTGTAACTAAATAACAGGATAACAAGGTAGATATTAATCAATAACCAAGGAATGGTAATGCAGCAAGTAGGATTCATTTCAACTCTTAGACTTAATGCATCACAATATAAAAGGACTCAAGTAATCTTAATTGCAAAAGATAGGAGGCTTAATATGCTCCGGGGCTTGCCTTGAGTGAAGACTGCTGCCTCGTGAGAGGGACACTCAGGTAAGTTAGGGTCGTGGACGGGGTCGACTTCCTCTGGCTGCTGCAGCTCCTGGATCTCCGGCTCGGCGTTTAGCTCCTGCTCTTGGTGGGGCTCCGACGGGGTCGATCCTATTGCGTGCGATGAATATATATTTAAATAAATGCGGTGCAAGATGAAGGTGACATGAAAAGAATAATTCTTGCAAACCAACAAAGTCAACTTGTTGAACCACTTTTGACATTGAGGTAATTACTTAATTATTTCGTAAAACAAAATCTGGTTATTCACTCTTTTTCTTATTTAATTTAAACCAAAGAAACTCCGATTGAACTGCAAGTGCATCTTTCTGGACTCAGAAAAATCCACAAAAATTCCAGAAAGTAAACAACACTTGCTGGACTCTACTGAACAAGTTTCAGCCAAAAATAAACTATAGAACTGCAGATACAAAAATGACAAGCAAACTGCCCAAAAAGGTGCTTTGAACTACAACCCTACTGTAAAAGGGTGCACAACTCTATTTCATATTTTTCTCAGATTCTACTTCACATTTTATGTTTATCAAGAAAGTTCCATGAACAGAAACATTGTATTATTTCTTACAGAAATTTACAAAGATAAACACAGACAAGCACAGTTGTAAAGCAACTACAACTTTTTCCATAAAACAGATCAGGTTTATATTTTTCTTAGACTCTTCATGGCATACAGAGACTGCACAAAATTTCCCATATTTTATTTCAACCTATAAAACACCTTAACACTTTTTCTAAGAAATCAGCAAAAAGGAACTTTTCACCATAACAGGAACTCTTTTCATAAGAACAGTACTTCATATAATTTTCACAGGCACCAAACATAACAAAGAACCTATACAAATTTTCCCATGTATTAACTCCATCAGAAAACACTTAATTCCATTTATCCCAACAAAAGCATGTACACGGAAATAAATGAAAACAGTAAAATAACTGCTATCAAAAATACATTCATACTTTTCCATGATAGATCTACTCATAAACAAGCCAACAAAACTGAAAGTACTCCATTTGGACTTATAAATCATGTTGTACAAAAATAACAAGCATCTCTGGAAATTAAAACTAAAAGAAAAACATTTGAATTTCTCCCGGCTGGCTACGTGCACCCGGTCCATGGACCAGCGAGTGGCTGACGCGCGGGGCCCGTGGGTCAACGGGAACCCACCCTGGCTCGAGCGCACGGCGGTAGGGGATCGGCCGAGGCCTGCCTCGAACGAGACCGCGGCCGAGGGTTCGCTCGAGGCCGAGTCCGGGCGAGACGGACAACTAGTCCGTCCGAGGCCTGGCTCGAGGGCTCGGGCGAGACGGGAAAACAAACGCCCGTCCGAGGCCTGGCTCGAGGGCTCGGGCGAGGCGGAAACACACACGCCTGTCCGAGGCCTGGCTCGAGGGCTCGGGCGAGACGAAAACACACACGCCCGTCCGAGGCCTGACTCGAGGGCTCGGGCGAGACGGGAAAACAAACGCCCGTCCGACGCCTGGCTCGAGGGCTCGGGCGAGGCGGAAACACACACGCCTGTCCGAGGCCTGGCTCGAGGGCTCGGGCGAGACGAAAACACACACCCCCGTCCGAGGCCTGGCTCGAGGGCTCGGGCGAGACGGAAACATACACGCCCGTCCGAGGCCTGGCTCGAGGGCTCGGGCGAGACGGAAACATACACGCCCGTCCGAGGCCTGGCTCGAGGGCTCGGGCGAGACGGAAAACAGGGGAGAGGTTTGACCGTCGATTCCTCGCCGTCGGTGAGGTCGCCGGCGGGGAAGCTAGGCTTGTGAACTCACCTCGACGAGGCGCATCGAGTGGTGTAGGTGGTTTGGCTAGCGGATGGCCGGAGTGTGTCGGCGGCGAGCGGCAGCGCACGGAGGCGGCGGTGACGCGCGACTACGCCGTCTTCGACGGTCGCCGGTGAAATTGGGGGAGGCAAAAGCTCGAGTGAACCCTAAGGAGCAAAGCTACGGGGTTGGTTTGGCTCGGGTGGCTCCAGAGGAGCCTGGCCATGAGCGAGGTCTGCGGCGGCGCCCATGGCGCTCGGCCGGGGAGAAGAGTGCGATAGGGAGCGGTAGCGTTGAAGCTCGTCGGTGTTCTTACCTTGCCTTCACTCGGAGAAGGTCGAGGATGAAGAAGAGGGGCAGTGGTGCTCGGGTCGGCGAGGAACAGCGTCGCGGGCTCAGCGGTGGTGATGGCGTCCGCGGCGGCGCTCTCCGATCTCCGGCGTCGGTGGGGCTCGAGAGGTGGTGCAAGCGGGAGCACCGGGTGTCCGAGGTGTAGACGGAGTGGTGTGCGAGACGAATCGGGTGATGGTGCTCCGGTGAGGCCGGAACACGGCGGGGCTTTTGCGGTGATGGTCGCGGCGAGCGGGGAGGTGTTCGGCGTGTTCGTGGGAGAGTGAGGGAGAGAGCGAGAGTGAGAGCGGGCGAGTGAAATGGCAGTGGGGAGAGGGGAGTGCGGTGCGCTCGGGGTTTTGATCGGCTTGACCGGCCGGTGGTCGTGGCGGGGCCGGCGACGGGACGTCGCGGCAGCAGCGGCGCGGTCGGCGAGGCGAGCGCGGAGCGGGCGAGTCGGATTGTGGCGTGATCGGGTGAGCAAAGATCTCGCGGGGAGTGGGCGAGGAGGATTCGCGGCAGAGGCGTGCCGCCACGTGGCAGTTGCGGCCGGCGTACGGCGCGGCCGTCAGCGGCGACAGCGCGGCGCGCGCGGCACGCGGGCGAGCTGGGAGCGGGCCGGCGCACGCGAGCTGGGCCGAAAGGCCAGATGGGCCGAAAGGGGTGGCACCGGAAAAAAAAACGTTTTCCTTTTTTTTTTCCAAATTCTTTCAAACTTTGACCACTCAAAAACAGTTTCAAAAACTCCAAACTAGGTTTTGACCAAAATACAAAAGTTGCTCAAAACATTTTTCTCTACAACCTTCATATAAGACACTTTTTCTGAAAACCATTTTTAAATCCTCTACATAAAGAAAGCCAAATAACTAAACAAAAGGCAACAAGCACTCATATGCACATGCAATGATGCAATGCATTGCTTATGCTCCTTTAGTAGCTAATGAAGTTCCTCATGCAGTGCTTGACACTAGGGTGTCACACGTCCGATGTGTCTGTTTCGGGTCCAACGGCTAGGCCGACTTGTGTGGCCTATTTAAGGGGCTTGGCCGGCTTGCTAGGTTTCTCTCTTGCACATTTTGATTCCTAAGCATTCTAGTGAGCCTTGGCAAGCCTCCCAACTCATCTCCCAAGTTGATTTGATCAAACCAAGTGAGATTGAGTGATCTAGTGCGTGATTTGAAAGAGTTCAATCTAGTGGCACTAGTTCTTCGCATCGGCATTGAGTTTTCTTGTTACTCTTGGCATTTGCCGGTGCCTAGACGGCTTGGAGGCATTGAGGTGGTTGTTGGCAAGATTGGTGATTGTTCTTGGCCACCACCGATTGAGATTGTGAGAGGTTTTGGAGCCTCACCTCGCCGGAGCGGCAAGAGGCATCCTTAGTGGATTGCTCGTGTCATTGAGCTACCTCACTAGTGGTAGATTCTTGTGGCGCTCTTTGTGAGCTTAGCTTTGAGCCGATTAGCCACCGGGTCACCTAGTGTTGGTCGACACAACGGGGAGTAGCGTGCCGGCAAGCACGTGAACCTCGGGATAAATCTTTGTCTCCCGAGTGCTTATTGTGATCGTGTCCCCATCTTGGTGATTGGTCTCCATCTACACATTCTTTGGTGATTGGCTTCACAAGTGGATTTCACCGGTGATTGGCTCTCTACGTGGCGATCCCAAAGGCTCGGTGAAATTCCCTCTATCTAGCTTATTTACTTTGTGTATCTACTTTGAGCTACTTCATTTGTGTAGATATCTTTTCTTGTTGTATATTTTTTGTCATATACCTTGTGTAGCTAGTTGTGAGTAGCTTGCTTAAGTTTGTCTATTGCACACACTTGCCTCATATACATTTTTGTATATCATACTTGTGCTAGAACTATAATTGTTTTATTCCGCATTTGTTACTAGCTCTAGTTGATTGTGTGACATAGAAATATTAGGTAGAATTGTTGGATAGGTGGCTTGCAACACACTATTAGGCTAGCCCAAAAAGCTTCGCCGTTTGTTATACTAATAGTGTTTGCCTAAGAGATTTTGTAGATTTTTAATTAGGCTATTCACCCCCCCTCTAGCCATTTTGGACCTTTCAAGTGGTATCGGAGCCGTGGTCACCTTTTGTTTTGAGGCTTAACATCCTCCGGTGTTAAAAATGGCTCAAATCAACTATATGGGGAAGCCACCATATTTTGACGGCACCAACTTCGATTGTTGGAAGAGGAAGATGTGTGCATTCACAAGAGGAATGAATAGAAAGATTTGGGAAGTAATTGAGCATGACTTTGCAATAATTGATCCCACAAGTCTCACTCCTAGAGAAGAAGAGAAGCTTCAATGGAATGATGTAGCAATCAACTTGTTCTATGAAGCATTTGATACAAAAGTCTTTGAGCAAATCAAGGACCTTGAAAGAGCAAGTGAGATATGGGAAAGATTGGAAGAAACATATGAAGGCACCAAGGCGGTCAAGGGAGCCAAGCTATATATCCTCAAGGACAAGCTCGCCATGTTCAAAATGCAAGACGATGAAAGCATACCGGAGATGTTTCACCGGTTGCAAGTGATCATCAATGACTTGAAGGCTTTAGGAGAGAAGGTGGAGGACAAGGACTTCTCTCACAAGTTCTTGAGATGCTTACCACCAAGGTTTGATACTTTGGTGACTATCCTAGTGAGGGAAGGATTGGATACTGTAACCCCAAACCAAGTACTAGGTGATGTGGTCACACAAGACACATATCGTGTGGAAAGGGATGGGGGAGCCCAAGAGGAAGAGAAGAAGAAGAAGACCGTGGCATTCAAGGCTTCATCCTCCAAAAACAAGAGCAAGGGTAAAGCTAAGAAGGAGGAAAGTGATGATGAAGCAAACACAAGCTTGAGTGAAATGGATGATGAAGAAATGGCTCTATTTGTCAAGAGATTTGGCAAGTTCATGAAGAAGAAGGGCTATGGAGCTAGAAAGAGAAGAGATGCAAACAAGAGCACTACCAAAAGGTGCTATAGATGCAAGAGCAAGGATCATTTCATTGCGGATTGTCCATACTCTAGTGATGAAGATGATGATGACCGCAAGAAGAGCAAGAAGAAGGACAAGAAGGAAAAGAAAGAAAAGAAGGAGAAGAAGAAGGAGAAGAAGAAGGGTGGATCCTATGTTGTGACATGGGATAGTGATGCTTCCTCAAGCGATGATGATGATTCTAGTGATGATGAAAGGAAGACCACCAAGAAGAAGGCTATGGCTAGTCTTGCTATCTCAAGCAAGCCTTCTATCTTCAACACTCCATCGTCATGCTTCATGGCTAAGGCCACTAAGGTATCATCCGATGAGAGTGAAAGTGAGAGTGAGAGTGAGAGTGATGATGATGAGGAGTACTCAAAGGAGGACCTCATGAGCATGCTACAAGATGCTCACTCTTACATTGAGACTAAGAGGAAGGAGTGCAAAGAATTGCGCAAGGCCAACAAGGCTCTTGAGCAATCCTTTGATGAGCTCAAGTCCACTCATGAGAGGCTAGAGGAAGCCCATGAGAAGCTTGGCCAAGCTCACACTAGGCTTAAGGAAGCCCACTCCTCCCTCCTTGATCAAAGTAAGATTGAGGATGTTGTAGAGACATGCAACATAGGAGTAACATGTGATATTCTTGATGATTCTTTTTATGCTCCTATTGTTGTTACTCCCACAAATGCATCATCATCATCTAGCTCAACTAAAATGCCTACTTCTACTACATGTGATTCATCATTAATGGTAGAAAATGAGAACCTTAAGAATAAGGTGTATGAGCTCACTCATGCTTTAGGCAATGCCTACGGTGGAGATGCCCGCTTGCTTAAGTGCTTGGGTAGCCAAAGGTGTCCACTCAACAAGGAGGGACTTGGCTATACCCCCAAGAAGGGCAAGGCGGCCTTTGCTACTCACAAGACTAGTTTTGTGAAGAGCAATGGTCGGTATTGCTATAATTGCAAGCAATCCGGGCATATAGAGCAAAATTGCTTTAACAAGAACAAGATCAAGAACAATGCTCATGCATTATCCATTAGACTTGATTCTTGTTATATGCTTACAAAGGGCACTAATGGTGTGAAGGCTAAGTACATTGGTGCACCCATGGTTGGCCCAAAGAAGAAGGCAATTTGGGTGCCCAAGAGCTTGGTGACTAACCTTGGAGGACCCAAAAAGGTTTGGGTACCTAAAAGGAATTGATCTCTTTTGTAGGTAAACTATAAAGCGGGAGGAAGACATTGGGTGCTTGATAGTGGGTGCACTCAACACATGACCGGAGATGGAAGAATGTTCAAATCAATCAACACTAGTGGCAATGATCATGCGGATGCTATCACATTTGGTGATAATAAGAAAGGCAAGGTCAAAGGCTTGGGCAAGATTGCAATATCCAATGACTTGAGCATCTCCAATGTGCTATTAGTAGAATCTCTCAACTTCAATCTTTTGACCGTAGCACAATTGTGTGACTTGGGTTTCAAATGCATATTTGGGGTTGATGATGTTGAGATAGTGAGTGTTGATGGAAGTGATTTAGTGTTTAAAGGATTTAGATATGAGAATCTTTATTTGGTGGACTTTGATGCAAGTGAAGCTCAATTGACAACATGCTTGTTCACCAAATCAAGTATGGGTTGGCTATGGCATAGGCGCTTGGGACATGTTGGAATGAAGCAACTAAAGAGGATAGTGAAGCATGACATGGTTAGAGGACTAAAAGATGTTCATTTTGAGAAGGACAAGCTTTGTAGTGCATGTCAAATGGGAAAACAAGTTGGAAACACTCATCCCAACAAAGGAATGATGAGCACTACACATGCACTTGAGTTGTTGCACATGGACTTGTTTGGACCAACTACATATGCAAGTATTGGGGGAAACAAGTATGGCTTTGTGATAGTGGATGACTATACAAGATACACATGGGTCTTCTTTCTCGTTGACAAAAGTGAAGTGTTTGGCATATTCAAAACCTTTGTCAAGAGAAGCCAAAATGAGTTTGATAGAAGAATCAAGAAAATGAGAAGTGACAATGGAAGTGAATTTAGAAACACAAGAGTTGATGAGCTATGTGATGATTTTGGAATCAAACATCAATTCTCGGCCAAGTATACTCCTCAATCCAATGGAATAGTTGAAAGGAAGAATAGGACACTCATTGATATGTCAAGATCCATGCTTAGTGAATACAATGTGAGTGATTCCTTTTGGGCCGAAGCAATCAACACGACATGCTATTATAGCAACCGGCTCTATTGTCACCCTCTATTGAAGAAGACACCATATGAGCTCCTCAATGATAGAAAGCCCAACATTGCATATTTCCGGGTCTTTGGGTGCAAATGCTACATATTGAAGAAAGGCACAAGACTTGGCAAATTTGAGAAGAAGTGTGATGAAGGGTTCCTACTTGGTTACTCCACTACAAGCAAAGCATATAGAGTGTGGAACGATACAACAAGATTAGTTGAAGAAGTCCCTGATGTTGAGTTTGATGAAACTAATGGCTCACATGAAGAACAAGACAACCTAAATGATGTGAGAGGAACACAATTGGTGGAAGCTATGAAGAACATGGACATTGGTGATATAAGGCCAAAGCAAGTGATTGACATAGAAGATGACAAAGATCAAGTGCTCTCTCCTCCAACCATGCATGACAATGATATTGCAAGCTCTAGTGGTTCTCAAGATCAACAAGATACTAGTGCAAGTGCTCAACCGCAACAAGTGCTCCAACCAACACATATTGCAAGAGATCATCCTTTGGATCAAATTGTTGGTGACATAAGAAGAGGTGTGCAAACAAGATCAAGATTGGCTTCATTTTGTGAACACTACTCATTTGTATCATCTATTGAGCCAACCAAGATTGATGAAGCTTTGATGGATGTTGATTGGGTGAATGCAATGCATGAAGAGTTAAACAACTTCACTCGCAATGATGTTTGGGAGTTAGTGGAAAGACCAAAGAACACAAATGTTATTGGTACAAGATGGGTCTTCCGAAACAAGCAAGATGAAGATGGCATTGTTATAAGGAACAAAGCAAGATTGGTAGCACAAGGTTACACTCAATTGGAAGGCATTGATTTTGGAGAAACTTATGCACCGGTTGCTAGATTGGAGGCCATAAGAATCTTACTTGCATATGCTTGTTCACACAACATCAAGCTCTATCAAATGGATGTCAAAAGTGCTTTTCTCAATGGACTCATCAATGAGCTAGTGTATGTTGAGCAACCTCCCGGATTTGAAGACTTGCAGAAGCCCAACCATGTGTACAAGCTCAAGAAAGCATTATATGGGTTGAAGCAAGCACCTAGAGCATGGTATGAAAGATTGAGGGATTTCTTGCTATCAAAGGGTTTCAAGATGGGGAAGGTTGACACCACTCTCTTCACCAAAAAGATTGGAAGTGACTTGTTTGTGTTGCAAATCTATGTGGATGACATCATATTTGGATCAACCAACCAAGACTTTTGTGAAGAGTTTGGAGAAATGATGGCTAAAGAGTTTGAGATGTCTATGATTGGAGAGCTTAGTTACTTCCTTGGTCTACAAATCAAGCAAATGAAGAAAGACACATTTGTTAGTCAAGGCAAGTACATCAAGGACATGCTCAAGAAGTTTGGGTTAGATGAAGCAAAAGCAATAACCACTCCAATGGGCACAAATGGACATTTGGATAGTGATTCTAGTGGTGACATGGTGGATCAAAAGCTATATCGGTCAATGATTGGAAGCTTACTCTATATGACCGCATCAAGACCGGATGTCATGTTTAGTGTGTGCATGTGTGCAAGGTTCCAAGCTTCACCAAGAGAAAGTCATTTGAAGGCAACCAAAAGAATATTGAGATATTTGAAGCACACTCCTAATGTTGGACTATGGTATCCCAAGGGCTCTCAATTCGAATTGATTGGATACTCGGATTCCGATTATGCGGGATGCAAGGTGGATAGAAAGAGCACATCGGGCACTTGTCAATTGCTTGGAAGATCACTTGTCGCATGGTCATCAAAGAAGCAAAATAGTGTTGCACTCTCTACCGCCGAAGCCGAATACATCTCCGCGGGTAGTTGTTGTGCACAATTGCTATGGATGAAAGCAACATTGCGAGATTATGGAGTCAAGTTTGGACAAGTACCATTGCTTTGTGATAATGAGAGCGCCGTCAAAATAGCCACCAACCCGGTTCAACACTCAAGGACAAAGCACATTGATATAAGGCATCACTTCATTAGAGACCATCAAGCCAAGAAAGATATATCTATTGAAAGTGTGGGCACCGATGATCAACTTGCTGATATCTTCACCAAGCCACTAGATGAGAGAAGGTTTTGTAAGCTAAGGAATGAATTGAATATCCTAGACTACTCCAATATGAGTTGAATGCACCCCCACTTATGACATGCCTCTCCTCCAACAAAGCAAAGGTGAAATTGTTTGGCATGTGCATTCATTCTTATTAGGTTGTGATCTAGTTCATATAGCCATCACATTGCTCATTTAGGATCATTCATGGTAAATCAAATGAATTTGAAGTATATATGGTACCACTATTGCTTCTATGTTTGACTTGATCTAGTGGTAGCATATAACTTGTTTGTGAGCTTGTAACTCTAGTGTTTGGTCTAGTAGGTGAACAATAAGTGTTTAACCAACGTGAGTAAGATAACCATTGAGAGATGTGTGAAGAAGCTTACTCTAGAGCAAACCGTGTTAAATATCCTATGTTCATGAGCTAGATTAAGCCATAACTTGACTTAGTTTGATCCCTACATATGAATTTCATGGTAAAAAAATTGTCTCCTTCATTACAATTTGCCCCACCTTTATGATAATTGTTGACAAAGGGGGAGAAAAATGATGCAACTAAAGATATGCTAATATGCTAGAAAGTGGAGATACAAAATAACAAGTGTTCAAGTGGGATCGGAGCATACAAATAGGGGGAGCAAGCTCATAAACATGATTATTGCATTCGAAATATGCATATTCATATGTTTGTTAGCAATGCATAAGCAATTTACAATTGATATCCATGCTTGTGTGGTGAATGCTAGTGATAGGTTATGTTTGATGAATTGATTTACCAGCATGTACATAATAGCAACTAGACATATTTGTTTTTCAAGTGGTTCAAGAGCCTTATTATAATGTTGATCTCACGGGGCTCTTGAGTTTTGATGTATGTCTAGTGACAAATGATGCTAAGGATGGTTTAACATGTGCACTCCGATTGGAATCACGCTTCAAAGGTCCATTCTTATGCCTTAGCATCATCATTGGTTGTATTGCTCACCCACATTTCATATCCATACATATGTGCCAAATCTAGTACCAAACTCTATAGCACATATGTAGGGGGAGCTAATACTATCAATGTGGTTACTCAAATTTAAATCACATATCTTTGTATAGGTTGTCATCAATTACCAAAAAGGGGGAGATTGAAAGCCCTAGTTTGGTTTTGGTTAATTGATGAAACCTATTTGGTCTAATCCTATTGCTAAGCATGTGTGTAGCTTATAAGAGAGGATTGTGACCAAGCCAAGTGGTGGAGCTAGCAAGGTGGCAACCATGGAGGATGGTGATGGCCACACGCACTCAACTGATCAAGTGCTCTACCCTTGGTGAATTGCAAGAAGAAGAGAAGAGATAGAGCAAAGAGGCCCGAAGGCAAAGGTATAACCTATAGGGCTCTTTGTTTTGGTGATCAAGACACTTAGCGAGTGTGATCACATTTAGGATAGATAGCCGTACTATTAAGAGGAGATTATTCACGGCTTATGCGGTGTTCAAGTGCCACTAGGTGTTCTCTAACATATCGATGCTATAGACCTAGTGAGTGACTAACTAAACCCTTGGTAAATGCTTTGAAAAATGCTAACACACGTGCACAAGTGGTGAAACACTTTGGTGTTGGCACATGGGAGCAAGGGTAGAAGTTAGAGATGAAAAGTTGTCATGTTAGGGGCATCGGACGCTGGCGTCGCTAGCATCGGACGCTGGCCGAGCGTCCGATGGCAAACCCTAACTGCTGTCAGAAGTCGAGGTAGCATCGGACGCTGGCAACGGACGCAGGCAAAACACTGTTGCAGAGTCCGATGGTCATGACGTGGCGCGAGCTAGTTTTCCAGGGAGCATCGGATGCTGGCGTGCGTCCGATGCAGGACCATCGGACGCGTCCGATGCGTTTTGGTCCTCTCTGGAACCTCTCTGCATGGTCATCGGACGCTGGGGTTGAGCGTCCGATGTGAAGGTGTCGGTGCGTCCGATGTGGCGCTGAGATGAGTAGAAATTGAGCAGAGGCATCGGAGCGTCCGATGCTAGGCATCGGCGCGTCCGATGCCACTTTAACCAGCGCGTGAAGGGTTTTGACCGTTGGGATCTAACGGGCTGATTTCATAGCAGAGGGACACGTGGTGCTCATCGGAGCATCGGACGCTGGGGCAGCGTCCGATGGCCCCGACACCGGCGCGTCCGATGTGTCTGTTTCGGGTCCAACGGCTAGGCCGACTTGTGTGGCCTATTTAAGGGGCTTGGCCGGCTTGCTAGGTTTCTCTCTTGCACATTTTGATTCCTAAGCATTCTAGTGAGCCTTGGCAAGCCTCCCAACTCATCTCCCAAGTTGATTTGATCAAACCAAGTGAGATTGAGTGATCTAGTGCGTGATTTGAAAGAGTTCAATCTAGTGGCACTAGTTCTTCGCATCGGCATTGAGTTTTCTTGTTACTCTTGGCATTTGCCGGTGCCTAGACGGCTTGGAGGCATTGAGGTGGTTGTTGGCAAGATTGGTGATTGTTCTTGGCCACCACCGATTGAGATTGTGAGAGGTTTTGGAGCCTCACCTCGCCGGAGCGGCAAGAGGCATCCTTAGTGGATTGCTCGTGTCATTGAGCTACCTCACTAGTGGTAGATTCTTGTGGCGCTCTTTGTGAGCTTAGCTTTGAGCCGATTAGCCACCGGGTCACCTAGTGTTGGTCGACACAACGGGGAGTAGCGTGCCGGCAAGCACGTGAACCTCGGGATAAATCTTTGTCTCCCGAGTGCTTATTGTGATCGTGTCCCCATCTTGGTGATTGGTCTCCATCTACACATTCTTTGGTGATTGGCTTCACAAGTGGATTTCACCGGTGATTGGCTCTCTACGTGGCGATCCCAAAGGCTCGGTGAAATTCCCTCTATCTAGCTTATTTACTTTGTGTATCTACTTTGAGCTACTTCATTTGTGTAGATATCTTTTCTTGTTGTATATTTTTTGTCATATACCTTGTGTAGCTAGTTGTGAGTAGCTTGCTTAAGTTTGTCTATTGCACACACTTGCCTCATATACATTTTTGTATATCATACTTGTGCTAGAACTATAATTGTTTTATTCCGCATTTGTTACTAGCTCTAGTTGATTGTGTGACATAGAAATATTAGGTAGAATTGTTGGATAGGTGGCTTGCAACACACTATTAGGCTAGCGCAAAAAGCTTCGCCGTTTGTTATACTAATAGTGTTTGCCTAAGAGATTTTGTAGATTTTTAATTAGGCTATTCACCCCCCCTCTAGCCATTTTGGACCTTTCACCGCTGAACTGGGTAAAGGGGAGAAGAAAGGTTCCCCGCTCGTGTCGGTTCTGGAGAGGTACCCCGGAAGACACCTTCCGCCTATTGTGTTGGGCGGTGAAGAAGCTATTCGGTGCGGAGACGCTTACGCGCTCACCGCTCGGTTCCAGATTAGTCGAGATCTGGTGGAGGAATGGTTGGCGATCAGAATGAATCCGCTCTGCACCGTAACTTCTTTTGAAGAATTTTCTGACAAGGACGGGTATCGGGGCCCTCTTCTGCTGCTAGAGAAACCCGCGAATTTCTCTGACGATGACCACTACGTGAAGTATATCAAAAGTGAAGCGAAGAAAATTTGCGGGCCGTATCTGCGAAAGGAGAGCGAGTTTCAACTTGGTAACCTTGGCCGAAGCCGCCGTCTGAACCGGGCTTTCGACGCGATGGGCATTACGTATGCCGAAAGACCTCTGGTTGACGAAAGCGAGGGTGAGATCGGAAACCCGGGGGCAAAAGGCAAAGGCATGGCTCGGCGTGGGGGACGCAGTGGTGTGATTCCTTTGCGAAAGTTTTCCGAAGTTGGAGATATTCGCATCGGCCGTCTGATTGCGAAGCCGATGCTTAAGAGCCGGATGAGGGCATTGGAGTCAATCCCCGACGTTGATCCTTTCGATCACTCGAGGGTGGTTAGTTTCTGTTGCTTTACTTCGCGTCGCATGTGCTTGGATGCCGCTTTCGCATCTTGCTACCGTTTTTGAGTATTATAGTTAGTCGTCTTTTTGTTTATTGATACAAGCTTTTTACGTTTTTTACAGAGCACATCATACGCTGCGGGAATGGCTCCGAAGAAATCGAGCGTGCCTCTTTCGCACACGGCCTTTGATGACGATACTTCGGTTGCTGAGATACCAACCTTCACGAAGGTCGGGGCCCGGAAACCCTCCGGTCCGCCCGATGCCGCGGAGCGTCCGGCGAAGAAAACGAAAACTCTTCGCCCAGACACCTCTGCACGAGCGCCAGGCGAAAAGACCACTGCTGGCGAAAAGGAGAGCGCGTCCTTGAGAATGCCCGCCCCTGCTGCCGTTGACAAAGGTAAGATATGCCTTTCGCCGCGCTGCATTCGTCTGACCCAGGAAATGGTGGAAGGGCAGCTTTTGGGTTACAGGCGGCTGGTTCTCGACGGGGTGCCATCAGACTACGAGAACCCGCGCTTTTACATTGGCTTGAGCTCGTCGAATGATACTGACGAAGCGAAAGAGGAATCTTATCGCGTTGCTCGTTCTTTAGGTGCGCCTTCGGACGCCCAACTCGCTTGCCGACTTGACTATCGTCGGGCTGGAATCCTTCCTGGCGGCAGCGAGGAGGCCACTAAGTTTGTGGAGTTTTCACAGAAGGCTTTCGTCGCGCCAGAGATCGAAAGAGATCTCCCGAAAGTCAGCAGCTTAAGACTCGACGACGCTCTATCTTTCCACCTGGCGAGCGTAAGTTTTAAATCTTCACCGCTGGCTTTTGGGATATTTCGATCTATGCTTCTGATCGTGTTTCGTTGTTATTCGCAGGCTGCTGTTGTCGCTCGCAGCCAAAGTAACCAGAGGGATCTCTATACTCGCAAGATCGAACGCGAGAAACAGGAGCTTGACACGCAGCTGAAGAAGCTTGAGGTACAGGCGAAGAAGCTCGGTACCGATCTTGAATTGCAGACCAAGAAGGCGGACGATGAGCGCGCTTCCAGGAAGGCCAGCCAGAGGGAGGTTGAGAGCCTCAAGAAAGAGCTTTCGCAGCTACGGGCCGCGCAGGCCGAAAGGGAGAAGGAGCTCCTTACTTCCGCTGGGGAAGCCGTGTCTCGCTTCCGCGAGTGCCTTCGCAGCATCGGCGTCGAGGCGGAAGGTCCCACTGAGCATAAAGTTGATAGCCTTGTTGGCTGGATCCGGACCGAAATGGAGTCGCTTGAGGGGCATATGGCCCTCGGCCGGGATTACGCCACTGTCACGGGCATCAAGGCGATTGGCCATAGCCTTGTTGATGACGGCTGCTCGCATATCGCGGACCTTTCGGTCAAGGAGGTGGACTACTATTGGCGCACCCCCGAAGCGGCGAAAGTCCTAGGCAAGAGATTCTTTGATGAATTCTGGTTGGCCGGCGGGAACGATATGTCACTTATGCAGTCCGCTGTGGCTCGCGGAAAGGTATCTTCTGCCGATTGCTTATGCTTTCGCTTGATTCCTCTGTCAGCTATCGCTTTTTCTATCGCTTCTTGTGGCGTAAGTGATGCTTCTTCTGAGCTATCGCTCTTTGTGCAAACTCCGGAAGAGAAAGCGCACATCCGAAAGGTGTTTTCGGACTTCATCTCCGAAAGGAGAGCGCGTGAAGCCGAGCCGGAAGACGAAGCGAGCCCGCCCCAGCCGAACGAGGAGGTCCCTGAGAGCTCAGCCGCCGCTGCTTCCCGTGACGCGGATGCTCCCCAGGATGCGGTAGATGCCTAGATAGGGCTTGTTTGCAAAGCGTTGGTTGAATTCACCAAACCTTGTTATTGCGCAAGGCTTTTGAACTTAAACTGGGATGCTGTATTGAAATAGGATGCAGATGCGGGAACGCCGGACATTCTCGACATCTGCCCGTTAATGATTAGATCGGGCGATATATGTGTCGGAGGTGACTTGTGGAGGAGCTTTCGCTCTAGATTTCCGACGGCGTCACTTTCGGCTTATATCAAAAAACGTGCTAAGAAACTTAAGCGCACCGAGGAGCGGTTACGCGCTTTTTATGAAAACTTTGATCGGCGTGAACTTGAGGCACGGCGGATGAGGCGCGAGGCTTCGCGTGGGCCGCCAGGCTTCGAAGGTGCCCCATTTGTTAAGGTGGAGCCCGAAGACGCCGTGCCTTCGCAGGATGAGCGGCGATATAGCATTTTCCTTGGCCGCGAGAGTAGCTCGCGGACTTGAATACACTGTACAAACTTTTTCTCACAAGTTCAGTGTAATGAAACGTGTTCTGGTGGGTTTTATGTTTCGGTTTTAACGTTATTTGAGAGCGTGCGGTTTTCATTCTTTCGCTTACTTGGCTTGGTGAGCAGTGGCTGCCTGTTGGATGGTCGCGTGCTTTGTTACTTCACGCGGATGTCTGCTTCGGTGTGTCTTTTGCGCGACGGTTAAATTGAGACTTCGGTCGAGAGTTTAGTCGCGCTCATCCTACCTATTCAGTCTAGGGGTGGTAGCCTTCGCGCGAGGGTGTTTTCGTTGCGAGCCCCTCGGCTGATAGGTCAGACGCGCCCGCCCCCACACACTTAGACAAGGGGCGGTAGCATTCGCGCGAGGGTGATTTTGTTGTGAGCCCCTCGGCTGATAGGTCAGACGCGCCCGCCCCCCACACTTAGACGAGGGGCGGTAGCATTCGCGCGAGGGTGACTTCGTTGCGAGCCCCTCGGCCGATAGGTCAGACGCGCCCGCCCCCACACACTTAGACGAGGGGCGGTAGCATTCGCGCGAGGGTGCTTTCGGTGCGAGCCCCTCGGCCGGTAGTAAAGACGCGCCCGCCCCCGCACACTTTGACGAGGGGCGGTAGCATTCGCGCGAGGGTGATTTCGTTGCGAGCCCCTCGGCCGATAGGTCAGACGCGCCCGCCCCATACACTTAGACGAGGGGCGGTAGCATTCGCGCGAGGGTGCTTTCGGTGCGAGCCCCTCGTCCGGTAGTAAAGATGCGCCCGCCCCCGCACACTTAGACGAGGGGCAGTAGCATTCGCGCGAGCGTGATTTCGTTACGAGCCCCTCGGCCGATAGGTCAGATGCGCCCGCCCCCACACACTTAGACGAGGGGCGGTAGCATTCGCGTGAGGGTGCTTTCGGTGCGAGCCCCTCGGCCGGTAGGTCAGACGCGCCCGCCCCCACACACTTAGACGAGGGGTGGTAGCATTCGCGCGAGGGTGCTTTCGGTGCGAGCCCCTCGGCCGATAGTAAAGACGCGCCCGCCCCCGCACACTTAGACGAGGGGCGGTAGCATTTGCGCGAGGGTGCTTTCGGTGCGAGCCCCTCGGCCGGTAGTAAAGACGCGCCCGCCCCCACACACTTAGACGAGGGGCGGTAGCATTCGCGTGAGGGTGCTTTCGGTGCGAGCCCCTCGGCCGATAGGTCAGACGCGCCCGCCGCCACACACTTAGACGAGGGGCGGTAGCATTCACGCGAGGGTGCTTTTTGTGCGAGCCCCTCGGCCGGTAGGTCAGACGCGCCCGCCCCCGCACGCTTAGACGAGGGGCGGTAGCATTCGCGCTTGATAACTCGATTGACGAAAGTGTCTTTATGAACGCGACATGGGGAGGCTTACAATCGACTATGATTATGATATTGCTCCTGTTGTCATCTAGTGTCACGCTTGCTTTCGCTCGTCTCCTAGCCGCAGCTTGGGATGGGTATGTTACTTGATAGGGCCTTCGCCTAAAGTTACTGGATTGGTGACGGTAGCTAGACGCGATGCTGATGACACAATCATCAAAGCGAAACCCCGATTCCTGGTGCCTCCTATTCGCACTTTGCTTTTTGAGCTAACTTTTTGGGACTGATATTTGAAAAGATTTGGTAGTTTTGGATGGCTGGGAGGCTTACACCTTGGTGTTTATTTATATCGCCCTGCCCCTGCTATGAGAGTACTGCATTTAATCCCTTGGCTGTACTTTTGAGCGTTTGGTAGGTGAAAAGTTAATATGGCGTTTATGCTTTTGCAGCTACTGATGCCTGCCAGCTGTCCTTCTTGTCGCCCCACGAGGGCTGCTCGTCTTGGCCTCTGCTACCGTTCTCCCCTTTTGTTGGGGGTGGTCGGTTTTGTGTTGCCCGCAGGCTTTTGTTCCGCCCTCTCGTTTTGTCGGAGGGTCGGTTTTTGTATGACCCGCAGGCTTTCGTTTCTGCCCTCTCGTTTTGTCGGAGGGTCGGTTTTTGTATAGCCAACAGGCTTTCGTTCCGCCCTCGTTTTGTCGGAGGGTCGGTTTTTGTATAGCCCGCAGGCTTTCGTTCCGCCCTCTCGTATTGTCGGAGGGTTGGTTTTTTCATAGCCCGTAGGCTTTCGTTCCGCCCTCTCGTTTTGTCGGAGGGTCGGTTTTTTCATAGCCCGTAAGCTTTCGTTCCGCCCTCTCGTTTTGTCGGAGGGTCGGTTTTTTCATAGCCCGTATGCTTTCGTTCTGCCCTCTCGTATTATCGGAGGGTCGGTTTTTTCATAGCCCGCAGGCTTTCGTTCCGCCCTCGTTTTGTCGGAGGGTCGGTTTTTTCATAGCCCGCAGGCTTTCGTTCCGCCCTCTCGTTTTGTCGGAGGGTCAGTTTTTTCATAGCCCGCAGGCTTTCATTCCGCCCTCTCGTTTTGTCGGAGGGTCGGTTTTTTTCATAGCCCACAGGCTTTCGTTCCGCCCTCTCGTTTTGTCGGAGGGTCGGTTTTTTCATAGCCCGCAGGCTTTCGTTTCGCCCTCTCGTTTTGTCGGAGGGTCGGTTTTTTCATAGCCCGCAGGCTTTCGTTCCGCCCTCTCGTTTTGTCGGAGGGTCGGTTTTTTCATAGCCCGCAGGCTTTCGTTCCGCCCTCTTGTTTTGTCGGAGGGTCGGTTTTTTCATAGCCCGCAGGCTTTCGTTCCGCCCTCTCGTTTTGTCGGAGGGTCGGTTTTTTCATAGCCCGTAGGCTTTTTGAGATTGTCGGCGGCTACAGAGGATTCCTTTCGCCCAGCAAGCTGACATTCTCGTTCGTTAGATTTTAAATAACGAATGTCTCAACCTTATGCTTGGTTGACTTCGTCCTTTGTCAGGCCACACAATTTTTCTGGGGAATTGCGAATGCTTTCATAATGTAGCGGTTACATTCGGCTGCCTCGTTAAAAAACCTCGCACCCCGATGAGGGGCTTCCCCAGCGAGGAAAAAGAGTGTTGTCGATTTTGATTACGAAAGAATGAAAAATAATAAAACAAGGATAAACTTACATCCGAGTTTGAGTAGACAAATTACGGGTAAAAGCGGCGCAAGTTGCTTGCGTTCCATGTGTGGGCTGATTCTTCGCCCTTATCATTCAGCAACCGGAATACACCGGGTGCTGCCATGCTTGCCACGATGAAGAGGCCCTGCCACTGCGATAGCAGCTAACCTTGCTTGTCCGGCTGCCGAATGGTGACCATGTCTCCCGACTTGATGTCCTTTCGGACTATGGTCTTGTCCCTGTGGTGCTTCGTTTCGGCGTGGTATTTTTCGAGATTGTCTGCAGCTTGCATCCTTAACTCTTCGATGGTGACGAGTTCGAGGTGTCTTTGCTCCTGAGTTACTGGAACCATTTCGGTTCAGAATGAACCCAGTTTTACCTCTTCCGGGGTGACTGCTTCCTCGCCGTAAAGCAATCGGAACGGAGTGAAGCTGGTAGCTCTGGATCGTGAGATATTGTGTCCCCAAACAACTGTTGTTAGGGTGTTGGCCCACTTGCCTTTCGGCGAGTCATACAAAGTTTTTGATATTGCCAAAAAGATTAGACCATTAGCTCTCTCGACAGCCCCGTTTGCTTGCGGGCAGTTTACTGAGGCAAAATTGAGCTTGATGCTGAGTTCATCGCAGAAACTCCTGAATTCGGCACAGTCAAACTGCTTCCCGTTGTCGCAGGTGAATTTGGTTAAAGAGGTGGAAGTTATGCTTGCGAGGGCCTTTGCTTCCACCCACTTGGTGAAATACTCGAGAGCGACCGCTGCGAAGCGCAGGTTGCCCGGAGCCGCTGGTAACGGGCCGACTATGTCAATGCCCCATCTATGCAAGGGCCAGGTCGGTACTATCGGCGTAGTTTCATTTGCTGGTGCTTTCTGGTTTTTGGCGAACATCTGGCAACCTTTGCAACATTTGACCAGCTCTCTGGCGTCTGATGCGGCGGAAGGCCAGTAGAATCCTTGCCTCATTGCTGTGTGCACTATTTCGTGAGGCCCTCTGTGCGCTCCGCACATTCCGGCGTGCATTTCTTCGAGTAGCTGAATGCCCTCACGTTTGCTTATGCATTTCAGAAGGGGGGCTGTTATCCCATTTTTGAACATCTGCTCTCCGATGATTGAATAACCTTTCGCTCTGCTGGCCATCCTTTCGGCATCCTTCCTGGACTCCGGCTCGTATGTTCCGGCGAGGTAAGCGAATATCTGCGACCTCCAGTCATCACTGACGATAGCATGCACCGAACTTGGGTGGTCTTCCTCTTCTTTCACAGCTTTGGTCGAAAGCACTTGGTAGAAAACGTTTGGTGGTAATGGCAGATTTTGCGCTGCAGCTTTGGCCAATTCGTCTGCCTCTGTGTTTTTGGCTCTTGGAATGTGGCGTAGGGTGAAACCAGCGAAATGCTTCTCCATTCTTCTGATTGCTGCCAGATACTTGGCTAGCTCTGGTTCTCTTGCTATGAAATCCTTTTTGGTGTGACCAACGACGACTTGGGAATCTGACTTGACTATGCATCTTCTCGCTCCGATTGCTCAGAGCTTTCGTAATCCCAACAGCACGGCTTCATATTCGGCGGTGTTGTTGGTTGTGAGGAATTGCAGCCTTGCGGCAAATCTGACCTTCGGTCCCTTTGGTGGTGTTAGGATCACCGAGATTCCGGCTCCAGCCATCGCCCATGCACCGTCACAGTTTACTGTCCACACGGGCTCCTCGAATTCGAGAGTTGTGTCGAAAGCGGCAGGAGTCCAGTCTGCTATGAAGTCCGCCAACGCCTGCGACTTGATTGTGGACCGGTGTTGGAAATCAATCACGTATTCGTTTAGCTCCGCCGCCCACTTGCCAATTCAGCCGATAGCTTCGTTGTTGGGGAAGAGGGCTTCCAATGGCTGAGCCGATAGGACTATGACGTGGTGAGACTGAAAGTAGTGCTTTAGCTTCCTTGAAGCCATTACCACCGTATATGCTATCTTCTCCAGCTCTGAGTAATTCAGTTTTGCTCCCGAAAGGGCCTCAGAGACGAAGTAGATCGGGAACTGCGTCATTTTGTTTTCGTGTTCCTTTTCTTCCACCAAAACTGCGCTCATGGTGAAGTGAGATGATGCGAGATACAACAAGAGTATCGCTTCCGGCGACGGTCTGGATAACGCGGTTAGCTTTGTTAGGTACTCCTTTAGCTGTTGGAAAGCCTGCCGCTGTTCTTCCCCCAATCGAAAGGGTCGGAGCTACGCAGAGTTCTGAAAAAAGGCAGCCCTTTTTTGGCGGACCTTGCAATAAATCTGTTTAAAGAAGCCAGTCTTCCTGTCAATTTCTGAACTTGCTTTTGGCTTGAGGGCGGTTGCATGTTAATGATTGCCGCTATTTTGTCGGGATTGGCTTCAATTCCCCTTGCCGACACCAGGCAACCGAGGAGTTTGCCTTTCTTGATGCCGAAAATACACTTGTCAGGGTTGAGCTTCAAGCCGCTTTTGCGGAGATTGCCGAAAGTCTCGAGCAAGTCTGCTTGATGATCTTCCTGTCTGTCACTTTTGACTACTATATCGTCAACATAAGCCAACAAGTTCTTCTTTTGCTTCTGGCTTTCGAAAACCTTGTCGGTCATTCGTGAAAAAGTTGGGCCTGCGTTCCGCAGCCCTTCCGGCATCCGCCGATAGCAATATGTGCCTGTTGGGGTGATGAAACTGGTTTTCTCCTCATCTTCGGGATGAAGCCAAATCTGGTGATAACTTGAAAAACAATCTAGCAAACTCATTATTTCACATCCGGCTGCAATGTCGACGAGCTTGTCGATACGAGGCAAAGGATACGGATCCTTCAGGCAGCATTTGTTGAGGTCGGTGAAATCGACACACATTCGCCACTTCTCATTCTTCTTTTTCACCAAGACGACGTTCGCCAGCCATTCGGGGTATTGGACTGGTCGGATTACTCCCGCATCGAGTAACCTCTGCACTTCGGCTTTCGCCGCGTCTGCCCTTTCGTTTGACATCTTTCTTAGTTTTTGCTTTCTGGGCTTAGCGCCGCTTGCGATGTTCAAACTGTGCTGGGCGAGATCTCTGCTGACTCCTTGTAAGTCGTTTGCTGACCAAGCGAAAATGTCATCGTTGTCCGCGAGGAAAGATGCCAAAGCTTTCCTCTCTTCTTCCGGCGTGCTTGACCCGATATGCACAGTTCTTTCGGGCCTGGAAACCACGAGTGGGATCCTTATCGTCTCCTCAGCTGCCCCGACCTTGTACTCCGACGAGCTAATGATAGTGTGCTCTTCGGTGATTGCTTGCATTTCATCTTTATTTGCCACCTCATTTATGAGGCTGTAGCATGGGGTTGGTCTTCCCTCAATTCTTCTAGAGTCTTGCTGATCTCCGTGTACAGTGATAATGCCGAAAGGAGATGGCATCTTCATGCACAAGTAACTTTGCTTGATGACGACATTAAACTTGTTGGTGAAACCTCTGCCGAAAATGGCGGTGTATGGGTAATCCATGTTGACTATATCGAATGTCACCATCTCGGTGCGTACTCTTTCTTCCTCGGCGAAAGATACCGGGATTTATATCTTGCCGATAGTGTCGATCTTTCTTCCCCCAAATCCGTACAAGGAATTGCCGGCAGGGTCCAAACTGCGCCTGTCCATTCCCATCGCTTCGAAAGCCTTGACGAACAAAATGTCTGCTGAGCTTCTGGTGTCAATCAAGATGTTATGCAAGTTGAAACCGGCCACATTGGTCGTGGCGACGAAAGCGTCGCAATGCGGAAAGTCGCGAACTTTGAAATCTGACTCATCGAAACATATCGGCGCTAGTGACCAAGCTGGTGAAGGACCGAGGAGCTACCCGAAAGCGACCAGAGGGGGGGGTGAATGGGAGCTTCAAAATTTCCTTTCGGAAACTAGATGCCACTGTCCCAAACTCAACCCCAAAAGCGAACCCTAGAGCTTGCTAATGTCCACGACCCTAGATGTAGGGTGGATGCTTCCTAGAAGCACAGCGGGACACTAGGCAACCCTAGAAAGCCAACGCAAAAGACGGAAATCAAATCCGATCAAGAACGAACGAACCGCGGACGAAACGGCGCGAAACTGGATCGACCGGACTCTGCCTGCGTCCGGTCAGCTGGGACCGGACGCGTCCGGTCGTCAGAAATCGGCTCTGGGAGCTCTCTGAGTTGGACCGGACGCACGATGCTCAAGCGTCCGGTCGATTACTGAGCGTCCGGTCACAAGAGACAAAACACAGGAACAGTAACTCCGGCGAGTCCGGTCGCGTGCGTCCGGTCGAGCACAGAGACTCTGCACGAAACGTTCAACCACCGGACGCTCGACTGGTGCGTCCGGTCAACCCGAGGGCAGCGTCCGGTCACCCCGCGAATTCACTGTTCGTCCACCGATTCGACTAGAACTCACCCAAAACAAATCCTCTAGGGATCAAACTTGGTGAGTGAAGTCACAAGGACGTTAGTGAGCTATCTCTAAGAGATCATGGCTCGAACCTAACTCCAAATCGGTGAATCGAAGAATTTCGGGGGAAAGGAACGAAAAGTGACCCGAAACGAAAAATCGATCGATCTCCTAGACCGTGAGGTTAGAGATGATTTCTTTCGGTGGAAAGAAGTGCCTCACGATCTAGAACAACTCAGTTCAAACGGAATTGCAAAAGATGAACCGAGCACAAAGATCAAGCGACGGGAAAACTCAAGGCACAAAGCAATCCGCGAAGAACATGATGAACATGAAATCAAAACGCGAATTGACACCGAGAGATGGGATCCAAGGTGAGGATACGGCCTCACTTCCTCGAATCAACAGTACACAGAGTGGAGTCTCTCTGCGGATCTCAACTAGCTAAAGCAGGGGATGGGAGAGTGGAAACCCTAGCAAATGAAAGCACAAACTGAGATCGAGATAGCTGAGATTGAGATCGGGAGGAGGGTGTCTCCCCTAGACTACTTATACTAACCTAGCCTAAGCCTATTTCCTACTCTACCCCTCACTACTGTATTTACAGAGCGGACCAGCCTAACCCTAAGGCTATTCTAGTCCACCCGCTGGTGGTAGGTAGATCCGACGGCCACGCCCGCACGGTCTTCCGCGTCGCCTCCACGCAACCTTCAGATCGCCGCCACGTGCCGCCACCACTCTGCACCCCCGGTTTTGTGGCCCAAACCGGGAAACCAGCCTTTTCCATCAGCCCCCGGTTTTGAGGCCCAAACCGGGAAACCAGCCTCCAGCCCGAGTTTTGTGGCCCAAACTCGGAAACCCGCAGCGCCCGAGTTTTGAGGCCCAAACTCGGAAACCGGCCCACGCCCAGGTTTTGAGGCTCAACCTGGAAACCGTCGCGCCCAGGTTTTGTGGCTCAACCTGGAAACCCAGCACCCAGGTTTTGAGGCCCAAACCTGGAAACCGTCGCGCCCAGGTTTTGTGGCTCAACCTGGAAACCCAGCACCCAGGTTTTGAGGCCCAAACCTGGAAACCGTCCACCGTTGGTTTTTCCCGGGCTCTACCAACAAACCGGCGTCGTAGAGGGGATGCACCGCCTGTGCACCCCTTCCACCGACATGATCGCACTTCTCCGCTTGTCGCTGTCGCAGGCTGCCAGCCACCACAGCTGATCCTCCGGCCTCCAGTCCATCAGTCCAAGTCCACGTCCGCCCTTCACCGTCCGATACATCGGCATGGCACGTCCGCCGCACGGCACGCCCATCCTTCATCGCGCCCGGTCCGTCGGCACGGCACGTCGCAACTTGACCTTCACCCGCCATCGATCACTGTCTCCGTGCTCGACACCTGCACAACACAAGCCAAAGAACATGCGCATCATCTCCGTTGACAATCACTCATCACACAGAGACTCGGCATACACCCATGTATCCGCAGCTGGCCTGTTCAGCGGAAGCCTTGGTGATATCATCTGGACTCTTCGATGATAGTCCTTTCTCGCCCTTTTACTTTCGTGCTCCAGGTTGGATCCGCCCGTGATGGCGAAAATGTGGCCTCTTGACGGGAGGATGTTGTTAATTGCGCTAGTTTCGTTTTCTATCTCCTGCCCCTGCTGGTAGCTGGGTTGTGCTTGCTGCAATTGGGATTGGGCTTGAGCCGGAAGCGCTGGTGGCGGTGTTGGCTGGCGCTGATAGTGCATGGGTGATGAAACTGCCACCGACTGTGGCGCAAAGACCGGGAACTGGTAACCCTGATATGCCGGATTGTACCAATGCAAATTCTGGGGAGGCATGTACTGCGGGGGATGCATAGGCGTGCTTGCGTAGTTGCTGCACGCTACTGCTCCTGCTGCCGGGTCTTGCGAATTGTGAAAAACGTGCTTGGAGCTTTCACCAGAAGTTGAAGCTTGATCCTTGTCTTTTAGCTCTTTCGCCATCTTGCTATATTTACAGTCTCGGGTGGTGTGACCGAAATTGCCGTTGCAGATGACACAGTACGGAGGCTTGGCTCCTCTTCCGCGGCCTCTACCGTCTCGGCCGCCACGTCCTGTCCTTCCACCACGCCCTCCGCGGAATGGTTGACCGAATCCTCTTTGGGGCTGAAAGTTGGCCATGTCAGGCCTCTCCATGCCCGTTGCTGACTGCATTGGTTCTTCCTGCAGGGTGTTGATTGATCGAAAGGGTCTGACCATCCTTTGTTTCGGCACTAGCGGTGGTCGACTTGCTTTCGTTGCTTGCCTCTGTACCAAGCGGGTGGCCTTGCGCCGCCGAAAGTCGTCATCCGACCTTGCGTATGCGTTCATCACATCGAACAATTCCTTGACAGTTTTCGGCGGTTCTCTGGACACGTGAGCGGCACACTGTCCGGTTCCCAAACCCTCGGTGGCTGCTGCAATCACCGCGACTTCCGGCACATTCGGAGCTTGAGCTTTCAGCTGGATGAAGCGTTTGAGGTACTCGGACAAGGGTTCGTCGTCTTGCTGGGTGCAATTCATGAGGTCTCGCGTGGTTTTGACATCCGGCCGGAATCCTTGGAAAGTGGCAAGCAATTCGGCCTTCAACTGAGCCCACGAATAGATGGATAACGGTTTGAGGGTGGTGTACCAATCGTGAGCCACGTCTTCGACTGCCAGAATGAGTGATTTCGCGAGGGCTTGATTGTCACCGCGTGCCGAAAAAACGGCTGTCTCGTAGCTTGCCAAGAATTTGCGCGGATTCGCCTTTCCATCGAAAGTCGGAATGCGTGGCTTGTAGCTGAGCGGCCACGGATGGGCTTGCAATTCTCTTGAAAGCGGGGAGGTTTCGTCGATTGCGTTGTCGAAAGCTGGTGGCTGCTCTCGCCTTGGCATGAACACATTTTCTTGAATTATTGGGATCGGGCCTCCTCCACCCTTTCGCAGTTCCTGAATTTCCTTTTCCAGTTGCCTTCTCTGCGCCTCCGCCTGACGAAAGGCGTCGCGAGTTTCATCTTCCCTTGCTTTCGCTGCCAGCTCTCGCTGTAGTTGATCTCTCTGCTGAATCAGCCTTTCGATTTCTTCTTGCTGCTCTATCAACATTCTGATTGCTTCGGTATCGTCCTCTTCTTCGTCGTCATGTTCGTCTTGGACATACCCTTTCGGCGTGCCGTCTCCGCCGAAAGGCGGCGGGTTACGGCTTGAGGTTGCTATCGACGGTAGCTGGGTTCCCGTCGGGAGCGTGCCGCCGAAAGCTTGGGCGTTTAGGTCTGTATTCGATGGTATTTGAGTGGTTAAAGCGGATGGCGCGATTGTGCCGTGGCCATCCTTGTTCGCAGCAACCGTCTCGGGATTGTCGACCGTCTTCGGCGCCTTCCTCGGTGGCATGGCAAGCTCGGGCGACAACCACGGTGGGCGCCAATGTTGTTTCGGGACCGAGACCCCGAAACAGCAGGTTGTCGCGCGAGCGAATGCACAGAACGAAAGTGGAAGCAAACGCAGTAAAAGAGGGAATCAAGGTCAAGTGAACAGTGTTCTCCCCCCCTCTATGGGAAGCTGGGAGCTTTTTATATTAATCCAGATCAGTTTAAAAGTACAAGAATGCCCTTCCAACCACTCAGCTATAATTACAACGATACCCTGCTCAACTACTCCGTGGCCGTACGTCGTCTCTTCCGGCGCGGGGGGCATCATCGTAACTTCGCCCTCAGACGGGCCCAGCGTTCCCCGGCTCCTTTTCCTGACCGGTGGGCCCGCTTCCTTTGACCCAGGCCTCCGGCGACCTGCGAAAGCCTATGAAAAACCAAAGTCATGAAAGACGAAAACCCCCGTCGGGAATGCCGGACTCCTTTCGCACGAAAACCCCGTCATTCTCCGGTCCTGCGAGCCGAATCGCGTGCTTCCGCGCGAAAGCTTCCTTTCGCACGAAAGCTCCGCCTTCTCTCGGTCCGCGAGCCGAAACGCGTGCTTCCGCGTGAATGCTTCCTTTCGCACGAAAGCTCCGCCTTCCCTCGGTCTGCGAGCCGAAACGCGTGCTTCCGCGCGAAAGCTTCCTTTCGCACGAAAGCTATGTCACTCTTCCGTCTTGCGGAGCCAAAGGCAAGCGCGTGCTCCCGCGCGAATGCGCGCATCCGCACGAAAGCTCCGTCATCCTTTGGTATTGCGGGTTGGAGGCGCCTGTGGCCTGGGTACCATCCCAACAAATAATCTGTAACAGTGGTGTCTTTCCAGTAGCAAGTCTATCATCAGTGCTATTTTCTTTGATGCGTACAGTGGAGCAATTCGAGAATATTTCATGTTACCTGTATTTCTGTAATGCAACTACCCGGTTTGCAAGGTGAGACATACAGTACAGCAAATAAGGCCTACTGGCCCAACCCAAGCCCAACTGCCTAAGATAATAATAAAGGGCCGAGCTTGTCAGCTGATAAGTCTCTCTCAGGACATCGGCTGACAAAATAATAAAAACATACTAAGCCCAACTTATTTGTCTTGTCTTGGCAGAATTATGCAACGGATACTAACCCCAAAATGAGTGATAACCGCGTGTTTGATCCGTTGTTTGCAGACTTGGATCCTGTTTGGATACTCTAGCACAGCTAAAAGTTAGAGTTATTTTCTAGCTCACAAGTAGCCCTAAACTAACTCTAGCCATAGAGATGTTTGATAGAAGAGTTAGATTGACAATAAATGTACTTTCCCAATCATTTGATGGGGTGAAGATAGAGAGAAAAACCACTTTTCTAGTGGTCCCAAGTACAACTAGCTCAAATAATCACCTCTTGGTGGTGATAGTTTTTTGAGATGGGTTAGTTGCAAATAGCTCAAACTAGCCTTCTTGTTTGGATACTTTAAGGCTAATTGAGCTCTAAATAGCTCAAACTAGGTCTAGCCCTTCGATCTAAACATGGCCTTGGATGGATACGGCGTTTTCCCTGACATCTTTGCTGTCATATCCCCTTGTTTTAGGCCTTCATTCCGGGAGTGATGAGTCTTTTCATCATCTGTCTCACGCTCACCTATGACCTATTATACTCCATCTCTGTTGGATTGGATATCGTCTCAAAGAAAAAAGGTATCTCTGTTGGACACTAGTGTAGTACCATTAATGATATGCTTATCTTTCTAGATTTCTAAACATTTTAAATCCCAATCTTTACGGTGTAAACAGTGACGTGCATACAGCTGTTAGCCTAATAATGCTCTCATAGGCCTTGTTCAGTTCGCGAAATATTTAGCGAAAAGTTCCTGTATCACTTTCGTTGTTATTTGACAAACTTTGTCCAAACATGACCTAACTAGACTCAAAAGATTCGTCTCGACATGAACAGACTAAAAGCACAATTAGTTATTTTTTATCTACATTTAATGTTGCATGCATGCGTCTAAAATAGGTACTGCGCAAAATATGTGGAGACATTTTGCGAACTGAACCTGGCCTTAGTTTAACATTTTCTTCGCTAACTTGTAGACCTCTTATCGTAAGATGCTGACAAAGGATCCTGTGGTAGAGATATGGTTCACAAGACTAGGTTAGTCATCTAAAGTCTAGTCCTAAACCATCAGACAGGTGGACTAATTTTTATTCTAACCTACAGTAACTAGCTGTAAGTCAGCGGTCCATGTATCCAATCAGCACATGACTAAACTTTAGTCATCTATTTTTTTTTTGTTAGACTAATAACTAGTAGTGATCCAAACACACCCCTAGTTATATGAGGAACACAAACAGGACTCTGAAAATATTGCATGGGTAATAATTTTATGGACTTCGATTCCAAACCTGCGACGAAGAACCATTTAAGTACCGAGGTGTATTCTTTACTGAAGCATAACAAAAGTGAGGAAATTGTTAGACTGATCTCTCTCACTAATGGCCCAACGGCCATTAGGCCTTGACCTCGCGCCCTGATCGGGGGCGCCCAGCCCACTTAATGGCTGGCGGGCCCCCGTCGCACTGCGCATATAAAGAGGGTGGGGGACGGCGGCTCTAGGTACGAGGTTCACTGTGAGCCGCACACCCCACCGACAAACCCTAATCCGATCTGAGAGGGGCGCAGCCAGCGACGGGAAGCTCCGCCGCCGCCGTTCCTCCTCGCAGCAGATCTGGACCACGTCCGTCTTCGCCATCACCGCCGGACTCTGACCCCTACGTCTCCCTCCCGCACCGTCGACGACCACAGCCCGTCGACGGACATGGCGGGTGGCAGCTCCGGCTCTTCTTCTACTTCTTCAGGTTCGAACAACCTAGGTATGAACTCCTACTCACTCCTCCCATTCGGATCTAGTTCCTAGTAGTTCATAGGACATGTTTATGCACTGTTAATGATTTACCCGACTAGATCTACTGCTAGTTGATCCTGCGTATCTATCAATGGTATCAGTCGCTGGTCTAGTATGTGGATCTAGCCTCGGGTTTAACCCTAAGAGGGTAAAAGTGATCGACCACCGATTTCCAATCGGAAAAGAAAGCCCAAACCCTAAGAGGGTAAAAGAACTTATCATCCGTTTCGGATGAACCCTATGAGGGAACAGACAGTGATTGTTTTTCGATCCAAATCCCTAACCCTAACACTCATGCCATCTGACTTGAAAAGGAGTGAAGGGAATAGGAAAAGAATGGAGAGCTCCAGATCGGTTTCGCTCTGCAGAACCGAATCAGCCAAAAAATTGGATCGAATTCAGACAAAAAAAAGAAAGAAAGCAACCGCGCTTGCGCGGGGTGAGTCCCGGCCGAGCATTCGGCTTGCCGGAGCAGCGCCTCGGGCACCACCGAGGGGCCACTCGACGGCGGCGTGTTCGGCCTTTCGGCGAGCGCGCACGCCGGCGAGGAGCCTCCCGGCGGCGCCACCTCCCTCGTTTTCATCCGGCCAAGGGCCGGTCACCGGCGCACGGTCCTGTCTGGGGCGCCGCCGAGAGAAGTGGAGAGCAGAGGGAGAGATGGAAAAATGGCTTAGGGTTTGGAGAGCGGCCCCCGGCTGCGGGTTTTGACCCAGCGAGATGGACGGTCGACCGTCGGATTCTGTGACGTAACGGCCCTAATCCCATGGCCCACTGATCATTGTCAATCACTGACAGTCGATCCGTACAGCCAAGAGATTAAGACCTGGTTCCGCCACTGGGCTACATCAGTGCCCGATGTCCGCAGGATCATCTCACAATTCAGTTACAATCTCTTGAACATTTTGACAAATAACATCGGAGTAAATAGCGGAAGACTTAGATAACAATAGTTTTACAAACCAGGGTTCAACATAAAATTAAGTGAGGTTATTACAGACCATAGTTCAAATAGATAGAGTTGGCAGAGTAGCATATGACAACAACTAAAGATAAAGATACTTCACCCAGCCCGAGGGTGAATAATCACTCATCGGCCTCATCGGCCTCTTCCTGAACAACAGTCACACAGCAGGGTCCAAAGCATACTGAGGAATCTGCCATACCTGCAACATGGGTAATAGAACCCTGAGTACAAAGGTACTCAACAAGACTTACCCGACTAAAGAAAAAGGGAGAAGACTCAGGTATGAGAGGCTTAGGGTAGTCAAGGTAAGGTTTTAAGCAAGTTCAAGTATTTTGCAGAAAAGCATTTTTCAAACCTTGTTCCTTATTTTGAAAAGACTCAGATATTCCTTGTTTCATCATAATCCTTGATTCATTTTACTTTCCAAAAACAGACCTAGTTGAGAACCACTCCCTGTTGACAGTCAGTGACTAAGTCTCCATAACCGAGGAGCAGCGTTAATCCGGATAAATAATACTCAGCTGAGGATCCCTATCCACACTGCATATGTAGCACCCAAGCTTGCATATGCCAACTCGTCTACCACGATTCCTCCAAGATTGGGCCCGGTCCTACGCCACCCGGAAGTACAGTACACCACTCCAATCCGGGACTCTAACCCACGTGGGTACATGCTACTTCCGCCATCTCTCCACTCCCAGTGCGCGGTTGTCGGTCCAATCAAGGATTCCTCGGAGCCGAAGCTTTCCGTAGTATGTGAATAGTTGCAAGTCTTAGTCAGCAGGCCCCCATACAGGTGGTCCCTAATTTTTCCAGCCAGCGACAAGCACCTCGGGACTCTAACCCAAGAGTACAGGTCCTGTCAGTTTTTCAACCCTGTCCCGGTCGGTGTCAACTGTTGAGTCCCGGACTACAACATGACGGCACCGTACTCGTGGACAACCTCTCCTTCCCATTGACTAAGTACGGATCAGATACTTAGCCAATAGTGGGAGTAAACCAGAAATTCCCATAAATATTCTTAAAGTGATCACACTTTTGAAATTGGCATTTTTATTGCAAATCTATCATATAGCATTGCTAAGCATTTTGCAAATAGTTTTTGAAAAGCAGGTATCGGGTGTATCATTGGTCAAGGTGGATAATGCATCAGATAGGATTCCACTCAACTCCTATCAACCTAATGCAATAATTTAACTCAAAGACATTTAAGGAAACATTTATAAATTCAAGGAAAGGGTTAAATGCACCGGGGCTTGCCTTGGATGGCAAAGAGAGCAGACTCGGGGTAGGTATAGGTGTCGGAGCTCGGGGTCGCCTCGGGAGTTGGTTCGTCAACAGCGGCCTCGACTCTGGTACCTTCTTCGTCAACTATACGGATGCAATGATGAATGCTCATGAGAATGATGATATGGACTTATGGTGCAAGACAATTCCACTGATTCTAGATTACTCTTAGGCAAGGCATAATCGAAATCTAGGTTGAGCATAAAAGGTAACCATTTCTTCCTTAAGCAATATTGATTAAACTAGACCTTATTATAATTATCCTAAGCATCATCCAAACATAGCATCAAAAACATCATAGACCAAAGGGTAGGGGTCTAAGAACATCAATCAATCCAAAGATCACATCATTAAACACTTATTACCAACCCTAATCCATCTTTTCTATTTTTCTTAATTTATTTAAAAGGTCATTTTATGAAGTTGCTCCACAAATTACCAAATTAATCACATAAGTTCATTCAGGCATAAACAGATGGCAAAACAAATTTCATAATTTTTGGAGGTCATTAAGGTGCTCAATTAAATCTAGACATTTAATTAACAAAAGGCACTATTCCTTAATTAAAATAAATGCTCAAAAATCAACTTGCTCCAAATGACTTCAAAATTTTACCAGAGACTCATCATGACATAACTAGCTTGCAAATTTTATCTCAAGATTTTTGGAGCTATAGATCACTCTCCAAAAATACCAAAGCCTTCATTTTTCAATTAAAAAGGGAATTTTACATTTTCAAATTTTTGCACAAAACTCAAGTTTCATATTTTTATAAAATACTACAGAGCATAAAGAGTCTACCACAAAAATTTCAGAATTTTTGGATGTCTACAGAAAATCATACAAAAAAGAGAAAACAGAACACTATTCACATCTTGAAAATAAAAGGAAAAACGGGCACGGCGGCGGGAGCTCGTCGCCGGCGACCAAAAGCGAGCGGCGCTCGGCACGCCGGCCACGCTGGGCGCTTCGCAGCGAAGCTGAGGGCATGAGAGTGATCAGAAGGCTCACCCGCGTCGATCAAGGGACTCGGCGAGGTGAGAGGATGAACGGAGGTAGATGAACGGCGATGACCGGCGGGGAGGTTGCGGCGGTGATCGTCGCGCCGGCGACCCTGGGCAAGGCACAGGACCGCAAGGGTCGGGTTAGGATCGCACGGAGACAAGGAAGCGAATGCGAGGGTCGGAGGGAGATGATCAAGGCCGGAGGCGGCGAATTTCACGAACCCGAGCTCGCCGGGTTCTCGCCGGAGATGACAACGGCGAGCTACGCCGGGCGATTGAGGGCGGTAGAGGTGAAATTGGAGGGTGGGAAAGCAGCACCAGAACACGGCGGAGCTGCTGAGCTAGGTAGTTGAGCACGGGAGGCGTTGGTGTGAGCTGGCGACGGCGGCGGAGGTGAGTGAGGGAGGTCGGGCTCCGGCGGCCGTTTTATAGCCGCGGCCAGAGGCCGGTAGAGAGCTCGAGGGTGGGTGGATAAGCTCGGCGGACGCGTGCGCTCTCGATTGCGCGCAGGCGGAGGGTCAGGCGTGCAGCCGGGGCCGGTGCGCAAGCTTGGCCGGCAATGGCCACGCGGCGGCGGCGCGCTGGGCACGGTAGGGGACGGGAGCGAGGTCAACTGTGCGCGTGCGGGTGCGAAATGATGGTGGTGACAACGGCGGCAGGTTGGTGGCGCGTGGGGAGCAGCCAGACGCGCTGCAGGCGCAGCGCCGGCGGGGCGCCATGGCCGGGCCCCCCCTGTCGCTAGGAAGAAGAGGAACAGTGTAGGGTGTAGGGTTTGACTTTTGGCTAGTTTCTGTATTTTGCAAACTTCTCCCAAAATTTGAACTGTGCGACAAAAACTCAAAATACCAAAGTTGCTCAGAAAAATGAGATCTACAACTTTGTCAGTAAGAACATTTTCAAATTCCAAATAGTTTTTGAACTATATTCAAAAACAGTAAGGGGACACTTTTTCAAACTTGATTCAAATCAAAATTACTCTGGATTTCAAACTGAAACTTGAAAATCTTTATATATAAAAGTTGTTCCGTTTGTCAAAACCTACAACTTTGCTAATATACACTTTTCCAAAAACTCATTAGTTTTTAAGTTAATTTTGAAAACTGAAAAGGGAACAAAAGTTAGGGTTTGAATGAATTTGAAATAACTCAAAACTTTGTACTGCAACTTGAAAATTTGTAAATACCAAAGTTGTTTCTCTTTGACAGATCTAACTTTTCTTTTTGGACCAACCTCAAATTTTGAATAATTTTTGAATTACAAATAGAGGGGTAAAATCCAGGGTTTGGAAATCAGGGTTTTGCAAAAGGGATTTGAAATCTGATTTTGATTTTGAACTTTGGCCAACACAACAAAACTTCAAGACATCCAACTGAACAAGAATCACACAAAGCTAGGCACAGAGGTGAAATTACCATTTTGCCCTTATAGGAAGATTAGGGCTTTTTAGGGTTTTTGCAACAGAGGTACTTCACATAAAATGATACACTTAGCAAAATGCATACACATGAAATCATGATCAAGATGCTTTAAGATGATAATGATGATATGTCAAGTTAATTACATGCTAAACACCAGAGGTGTTACAGATTCCATCCGACGGCTGGCTGCTGGCTCGGCCTGAGCGGGCCGTCCCCAGGCCCAGGTGGGTGGCCGCGCGGGGGCCGTTTCCTCGGCCCAGGCCCAGGTTGTGGCCTGGGCGCGGAGGGGGAGATGGCGCGGAGCGCCTGCTGGGCCGCCTGGAGGCCGCCGCGGGCCAACTGCAAAGCACGCGCCGCGTGCGCATGGCCATGGGCCAGTTGGGCCTTCGGGCCGGAAGTGTATCTTGCACAGGTTTTGTTTTTCTTTTTTACAGAAGCAATATTTGAATGTATTTTGATGCATTATGAATTGTTTAAAGTATATTTTCTGTGTAAAATTATTTCAACGAAAATTTTTGCACAGAGAATATTAAAGTATATGAATTGCTTCTGGAAAAATGAAATATAAAGAATTGTTAATTGTTTTCCGCTGCGTACTTTGATTTTAATTTTCACTGTTAAATTCGAACCAACGGGAGAATTTAATTTTGAAAATAACATGTTTTTTGTCATTATGATGTTATTATTTTTCTGACCAACGTTGATAAATAATAATATTATAATCACTGTTCCATTAAAGGTTTATGCATTATTTCTATTTCTGCCCAACGGTGATTTAGTTATAATGCATAAAAGCAACTCATTTACTATGTTTTATATTGTTCTCACTATTTTTGAACTATGTTTTCAGGCTCCATTCTGATGAACATGGTTAAAGATATCCCACCTCTCAAGGGGGATAACCACTTAGAGTGGGAGAAGAAAATTGAGCTGGCTTTTCTGTTGGCTGAGGTTGACTGGATCCTCACTGAGCCTCGTCCCGCAGTGCTCAAGGAGCCTGTGAGAGAGGCAGGTGAGGATGATGCCGCTTGGAAACAGCGGGAACTGGACTTTGGTCCAGAAAAGATGAAACATGATCTGGAGCGGGTTAGGTGGGAAAAGACCAACAAGAAGTTGGTTACAGTTGTTAAGAACACTGTAGATCCTGCCATCCTGAACTCGCTCCCACCAGAATGTGACACGGTCACTGAAATTTTGGAAAGGTTGAAGAACCAGTTCACTGGTTCCTCAAAGACTTACGCCACCCAAGTGATCAAGAAATTGATTACTGAAAAATATGCTGGTGGTGGTGTAAGAGACCATATCCTGAAAATGAACAGTATGACATCTAAGCTTAAACCAATGGACAAGGAATTAGCTATTTCTCAGAAATTCCTTATACATCTGATTTTTGCTTCCCTGCCAAAAGAGTTTGAAACTTTTGTTGTATCTTACAACAATAATCCTGAGGATTGGTCATTGGACAAGTTGATAGCCATGTGTGCCCAAGAGGAGGAAAGAATCAAGGGTGCAACTGGTGGTGCAATCAACTATGTCAAGGATAACAAGAAAGGCAATGGCAGCCCCAATGCGAAAGCTCAGGGTAAGAAGCCAATGCACCAGTACAGACCTCAACAACAACAACAGCCACAGCAACCTCAAAGGAGGGTGGTGGACCCTAATCAGTGCCTTGAGTGCTTGAAGCCGGGACACCACAAGAAAGATTGCCCTGTCTTTTTGAAGAAGATCTTGGCAAGCAATGGTGAGAATGTTATTACATTTGTAAATGAAACTTTATATGTTAAATTTGATAAATCTACTTGGTGGATTGACTCTGGTGCAACGGTTCATGTTGCAAATTGTTTACAGGGATTCAGTTCGACAAGGACTATGCAAAGAAGCGAAAGATGGGTTAGAGTCGCCAATGGAGTTCGAGCTGATGTTGAAGCTGTTGGCGATCTTCCTCTACAGCTTAATAATGGATTTATTTTGATTCTTAAATATGTTTTATTTGTACCTTCATTGCATAGAAACTTGATTAGTGTTTCACGCCTAGACAAAGATGGTTATGGTTGTCATTTTGGAGATGGCAAGTGTGAAATACTATTTAATAATAAATATGTTGGTCTTGCCTTCGCGCAAGAAGATCTTTATTTGTTATCTCTTTGTGATAATGTGAATGTTGTCAGCAATGAGAATGTGAATGAGATTGTATCCTCGTCGAACAATCCGAATAGAAAGCGAAAGCGAACTCAAGATGCGTCGTCGAAATTATGGCACTGTCGTTTAGGCCATATTTCGAGGGGGAGAATAGAAAGATTAGTAAAGAATGAGATTCTTCCTCCATTAGAGTTCACCGATTTTGAGCAGTGCATCGACTGCATCAAAGGTAAATATGTAAAGCAAATAAAGAAAGATGCCAAAAGAAGTGCGAGAATATTACAGATAGTCCACACTGATATTTGTGGACCGTTCCCTGTTAAAAGTGTGGATGGTTATGACTCGTTTATAACATTCACAGATGATTATTCTCGCTATGGCTATATTTATCCAATTAAAGACAGATCGGAAGCATTAGATAAATTTAAGATCTTTAAGCTTGAGGTTGAAAATCAGCACAACTTAAAGATTAAAATAGTTCATTCCGATCGCGGTGGAGAGTATTATGGGCGACATACCCCATATGGCCAAATTCCTGGTCCTTTTGCAAAGTTCTTGCAGGAAAATGGCATAGTTGCTCAGTACTCCACACCGGGGGAGCCTCAGCAAAATGGAGTAGCTGAAAGGCGCAACCGTACCCTGATGGATATGGTGCGCAGCATGATGAGTTACTCATCCCTCCCACTAAGTCTGTGGATAGAGGCGTTAAAAACCGCTATTCACATTCTAAACAGGGTCCCAAGTAAGTCGGTGCCTAAAACACCGTACGAATTGTGGACAGGCCGAGTACCCTCACTGAACTATTTACGTGTGTGGGGGTGCCCTGCTGAGGCCAAAGTGTTTAACCCGAACATTGGGAAGCTGGATCCCAAAACAGTGAGTTGCCATTTCATTGGTTATCCTGAAAAGTCCAAGGGTTATCGTTTCTACTGTTCAGACAGATATACAAAGTTCGTAGAAACGAGACACGCCGTGTTCTTGGAGGATGAAATGATCAGGGGGAGTCAGGCAGTGCGCAAGATTGATCTTGAAGAGAAGCGGGTATATGTACCCACTCCGATGATTCAGGAATCATTCTTCACACTACCTGTTCCCAATGTCCCTACCGTGCCAGACACTGTAGTGACAGAACCTGTTGTTGACGTCCCTGTGGCAACACCTAGTGAACATGTGGAACCTGTTTCACAGGAACCCATTGAAACTAGCGTTGCGCATGAGGAAGAACAACAACAAGTTCCGATTGAACAGGAGCCATCTGATGATGGACCGAGGAGGTCCCAAAGAGCTAGAAGATCTGCCATTCCAGCAGATTATGAAGTGTATAACACTGAAGAGTTTCAAATGGAGGATGATCCCACCTCTTTTGAACAGGCCATGAGAAGCGAGCACTCGTCCAAGTGGCTTGAGGCCATGGAAGATGAGATAAAGTCAATGAGTACCAACGGTGTTTGGGACTTGGAGATAATTCCTAAAGGGGCCAAAACGGTAGGCTGCAAATGGGTCTACAAGATGAAATATGACTCCCAAGGGAATATAGAAAGGTTCAAAGCGCGACTCGTAGCAAAAGGCTTTACGCAAAGGGAAGGGATTGATTACAATGAGACCTTTTCTCCAGTCTCATGTAAAGATTCCTTCAGAATCATAATGGCTCTAGTAGCACATTATGATCTAGAGTTGCATCAGATGGATGTGAAAACGGCTTTCCTCAACGGTGAGTTGGAGGAAAACGTTTACATGGCACAACCGAAAGGTTTTGTCGTGAAAGGAAAAGAACAGATGGGATGTCGCTTGAAGAAATCCATTTATGGATTGAAACAAGCATCCAGACAGTGGTATTTAAAGTTTGATGGCACAATAAAGAAGTTCGGGTTTATGGAAAATGTTGAGGACAACTGTGTGTACTCCAAGTTCAAGAATGGAAAATTTATTTTTCTAATCTTGTACGTGGATGATATCTTACTCGCAAGTAGTGATATCAGTCTACTAAGGGAGACAAAAGATTTCTTGTCCTCAAAATTTGATATGAAAGATCTCGGTGAAGCATCTTTTGTTCTAGGCATCGAGATTCACCGAGATAGAAGAAAGGGGGTTATAGGATTATCGCAAAAGGCATACTTGGAAAAAGTTCTGAAAAGATATAGTATGCATGCGTGTAAGCCTTCACCTGCACCGATAGTCAAGGGTGATAGATATGGGGATTTTCAGTGCCCCAGGAACCAATATGAAATTGATCAGATGAAAGCGGTTCCATATGCTTCAGCTGTCGGAAGTTTACAGTATGCACAGGTGTGCACACGCCCTGACTTAGGATTTGTTACCGGGCTACTTGGCAGATTTCAAAATAATCCAGGACTAGAACACTGGAAATTGGTAAAGAAGGTCTTGCGTTATTTGCAAGGCACAAAAGGCCTCATGTTAACGTACAGAAGATCAGATTCCTTGAACATAGTGGGGTTCTCGGATTCTGATTATGCGGGAGATGATAGAAAGTCCACATCAGGGTATGTGTTCACTCTCGCTGGGGGAGCAATATCGTGGAAAAGCTCCAAACAAACCGTCACTACATCGTCCACAATGTATGCCGAGTTTGTAGCTTGTTATGAGGCAACTGGGCAGGTGAATTGGCTGAAAAAATTCATACCCGGTTTGAAAGTGGTTGACGACATCTATAGGCCACTGAAATTGTACTGCGATAATAATCCGGCAGTACAATATGCTCACAACAATAGGTCAAGTGGTGCTGCCAAACACATTGACATAAAGTTTTATGTTGTGAAAGATAAAGTCCGGGATCAAACCATAAGTCTCGAGCATATCAGTACGAGTAAGATGCTCGCGGATCCGCTAACGAAAGGCTTACCACCCACTGTGTTCAAGGAACACGTTGCCGGCATGGGGTTAATGGAAAGCCTATGATTCCTGGACTAAAGGGCCCAAAAGTAAAAGTATCTATTTCAGAACAGAGATGAACATTATGGCTGTCAAGTCTATCGGCAAAAGACCGTGACGATGAGGCATGCCTTTTGCGCAAATCTGTAATGGAATGAGAAAAGTAAAAGTAAAAGAAACTGGTGAGATCAAGGGGGAGATTGTTAGACTGATCTCTCTCACTAATGGCCCAACGGCCATTAGGCCTTGACCTCGCGCCCTGATCGGGGGCGCCCAGCCCACTTAATGGCTGGCGGGCCCCCGTCGCACTGCGCATATAAAGAGGGTGGGGGCCGGCGGCTTTAGGTACGAGGTTCACTGTGAGCCGCACACCCCACCGACAAACCCTAATCCGATCTGAGAGGGGCGCAGCCAGCGACGGGAAGCTTCGCCGCCGTCGTTCCTCCTCGCAGCAGATCTGGACCACGTCCGTCTTCGCCATCACCGCCGGACTCCGACCCCTACGTCTCCCTCCCGCACCGTCGACGACCACAGCCCGCCGACGGACATGGCGGGTGGCAGCTCCGGCTCTTCTTCTACTTCTTCAGGTTCGAACAACCTAGGTATGAACTCCTACTCACTCCTCCCATTCGGATCTAGTTCCTAGTAGTTCATAGGACATGTTTATGCACTGTTAATGATTTACCCGACTAGATCTACTGCTAGTTGATCCTGCGTATCTATCAGAAATCTCTCCCACAGTTGCCTATACATGTCCATCCTCACTGCCGACATAAGACCAATCATCAGTTCATCATCAGACTATGGAACAGGCTATAGAACCCAACGCAATGCGACCTCCTTTTCCACGCACCCTGGATCGATCAGTCCCCTCTCGGCCTTTGGAACCTAGCCTTGGATCTCAATGTATTTGTCCGTTCTGCCAGCAAATTCCAACTTGTACGTATCCCACCCGGCGTACAGCGACGCAGGCCGAATTCGACGCATCCAGGGGCCCCGCAGGCCGGCCTAGCCTTGCGGGTAGGGTAACGCGCGGCCCCCAAAGTCTCCCGGCCCGGCATCGGGAGGAGACGGAGACGGCCGTGCCGCGCCGCGGTTCTGCTCCACACCGCCGGCCGGTTTCTGCCCTGGTGGCGGGAAAACAAAACAACTAGCCGCCGCCGGCTGTGATCGGCAACGGCCAATGGGGCGGGACAGCACGCGGTCCGCAGGTAGGGATAGGGTTGGATCCGTAACGGTAGCGCCCGCATCCTCCGCGCCGCACGTGGCCTCGATCGCGCGCGCGTGTTCCCCCGAGCGCTCCCAACCACCGCGGCGCCGAAGCCGGGCGGCACACGCCGGCCGGTGCGTTGCCACTTGCCACCACTTCGTCACCACCGCGCCACCACCACTTGCCGTCAGGTGGGGCAGATTCCGCTTCCGCATCGGACGAAGCCTGTCTGTTTTGGCTGGCGCGGCACCGCAGGCGGAGCGCACCACGCACCCCGTGTAGCCCGTGTCGGCCCGAGCCAGAGCCAGAGGTCTCCATCCCTCCGTGTCCGTGATCACAATTCACAAATGGCGAGACGGAAGAAAATTGCCAAACCTTTCGCTGCTTTCTGGTTGGAATCACATCGCAAACGGGACAAACTTTGGACGGCGAACGCACGAAACGCACGCGCGCACCCAATCAACACGGGGACGGAGGCACCAGCAGCAGCAGCCGGCGCCGGCGGCCTTGAACAGATCAACCCCGTGCATCGATCAGAGCTACTACTGTATGTACCACTAGTGCCTCCAAAACTAAAGACGGGCGGGCCCAAAAGGGAGAAGAAAAGTAAATCATCTCAATCAAATGTAAAAGGAGTCGAACGACCATCGGCATCAGGAGCACGGCGCGGTGGCCGCCAGGCTGAGCTCGCGGCGGCGGCCGAACACGACGGCGCACTCGGGCAGCTCGCCGAGCCCCGCGAACAGGGCGTCTTCCCCCTGCAGCTCCCGCTCCCACTCCTCCGGCGGCAGCAGCGGCGCGTACAGCGCCGACCGGTGCCACGTCGGGTACTGGTCGAACCACCCAAAGTCGAAGCTTTCGTCCTCCTCGGCCGCCGGCGCCACCGTTGCGGCCGCTTCCGCTTCCGGCGTGACCAGACACGGGACGTCCTTCTGCTCCTGCTCCTGCTCCTCTTCCGGCTCCTGCTGCTCTGGCACAGCTTCGGTTTCTGTCAGCTCATGATGATGCTCCGGACCGAGCTCATCCTGCTCCTCCACCACGGGCTCAGGCTTCGGCGCCGGCGGCCGCGTGGACGGCTTGCCTTGCTGGTGGCAGCTGCTGCTGCTCCTCGGCTGCGGCGCCTCGTGGTTGTGGTCGAAGGTGTAGGTGACGAGCAGCACGGTGGGGTCGGCGCGGCTGCGCTCCACCTGCTTCCTCGCCGGGCACCCCTTGGAGCTGCTGCAGCGGTAGTACCCCCTGCACGACGAACAAGAACCACAAAGCAAAGGTTACCAGGAGGCTGCTGCTAACCAGGAACCAGCAAATTTTTTTTACTAGCATGCACGCAGACGCAGATGCTGATTAGGTTGAGCTCATGAATGAGCAGCAGATAGATAACGTACCGTGGGTAGGGGGAGCCCTTGATGGGCTTCTGCCCATACTTGCGCCACGCCCACGAGTCCGACGGCGGCGGCCCCTCCCCGCTGGCCCCCCTGGGCCGGTCCCCGCACTCGGCCAGCGGCACCGACACAACCCGCTTCTCCACCGATCTCCGGCTGCTCGCTCGCACACAAACAGACAAGAGGCCAATTAGCGATCTTTGCAGCCCGCTGGTTTCTAGATTCCCGTACCCGCCGCAGCAGCAGGTCACGGGCAGGCCAGCGTGAGTACGCGACACATGAATCCCGTCCGTACCTGCGCTTAGCTGGCGGCAGCGGCGACGACGGCGAGGCGGGGATGTCGCGGAGGTCGCGCTCGCGCTTGTTCAGCCCGCCGCCCCCCGCGCGAGGCGACTCCGCGTCCGCGTCCGCCCCCGCCGCAGGCAGCGGCTCGCCGGGGGACTCCGCCCGCGGCGAGTCCGAGCTGCAGTAGCCGTCCTCGGCCGACGACATCGATCAGATCCCCTCTCTTGCCGCCGCCTCGGTTGCCACGCCCGGCCGGAGTACACGGGGCCGGAGACGAGCGCGCCTCTGCTCTGCTCTGCTCCCGACGGCCGACGCCCGACGCCCACAGCCCCGGACGGATAAAAAGGCAGGCAGCTTCAAAGCAAAACTAGCTCGCGCTTTCCCAAAGCGCGCATAAAATTTTCGCCCTGATGGTGGAGAAAGCGGAGTATTGGAGCGAATGATGGAGGGGATTGAAGGGCGGGGTGTGAAATGAAATGGTGGCGAACAGACGGGGGCGGATAGATGATGGGCGCTGCGGCTTTCAATGATCCCCTCTTCTTCTCTCTCTCTCTCTCTCTCGCTCGCTCGCGATGCGCGGCGTGTCTGTATATGCGGGGTGCGCGCGCTAGTGGGCGCCTTTTTTTATGCGAACGATGCTGGTGTCATCGGGGAGGAGCACCGGGGTGAGCAGGGCAAGCAGCCAGCAGCCAGGGCGGGCGGGCGAGCGAGCGAGCGACATCCATATCGGCAGGCGGCTGCAGCAGGCGGCGTGCGCGTACGCGAAGCGCAGCGATATTTTTATTTTTTATTTTTGGTTTGGCGCCTTCTGCTCCCAGCTCCCTGTTCGTTTTGGATTGGATCTCGCCTGCGTCTTGTCGCTGTGTTGCGTCTGGGAAGAGGAGAGCAGCCCCGGAGAGGAGAGCGACGCGCTCGAGGCCGCGATTAATCTAGTGGAGGACTGGAGGGAGCGGCTGCGATCGCGATCGCGACCCCCGCCCTAACCACTCCGGCCAGCCAATCATGGACGCTGTTCTGCTCATGCACTTGCTCCACTCCACCCGTGCACACACATTTTCGTGCATGTGCGGATACGCGTGCTCTGATGTCCAAATACGGTGTATGTACGTACAGTACTATACTGTATATAGCACTGTCTCCTTTGTTGAACCCTGGCCCATGATCGTCGTATATACTGTACACATGGACGTTGCTATGCCAGAACGGCTTTTTCTTTTTGGGAAAAAAGAAAGAAAGAACAGGTATAGTTTGTGAGCAAATACAAAGCTAGGGGTTTGATCATTTGATGCTTTGATTCGCTCTCTTTTGTATGTTGTAGAAGTGGCAACCATGCATCGGCATTTGGAGGTCGCAATGTCTAGCTCCCTTGTTGCGAGTGTACTGTATTGTACGTACGTCTGCATCGATTAGAATATTGCATGTACTGTACTTTGGAAGAAAACGGGCTACACCTCTCACATATAGTCGCCTAAACTACGGTAGTTACATGTGGGAGTAGGACTAAACTAACGACGCCGACCTCCTCCATAGGAGAGAGTACAGCCAAGTTGGACGTGCCAGAGTTTGGGTTCATTTTCATTAATGATCCATGTGCGTCGCTAGAAAATTATACAAATATTGAGTACTTTTTAAGCTAATCTACTAGTATACTGTCATGGCTGCTATCGATCTGTACGCGGCACTCATTTTATCTGTTGTCTGACACCAAATGCTACTAGTGATCTTGATATACGATAGTAAGGGGGTGTTTGGTTCTCACCCCTAGAGTTTAGCCACTAAAGTTTAGTCACTTTTAGTCACTAAAGTTCCAAACACCCCCACTAAAAGTCATTTTTAACACTACAAATCTAGTGACCTCCACTAAACTTTAGTGACTAAACTCTAGGGGGTGGGAACCAAACACCCCCTAAGACCAGTCCCAGTGAAAATTTCACGAGAGTTTTATTTGCATTTGATAGCATATTATATATGTATTTTTGATGATATAATAATGTCACTACTATAAAAATCTTAACAAAGGCAAATATTTTTTATTAACGGAGATAGACATTGTAACCGTCTCCGACGAAAGGTCACGATTAATTTGATGTTAACGAAGACGGTTATTCTGCTTGTCGTGCTTAATTAATTAATGAACGCGAGCGACTTAACATGTCCGTCTCCGTTAATGCTTTTTAGGAAACATAAAAAATTTTAAAAAAAAACTTTGAACTTTAGAGAGTCAAACTCACAACCTAACGCTCAACACTACTAAGTCTCAACCACTAAGCCAAAAACTAATTCATATATATATAATATGTAATCTTTTTATATCAATATTTTATAATCTTATATTGTATATTTTAACTATTGAATGAACTCAAATGAAAAAATATTAAAAAGTTTTAAATCTTATCAAGCACTACTGCTTTGGAATATGATGTACTTAATTTGAAAAACTAAAAAATGAGTCTCAAAACATATTAATTTAAAACACATATTTAAGACTCTAAATACATTTAAATCAAAAACTTATTGATATCAAAGATGTAGCTCGGGTCAGTCACTATTGATATTGACTATGTAAAAATTTGAGATAGTTTAGAAATTCTAAATTCTAAATTTTAAAACATATAACCTTTGAACAAATATTTGGGACTCTGAACATCATTAAATTAAATACTTTTCGACTAAGTTGAATATTCTATTGAAAAATATTACTTTTGTATTAACCATGTCAATATTTGATATCATTAGATAATCTTGAAATAAAATTATAAAATATGTGCACTTACAATAATATTTTGGGACCCTAAGCTATTTTTTGAAAAATGTTTCTACTGCGAAGATGTAGATCTCGTCGAGAGCTACAATTTTGGTGTAAAGTTTATTAAAAAGTTATAATTTTTTTTGCAGCAATTAACCAAGACAAATATCTTAAGACGTCTGCCTCGATTAATCGATTAAACCATCTGTAAAGGCTATAGATATATATAAGATCAAAACTTTTAAAATGCAAAATCCTAACTTAAACTATAGTAAATCAAAGCTTACAAATTCCAAATGCTTTACTTGAACTCACTAAATAAGAAATCTAACTTGAAAGATCAAGGTCTTGTGCAACCCACTTCAAAACTCACTAAATAAAATGGCTTGCTTGATTTATTCCTTAAGATAAAAAATAGGAATAGTTTACGTGGAAGAAGTAGAAAAGGAAGTTGAATACATGATATGTATGATGACAAACATAACTAGACTAGAGATCAAGGGAGGTGTGCTATTAGTTTTATTCTATTAGGACATTCCAAGAATCTTGGAGAGTCAGAGTTTTGGGATAGAGGGAGTAGAATTTTACTAGAAATAGAATTCCTACTTGTCTGTATAAAGATTTTGGAGAGGACTATAGAAAAAAGGGTAGAGACTATAAAAAACAACCAAGCCAACCCCACCCACTATCTAACAATACTATGGATAATTGGGTTGCAAAGATTGAAAACACAATGAAAAGGAAAAATGGTAAACCTTTGTTTTGTTCCATTCAAGTTTACGGTTATTGCATTAATTAGCTCTATGAACAACTTCATTGGTTGAGCCCGAACTGTTTTGTTAAATTGTTTTCACTGTGGAGCTTTTTATAACATACTCTCTTAGGCCAATCTCAACGGTGAGTTTTATTTTGTTGTTTCCAAAACTGTCGTGTCATATGAAACAAAATGAAACTTAAATGAAACTCTCCATTGAGAGCGAGAGAGTTTCATAGACATTAAATTTCATGACTCATAGAGAGTTGGTATTCGTGCCCTCATTTCTTCTCTCACTTCTTAAATACACTGTCATGTCAACAACAATGCCTATGTGGCAACCTATTTAATGCAAATGAAACTCCAATGAAACTCTCATTGAGATTGGCCTTAGGATGAAGTGAACCTTGGTGAACTATTATCTCGGCTCCTTAATAGAGGTCGTTTAGTTGTATTTATTTGGTACACTACTGCACAAAGCTTAACCGCAGCGGGCGTTTTGGCTTTACCGCAGCGGGCAACAGCGTCCGCTGCGGTGCTAAGGCCACGGTTAATTGTGGCCATTACTGCAGCGGGCGCTGTTGCCCGCTGCGGTAAAAGCCTTAACTGCAGCGGGCAACATAAGGTGCCCGCTGCGGTTAATAGCATTTACCGCAGCGGACAACCTTAACCGCCCGCTGCGGTAAATTATTAACCGCAGCGGTCGCTTTAGGTTGCCCACTGCGGTAGTTGCGTTTAACCGTAGCGGGCAGCTTAGGTTGCCCGCCACAGTTATTAATTTTGGATTAAAAAAATAAATAATGCAGCCAGCAGAAACAGCAGGATATAGCCAGCAGAAACAGCAGAATATGAATTCAAATCTGCAGTTTTCAAATAATTCCAGAATTCCAGATTTCTAACAGATAAATATATATATGCACATATAAACCATCTGGACATAACATACAAAGTGACTTAGTTGTTTGTTGTCATCATATACACATTGACTTAGTTGATTTCAAATTCAAATTACAATTCATATTTCAACTTGATGAGCACAATCTGACGGACGAAGCATTGTGTTCCATTTGCGGAGCTTCTCGTATTGGGGTAGCAACGCCAGCTCGGATTCGTTGTCAAAGAACGTTTCTCCTTCGAGAATGCATTTCTCCATTACAAACTTGCATATGTCCGCCTTGACTTGTTTAAACCACATCCTGCGGCTCTGCTGCTCTCCCCAATACTTGACACCTTCCTTGAGCTTCTTCCAGCTATTGGTGTACTCCTTGCTTTCCCTTAGAAACTCGCATGTGTACAAGCCACATGTCTTCGATCCTAGTGGTTGTTTGGCGCACTGCACGATTGATACACAAGCATTAGAACCCATATATATGTATGAAACATGAATTGAACCTTTGAAATACTAACCGGGAAATCTCGTCGGATTTTGAGGTGGTACATATGCTTGTCCTTGAACTTTTGAGTTCTTCGGTCCTAGAATCCGGGCACCTTTTGGTATTCCTTATAAGCGTTGTACGAAATATAATAGTTTTAGCCACAATTTAAAAATGTATGGTAACCGTAACTGATGAAAAAGCTGGATGACTTACTTTTTCAGACAATCTTCGAATGCCTTGTACCCTTGCTTGTTTGGTACGCTCAAGGAGTCAAACACACAGGCTCTGCCATCTTGAGGGTATATGATAAAAGCGACCCAGTGGCCACCCACGAGGCCCTGGCTGCACCATTGCAACAGAATAGTGTTTATGATGAGTAGAAGGCATGATATGCTAGCGACTTAGGTGTACGTACATGTATTTGACTTACCCAAAGTGATAGGCAGCCATTATACACTCTGGCCCATCCGGCTTGATCTTCTTCATGCATTCTAGTATGTAATTTTTTAACTTAGTCTTCTCGGCTTTCATATTTTCTTCATATTTCTTCTCTCGCTGTCGAACTGTCATCTCCGGATCAGTGATCTCGAAACCCTTGATGACTCTTTCGGCAATATGTGCAGGAGAGAGGTAGAGTACAGGACGTGTCTTTTTATTACTTACAGTGACCGTCATGCTGCACGGACAAGTCATCGTGACATAATAAGTATAGAACTATGGAAAATACGAATGTAGTGATCTGTGGAAGTTGCATTCATCGCTTACAGTGTGAATAGGGTGATTTGAACGATGTCCAGGTCTTCTTCCCGCATCAGGTTGTACATGTCGCTAAAGTCGGCGGGTAGGTGCATTTCATTACCAGCGGGCAAGTGGAAGTACTCCGTGGGAATCTTGACGTTAAAACTTGACATCCCGGCTTTTGCAGCTTCCATGTACCATAGATGGAACCTCCTTGTATCCCACTTTTCCTCGTCGATGAGCTGGGCCTTGGGAATCATGAACTTCCCGCACACATAGTGGCCAGGGCAGTCTTCGGCCTCATCAAATAGTTGACGGGTAGTTTCAGGCCTGGCAAACGATGGATAGGGATGTTAGTAGCATATATACTATGGACGTGGTATTATGCTCAATGTTACCATACCTTTCGAACGTGAGCGTGTACGGGAGCTTGTCGGTGGACGTTCTGGGATTCTTGGTGGGCGGGGGAGGACATTGGCTTGTGGTTGACGGGGGAGGTGTCTTCGTCCCTGTTGCCTCCCCCATCGTGCCTCCCTGTTGCTCGTTCGTGCTTGGCTGGCTTGTCGTGTTGTCGCCCTTATCGGCCTCTGAGCTTCTTGCCTCATGGACCGGGTGAAAGGTCCGAATGGCTAGAGGGGGGGTGAATAGCCAATTCAAAAATCTAGAAACCTGAAACTCAAAGCTCAAAACGAGTATCAGATTGCACAGTCGGTACTACCGACTATAGGGGCCAGTACTACCGAGGTCGGTACTACCGGCTCTACAGGTCGGTACTACCGACAACCTAAAAACTGCTACGAGATCGAGATAGAGAAGATGCAAAAGTGGATCTAGCACATACCAATATTTCCCTAGAAGATGTAGATGAAGTTTATACCTTATCCAAGAAGTGGCTCCTCCCCAAAGAGTAGATCGAGCCTTCCCACACCTAAGAACGAGAGAGGAGGGAGGAAGAACGCGAAGAACACGAGTGCAAACAAAATATCCAAGGATGCAAAATCAACAAGCACACGAGACACAAGATTTAATCCGAGGTTCGGCCACTTCACTAAGAAGCGCCTACGTCCCCGTTGTTGAGGTGACCATGAAGGTCGGAGTCTCTTTCACCTCCTTGCCTCACTCAAGCAACCACAAAGGCTAGTTGAGTTTCTTCACTAAGAAACAGAGGGTAATACAAACACTTTGGAGTGCCCTCACAAATGAGTCAATCACGGGCAACGACCGAAGAACACCTAACCGGCTAGAGTTCCAAGAACTCAAGAGTAAAGAACACAAATCAAGCCGAAGAGATGTTGGATCCAAGTGCTCAAGACGTAGATCGATGCTTCTCACTCTCTAATCTCACTTCCCTAGCTCAAAGCTTGCAAGAGATTCACTCTAGAATCAAAGGGGGAGAGAGAGGAGGTTAGTCAACACTTGGGAGCTCTCTTTCTTGAGTTTGGGCGCAAAGAATGGGAGAGGTGACCGTTGGGAGCCGGCCGAGCGGCTACTTAAACAAGTCAACTGCGCCACGGTCGGTAGTACCGACCCCATAGGTCGGTAGTACCGAGGGTCGGTAGTACCGGCCTTATGGCGGTACTACCTCTAGGCCAAAACTCCTCCGGACAGAGAGTTTGCGCACTATCTACAGAGGGGGTCGGTAGTAGGGTCGGTACTACCGAGGTTATGGCGGTACTACCTCTAGGCCAAAACTAGATCTACACAGAGAGCCTGAAAAACCACTTCGAACCTCGGTACTACCGACACCCTGGTCGGTACTACCGAGCCCGGTACTACCGAGGTTATGGCGGTACTACCGGTAGGCTAAAAACTCCCCCGAACAGAGAGTTTTGCGATCTGCTCGCGGAGGGGTCGGTAGTACCGAGGTTATGGCGGTACTACCGGCCTCAGGGTCGGTAGTAGGGTCGGTACTACCTCTAGGCCAAAAACTTCTCCGCGCTAAAACGGCCATAACTTCTAGCTCTGAACTCCGATTTCGATGATCTTGGACATTTTGGAAAGCTTATTTAGAGGGCTACACATCCCACATGAATACAAGATCCAAATCACAAAGGATTAGTACAGAATTCCAATCCAAGATCCATCGTTTCTCTTTTTCAACCAAAGACTTCTCCGGAAACTTCTCCGAGTTGATTCAATTCAACTCCAACACCTTCTCCTTTGCAAATGTGTCAACACCACCAAGTGTATACAACCTTGTGCATGTGTGTTAGCATTTTCACAAACATTTTTCAAAGGATTTTCACTTGCTCTCACCACGCCACTCGATCCTAGTAACCGCGCAAAGTTAGATCGCTCAAGGTGGCACTAGAAGTTAGACGTCATGAGCACTTTTCACCACATCTAGCTAGCCTAATTTATATCCCTCTTGATAGTCCGGCTTGCCTATACTCAAGATTAAAAGAAGGAAATAATCTACCACTTGAGCAAGGCATCTTTTCTCTTCTTATTTCACCAATGGTAGAGCACTTGATCACTTAAGTGCTTGTGGCCACCACCATCCTCCATGGTTGCCACTTTGCTAACTCCACCAATGGCTTGGTCATAATCCTTTTCAATTAGCTACACACATGCTTCACAAAAGGATTAGACCAAAATAGGTTTCATCAATTAACCAAAACCAAACTAGGGCTTTCAATCTCCCCCTTTTTGGTAATTGATGACAACCTATACAAAGATATGTAATTTAAATTTGAGTAATCACATTGATAGTATTAACTCCCCCCACATATGTGCTATAGAGTTTGGTTCTAAAATTGGCACATATGTATGGATATGAAATATGGGTGAGCAACACTATCAATGATGATGCTAAGGCATAAGAATGGACCTTTGAAGCGTGATACCAATCAGAGTGCACATGTTATACCATCCTTAGCATCATTATTCACTAGACATGCATCACAACTCAAGAACCCCATGAGATCAACATTTATAATAAGATTCTTGAGCAACTTGAAACAACAATATGTCTAGTTGCAATCCTATACATGCTAATTAAACAATTCATCAATCAAGTCTTATCACTAGCATTCATCACATAAGTATGAATATCAACATAAGTAGCTTATGCAATGCAACAAACATATGAATATGCACATTTCAAATGCAACATACATGTTTATGAGCTTGCTCCTCCTATTTTTATGCTCAAATTTTAAGTGTTCAAGTCTTTGTTACTCCCCCTTCCACTAGCATATATCTTTTGTAGCACTTTCTTTCTCCCCCTTTGTCAACAATTATCATAAAGGTGGAACAAAATTTTAAAGGAAGGAGGCAACTATTAGCATGAGATACATGTGAGGAGATTGAACTAAGTCAAGTTGTGGCTTAATCTAGCTTATGAACATAAGGTATTTAACACGGTTTGCTCTAGAGTAAGCTTCTTCACACATCTTACAATGGTTATCTTACTCACGTTGGTTAGACACATTTTGCTCACTTACTAGATCAAACACTAGAGTTAGAAGCTCACAAACAAGTTATATGCTACCACTAGATCAAATCAAACATAGAAGCAATAGTGGTACCATATATACTTCAAAGTCAGTTGATTTACCATGAATGAACCTAGATAAGCAATGTGATGGCTATATGAACTAGAGCACAACCTAATAAGAATGAATGCACATGCCAAACAATTTCACCTTTGCTTTGTCGGAGGAGAGGCATGTCATATGTGGAGGTGCATTCAACTCATGTTGGAGAAGTCTAGGATATTCAATTCATTCCTTAGCTTGCAAAACCTTCTCTCATCTAGTGGCTTGGTGAAGATATCGGCAAGTTGATCATCGGTGCCCACACTTTCAATAGATATGTCTTTCTTGGCTTGATGATCTCTAATGAAGTGATGCCTTATGTCAATGTGCTTTGTTCTTGAATGTTGAACCGGGTTGGTGGCTATTTTGACGGCGCTCTCATTATCACATAGCAATGGAACTTGTCCCAACTTGACTCCATAATCTTGCAATGTAGCTTTCATCCATAACAATTGTGCACAACAACTACCCGCGGATATGTATTCGGCTTCGGCGGTAGAGAGTGCAACACTATTTTGCTTCTTTGATGACCATGAGACAAGTGATCTTCCAAGCAATTGACAAGTGCCCGATGTGCTCTTCCTATCCACCTTGCATCCCGCATAGTCGGAATCCGAGTATCCAATTAATTCAAATTGAGAGCCCTTGGGATACCATAGTCCAACATTTGGAGTGTGATTCAAATATCTCAATATTCTTTTGGTTGCCTTCAAATGACTTTCCCTTGGAGAAGCTTGGAACCTTGCACACATGCACACACTAAACATAACATCTGGTCTTGATGCGGTCACATAAAGTAAGCTTCCAATCATTGACCGATATAACTTTTGATCTACCATGTCACCACTAGAGTCACTATCCAAATGTCCATTTGTGCCCATTGGAGTGGTTATTGCTTTAGCTTCATCTAACCCAAACTTCTTGAGCATGTCCTTGATGTACTTGCCTTGACTAACGAAAGTGTCTTTCTTCATTTGCTTGATTTGTAGACCAAGGAAGTAACTAAGCTCTCCAATCATAGACATCTCAAATTCTTTAGCCATCATCTCCCCAAACTCTTCACAAAAGTCTTGGTTGGTTGATCCAAAGATAATGTCATTCACATAGATTTGCAACACAAACAAGCTACTTCCAATCTTCTTGGTGAAGAGAGTGGAGTCAACCTTTCCAATCTTGAACCCTTTTGCTAACAAGAAGTCCCTCAATCTTTCATACCAAGCTCTAGGTGCTTGCTTCAACCCATATAGTGCCTTCTTGAGCTTGTACACATGGTTGGGCTTCTTCAAGTCTTCAAACCCGGGAGGTTGCTCAACATACACTAAGTCATTGATGAATCCATTGAGAAAAGCACTTTTCACATCCATTTGATAGAGCTTGATGTTGTGAGCACAAGCATATGCAAGAAGGATTCTAATGGCTTCCAATCTAGCAACCGGTGCAAAGGTTTCTCCAAAGTCAATGCCTTCCATTTGAGTGTATCCTTGTGCAACCAATCTTGCTTTGTTCCTTACAACAATGCCATCTTCATCTTGCTTGTTCCAGAAGACCCATCTTGTACCAATAACATTTGTGTTCTTTGGTCTTTCCACTAACTCCCAAACATCATTGCGGGTGAAGTTGTTCAACTCTTCATGCATTGCATTCACCCAATCAACATCCATCAAAGCTTCATCAATCTTGGTTGGCTCAATAGATGATACAAATGAGTAGTGTTCACAAAATGAAGCCAATCTTGATCTTGTTTGCACACCTCTTCTTATGTCACCAACAATTTGATCTAAGGGATGATCTCTTGCAATGTGTGTTGGTTGTAGCACTTGTTGCGGTTGGACACTTGCACTTGCACTTGGATGAGCCACTTGAGAGCTACTAGCATCTTGTTGATCATGAGAACCACTAGAGCTTGCAACATCATTGCCATGCATGGTTGGAGGTGAGAGCACTTGATCTTTGTCATCTTCAATGTCAATCACTTGCTTTGGCCTAATATCACCAATGTCCATGTTCTTCATAGCTTCGGGCAATTGTGTTCCTCTCACATCATCTAGATTATCTTGTTCTTCATGTGAGCCATTGGTTTCATCAAACTCAACATCATAGACTTCTTCAACGATTCTTGATGTGTTGTTCCACACTCTATAGGCTTTGCTTGTAGTGGAGTAACCAAGAAGTGTCCCTTCATCACATTTCTTCTCAAACTTTCCAAGTCTTGTGCCCTTCTTCAATATGTAACATTTGCACCCAAAAACCCGAAAGTAAGCAATGTTGGGCTTTCTATCATTGAGGAGCTCATATGGTGTCTTCTTCAATAGAGGGTGACAATAGAGTCGGTTGCTATAATAGCAAGTCGTGTTGATTGCTTCGGCCCAAAAAGAATCACTCACATTGTATTCACTAAGCATAGATCTTGACATATCAATGAGTGTCCTATTCTTCCTTTCAACTATCCCATCGGATTGAGGTGTATACTTGGCCGAGAATTGATGTTTGATTCCAAACTCATCACATAACTCATCAACTCTTGTGTTTCTAAACTCACTTCCATTGTCACTTCTCACTTTCTTGATTCTTCTATCAAACTCATTTCGACTTCTCTTGACAAAGGTTTTGAATACCCCAAACACTTCACCTTTGTCAACAATAAAGAAGACCCATGTGTATCTTGTATAGTCATCCACTATCACAAAGCCATACTTGTTTCCCCCAATACTTGCATATGTAGTTGGTCCAAACAAGTCCATGTGCAACAACTCAAGTGCATGTGTAGTGCTCATCATTCCTTTGTTTGGATGGGTGTTTCCAACTTGCTTTCCCATTTGGCATGCACTACATAGCTTGTCCTTTTCAAAGTGAACATCTTTTAGCCCTCTCACCATGTCATGCTTCACTAGCCTCTTTAGTTGCTTCATTCCAACATGTCCCAAGCGCCTATGCCATAGCCAACCCATGCTTGATTTGGTGAATAAGCATGTTGTCAATTGAGCTTCACTAGCATCAAACTCCACCAAATAGAGGTTCTCATATCTAAATCCTTTGAAGATCACATCACTTCCATCAACACTCACAATCTCCACATCATCAACACCAAATATGCATTTGAATCCCAAATCACACAATTGTGCCACTAACAACAGGTTGAAGTTGAGAGATTCCACTAATAACACATTGGAGATGCTCAAGTCATTTGATATTGCAATCTTTCCCAAGCCTTTGACCTTGCCTTTCTTGTTGTCACCAAATGTGATAGCATTTGCATGATCATTGTCACTAGTGTTGATTGATTTGAACATTCTACCATCTCCGGTCATGTGTTGAGTGCACCCACTATCAAGCACCCAATGCCTTCCTCCGGCTTTGTAATTAACCTACAAAAAGGATCAATTCTTTTTAGGTACCCAAATCTTTTTGGGTCCTCCAAGGTTAGTAACCAAGCTCTTGGGCACCCAAATTGCCTTCTTCTTTGGGCCAACCATGGGTGCACCAATGTACCTAGCCTTCACACCATTAGTGCCCTTAGTAAGCATATAACAAGAATCAAAGCGAATAGATGTAACATGAGCATGCTTCTTGTTTTTATTCTTGTTAAAGCAATGTTGTTCTATATGCCCGGATTGCTTGCAATTATTGCAAAACCGATCGTTGCTCTTCACAAAACGAGTCTTGTGAGGAACAAAAGCCCCCTTGCCCTTCTTGGGGGTATAGCCAAGTCCCTCCTTGTTGAGTGGAGACCTTTGGCTACCCAAGCACTTAAGCAAGCGGGCATCTCCACCATAGGCATTGCCTAAGGCATGAGTGAGCTCATTAACCTTGTTCTTAAGGTTCTTATTTTCTACTACTAATGATGAGTTACATGTAGTAGAAGTAGACATTTTAATTGAGCTAGATGATGATGATGCATTGATAGGAGTAACAATAATAGGAGTGTAAAAAGATTCATCAAATATATCACAAGTTACTCCTACATTGCATGTCTCCACAACATCCTCAATCTTACTTTGATCAAGGAGGGAGGATTGGGCTTCCTTAAGCCTAGTGTGAGCTTGATCAAGCTTCTCATGGGCTTCCTCTAGCCTCTCATGAGTAGACTTGAGCTCATCAAAGGATTGCTCAAGAGCCTTGTTGGCCTTGCGCAATTCTTTGCACTCCTTCCTCTTAGTCTCAATGTAAGAGTGAGCATCTCGTAGCATGCTTATGAGGTCCTCCTTTGAGTACTCCTCATCATCATCACTCTCACTCTCACTCTCATCGGATGATACCTTAGTGGCCTTAGCCATGAAGCATGTCGATGAAGCGTCGAAGATAGAAGGCTTGCTTGAGATAGCAAGACTAGCCATAGCCTTCTTCTTGGTGGTCTTCCTCTCATCATCACTAGAATCACCATCATCACTTGAGGAAGCATCACTATCCCATGTCACAACATAGGATCCACCCTTCTTCTTTTCCTTCTTCCTCTCCTTCTTCTCCTTCTTGTTCTTCTTATGATCATCTTCATCATCACTAGATTGTGGACAATCCGCAATGAAGTGATCTTTGCTCTTGCATCGATAGCATCTTCTAGTTGAGCTCTTGTATGAATCTCTTTTCTTTCTTGCCCCAAAGCTCTTCTTCTTCATGAACTTGCCAAACTTCTTGACAAAGAGAGCTATTTCTTCATCATCAAACTCATTGTCGCTTGTGCTAGCTTCATCATCACTTTCCTCCTTCTTTGCTTTGCCCTTGCTCTTGATCTTGGAGGATGACGCCTTGAACGCCACAGTCTTCTTCTTCTTCTCTTCCTCTTGGGCTCCCCCATCCCGTTCCACACGGTATGTGTCTTGAGTGACCACATCACCTAGTACTTGGTTTGGGGTTACCGTATCCAACCCTTCTCTCACAAGGATTGTCACCAAGGTATCAAACCTAGGTGGCAAGCATCTCAAGAACTTGTGAGAAAAGTCATTGTCATCCACCTTCTCACCCAACGCCTTCAAATCATTGACAATGACTTGCAACCGGTGAAACATCTCCGGTATGCTTTCATCATCTTGCATCTTGAAGGTGGCAAGCTTGTCTTTGAGAATGTAAAGCTTGGCACTTTTCACGGCCTTGGTGCCCTCATAGGTCTCCTCTAATCTTTCCCATATCTCACTTGCACGCTCGAGATTCTTGATTTGCTCAAAAACTTTGATGTCGAATGCTTCATAGAAAAGGTTGATTGCCACATCATTCCATTGAAGCTTCTCTTCTTCTCTTGGAGTTGGATCGGCGGAGTCAATCACAACAAAGTCATGCTCGATCACATCCCATATCTTCCTATTCATGCCCCTTGAGAACGCGCACATCTTCCGCTTCCAACAATCAAAGTTGGTGCCGTCAAAATGTGGTGGCTTCCCCATATAGTTGATTTGAGCCATTGCAACACCGAAGGTTGTAAATCCTCAAACAAACGGTGACTTGGCTCCGGTACCACTTGAAAGGTCCGAATGGCTAGAGGGGGGGGTGAATAGCCAATTCAAAAATCTAGAAACCTGAAACTCAAAGCTCAAAATGAGTATCAGATTGCATAGTCGGTACTACCGACTATAGGGGCCGGTACTACCGAGGTCGGTACTACCGGCTCTACAGGTCGGTACTACCGACAACCTAAAAACTGCTACGAGATCGAGATAGAGAAGATGCAAAAGTGGATCTAGCACATACCAATATTTCCCTAGAAGATGTAGATGAAGTTTATACCTTATCCAAGAAGTGGCTCCTCCCCAAAGAGTAGATCGAGCCTTCCCACACCTAAGAACGAGAGAGGAGGGAGGAAGAACGCGAAGAACACGAGTGCAAACAAAATATCCAAGGATGCAAAATCAACAAGCACACGAGACACAAGATTTAATCCGAGGTTCGACCACTTCACTAAGAAGCGCCTACGTCCCCGTTGTTGAGGTGACCACGAAGGTCGGAGTCTCTTTCACCTCCTTGCCTCACTCAAGCAACCACAAAGGCTAGTTGAGTTTCTTCACTAAGAATCAGAGGGTAATACAAACACTTTGGAGTGCCCTCACAAATGAGTCAATCACGGGCAACGACCGAAGAACACCTAACCGGCTAGAGTTCCAAGAACTCAAGAGTAAAGAACACAAATCAAGCCAGAGAGATGTTGGATCCAAGTGCTCAAGACGTAGATCGATGCTTCTCTAATCTCACTTCCCTAGCTCAAAGCTTGCAAGAGATTCACTCTAGAATCAAAGGGGGAGAGAGAGGAGGTTAGTCAACACTTGGGAGCTCTCTTTCTTGAGTTTGGGCGCAAAGAATGGGAGAGGTGACCGTTGGGAGCCGGCCGAGCGGCTACTTAAACAAGTCAACTGCGCCACGGTCGGTAGTACCGACCCCATAGGTCGGTAGTACCGAGGGTCGGTAGTACCGGCCTTATGGCGGTACTACCTCTAGGCCAAAACTCCTCCGGACAGAGAGTTTGCGCGCTATCTACAGAGGGGGTCGGTAGTAGGGTCGGTACTACCGGCCTCAGGGTCGGTAGTAGGGTCGGTACTACCGAGGTTATGGCGGTACTACCTCTAGGCCAAAACTAGATCTACACAGAGAGCCTGAAAAACCACTTCGAACCTCGGTACTACCGACACCCTGGTCGGTACTACCGAGCCCGGTACTACCGAGGTTATGGCGGTACTACCGGTAGGCTAAAAACTCCCCCGAACAGAGAGTTTTGCGATCTGCTCGCGGAGGGGTCGGTAGTACCGAGGTTATGGCGGTACTACCGGCCTCAGGGTCGGTAGTAGGGTCGGTACTACCTCTAGGCCAAAAACTTCTCCGCGCTAAAACGGCCAAAACTTCTAGCTCCGAACTCCGATTTCGATGATCTTGGACATTTTGGAAAGCTTATTCAGAGGGCTACACATCCCACATGAATACAAGATCCAAATCACAAAGGATTAGTACAGAATTCCAATCCAAGATCCATCGTTTCTCTTTTTCAACCAAAGACTTCTCCGGAAACTTCTCCGAGTTGATTCAATTCAACTCCAACACCTTCTCCTTTGCAAATGTGTCAACACCACCAAGTGTATACAACCTTGTGCATGTGTGTTAGCATTTTCACAAACATTTTTCAAAGGATTTTCACTTGCTCTCACCACGCCACTCGATCCTAGTAACCGCGCAAAGTTAGATCGCTCAAGGTGGCACTAGAAGTTAGACGTCATGAGCACTTTTCACCACATCTAGCTAGCCTAATTTATATCCCTCTTGATAGTCCGGCTTGCCTATACTCAAGATTAAAAGAAGGAAATAATCTACCACTTGAGCAAGGCATCTTTTCTCTTCTTCATTTCACCAATGGTAGAGCACTTGATCACTTAAGTTCTTGTGGCCACCACCATCCTCCATGGTTGCTGTAACACCTCTGGTGTTTAATAAGTAATTAACCTGACATGTCATCATCATTAGTCTTTAATCATTCTTGCCATGCATTTAAGTTTGCTTAATTTTTGTGTAGATCTTGTTCAGTTAAGTGTTTTGATGCTGTGTTATGAGGACCAAAATTCAAAAATCAAAATAAAATTTAAATTCCTTTTGAAAAACCCCAAATTTCCAAACTCTAGTTTTACCCCTTTTTCTAATTCAAAAGTTGTTCAAAATTTGAAGTTGGTCCTTTTAGCAAAGTTGTAGATCTCAAATTCTAAACAACTTTGGTGTTTTGAGTTTTCTTTGTGCAGTTCAAAGTTTAGGAGTAATTTTCAAGTTTTCAAAAGAAGAATAAGTTTTCACTATGCACAGCTGGAGGACCCCTACCTCATCCTCACCTGGCCCCTACCTCTCTTTGCCCGGACCCCCACCGTCCTTTTGCCCGGACCCCCACCGTCCTTTTGCCCGGACCCCCACCGTCCTTTTGCCCGGACCCCCACCGTCCTCTTGCCCGGACCCCCACCGTCCTTTTGCCCGGACCCCCACCGTCCTTTTGCCCGGACCCCCACCGTCCTCTTGCCCGGACCCCCACCGTCCTCTTCGCCCGGACCCCCACCGTCCTTCGCCTGGACCCCGGCATCACCCCGCGCCTATAAAAGCCACCAACCTCCCCATTGCCACCACCAACACTTTCTCGCCAACCCAAGCCATCAGGCAGCCCCAGCGCCCGCCAAGGCCGCCACTGCCTTCGCCTTGAGCTTCTCCACCTTCCCAAGCCACCAATTTCACCCCTCCGTCCTTTCCTTCGCCGGCGCAGCGACTCCCCTCCAACTCCGGCGAATCGCTCGAGCCTCACCCTCGAGCCAACCTTCGAGCCAACCCTCGAACCGCACACCCTCGAGCGTCCCCTCGAGCCACATCCCTCGAGCCACATCTCTCGAACATGCCAAGGCCAGCCTCGAGCCTCACCCTCGAGCCTCACCCTCGAGCGTCCCCTCGAGCCTCACCCTCGAGCACGCCTGCGAACCGCGCCCCCTCGAAGCAGCCGAGCCCCACCCTCAGCCTCGGGCGAATCGCAGCCACCCTCGGACGGAGCCTCGAGCACGCCGAGGCTACCCTCGAGAGGTTAGTCGAGCCTCCGCCGAGGCCTCGCCACCGTCGAGCTCCTGCCTCCGACCCTTGCACCGCCTCGCCGAGCCTCGTTTCCAACTCCTGGTGAGCCCGCGAAGCTATCCCCACCCTCTGCCTTCCCAGCCGAGACCTCGAGCGACCGGTCCGTTGTCCGCCTTGCGGGCAAGCGCGCCGAGCCTCGAGAGAAGCACAGTTTTCCTTTTCTTTTAAAAATATGAATAGTGTTTTGTTTTCTTCTTTTTGTGAGGTTTAATCTGTTGTTCTAAAAATCTTGAGATAAATGTTGTGTGTTCCTTGCTCTGTGTAGTATTTTAGAAAAAATAAGAAACTTTACTTTTCTGCAAAGTTTAAAATATGAAAAATCCTCCTTTTAATTAATAAATGGATAGTTTTAGGTCTTTAGTAAAACATGTATAGCTCCATAGGTCATGAAATTTGTTTTGTCATCTATTTACACCATGATGAACCTATGAGATTAATTTGGTAAATTTTGGGACAACTGTATAAAATGATCTTTTAAAATAAATTAGGAAAAACAGAAAAGTAATCATGGTGTGACCTTTTGGATTGTTTGCTGTTCATAAACCCCACCCCTCTGGTCTATGAGGATTGTGATGCCTTGCAATGTTTTGTAAATAATGCTTAATAAGTTTGTTTAATCTTGCTTAAAAAGATAAAGATAATTAATCTTTATGTCTATCCTAGAAGTTACTCACATGTTAGAAAGTTGTACTCTAGAATCAGTAGTCTTGTCCTGCACCTTAGCATGCATTCCATGGCATCATGTTAAAGCATACATCATTTATCCACGTGTAGTATCCAAGAGTGTTGAAGTCGTGTTGATCAAGCTCTGGTGTTCACCATTGTCGAACGAGCCTCGGAGGAGGGTTCTTGTTGGACAGGCTTCGTCGAAAAAGACTTAACTTCAAGCAGCAAACGAACTAACTTGTGTCAATCTTCCTTGGATCTTATCTTCCCTGCAACGAAGGCAAGCCCCGGTGCATTTAACCCTTCCTTGGATTTATAAAATGTTTTCCTTAAATGCTTTTGAGTTAAACTACTGCATTAGGTTATAGGAGTTGTGTGATGACCTATTACCTGCATTATTTACCTCCACCAGAAGATCCACCAGCCCTGCTTTAAAACTATTTGCAAAATGCTTAGTGATGCTATACTATAGATTTGCAATAAAATGCCATTTTCAAAAGTGTGATCACTGAAAGAACCTTTATGGGAATTTGGCTTTACTTCTCGTTCGATGACTGCTTGCCTAGCTAGCATGTGGTCATTGTCGAGAAGAGGTTGTCCGCGCGTACGGTGCCGTCATGTTGTAGTCCGGGACTCAACAGTTGACACCGACCGGGACAGGGTTGAAAAACTGACAGGACTATTACGCTTGGGTGAGATATGACCAAGGTATAGTTCTGGCTGGAAAATTAGGGACCATCCGTATGGGGGCCTGCTGGCCAAGACTTGCAACTATTCACATACTACGGAAAGCTCTGGCTCCGAGGAATCCTTTATTGGACCGACAACCGCGCACTGGGAGTGGAGAGATGGCGGAAGTAGCATGTACCCACGTGGTCGTCGTACCTGGATAGGAGTGGTGTACTGTACTTCCGGGTGGCGTAGGACCGGGCCCAATCTTGGAGGAATCGTGGTAGACGAGTTGGCATATGCAAGCTTGGGTGCTACATATGCAGTGTGGATAGGGATCCTCAGCTGAGTATTATTTATCCGGATTAACGTTGCTCCTCGGTTATGGAGACTTGGTCACTGACTGTCAACGGAGAGTGGTTCTCAACTAGGTATGTTTTGAAATGTAAAATGAATCATGGACAATGAAGAATTGAGAAATGCTTGAATCTTTCCAAAATAAAACAAGGTTTACAAAATGCTTTTTCTGCAAAATACTTAAGCCTTACCTTGACTACCCTAAGCCTTTCATTCCTGAGTCTTCTCCCTTTTTCTTTAGTCGGGTAAGTCTTGTTGAGTACCCCAGTACTCAGGGTTTGTTAATCCCCTGTTGCAGGTTTCTATTAGGTGGTGTTGATCATGATCATGTCAGTGGGCTTGACGTGATCTGGTTGTTCCTCTTCTCCAACTTAGGTACTCTGCCTAAGTGTGGTTCTGTCATACTACTCTACTTCCGCAATACCAGTTATTTTTATGTAAAAAGTAACATCTTCATAATTTGTAAAGTTTATCTATCTTGCTTCCGCACTCCGATGGTATTTTGTATCAACTGTTGTAATGTTGTAATTATTCCAACCTTCATGATGATGGTCCTGTGGCTCGTGAGTAATTCGGGGTCCTCTCGGGGACACCCGACGGATCTTTCCAGTAACGTGTTTCATTTGCACAGTAATTGGGCTCCCTATGACGATGACGTGTGCAAGTGGGCCACATTATTGGGCGGTTCCGTCACAGAATGGTATCGGAGCAGGATTGTCATCAAGGGAAGACTGGTTACAACATTACTTTTGAAAAACTTCAAAATGGTTTCTTAATCTAAAAGTTTTTTTTGAAGTAACAAATTAAAAATGATCCTTCCCTAAGTTTCTTGCTTTGCTGGAAGACTTCGTGAAGACTATACTAGTGATTCCGACAGAAGGTACCAAGTCAGTGAAGCTAGTATATAAAGTATAGCCCTATATCTAACTAACAGGTGGAGACAGAGATCTCCTGTCAGTGAGAGGTCGTATAGGACGAGCATGCATCATATCATGCATAATAATAAAATGTGCTTCTTCTCTAAATTCTAAAAGCAGCTATGATCCCCGATAGTTGATCGTCCCTAGATTCTGTTGCTCTTGCTACTTTCATTCCATAAGTTCCTAATCCTTGGGAATTTTTGGATATCTTTCATACACTCTACCACATAAAGTCAGAATCATGGTAAAGTCCTTGGTTCTTCTGGAAAGCGCGTGTCATGCCTTGAATTGGCACGTGCTGGTTGCTTGGTGTCGTGAAAACGACGAATGGTGGTTGAAAGTTATTGAAATTGTGTTCTTTGAAAGGACCCTGATCTATGGACCGGATAAAAGCGTGGGAACCTGAAGTCGCCTATGGATGGCCACCATAGAGCGTTACGGCCAGGTGCTCGCTAATATCCAGGCCTATAGTCATAATTCCTTCTAGTCCACTATGAAAGTGCTTTCATTTCTGAATGCCCGAAAGGGAGTTCAAAGCCACTTTCCTTGTAGTTATAACCAACCTTTGTTTCTGGTTATAATTTCCTTCTTATTGAAATGAGGGATATAGAAGTGGTGCTCTATTATGGTGCCATGATTGGCGACCACGGTGCCGCGACGGAACCCAAAGAATCCTGTGTGCCGGATTGAACAAGTTTCCATTGGGTGCGCGCAGGTATCGAGGTCTACAGTTATGATCCATTATAACCCACAGCTAATGTACGCTCTCTCTTGGTTCTTGATAATTTTTCTTGCTCCACTCAAATGTCTCCTACCTTGCTACTTGCAACCGCGTTCTGATCCCAGTTGTAATCCCAACCGCAACCCAGTTGCCTTGTGAACTCCTTGCGAGAAACAAGTGTGACACATTTCCTTTTTCATTACTCAACCCCAGCCTTTAAGCACTTCTTAAATCTCGGGACGAGATTTCTTTTAGGGGGGAAGGCTGTAACACCTCTGGTGTTTAATAAGTAATTAACCTGACATGTCATCATCATTAGTCTTTAATCATTCTTGCCATGCATTTAAGTTTGCTTAATTTTTGTGTAGATCTTGTTCAGTTAAGTGTTTTGATCCTGTGTTATGAGGACCAAAATTCAAAAATCAAAATAAAATTTAAATTCCTTTTGAAAAACCCCAAATTTCCAAACTCTAGTTTTACCCCTTTTTCTAATTCAAAAGTTGTTCAAAATTTGAAGTTGGTCCTTTTAGCAAAGTTGTAGATCTCAAATTCTAAACAACTTTGGTGTTTTGAGTTTTCTTTGTGCAGTTCAAAGTTTAGGAGTAATTTTCAAGTTTTCAAAAGAAGAATAAGTTTTCACTATGCACAGCTGGAGGACCCCTACCTCATCCTCACCTGGCCCCTACCTCTCTTTGCCCGGACCCCCACCGTCCTTTTGCCCGGACCCCCACCGTCCTTTTGCCCGGACCCCCACCGTCCTTTTGCCCGGACCCCCACCGTCCTCTTGCCCGGACCCCCACCGTCCTTTTGCCCGGACCCCCACCGTCCTTTTGCCCGGACCCCCACCGTCCTCTTGCCCGGACCCCCACCGTCCTCTTCGCCCGGACCCCCACCGTCCTTCGCCTGGACCCCGGCATCACCCCGCGCCTATAAAAGCCACCAACCTCCCCATTGCCACCACCAACACTTTCTCGCCAACCCAAGCCATCAGGCAGCCCCAGCGCCCGCCAAGGCCGCCACTGCCTTTGCCTTGAGCTTCTCCACCTTCCCAAGCCACCAATTTCACCCCTCCGTCCTTTCCTTCGCCGGCGCAGCGACTCCCCTCCAACTCCGGCGAATCGCTCGAGCCTCACCCTCGAGCCAACCTTCGAGCCAACCCTCGAACCGCACACCCTCGAGCGTCCCCTCGAGCCACATCCCTCGAGCCACATCTCTCGAACATGCCAAGGCCAGCCTCGAGCCTCACCCTCGAGCCTCACCCTCGAGCGTCCCCTCGAGCCTCACCCTCGAGCACGCCTGCGAACCGCGCCCCCTCGAAGCAGCCGAGCCCCACCCTCAGCCTCGGGCGAATCGCAGCCACCCTCGGACGGAGCCTCGAGCACGCCGAGGCTACCCTCGAGAGGTTAGTCGAGCCTCCGCCGAGGCCTCGCCACCGTCGAGCTCCTGCCTCCGACCCTTGCACCGCCTCGCCGAGCCTCGTTTCCAACTCCTGGTGAGCCCGCGAAGCTATCCCCACCCTCTGCCTTCCCAGCCGAGACCTCGAGCGACCGGTCCGTTGTCCGCCTTGCGGGCAAGCGCGCCGAGCCTCGAGAGAAGCACAGTTTTCCTTTTCTTTTAAAAATATGAATAGTGTTTTGTTTTCTTCTTTTTGTGAGGTTTAATCTGTTGTTCTAAAAATCTTGAGATAAATGTTGTGTGTTCCTTGCTCTGTGTAGTATTTTAGAAAAAATAAGAAACTTTACTTTTCTGCAAAGTTTAAAATATGAAAAATCCTCCTTTTAATTAATAAATGGATAGTTTTAGGTCTTTAGTAAAACATGTATAGCTCCATAGGTCATGAAATTTGTTTTGTCATCTATTTACACCATGATGAACCTATGAGATTAATTTGGTAAATTTTGGGACAACTGTATAAAATGATCTTTTAAAATAAATTAGGAAAAACAGAAAAGTAATCATGGTGTGACCTTTTGGATTGTTTGCTGTTCATAAACCCCACCCCTCTGGTCTATGAGGATTGTGATGCCTTGCAATGTTTTGTAAATAATGCTTAATAAGTTTGTTTAATCTTGCTTAAAAAGATAAAGATAATTAATCTTTATGTCTATCCTAGAAGTTACTCACATGTTAGAAAGTTGTACTCTAGAATCAGTAGTCTTGTCCTGCACCTTAGCATGCATTCCATGGCATCATGTTAAAGCATACATCATTTATCCACGTGTAGTATCCAAGAGTGTTGAAGTCGTGTTGATCAAGCTCTGGTGTTCACCATTGTCGAACGAGCCTCGGAGGAGGGTTCTTGTTGGACAGGCTTCGTCGAAAAAGACTTAACTTCAAGCAGCAAACGAACTAACTTGTGTCAATCTTCCTTGGATCTTATCTTCCCTGCAACGAAGGCAAGCCCCGGTGCATTTAACCCTTCCTTGGATTTATAAAATGTTTTCCTTAAATGCTTTTGAGTTAAACTACTGCATTAGGTTATAGGAGTTGTGTGATGACCTATTACCTGCATTATTTACCTCCACCAGAAGATCCACCAGCCCTGCTTTAAAACTATTTGCAAAATGCTTAGTGATGCTATACTATAGATTTGCAATAAAATGCCATTTTCAAAAGTGTGATCACTGAAAGAACCTTTATGGGAATTTGGCTTTACTTCTCGTTCGATGACTGCTTGCCTAGCTAGCATGTGGTCATTGTCGAGAAGAGGTTGTCCGCGCGTACGGTGCCGTCATGTTGTAGTCCGGGACTCAACAGTTGACACCGACCGGGACAGGGTTGAAAAACTGACAGGACTATTACGCTTGGGTGAGATATGACCAAGGTATAGTTCTGGCTGGAAAATTAGGGACCATCCGTATGGGGGCCTGCTGGCCAAGACTTGCAACTATTCACATACTACGGAAAGCTCTGGCTCCGAGGAATCCTTTATTGGACCGACAACCGCGCACTGGGAGTGGAGAGATGGCGGAAGTAGCATGTACCCACGTGGTCGTCGTACCTGGATAGGAGTGGTGTACTGTACTTCCGGGTGGCGTAGGACCGGGCCCAATCTTGGAGGAATCGTGGTAGACGAGTTGGCATATGCAAGCTTGGGTGCTACATATGCAGTGTGGATAGGGATCCTCAGCTGAGTATTATTTATCCGGATTAACGTTGCTCCTCGGTTATGGAGACTTGGTCACTGACTGTCAACGGAGAGTGGTTCTCAACTAGGTATGTTTTGAAATGTAAAATGAATCATGGACAATGAAGAATTGAGAAATGCTTGAATCTTTCCAAAATAAAACAAGGTTTACAAAATGCTTTTTCTGCAAAATACTTAAGCCTTACCTTGACTACCCTAAGCCTTTCATTCCTGAGTCTTCTCCCTTTTTCTTTAGTCGGGTAAGTCTTGTTGAGTACCCCAGTACTCAGGGTTTGTTAATCCCCTGTTGCAGGTTTCTATTAGGTGGTGTTGATCATGATCATGTCAGTGGGCTTGACGTGATCTGGTTGTTCCTCTTCTCCAACTTAGGTACTCTGCCTAAGTGTGGTTCTGTCATACTACTCTACTTCCGCAATACCAGTTATTTTTATGTAAAAAGTAACATCTTCATAATTTGTAAAGTTTATCTATCTTGCTTCCGCACTCCGATGGTATTTTGTATCAACTGTTGTAATGTTGTAATTATTCCAACCTTCATGATGATGGTCCTGTGGCTCGTGAGTAATTCGGGGTCCTCTCGGGGACACCCGACGGATCTTTCCAGTAACGTGTTTCATTTGCACAGTCATTGGGCTCCCTATGACGATGACGTGTGCAAGTGGGCCACATTATTGGGCGGTTCCGTCACAGTTGCCACTTTGCTAACTCCACCAATGGCTTGGTCATAATCCTTTTCAATTAGCTACACACATGCTTCACAAAAGGATTAGACCAAAATAGGTTTCATCAATTAACCAAAACCAAACTAGGGCTTTCACCGGGCCGATCGGCGGACTATTTGGAGGCGGGGGAGACATAGTTCCCATGTCAGTGCCCTTTTCCTTTTCCCCGCCATCACCTTCTACCTTTTCCTTGTCCCCACCTTCGCTACCGCCTTCTCCTTTGTCCTTTCCCTTTCCCTTGTCCCCGCCCTTTTCTTCGTCATCATCGCTGTCGTGATCTGGATCTTCCGGAGGACAAGATCCGGCGGCTGATGGTTGTGATGCTGGTGTCGGCGTTGGAGTTGGCGTCCGAGCAATGATCTCGATGTCCTCGCGGTTCCATAGGACTTCCCATCCAAGTGTCTGCCCTAGGTGCCTGGCCGTTTGTAGGTTGGGATGGTCCAATTCAAAATGTTCCTGGCCGGGAACGTGCCATAACGGGCTCACGACCACATAGTCTTCAGGGGTGTTATCTTTGTTGAAGTCGTGAATATCGTGGGGTGCAAGAATGCATCCCTCGGCCACCACCACCTTCTTGGACCTTCTGAACGGGATGAGGAGTTGGACGTGCTGGTTTTCCTTGAAGTCCTCGTTCGAGACCCTTAGGCGATCCTCGTTCATCGGCAGTAAGGCTTTCTTTTCCTTTGCTTCAGGATTGGGCAGCCCATGGTGATCAAACATCTTCGACCTCATCGCGACCATCTCCGGGTCGTTGCTCATGAAGGCTTCCTTTATTGAGCTTTTGATCATTTCAGCCACGCCTTCATTGAAGCCCTTCTTATACAGGTCATCTTTATACCTCTGCCTGGACTTGTATGTGGCCGCGTCGGATTGCCACGACTCAACCGACTTCTAGCTCATCTTTGACTCGACACCACGAACGCGGCCGCGGTGCTCGGGGGTTCCCAGGACCTCGGTGAGCAAGTCGTGGCCCCGGCGGACCACGATGCTGTCCTTAAGCTTTGCTTTCTCCATCAAAGTCTTCTCGACGTCCTCGAGGTGGGGCTCGTTAAACTTGGCTGCCCCGGGCTTCAGCCTCTTTGGAATGCGGGCCCTCATGTAGTCCTTTGCCCTTGGGTTGATGCCCTCATACGGATCTGGAACCCCGGCAGCCTGTCTTGCTTGTTCTTCTTGCTGCCACTTAGTCCTCTGACCGGCAAAGCCAGTCATGCCCAAGTGGTGAGGATTCTTGTTCCTCTTCGCGAGCTCACTGAACTTGGCGCTCTTTTCCTCTGCTTCTTGCGTCTTTCTCATTTCGCAGAAAGCGTCCCACACATGTGCCTTGACCATATTGTACTTCAGCAGTGGCAACTTCCCCTTCTTCAGGTAATTTCTGGTCAGCATGGACCTGAAGTTGCGAAGCACAGTCGACGCCACGTGCAAAGCCCACTCTTGGCACTTCTCCATGTCAGCTGAGGGCGGATATCTGAATCTCCTTGTCACCTCACCCCATACATTGTTTTTTATGTCTATCGGTACATCATGCCAGTTGGGCCAAGTGATCTCCACCTTCTCCTTGGCTATACACGCCACTTGATTGCTGAACTTGCCAATGACTGTATCTGGAGCTATTGGGTTTCCCTCTGGCCCCACCGCATCGATGACATGCACCTCGTTTTCTTTGTCCAACTTGTGCCTCCCGTGTTGTCCCCTCACCCGCTTCTGGCCCTTAGATTTGGACGAAGAAGTTGTCGTAGAGGGAGCGGGGGCTTCTTCCTCCCTGACCGCGTCTTCGTCCCTAAACTCGAGCTGACGAGGCACAATCGGCAGCTGTTGACAAGAGTCACAAGCCTTTAGTGATTCAATCGCGTCTTTGTACATGTTAGAAAGCCAACGTGTTGCGTAAACCTCAAGACTCTCTGCTTTGTCCGCCCCTGGTTCGTACGTGGGATCGTTGCCCTCCTCTGTACGCTGCTTCTTCGGCGGTGGAGTCATGGACACCTCACTCATCAAGCTGGTTGACGAGGAGCTAGGGGTAGGGTCCCTCCATTCGTTTGTTTTGTCTTCCGCCATTTCAGTTCTACATATACACAGACGCGTATATAATATGATCAGTTCAAAGCTTTTGAATAAAAAATGACACGTATAAGTTTTTGGCTCAGATTTGCCCCTAGGTCAACACGTCACTGCTAAACTGGTTACTTGTAAAATACAAGCCATCCTAGTCTAGCAGCTGACTCAGCATAGAAAGTAGGGGGCAATTGATCATCATCGCCGCTGCCTCAGCATAGATCGAAAGGGGTCACATCATCGCATTTGCCACTACCTCAGCTTACAAGTTCGAAAAAAATCATCAATGCAAGAAGGAGTAGTAGGGAGAGGAGTGTAGTAGGGAGAGGAGTATAAAGAGAGGAGTAGTAGGGAGAGGAGTAGTAGTAGGGAGAGGAGTATAAAGAGAGGAGTAGTAGTAGGGAGAAGAGTAGTAGGGAGAGGAGTAGTAGTAGTGAGAGGAGTATAAAGAGAGTAGTAGTAGGGAGAGGAGTAGTAGTAGGGAGAGGAGTATAAAGAGAGGAGTAGTAGGGAGAGAAGTATAAAGAGAGGAGTAGTAGGGAGAGGAGTAGTAGTAGGGAGAGGAGTAAAGAGAGGAGTAGTAGGGGAGAGGAGTAGTAGTAGTGAGAGGAGTAGTAGGGAGAGGAGTAGTAGTAGGGAGAGGAGTATAAAGAGAGGAGTAGTAGGGAGAGGAGTAGTAGTAGGGAGAGGAGTAGTAGGGAGAGGAGTAGTAGTAGTGAGAGGAGTATAAAAAACATCACATGGCTTCATAGGTCGCAAATTAAAAAGCATCAGATGGCATCATAGGTAGTGGCATTTGCATAGTAGGGTAAAAAAGGCATCAAAGTGCATCATAGGCAACAAAAAAACTCTGAATTAAAGCATCACGAGACATAAAATACATTCCATCTGAAGACAAGTAGTAACCAAGAGTAAGTAGTAAGTAGACAGTAGTAAGAGAAGTAGCGGTAAGTAGTAGAGAACATAACTGAAGAGTAAGCAGTAAGTAGACAGTAGTAGAGAAGATAGTAGTAGTACTGAAACATAACCAAGAGTAAGTAGTAACTGAAACATAACCAAGAGTAAGTAGTAAGTAGACAGTAGTAGAGAAGATAGTAGGGTAAAAAAGGCATCAAAGTGCATCATAACCAGATTCCTCATTCAGCTTTGACAGAACATAACTGAAACCCCAAATTCAACTTAAAACTGTTTAGTCCATAGTACAGAAGTAAGTAGTAAGTAGTAGAGAAGTAGTAAGTAGCAGTAATAGTACATGACAGAGTAGTAGCAGTAGCAGTAGTTTTTTTAGGCACTTTGTCTAAAAAAACTTCCTCAGTTTGGAACTATTAAGCAGGCATGTATAGTTTCCATAAGCTGAATCTTCATCTCTGGTAGACAATCCAATGAAGAAATAATACGGATGCTGATAATCTAATGAAAAATGACATGGATACTGCAACAGAACACATGAAAGAAATGGCATGTTGCTGCAACAAGAAAACACTAGGAAGACATGTCATTTCTTATGCCCCGATAGAGGATGCAGTGGTTAGGGCAGGCATCGAACTTTCTAAGCTTCATCGCCACTGGCCGGATAAGCTTCTTCGCCCGATACGTATTTGCTGGGATCTTGTTACTCGTCGGGAATGTTTTAGCAAGGTAACCTAACAGCTCATCAAAGCTAGTGTCTGACCACCCATGCCGAGCCTTCATCATCAACATGTGGAGGTTGAAACGGAGCACCGTGCAATCCTTCGGACATTCCTCGCCGTCCTTATATAAAGGATCAAGTGACGCCTGCTTCATCTCTCTGAAATTTTCCAGCCACTTCGGGGAGCCATACACGACGTCGTCTTCGTCGATGTGGTTGACTAAGTCCTGAAATAGCTGCACATCCGCAGGGTCCTGCATCGTAGCGTCCTCAACATCTCCACCACCATCATCTGTCATATCCTGGAGTACATCTGCCTCCACAGCAATGTGGTCACGAGCACTACTGTCACTGAAGGCAGGAGCTACTGTTGCTGATGAGACGTGCGCTCCAGGATCTTGGTTCACCGTCGCCATCGACGCTGAGCTTACTCCAGATGCCGCCCCGACACTCGGATTGAATCTCTCGCCGTGATGAGTCCACACCGTGTAATCATCCATGAAACCAAAACGAATCAAATGAGATTGCACTGTGCCTTCGTCTTTGAAGGCGATCAGATTCTTGCAACGATGACATGGACATATGATTGTCGTCTGGTTCGATCTCTCACGGTCAGCTTTCGCAGCGGAAATAAACTTTCTCACTTCAACGATATACCGCACATCAAGTACTTTATTGATCTTATACATCCATTCCGACCGGTCCATCGTACCTGCGATCCTTAATTAATAACACACATCATGAATCACAAAACAAATATGAATTAGAAAAAAAAATAATTTATTATATTTATGTTAAATCTAGGGACAGAATTAATAACAACGGCAAATAAAATTAATGCATCCATGATGAACTTAGAGAAACAAATACCAGTTTTCTCTCTCCTACATGAAACTAGATCTAAAAGGGAGGCTACAAAGAGAGAAAAAGAGAGGGGAAAGAGGGTGGAGATCATCTAGGTACCTCTTGTAGAGTACTTCTCCTCCAAATCAAACAAATAAACCTCAAAAACAAGTTATTTGGGACAAAAATTCGGCAAAACTTCTTCCCCCGTTTTTTGTCTAGAGGAAGAAGATGATCGGGTTCTGCTGGCGGCGGTGGCTTAAATAGCAAAGAATAACCGAAGCGGGCAACTTAATGAGCCCGCTGCGGTTAATCTTATTTAACTGCAGCGGGCACGTTACATAGCCCGCTGCGGTTAATCATTAATCGCAGCGGGCATATAAGGAAGCCCGCTGCGGTTAAATAAGATTAACCGCAGCGGGCACCTTACGTTGCCCGCTTCGGTTAATGATTAACCGCAGCGGGCACTTCGGTGGCCGGCCGCTGCAGGCCGGCCACCGAATAACCGTGGCGGGCAAAAACTGTGCCCGCCACGGAGCCCATTTAGGCAACGCTGCGCAAGTTCTTTTTTGTAGTAGTGGTAGAAAGCAACTCAAGATCAAAAGTTGGTGGAAAAAACATACCAAATGGTCACAGGTGGCACAGCTAGATTTTTTCGCAAGCTACTGTGTATTAGGGGTTGCTTGGATCCCACCCACTAAACTTTAGTCACTTTTAGTGGCTAAAATATCAAACAGTCCTACTAAAATGGATTTAAAAATATTTTTAGTTCGTTTTAGTCCCTTTTAATAAGGGTATTGCTACTAAAAGTGACAAAAATTTAGTGATTGAAGTTTAGAGGAGTGGAACCAAACATGCCGCTACCGCAGGTTGCAAACGTTTCCCACAAGTAGTTCCACGTGTGCGGCGATATCAGTGGCCCTACTGATCGAAGGGCTATGTGATGTGATTATGATGTTCACTTCATTTTCTTAAGAGCATGTTCCTTTTCCTCTCTTTTCTTTATTGTATTTGGAAGATGCGATTATGATGTTCTCTACAACGGTTTCCTCTCTGTCCAAACTAGCTAGTAGTAGAGTGGTAAAGGTATACTACCTATAGAACGCTAATTGCCATGTTTTCAAGACTCCACTAGCTTTTCCGCCATTCACACATGTCGCAACTCACGACGGCTTAGGCTTCCTTTGGAAAATAGGATAGGAAAAATATAAGAATAGAAGTTTTGAAAGAATTGAGTTGACATATTTATCTAACCGTGTAGGAAATAGAAAACAAGATGATTGAACAAGTTGCTCGCATCATGGCCACCTTCCCGCCAAACACACAAGAACTATACATCCAATGACTCACATGCAAAGTAGGCAACTTTGTTGCGAGGAATTTTTTCAAGAGATTAGACCTCATGCTTAGTTTCATGTAAAATCAAACCAAAGGAATAAAATTCTGTCGAATATTTCCTATTCTTTACTATGAACCAAAGGCTTGTATAGGAAAAAATTCTTAGCAACCTGAATCATCCAAAAAAAAATCCTTTACCAATCCTCCAATTCATATGGCCTTACAGTTTATAGAGTACATATACTCGGAATAAACGACGTAGGACTAGCTCTTGAGCTCAATCTACCGTACGTACTGCCTACAACTACAATTCTGATCGTGCGGCTACGGATTAGAGGGGCCCTTAATTTTCTCACATCCACACATGGTTACATCGATCGTCATGCTTACGCACTGTCCTCCGTATGCCGTACGAGATGAGGCGCTAATATCCTGTTTCGCTAACAGTATTGCTGAGGAGCGCGCACCCGCAGCAGGTGCGGCAAGCTACGCCAATAAGAGAGACAAAAATAAAAAATAAAAATAATAAAACAGCCAACACCTGACAGTGACAACAGTATTTTTTGTTGGAAGAAAACAGTGACAATAATATGAAAACCAGGCCCCGTTGATGAAACGCCCAGCACCAGCTTAATAATCAATTCAAGCAAAACCTTTCTTAATCATAATCGACCGAGGCGAGGCACCTGCCCCCTCTGTCCCTGTGGCCACCTTATCTTCTTCCATTTCACACATCATGCGGGGCCCACACCGGCCCGGCTCGAGTCCCCACTTGTTCTTCTCACTGTCACTGGACGCAAAGGCCCCTTGATTAGAGTCTCGAGGATCGCGTTAATTAACCGGTAATCCAATCGCAGAGATTTTAATGGCGTCATGTGGGGGGTGCGGTGGGGCCGTGTGGTGTGGGGACGCGCGCGAGTAAACAAGCCTGGTGGTGCCTGCGTGCGGGTGCGGGTGCGGGTGCGGGTGCCGTGCCAACGTGCGCTCCGGTTCTTGCTCCGCGTTTCGCGAAACCGACGGGTTTTTTTTCCCACTTCGATTGGACTGGAGCGAAAAACCGGGACGGGGAAGAACAAGAGGACCCGGGCCCGGGCCGCGCCGGTGGATGATGGGTCGACCGGCCCGTCGGTCGGTCGCTGGAGATCTCAATCATTTGCGACGAAAAAGAGTTGTTTAATTCGGAGACGTCGTCACGGACCGGGCCTCCTCTCCCTTCACCCCGCGATCGCAGTCCCGTATTAATTTGGGATTGACATTGATCTCGACTCGTTCTCGGTGACGGACACGGACGAGAAAAATATCTCGCTCAGCTCTGCTGCGCTATGCAACTACTAGTATTGTTGACAGTTTGGCGCCAGAAAAAAAGAAAGAGAAAACCAAAATGGAGGCATTCTTCGTCGAAGACGTGCGGCGGTAGTACGTTGAACAAGACGTTTTATTTTTTGGCGTGATCGCACTAGTTTTTCCACCATCCGCCCCTGCTTCTAACAGCCGGCATCCTTTGGCTTTTTTTGCCGGGGAGGTCCGGACGCCGCCGCGCGAGCTCGAGTCGAGCCCTTGAGAAATCAGAAATGCAGCCCCAGTTCAGTTCAGGTGGTGCTCCCAACGCCCCACCACCGAGTTGCAAAGGCAGGGATAAAAAAAAGTTGGGACTTTTGGAGGGGCGGCCGGCGGCGAGCGGCCTGTGATGGAGAAGGGGCATGATGATGCGTTGCGCACAGTACTCACCAGTACTCCAGTACTACCAGCAGCGAGGGCGACAGCCTCGTCCGTTCTCCTTTTCGCCGCGTGCGTGCTGCTGCTGTGCACGGACATGGAAGCTTCGCTCGCAGGCTTGCTGCAGCCGCGGGACTGCTCCGGCTGCGGGCGCAAACAAAAACTACTCTAGTTCGGATAAGGCCGGCGTTTGGCGATTTGCAGCGAAATTTCGCATGCTTGCGCGCGCTAGCTTGCATGATTCCGTACGCACGTCCGCCGTCTCCCGCCAGGACAGGGAAGTCTTCTGTACAGACTACGTACAGGTACAGTCTAGCGCTGTTTCTGCATCACCGGAGAGAAACAACGAACGTTGCCAGGGATTACCACTTATCACTATCAGGATATAGCATAATACAGTAATAAATTAAAAAGAGCGGACTTGACCATCAGGCGTGGCTCGCTGTCTTTGCCTAGAGATCGAAGATATTGTAATCTCGTGAAGGGAGAATGATGCTGGCATGGAAATACAGTCGTCGTCCAGACGTTTTTTTGTCCCTTTATTATTATATATACTCCCATGTTTGACGTACGTTCGTTTCGCAGTAATAAAAACAAGTGCAAAAGTTCGAAGTCATCTTAGCTCCCGTTTTGCAGAGCTCCCAGAGCTGATTCTCTGCTGAATCCAGCAGGAGGTCTGCCAAACGGTTTTTCAGGGAGAAGTGATTCTCTGCTGATTCTGTGAAGTGATTCTCTAAAATGAACTAAGGGGCTGAGAGCTGAAAAAAGCAGTTTTCCCTGATTATGTGAAGTGATTCTCCATGCTGATTTTAAGAGTTTATACTAAAGAATCAAAGAGAACCACTTGCAGCCATAAAATCACTTATCTCACAGAATCAGCTTATATAGAGAATCAGAATCAGATGGAGCTCTACCAAACCGGCTCTACCCATTCTTATATTCGCGTGACGGGAACAACAACAATAATAAAACCGAAACACTTCTTCGTTTCCACAAAGAAGATGAAGATCGCGGCGGCGTCTGTACAGACTGTGGCGTGACTGTGGATGTGATCAAGAGATTATTCAAGGACGACGAGTGGTTGAGCACGAAGCGGCAGCTAGCGACCAAAAATCCATAGCTCTCATATTCTCATGGATGGATAACGAACGGATTAATTAGACGGTATAGTATTACTTGTAGTTGCCTGACTGTGTCGATCTATATGTGCTGCATCGATCTGGAAATGAAAAGGAAAAGGGAAATCGGTAGCATAGTAGGCAGCTCCCAACCTCCCAATATGCCGTTGTCGCCTCCTGGTTTTACTGGTTCGAAGCAGCAAGCTCCAGTTTGTCTCCCATTCTAGTCTGCTTTCCTTTCCCCGTATAGAATCAGCGCTGAAGTCATCAATACAATATGTCAATATGCATCAGGTTACTGTCATGGACGGGCGAATAAGAAAAGGACAGGAAAAAAGGCACGTTGACAAATGGGTCCACATGTCATTACATATTTAGAACTACTAGAGGTGACAACAAAAATCAAGCCCTTAAAAAACAGGAGTGGAGCTCTAACTTAGGACATGTTTGGTTAGCCTCCAGTTCAGTCACTAAAATTAATCAAAAAAATACCAAACATCTCTCTAAAAATTAAGGATTAATAAAGTTTATGGACCTTTAGTCGTGAAGAGATAGCTAAAAGTAACTAAACTTTAGTGATCTTTTGTCACTATAACCAAACAGGGATCACTAAATTTTAGAGGGTCTAACCAAACAAACCCTTATTAGACTAGCTGTGTATCCTGGATACGTTTTAGGCAATATTGCTAGATGTACTCTGACATTGTACAACTCATCCTTTGGTTTGAATTATCTATACCGCTGAAACATTTCTTAAGCCTCAGCATTACAAATTTGGAAAATCAGTACGTATTTAATTTGATAACTGTCCGAGAAAATGGCTAGGCAATTGGGAGTGAAATATAGAGTGTTGAAGAGGACAAAATATAAAATCTACGTTGGTGGGATGATAGTCGTCGATAAAAAATAAGGAGATGCAAAACCAAACATGCTACTCCTTGCAATTTGTTTTTTTTTCGTTGCTATCCATCTGTCCATTCTTCATGGAGGTACTCTCTGCGTCCCAATATAATTGCACTTCTAGAGTTTAAATAAAAATATTAAAATTAGTGTAAAATTAGATTTATACCCTAGAAAGATATAATCATTATACTTTGAAAAAAAAAGAAAGTAGAAAAATACAAATAAAACCAGTTTATTATTTATGTAAATATGAACTTATTTTGGGATAAATTTTAAACTCAGAAAGTATACGTACTTGTTTTAGGTAGGAGAGAGTAGTAATCATAGGCTCGAGCACCTGCATGCGGGCCAGTTGGCCACTCCCCACATCCATGTGCGCTGTGCACACGCGCAGCAGCAATGCCTATGCGTTGCGTCCGTGATCCGTCCGTGCGCTTTGCACCCATCGGCACGTGGCAGGCAGAGACGCTGCGCGGGCCTGAACTCGTCCCTTGCCAGTTGGCACTTGCCCACCCCGCCGCCTGCCCTGCGTCCGGCGGCGCTGTGTGCACGTCGTTGCGCGTGATCTTGCTAGGGCTCGCCTAGCCTCCTAGTAGGCCATCCGCAATGGTTCCGTAATTCTAGTAGGGGCCTAGACGTGGGGTTTTCTTGTAGTTCCAACGTTCCAGTCCACACACCACACAGGATCTGCGACTGATGATAGGCTTAAACAAACAGAAATTAGTGCATGCATGCACCAGCCAATCTCCTGATCTGATACAGAGATGACCAAGATCTTGGTAAACCCAGCAGAATCCACGCGCACAGTTCCAGCAGGCACTGCGCATACTCCTGCAAGGCTGCAGTGCCGTGCGACCGCCACTTGTGTTCTTTGAGGCCATCGGCGATGGTTGTGAAATAGGTAGCTAGGACGAATTCTATTGGCTCTCAATAGCACTTTATAAATAGCTAGCGAGATAACGTATAAAAATAATAAAAAAATAGCACTTTTATTAGCTATCGAGGAGAGAGATCAAATAGCTAGCGACTTCCCAATAGCTAGCTATTTGATCTCTCTCCTCGATAGTCAATAAGAGTGCTACTTTTGTAAGTTGTCTTATCAAAATAGTATTTATTTATATGTCTCATCCAGCTAGCTATTTGTAAGTTGTCATTAAGAACCAATAGCATTCTTCCTAGAGATGAAATAGCTAGCGATTTGAACACCATTGCGGACGCCCGTAGAGTCAGAGTCGTCGTGTCGTGATGTGTGATGACCGGGAGGGGACCAATGGGCCACCAAACAACAACAACAACCGAGCAGGCCCAGTGACTGATCAGAGGCCCAACGTGTGACGACCCTCCCCGGCTCCCCGCGACTCGAGGCCCCCTAGACCTCAACCGGAGAAAGAAGTCCATCGCGACACAAATCGCACCTGGAAATGCCGCTGTAACGGAATTATTTCCCATCATCACAATCGAACCGATACAACGGGATCGTCTCGAAAAGAAAGAAAGAAACCGATATAGAAGTAGTACTTTGTCTAGCTCGCCAGCGCTCATGGTGAGAACTGAGTGATGAGAACACAAAAGCAGAAATCCCAGCAGACAAGAATAGGCCCATTTAGCTTATTCGTCCTGGGCCTTTTTCCACCTCGTGGAAGTAGGTTCCAAGTTGACACGCTGCCTATTTCCAAACAACCCTTGGTATAATGGGCTTGCCCCAATCCCGTGGAGCGTGGAAACAGGAGGATCTAGAATCATCTTTAGTTCCGAGAAATATTTGACAAACGCACTTTAGCACTTTCGTTGTTATTTGACAAACTTTATCCAAACATAAATTAACTAGACTCAAAAGATTCGTCTCGACATGTAGATACTAAAAGTACAATTACTTATTTTTTTACCTATATTTAATGGGAACGTATCCTATGCAAACTAGACTCCTGTGCAAACTATGCAAACTCTAATCAAGACCACAAGAATCTAATCTGATGACTGATAATTTTAGCACTCAAACCCCCCGCTCATCCTATCCGGCTGTTACGAAACACCCCCATGAGTGGAGGGGTTTAAGTGCTAAAATTACCATCCATCAGATTAGATTGTTGTGGTCTTGATTATAGTTTGCATAGTTTGCACAGGAGTCTAGTTTGCATAGGATACGTTCCCATATTTAATAGTCTATGCATGTAGCTAAAGATTGATATTAAGGGGAATTAAAAAAATTTAGAGGAAGTTGGGGAAACTAAACAGGACCTTAGGATATGTTTAAAGTTTCGTTACATGTATAACATGTATTGTTTTCTATAATTTGATAGGATTATTATGATAATCTTAGAACATGTATTGTTTTCTATAATTTGATAGGATTATTATGATAATCTTAGAACATGTATTGTTTTCTATAATTTTCTCGCAAGTGTTTCAAATTTGCTAGCTCTAATGTCTTCGAACATGAAAACTTTCACCTTAGGTATTAACTCAGCTTTCTAAAAATATTTTTTACTTGCATCTCGCCACGTCACTAGGTCTAATACATATACAAAGTTAGTTCAATCTAGTAGCATTAAATAATAGTTTTTGCGTCCCTCTTAATAAGATGGCTATTTATCCTAAATTTGATCAAGCACTATATTGCATCTTGATCAGCAAAATGAAAACCATGGTACATATCTTTTCTTTCGAACTTATTTTCATTTCTTTTTTTGTCTCTTCAAGTGTGAGCTTGCTCCTTAGGAGTGTGACTATCATCTCACCTAGCTCAATTTCAACTTCATTGAAATATTAGTACACTAGTTTTCACTCAATTACTAAAATCAAACTTAGAGTTTTCAAGGTTGTGGTGAGGAACTTGAACAATAAAGTCCAAGACAAAAAAGAAGAGTATGTCCTTCATCTTTGATCTTTTCCCTTAGTGGTGATAAGTCCATGTTGACATGCATACGACTCATGTTAAAGGAAGAGCTGCTCTAGGGTTTTATCAACGACTTCATCAAGTCTTGGCGGAGCATGCGCCTCACTCACCACAACTTCTATGAAGTGTGTGTCGCTTATTGACCATGACGTCCTATTTTGTACTCGTATTATTAGTTACTAGTATATTGCCCGTGCTAACGCTACGGTGACCTTCAATAGTACAAATCAAACATTCATAAGATAATATATGCATCGTTCATAAAACTTAGATGTGGTATATTTAAGATTCACAACTTATAATGTCAGTCATAAGCAAAGATAAGTCAGCAAAGAGTGAGAGTAAGGCCTTGTTTAGATGCCACCAAACTATCAACTTTTTTTCACTCTCTCTCCATCACATCACCATCACATCAATGTTTAGACGCATGCGTGAAGCATTAAATGTTAGTAAAATAAATAACTAATTGTACTTTTAGTATGTATATGTCGAGACGAATCTTTTGAGTATACATAGTCCATATTTGGACAAAGTTTGTCAAATAACAACAAAAGTGCTACAGTTGAGAAAAATTCTCATCTTCTCAATCTAAACAAGGCCTAAAATGATTCACAACTTATAATGTCAGTCATAAGCAAAGGTGCGGGTACATGTATAAGATTCTACTCCCTCCATCCAGATTATAAGGCATTCCAAGAATCTTGGAGAGTCAAAAATTTTCAACTTTGACCAAAATTCTAGAGAGAAACATAAAGATTTATAACATCAAGTATGTATATTATAAAAATATAACTAATGAAGAATCTAACTATACTTAGTTGATATCATAAATATTATTATCTTATTATATAAATTTGGTTAAAGTTAAAAAACTTTGACTCTCCAAGATTCTTGGAATGTCTTATAATTTGGGATAGAGGGAGTACCAAAGATATTGGTGTTGGCATCAAATGCATTGTGACTCGAAATGCTGAAAGCGAAAACCATAAGCTAATGGGTGTACATGGAGCAGGCGGATCCCATTTGAAAACCCTCACTGATATAGTGATATAGCACCATATAACATGAAAAAAATGTACGATAGCCCTTAGTATTGATGGGCCTATCCACAAAGAGAGCAGTTTAATTGAATGGTTAAAACAAGTCAATTCTCGCTATTGAGTTTTTCAGCAAGCAAATTGAATTCTATGAATGGTGTTTCGCCTTAAACCTGTTCTGAACCTATTGTCAATTCCTTTGCATTTGGTTCCTTTGCTTGCTTTTTTTTTACATTCGGTTTCTTTGCTTGTTTTTTCAGAATAGTAGGTTTAAGGTTTTTGAAGAACAACAGGTTTAAGGTTTGTTGTTCTTGTCATCTTGTGAAGCCCTCTAGCTAATATGAAATCGCATGTCATTCCATTGCAAAGCTCCCTCCAAATGCTTTCAACAAACTTAAATAATTCTATGGATGACCAACCTTGCTCTTCTCTATGATTATAATTGAAATTCCATATTAATTGTCTAACAAATCAAGATATATAAGTGTTGATGGATAAACATGCAGTAACCTGGTAGCTAACTTTGTGCCATTAAAACCTGACATTAAGCTTCTGAAAAGCATCCTTAAATTTAGATATCTTTATCTATTGAACAAATAATGAAATTCAAAGTATGTGATGTGTCCATACTGATCGGGCTTGGACACAAAGATTCGGTGTCATGGAAAGGATGAACTATGTGCATGTCTCAGTGCTCTGGAGCTTCCTCGATGGTGTTGCAAATCTTCTTGTATCACAGTCTGAAAACAGCAAGCAATCACTACAAGTTAAACTGTTTTGAACGCAAACGCAAATACAAGTTAAAATTGCTTCACTCACCTAATTGATTCTCTAGCAATGCAGGCTGCTTCTGCCTGCTGGTGGGTCGCATGCTGGCCTATTACTGCTGGTGGCGGGATGCTCGGTGATTGCGGCAGTCAGACGCTATCACGAGATGGGGATGGAGGCAGCCCGCAGTCGTCGATGGCGTTGCGGCAGTCGGCGATGACCGTCGTGTCGCCACCGTGTCCAGGGCCTGTGCCGTCGCTGCCGCCTCCGCGTCTAGGGCCTGTGCCGCTGCCGACTCCGTGTCCAGGGCCCAAGCCGTTGTCGCGTCCAGGGCTCATGCCGCTGTCACCGCGTTTGGGGTCCGAGCCGCCGCCGCCGCATCTGTGGAGTTTGTTCGTGGGGGAGGAGAGGAGGGGTCGCGAGCTGCCGAGGCCGCTGCCTCGTGTGGGGTTCGTCCGTGTGGGAAAGGAGAGGAGGAGTTGGCGACGCGAAGGTGCCGGCGGCCCGTGTGCGATCTCGGCAGGTGCGGGTATCGCGCCCCAACTTTCTATCCACGCCCCCGATGTTCCAGGAGCGACGGGGACCGAGGCGTGATCAGGGGCTTTCCTTGTGCGCGAGGTGCACGATGCGGGAGATAGAGGGGCTGATGACTACCATACACTGAATCTGGATTGTTGAGATATGAGTGAGCAAGGAGAGAGAAGATTAAGAAGCAATCTAGATGGTTTATTTAGATGTGGTTGTTTTTTTGAGTACATTTACTGAGGTGTTGGGTACACCAAGCAAAGAAAAGGTTTGGTGTCTTAGTAGGGTAGATGGAAACCGCAACCACAGAGCTGCTCTTGTACAACATAAACAAGTACTCACACTTGATCAATGTAAGGCCCTCTTTGAATTTTAGAAAAATGCGAATGAGGTAGAATAAAAGGAAAAAGTCTACTTAACTCCCTCTCATATTAAGGGTTATCTAAGCCTGGACGTTCGGGTTACCCGATTTTTTCGGGTCGGGTAATTCGAGTAATTCAAAGTTCAGGTAATAAAAATTGCTACCTGAATTTAGTCCTGAAAAAACACTACCTGCAATTTCGGGTACCCGATAATTCAGGTTCGGGTATTACCCGATATACCCGAATTCATATAAAAGTGCAAATTATACAAAATTTTAGTTGAAATTTATACATAATTTCAGTAATATTTTATATAGAATTCCAACACTTTTGCAAAGAATAACACACTTGTTCAAACGAAGAGAATAATATACTAATGATAAATTCATTTATTTAACTAACAACACATGATAAATACAAAGACAAAAATACAACTTCGGGTAATTCGGGTACCGGGGGATATTACCCGAATTACCCAAACTAATTTCGGGTAATCAAAATCAGTATCCGAATTTGAGATCGGATACCTCGGGTTTGGGTAATTCGGGTACAGGTAATAGGTAGCGGGTATTTTGCCCAGACTTAGGGTTGTCTACTTAACCTCCAACCTATGAAACCATCTGTTTTACCCCCTGAACTTTATAAAACCGGTCAAATTACCCCATCAGACGGTTTTAGACGATGGTTTTGCTACAGTAACAGTGGTTTTGGTTTTTTTTATTTTGGTTTAATCTTTGAAAAATCATAGTAAATCATAGAAAAATTGTAAAATGAAAAATCTAATTTTGTTGGACTCCACATGAGTAGATCTACACAATGAACATATAATACAGTATGCTTTAGTACAAAGTTGTTGTTGTAGATTTAACTATGTTCTTTTCTAAAATTAATTAGAACAATTCATAACTGTAGTTTCTATGGTCCATTTATGGTGACCTAGTTATTGTATGATTGAACTACAGTAAAAAATTTATACTCACTGGATCATATATAACTTAGTTATAGATTTAAATCTATAACTAAGTTATATATGATCCGATGAGTATAAATTTTTTACTATAGTTGAAGCATACACTAATTAGGTCACCATAAAAATTTCACTACAATTAGACTATACAAACTATAATTATGAATTATTTCAATTAATTATAAAAAAGAATAGACCTAAATCTACAGCAAAAACTTTATACTAAAGCATACGATATTATATATTTACTGTGTATATCTACTCATGTGGAGTCCAACAAAATTGAATTTTTCATTTTAAGATTTTTCTGTGATTTACTATGATTTTTTCAAAGATTCAACTAAAATAAATAAAAAAGAAAAAACCAAAACCATTGTTACAGTAGCAAAACCACCGTCTAAAACCACCTGAGGGGGTAATTTGATCGGTTTTATAAAGTTCAGGGGTAAAACAGACGGTTTCATAGGTTGAGGGTTAAGTAGACAATCTTTAATAAGTAAGGAGGTTAAGTCCGAAATCCAAACACTGGCTCAGACACGCTATTTGTAGATTTTCAGTATTTAAAGACAATAATCACTATAAAAATGACATCCAAACATTACTCGATTTTTAATCTAAAATATAGTTTTATATTCACTTTTATAGTCTAAACTCAAATTATAAGAATGGGTTCCAAACATATCCTATTTTGTGTTCAATCATTTGACCGTTTTGGTCTAATACTTTTTTTTACCGCTAAAGCTTTGTTAAATAGGTATTATGTAATATGAAGACAACACTAAACCAACATAGATTGAGCCTTAGCTTGTGTAATTGTAGACTAGTGTGTTTAATACTAATATAACTACTTTAACGAAAATAACCGCATCTCACACTCATAGGACATGTTTGGCCCTCGTCATTTGCTTGATGCTCCGATCAGTATATTGTCCCATGGATTTTGTAATTTGATTTGTGTCATTATGGTTATGTTTGGTACGGCTTCTCTACCGGTTTTAGGAGCCATTTGGATCCGTTTTGTGCAAATGAGGTAAAACAAAATAACTTCACCTAGTAAGCCTCATATATCGGGTTTTCACAATAGTTTGAGGCAGGATAAAACCAAAAAAAATAACTTATGCTGGTTTTACCTCGTTCTAGGCTTTGCATGAGGTTATGTGATAGCATATTTAAGGGATTCTCTATGTAGAGTTGTCTTGACAAACAGTTTTCCAAAACGACTCAGCTCCAAAAATAATTTCACTAGTAAAAGTGGACTTGCGCTAAACAAGACTAAAATATCAGGTATACAGGTGTGCCTAGGGCCATACCAAAGTTGCTAACCTTTGTCGGAGTCATTGAGCAACTAATCCGGTTAATTCCCTCCGTGTTCTCTTGACATCACTCTCGCGTGAATTAAAGCAACTTAGTCGAGCCTAGTTCAGCTTGTGGCATGCATTGCGGCTTGTGAGAAACATACTAATTGGCTTGTTTAGGATTGTTCAATGAAATTAGCTCCACAAATTCTACCATCAAATATCTAATAAAAATCTAGAGCTTTCGGAGTATTCTTTTGGTGCTCAACTATTCTTTTTTTTTGGAGTAGAGTTTTTTTTTTTTGACAACTTTTGGAGTAGAGTTGTGTAGAGGTAAACCTCTAGCTGAGAAACGTGAAGGCGAGTAGTACTAAACAGGCCTAATAATAACAAACTTTCCCCAACGCCACACCCACACTCCAATTTTTGGAGTTCCACGGCATCTCAACTTGCCCCCAGGAGTACAATGACGACACGTGAAAAACAACCGGTCCCAATCTCAGGACTCAGGGGCAGAGTATTTTCGATAGCAAGCCGGTCTCGCCTAGCCTGGCGCCCCCGCCCGGGCCGTCGGTCGCCGTCACGAGCTCGGAACGGGTTGTCAAAAAAACGACGCCCCAGCGCCAGCGCTAGCGATCTCCCCCGGCCCCCTCTTTCCGCAGCGGCGGACCCACCCCCACCGCATCACCGGAACCTACCAACCGCCCCGTGCCCCGACCCCACATCCGCTCGTCTTCCAGGTTACGCGCCCCGCGCGGCCGCGCGGCGGGAGCTGTATCACCCGTCGACGTCGTCTTCGCTTCGAAACCCCGCAAAACCCCGCCCCGCGAAAAAAAACCACCTGCTGCACGCACGCACGCGACGCGCCCCCTCCCTCTCCTTCCCCATGGCGCCTCCCCTCACCCAACCCTTTGCTTCCATTGTTTCCATCCACCCGCCGATGCGACGCCGACGCCGCAACTCCACCCACCGCCTGCCAGCGCCACCTCACCTCACCTCACCGCACCGGCCTGCATCACCCCGCGAGCGACCATGGGCTGCCGCTATATCACCACGCCTCCAACCTCCGGCACGCTTAGCTTCTCTCTCCCATTCTCTCACCCCGAACGGCCGAATCCCCCAACTAGCACACGCGGATCACCGAGGCCGCGCGTCGGGGTGAGGAGGAGGAGGAGCCGTGATGGAGTCGGCGGCGGCCCAGTCCTGCGCGGCGTGCGGGGACGACGCGCGCGCCGCCTGCCGCGCGTGCAGCTACGCGCTCTGCAGGGCGTGCCTCGATGAGGATGCCGCCGAGGGCCGCACCACATGTGCGCGCTGCGGCGGGGACTACGCCGCGATCGACCCAGGTGCGTCGCGCGTTTCTTAATCGTATTTATTTTTGTCATTTTTCGGGAGGCAATGCTAACGTGTATGTGACCGCTCTCTGTTCCAGCGCACGGCAACGAGGGAGCCGAGGCGGAGGAGGAGGTGGAGAACCACCACGCCGCCGGTGGCCTGCGTGAGAGGGTCACCATGGGCAGCCACCTCAATGATCGCCAGGTGTTTTCCCCCCTCCCTCGTTTGGTTCTGTGTAGCACTGTTACTGATAGCTCTAGAAAATTCTGTCATTTTTTACATTGTGGGATTAACCGAGTTTTGCTGGAACAGGATGAAGTAAGCCATGCCAGGACAATGAGCAGCTTGTCGGGAATTGGTAGTGGTAAGGACCAGGAGCATTCGCAGTTCCTTTGCTTCTGATGATGTGGGGGTAGTGAAATTTCAACCCTTACTATGAATTTGCAGAATTGAATGATGAATCTGGCAAGCCCATCTGGAAGAACAGGGTGGAGAGTTGGAAGGAAAAGAAGAATGAGAAGAAAGCCTCGGCCAAAAAGGCTGCAGCTAAAGCACAGCCTCCACCTGTCGAAGAACAGATCATGGATGAAAAGGAGTAAGGATCAAACATCCATTTATATATCTTTTTCTATGAGTCGTTGACGTTGAGGACCTATCCTTCTCCATGCATAGAGTGATTTTTTTTAAATGAACTGTTAATGCCAAATGCTAATCCCTCTCTTGCAAATTATAAGTTGCTTTGACTTTTTTGGTGCATGACATATATTATATCTAGATGCATAGCGAAATGGATGTACCAAAAAAAGTCAAAACGACTTATAATTTGGAATGGAGGGAGTACTTGATTAGATGAAGCTGAGAATGCTTTTAGCTGATCATTGTTCTAATATACTCAGCATCGTTGAGGTTGTCTTGCTTACATCAAAGTTAGTTTTATCTTACTAGATCCAAGAACTTGTGTGATGAAATTGAATTTTCTGTGTCGTGTAGTTATTGTTCTTAGTAGGATATCAAAGCATGGACTTCTCTATACTGGAGTAGAAAGTAGTGAACCAAAACACTCAACTAATTCTGGATGGAGACATACATATTTATGTTTCATATCTCATTATCAGGCCTCATTTTGACCTAACTCATCACCTCAATCAGATACTAAGCCTGTCCTATTGACAATTCTTTATTTAGTACCACTAGCATTTCCCAAGATCTGGTTTTATGTTCAATCTAGCACAGGTAACTCTATCCTAGCCTATTTTGCAATATTTTCAACTCTGCATCTAATCTTATAAGATTCCTGAAAGGTCTCAATCTCATCATTTATTGGTTCATACATACATATGTCTGATTTTTACTGTGGATCTTAAATTAGAAGCCTTTGTGATAAATTTCACTGAAATTTGACATTTCTATGTCTGTACATGCTGTAACAACAAACAATTTTGCAGCTTAACAGATGCATATGAGCCACTCTCCCGGATCATCCCAATATCAAAGAACAAGCTCACACCTTACAGAGCAATCATCATTTTGCGGTTAATAGTTCTCGGGCTCTTCTTTCACTACCGTATCACCAATCCTGTTAACAGTGCCTTTGGTCTCTGGATGACATCAGTAATATGTGAGATCTGGTTTGGTTTCTCCTGGATCTTGGATCAATTCCCTAAGTGGTATCCTATCAATCGAGAGACTTATGTTGATAGGCTGACTGCACGGTATGTTTGCTAGAGCCTACTAGCACATAAGAAGATTATATATATGTGCATCAGTAATCATCAGTATCTGATAAGCCTCGTTTCATGTTTGTTACAGGTATGGAGACGGTGAAGATTCTGGGTTGGCACCTGTAGATTTCTTTGTCAGTACAGTGGATCCATTGAAAGAGCCTCCACTAATCACTGCAAACACTGTGCTGTCCATTCTTGCTGTGGACTATCCTGTTGAGAAGATCTCATGCTACGTATCTGATGATGGTTCTGCTATGCTCACATTTGAATCGCTCGCAGAAACTGCAGAGTTTGCTAGAAAGTGGGTGCCATTTTGCAAGAAGTATACCATTGAGCCACGAGCTCCTGAATTCTACTTCTCGCAGAAAATTGACTACTTGAAGGACAAGATACACCCGTCTTTTGTCAAGGAGCGTAGGGCGATGAAGGTAGATCTTGCTTACACGTTTGAACAGCATTCATTATTTTTTTGGCTATGCCTTTTGGTTTTATACAAACAACCTTATGTACTTGTGTTTACACAGAGGGACTATGAAGAGTACAAGGTGAGGATAAATGCTTTGGTTGCCAAGGCTCAAAAGACACCTGACGAAGGCTGGATCATGCAAGACGGTACACCATGGCCTGGGAACAATCCTCGTGACCACCCTGGCATGATCCAGGTAGTTTGCTTTTTTACTAGTGAAAATATCAGCATGTGAGATTTTTTGTCATATTGGCCAACCCTTTAATAGTTATTGAAGGATGGTACTTCACGTCTACTTTAGAACTGATTTCTAAAATTTATAATATGAGTAGTTGATTCTTTTAGGATATAAATCAAGTTATAAATATATCTTGCATCTTGGTCAATACTCAATACTGAACATGCATGCCTTCCCTCACGAAATAAATAATAAATAAGCAATAACAACATCCGAGTCAGGTGTTGTTTCACTTGAACATGCAAATATATCTTTATACTATGGCGTTGGGTCAATATTGGGATCATCATCTGTATGCTACTTGTGTCTCATTGTGCAAGGTACATTTATCAACTAGAGAACGTATGCTATGCAAACTAGACTCCTGTGCAAACTATGCAAACTTTAATCAAGATCATATAAATCTAATCCGATGGCTGGTAATTTTAGCACTCAAATCCCCCACTCATCCTATACGGCTGTTGCAAAACACCCCCATGAGTGGAGGGGTTTGAGTGCTAAAATTATCAGCCATCAGATTAGATTCTTGTGGTCTTGATTAGAGTTTGCACAAGAGTCTAGTTTGCATAGCATACGTTCCCTATCAACTAATACTCAAAACACCCTGATTGAAATTGAACTTTTATAGATCCACTGCGAATTACAGTTCAGAGTTGAAGTTATTATGGTTTTGTTATTTTTTTTGAAAGAAGTTATTATAGTTTTGTGGAACTTACATTTCACTGTTATAGTGTTCCTTTTTTTTCTAGACTCTATTAAGATGCTCCATTTTCCTGACTCAATACCTTTTGCGTCAAGCTTACTCTTATCATACCCCTGGCTTTTGGTGACAGGTTTTCCTTGGTGAGACTGGTGCACGGGACTTTGATGGAAATGAACTTCCTCGGTTAGTGTATGTGTCAAGAGAGAAAAGACCAGGCTACCAACACCACAAGAAGGCAGGGGCTATGAATGCTCTGGTACAACATTCTTCAGTGCTAATTGCAGTATATGGAAGTTCAGTCTATGACGAGATTGTTTGAACATGAACTAATTGAAAAGCTTTCTAATTTGGCAGGTCCGAGTGTCTGCTGTTCTCACAAATGCTCCTTACATTCTTAATCTTGACTGTGATCACTATGTTAACAACAGCAAAGCCGTTCGTGAAGCAATGTGCTTCATGATGGACCCTAATGTTGGCAGAGATGTCTGCTATGTACAATTCCCCCAGAGGTTCGATGGCATTGATCGCAGTGATCGATATGCCAATAGGAACGTTGTGTTCTTTGATGTAAGTGCTTTCGCTGGTGACTCGTGTTGCATCTTAGTTAACTTCACACAACTTATATGTTCATTCTTACATTGAATAGGTTAATATGAAAGGACTTGATGGCATCCAAGGCCCAGTTTATGTGGGAACTGGTTGTTGTTTCTATAGGCAGGCACTTTATGGTTATGGACCCCCATCTCTGCCTGCACTTCCGAAGTCTTCAGTTTGTTCATGGTGTTGCTGCTGCTGCCCCAAGAAAAAGGTTGAAAGAAGTGAGAGGGAAATCAACAGAGACTCTCGGAGAGAAGACCTTGAGTCTGCCATTTTTAATCTTCGCGAAATTGACAGTAAGTGGGCGAATCTGGTCTGTCATAAGTTCTAACCTGAAAGAAAAACAGCATGTTCATTAGACTATGATTGTTTTTGCAGACTACGATGAGTATGAGAGGTCCATGCTGATCTCTCAGATGAGCTTCGAGAAGTCGTTTGGACTGTCCTCAGTCTTTATTGAATCAACTCTTATGGAGAATGGGGGCGTCCCTGAATCAGCAAACCCATCTACCCTAATTAAAGAAGCCATTCATGTCATTAGCTGCGGATATGAAGAGAAAACTGAATGGGGAAAAGAGGTGTGCATTCTTGTCCTTTTTTTTTTCTCCCTATAACGTCAGGCATGGCTTGATGATTCTAGATACTTTTGCCCTGTTCGTGAGGCCTGACTTCTTGTTTCGTTTTTATTTTTAAATTTCTTTCAGATTGGCTGGATCTATGGTTCAGTTACAGAGGATATTCTGAGTGGGTTTAAGATGCACTGCCGTGGCTGGAGATCCATCTACTGCATGCCGGTGAGACCTGCATTCAAGGGATCAGCCCCTATCAATCTTTCCGATCGTCTTCACCAGGTTCTCCGGTGGGCTCTTGGTTCTGTCGAGATCTTCTTCAGTCGGCACTGCCCGCTGTGGTACGGTTATGGTGGCGGCCGTCTGAAATGGCTCCAGAGGCTGTCCTACATCAACACCATCGTGTACCCGTTCACTTCTCTTCCTCTCGTTGCCTACTGCTGCCTGCCTGCCATTTGCCTGCTCACAGGAAAATTCATTATTCCTACGGTAAGTTAGCTCTCAGCAGTCAGCACGTACACCTGGCGCCGTAATTCATACGGCCACAATGCTCATTTGCCGGTCTTTCTTTCAGCTGTCCAACGCTGCAACCATATGGTTTCTTGGCCTCTTCATGTCCATCATCGTGACGAGCGTGTTGGAGCTGCGGTGGAGTGGCATCGGGATCGAGGACTGGTGGCGCAACGAGCAGTTCTGGGTCATTGGAGGCGTGTCTGCCCACCTGTTCGCCGTGTTCCAGGGTATTCTCAAGATGATTGCCGGGCTGGACACCAACTTCACGGTCACTGCGAAGGCCACGGACGACACCGAGTTCGGGGAGCTGTACGTGTTCAAGTGGACGACGGTGCTGATCCCGCCCACCAGCATCCTGGTGCTCAACCTGGTGGGCGTGGTGGCTGGCTTCTCGGCCGCGCTCAACAGCGGCTACGAGTCCTGGGGCCCGCTCTTTGGCAAGGTGTTCTTCGCCATGTGGGTGATCATGCACCTGTACCCGTTCCTCAAGGGTCTCATGGGCCGCCAGAACCGCACGCCCACCATCGTGGTGCTCTGGTCCGTCCTCCTCGCCTCCGTCTTCTCCCTCCTCTGGGTCAAGATCGACCCATTCGTCGGAGGAACCGAGACGGTCAACACCAACAGCTGCAACACGGTCATCTGCTGATTCACCATCGGCAAGCTGGTGTCGTCCCGCGGCCGATGTGTTTCTGGCGTTGCAAACGTGGTTGCCTGATGCGGGTTTCCTCTGTCTGTCTCGCATCTGGCCTTTTGCCCCAGGATATGGGAGAGGTGGTGTAGGTTAGTTCTGTTTTACATCCAAGTGTTGATTGCTGTCGCCTGTATTATGAGAAGTTTTGGTGCTAAAGTGTTAAACTCGCCTCAATTGTGAGAAGGCACTGTTCAAGTGTGCGTACATCATAGGAACGTGGGAAAAAGGAACTGCGATACACTTGCCTACCAAAAGCGAGATCATTTACATCAGTGGAGCTTGAAATTGCAGTTGTGTTTAGCGTGACCGCAAGAGTGATGATTATGGGTACGCAAACGCAGCTGAATTTTATGCACTGGCCATGGCCTGCTGTGGAAATGATATGCAATTTCCTCATGAAGAGCAAGATGTGCGCTCAGTCTTTAGAAATCCTCTACCTCTAGGGTACCAAGCCCCAAGCTGTCTGTCTTCATCCAGTAGCGCGAACTTTTCAGCACCAGCTTTCGGAGTCCTGGCTACATTTTCAGCGCCACGACCACAAGGATCGGATCTACTACTACGCTATTTTCTGCATTCTTTTGACGAAAGGCAGCAGTGATGACGGCTAATGCGGGCACGCTTCCTTCCCTTAGCAGCACCACCAACATCAAACCACTAGTGCCACCTAATTGTCATGAACCAGCATTTGAGACAAGAGCATACAGAGACAGATTAATCTACCTGTCAAGAAAGTGGTGCGTGTGCGTGGCATGAGACTGCGAATGATGCCTAGCAGACTGCAGTGATGGCTCCTATATACAGTACTATATTAAAAAGCCAAAATCACAAGTGCTTGAGGCTCTTGTGAAATACTACTACGCATGTGTACGTGTGGTCAGATTTATTAGCAGGGTTTCATCTAATTTGCGGTGGCGCTGCACCGTGCCGTGCCAGTGGGCCTCGCAAAAATAAATGTAGTAGGGTCATGAACCACGAGTTGCGGAATCAATCAATCCTTCTTCCTTCATATGATGCTCATGTCATCATGAATGTTTATTAGGGCGGGTGATCATTCCGGCGGCAAATCGACACCACCATAGTGGGCGACTCACAGCGATCTGCTGCGTCTGCGTCTGCGTGTCCACTTATTAAAGAGTTAGAGTTACAGCACAGGAAATGTATACGCTGAATGAATGTATCATCATCATACCCCCCTGCTGTACATAAAACAAGTATAGGATACGCAACGCCAAGAGGTGCAGAACCTACCTGACTTCAGCGTATCTCAAGACTGGAGAGCTCGACCAAGCAGTGTCAGACAAGGATTCACGCCTGCCGAAAGTGGCACTCGCAATCGCAAGCCACAACTCAAAACTCAGAAGCGGCCAATGCCGTAGCAGCTACGTAGGTTTCTGGATTACTGGGGCGACGAGAGGGCCCCGCACTTTTCCACGACGACGAGTCGACGATGACGCAGTTGTCAAAAACGTAGCCCTGAAGGCTAAATCGGATAGAAAACTGACGCACTTTGGGTTGGGCGAGTGAAAACTGAAAACCACCAAACCGACGCGTGCTCCCTGGCTGCTCTGTCTTTCATTGCTCGACACACCCACCAGACGGCATCAAGCGGCCACCCTCTGCGACACGCAGCGATCGAATGCCAGGTAGGAGGAGCATGAATTCTCCAGTCGAGTTCGCAAGGGTGATGCAGTCATGACGTGATTCCAACAAGTACGCCGAACTGTCTTCGTGTGTGCTTCTTTGTAGCACGGCGTGCGAGCTCGACAGGGTCAGTAACATCTACTGACTGGGACGCAGCACGAGAGGAGGGTACTGTACGTACGGAGTACAGTGTTCAGGATGCAGAGGGTCCGATGCCTATTGCATACGGAGTACGGAGTACTAGGTTCGGACCTCAGACATCAGTGTAACTCTAATCTCAGTCAGACAGTGGCGGAGCGTGATGGAATACTGAGGGGGGGGGGGGGGGGGGGGGGGGGGGGGGGGGCTAATCCACTTACAAACATTAATGTGCTGATTACTGTAGTACAAGAAGCTAGCTAGGAAACATGACAAAACAGGCACAGCCAGCCGCACAAGTGTGACAGGCTTTAGGAGTATGTATCTGTGCTTTTTTCAACAAGGAGTACTTATAGGTTAAGCTTATTACCTGATAGGCTGGGAAATAGCTTATCTATGTAAATTCATGGCAGGCAAGCAGGGCCGGAGCCCAGTTTCGCCTCCACTGGGCTCCGCCCGTGCAGTCATCAGATGGTAATGTAACAAATCCTTGATCGTCCTACATTGGAATCACGAGAGTAGCATGTTCCAGTTCCCAGCTCTCAGCTTTGATGAATCAGCGGCAGTATGTTTTCCGACAAGTCACAGTGTCCACTGGCCAACTACGAACACAGCTCTCAGAATAATTCCGGCTTGGCAAGAGAATGAAACTTCTTCTATAATAGGGCTAAAATGTTTGGAAAAAACATTTCATAAAATATATTCTCGTGCACCGAATACTCAACTAGATGTTGAGCTTGAGCAGGAGGAATGGGGGAGTGTGTTTGCCGAGAGTCCGATGTATAACCGTGCACACCTGGAGCTTCCTACCCCGCTCTATATAGCACAGGGTAGCATTATTTTCTGGTTGCTTCCTGATGGTCAATGATATATCTTACTATTTATAGTTAGATCTGACTGATTGGATCACTATTGAAGTGATTGTTGTTGCAGATTCTTTCCCAGGAGAAGCCAAGCACAAGTTTCTGCTAGGACCATCTATAAACCCTACCAAATAGAGTTTTATTGTTTTTATCGAAGTTGTCAGTTTTTTAAATTGGTTTAGCTCCCATGAATGTAGGACGACCTTGTTCCTGTGAAATTTGGATATTTTGGGTTTTCAAACCTTCGTTGTCATCAGTAACGTTTACTCGTAAAAATAGCATTTCAAACATGTGACACTTAATTTTAATACTGTTTTTTTATATTTCCCCTCTTTTTTCAATCTCTCTCCGTGTATTTGCCATATGGAAGGACAGTTTTGCCCTGGTGTCCTTTTCATGCGTACGTACGGGCTGTCGCGTGGCTCTGTTGGCTTGAGCTACAAATCAGTTTTAATCCGTACTAATTAGCCATAGAATTATAATTTCATCTCAGAATAAATCAGCTTATTCCAGGCTCATAAGTCGTGCCCGTCCACGGAAGCTGCCAGGCTATGGGCGGGCGGCGAGGTCAGGCCTAGGCCGTCTGCAGCCGTTGCCTGGCCCTGCCCTTGGGCAGGCGACGCGGCCAAGGCGAGCGGACGGCCCGCCATGGCGCCATGGCGTCGGGCCGCTGGCCGCCCATGGCGTCGGGGTTGAGATCGGGGCGCGAAGACGAAACGTGGACGGCATGGAACGTCACGCTCTCCAGTGTTCTCAGTTTTGCGAGGTTAACCGTTTAACATTATGAATGAAAAAAAAAACTCGACCCGCAGGGGGTAAGACAGACCCCGGACATTATGCTTAAGAAGAAGACCTTCTCACGCAGGTCGAGAAAAACCCCCAAACCCCTACCCCACCCATACACGGCGGCACCGCAGCTCCCGTGAGACTGGGCTGACCTTAGACCTGTGCTTTGGCATGAGACAGACGGGAAGATTTTTTTTCAACGCGCAGATAAACTGCGCCTCCTCCGGCCAACAAATCCGCCCCAGTGGGGCTTCGAATTCTGGCCAGCAGGGTGCAAGGAGAACAACTAGACCAACCGATCTGGCGCTTGCTAACATTACGAATGATAAAAACGTGAAGCATAAAATAGCCAGTTTTCTCTGTTTTGTAATAATATATACCCAAAACATTCTTCTCTGTTTTGAAATAATATATACCCAAAACATTCGCCATAACATGCTCCCCCAAATGCTCCAAATAAAGACACTCTTCCCTCTGTATACCGCGCGGCTATTCTTTGCTACCTGGAGGCTGAAACGCGACCAAGAGCGAAGAACGGCGCCAAAAAATTACAGTACAGGTGAATAAATTAAGAGTCAATTGATCCTAGCTATCAGTACTTCATACTCCGTACAATTTTTACGGCACAATGGGGCAATGGGCAGCAGCAGCGCCGGGCAGCAGAACCGACTAACGAACTCAGCAAAAGACACGGAGGAATCGCACGCGACAGAGGCGGCGCCGCGCTTCAGCGGCACACCTTGCAGATGCAAACGAGCAAGATGACCAGGAACGCCAGGCAGGACAGCCCGATGGCCACCCCGAGCACCGTCGCGCTGGGCCCTCCCCTCGTGTCGGCGCCGGCGTCCGCCTCGCCGTCCCCGCCGCCGTCGTCGTAGTCCGCGCTTCGCTCCGACCGCGCCGTGGCCGGGGGCGGCAGCACTGGGAACCCGTACTTGTCGCACGGCGCCACGCCCACGGCGATCTCGGCGGGCAGCACGGACCGGTTGTAGCACAGCTTGCCGTTCCCGGCGGCCCTGAACACGCGCAGCCTGGACAGGAACTTGGCGCTGAACGGCACCATGCCGTCGAAGTCGTTGTTCTCGAGGTTGAGCTCCCTCAGCCCCCGCATCTCGGCCAGGAACTGCGGTATGCTGCCGTTGAGCCGGTTGGAGCCCAGGTTGAGCACCTCGAGCTCCGGCAGCGTAGAGAGGGTGTCGGGGATGCCACCGGAGAGCGTGTTATTGGACAGGTCCAGGGCGGTGAGCGAAATGAGGTCGCCGATGGAGGTGGGGATGGGCCCATCGAGAACGTTGGAGCTGAGGTTGACGTGGGTGATGCCGGCGAGGAGCGTGAGGGTGTCTGGGATGGCGCCGGCGATGCGGTTGCCAGACAGGTCGAGGTGAGTGAGGTTGGGGCAATGCCAGTGGTGCGGGAGGAAACCCGAGAGGTTGGCGTTGGAGACGGTGAGGCGGGTGAGGTGCTCCATGTGGGAGACGACGACGGCGAGCTCGGTGGGGGAGCTCGTGGCGAGGGGCGTGTCCGCGACGGTGAGCTCCGTGAGGTTGGCGAGGTGGGAGAGCCACACGGCGGAGAGGCGGTGGAGCGAGGCGGTGCAGGAGAACGCCTGGAGCCCGGACGCCAGCTGCTCCGGGGGCAGAGCTCGCGGCGGCGCGGCCGGGCAGTCGGAGAACGCCAGCGCCCGGAGCGACGGCGCGAGCGCCTCGAGCGCCGCGGACGAGACGGAGGTGGTGTCGGAGCAGTTCGTGAGGGCGAGCGACGTGACGCGCCGGAACGGCGCCCCCGCGTCGCAGGACGCGTTCACCGCGCCCACGGTGGCGCCCGCGCCGCAGGGGTCGGCGCGCGGGTGCGCGCCCAGGCCGAGCGCGCGCAGCGCCAGCAGCTGCTGCGGGTCCAGCGGGGCCGCGCCCGCGATGGCCGCCGCGACGACGAGGAGGGGGAGGAAGCGAGAGAGGAAGAGTGCAGCGGCGTCCATGCCTGTGGACGCAGAGCACGCACGCACGGACCAGTGGCGGTTGGCGAAGCGAGCGAGAGCGCGCGTGGGTGGGAAGGGAGACGGATTCAGTAACTTTCCTCTGGGAAGTTACAACGTAACTTTCGCAGCTCCATCCACCGTTCAACCCTCATTCAACGGCTCACAAGCAATCAAACGTAAAGTATTAGTATTTTATTGGCAAGGATACAACAGAGACCCCGCCGGCTTCTTCACGCGTCGCCGTGTCGCGCCACGCTTCCATGGAGCTTGCCTAACTCGTTCCTCACCGCTTGCTTGCAACGACCCTCACCGTCATGAGGCTTGCCTGCATCAAACCCGGCGCGTCGCTATGCATGAGCCAAAACACGACGGTGGATGTAGCATGCCGCCGGTGCTGCGGCCTTCACGGTCACGGCCACTACATCGGAGCCAGGCCTATCCTAAGCGCGTGGGAGGGAGGCTTGTCTGAACGCGCCGCCCCACCGCAATTCCTCGCACACGGCGCGCCTTGCCAGCCATCCCCACGCGCTCCATTCAGCCAAGCATCTGGCGCATGGCGGCTTCGTCGTCCCTCGCAGGCTCGCCCAGCACACCATTGTCTATATTCTACACCAACGTGAAGGCACACAAAGTCCGGTAGAACCCGCTATATGGTGGTGTTCGGAGCAGGAGGTCTGTGGCCAGCGCTGCAAGTGTGCGCGGCCGGCGTGGCGAACTCGCACCTAGCGTCGTGTGCGTGCGCGTCTAGTGCGTCGGCGGTGCGGCAAACGGGCGGTCGGCATGGGCACAGGCACGGCGAGCGGGTGGCCATCACGGGCACGACGAGCGGGCGGCCATCACGGGCACGACGAGCGGGCGGCCATCACGCATTCACGGGCACGACATGCGGCAAGCGGCGTCGTGGAGTGCTAGCTGCATGGCAAGCGTTGGCCGTCGTGAACATGGGATGCGACGAGCACGCTTCGCCATCGCAAAGGGTAGCGCGGCGAACGTTCGTGACCGGCGTGGCGAGAGGGCGCCCTGCTCGAGTCGCCGCGCGTCGGAGGAGCTGGAGATCTGTCACCGAACATGGTGGCGGCGTGCGCAAGCCCTGCACTGGAAAGCTGCGTGAGACAGCGGCATGGCGCGCGCGGCATGGCAGAGCGGGAGCCGGGAGGGCAGCGCGGAGCAAGGTGGCCTACCTGCCTCATTTCCCTTGTCAAAAAATAGGGATTCTGTGTCTGGATTGCTTGGAAGCATTGTAAGCCATTGAATGTCTTTTGAACGATGGATGTGCATGCGAAAGTTAGGTCGTGACTTTTTTGAGCAACGTTACTGAATCCGCGTCCGGGAAGTGGGAAGTGGGAACTGGGAACTCGAGAAAGGTTTCTTCAAAGCCGCGAGGAGGGAGGGGAGCGGTGCGGTGTAAACTGCGCGCGCTCTCCACAGGCACGGGGCCGGGGCTGCTCCCCGCCGTCGGATGCGCGCGGATTGACGGATGGAGAAGGCGCGCCGGCTGGGTATTGGGGGACGAGGGGCGGCATGGGACGGTCGCTTTCGAGGGCAGTGTGCTTGCGCCGGGGCGCGCAGAGGCCGCCTGCGACCGCGGCAGGGGCAGCAGCGTGCCTGGGTATCCGTGCAGTCCCTGTGTGCCTACGTACTGTATGTATTTCCTTCGTCCCTAAATAAGTATCGCTGTTGTTGTGCGTGCCACGTATTTGACTTAATTTGTAGAAAATATGTGCAATATTTATATCTCTAAATAATTTTGTTAAAAAACTAGATGTAAAGATCTTTCCGATGATACTAATTAGTTAACATAAATATTAACATATTTTAATATATAATTGTCGGTAATTTTTTCTCGGGAAGCGAGAACGACACTCGTTCAGGGACCGAGGGAGTACTCCACATCTCATGCTACCGCTACGTCCAATTGACCGCTGTGGAAAGACGGGACCGGTAAAGCCGGACGTGTGCATGCACGCGTCTCAAATGGGCGGAGAGGTCTCATTGGCCACCGGCTTCTGCCACCCTCATGTGATCGATCGTGCCTGGCCGGGATGGTGGCGTGCCGTGCGGCGTACCAGCTCTGTGCCGCGCTCAGGTTTTGGCGCTTCACCACGACGCAGCGCAGGCAGCAGGGGGGAGAGACGATAGAGGCGGGCAGGCGCACCCGCGCACTGCCAAGTGCGAACTAGTACTCCGTAGAACTGAGCGCGCCCGTGACACATCGCGCTGCGAGTGGGGTTGGGGACTCCCCTGCGGCCCTGCCGCTATCAAGCTGGGGGCTTCTGCGGTCCCCTGCGGCCCGGCCCAACACCATTCTGTAAGCGGCCCAAACGCATTTGATCTTCTCACAATGCTTATTAGCTGCGATTGGGCTGAGCCAGATCAAACGCATATTAGCTGCAAAATAAAAGCTTTCTGCAACACTTCCTTTTGTTTTTTTATTTAAAAGGTGTGCCACTATTCAGCCTACTCGTTGCAGCTTCTTAGGCTGCGGCTTGCAGCTAGAACACCGTAAACAGTACTCCCTTCATCTAAAAATAAAGTCATATCTCGTGTAACCAAGCTTTTAGAGTCTATTTTTCTATACTTTTGGTAGATGTTTTGACTCTCTGAAAAAATTAGGATAACTTATAATTTAAGAGGGATAAAGTAGTACATTTTTTATATATTTAGTTAAACTTTAAATGTTTTGATTTCTTGGTAAATAAAACTCTATGCAGTCTTGAAAAATACATTCATAAAAGTAGTACTTGTTTTTGGCAGACATAGTTGTAGCCTAAGGATACTCACAATGCAAACTCTGCATAGAGTCTAACCTATTTATTACCTCGAAGATATCATAAATTTGAGTCTTGGTTTTTCTCCCTCCCTTCAATAAATATATTGTCACATCAACAAAATACTATAAATAGGAGAGTACTAAATAGACTTAGACACTATAATAGAGTCTGCGTTGTGTGTCCTAAGAAGCCATTGACTTTTGGCTCAACAGTATTTATTTAAACTTACTTAGGGCGTCCGCAATATACTTAGTACTACTTCATACTCGTAAAGAAAGACGTTTAGGACAACGACATGGTCTCCAAAGCTTAACTTTGACTCCTTGTTTTTATAAAAATATTTACAGAAAAGTGACATATGTATACTTTTATGAATGTATTTTTCAAGACGAATATATTCATATAGTTGTCATATTTTCAAACTCAACAACTAAAAATTTATTGATAATTTATATTTCTAATGTTTGACTTAAATCTTGTTCAAAACAATCTCCTTTACGAGTGCTAAGAGTATGGAGGGAATATGTTATTAGAATTGGCAAGAAGGTGGACCATTGTACGGGTGGTAGCAGTAATCCCTTCCACCCGTACAATGTACATCCGGACTTCCGGAGGTAAGGCAGGGCCCATAATAGAAAAATCTTAAATCCATCTTCCTCTAGGACCTGTGAGCAGGTGTGGTCATCGGTGACTGGTCAGGTCCTCTACGCTATTTGTAGCGGAGGCAGCTACTCTATCTGTATCGCAAATATAAGTCGTTTTGAAAAAAATTTCGGTCAAACATTGAAAATATAAATCATGAATAACTTTTAAATTATTGAGTTTAGAAATATAAAAATCATATAAATAAATTTATTTTGAAAGGTACTTTCATAAAAGTATATTTATATCACTTTACAACAAATATTTTTAAAGAAATAAGTGGTCAGAGTTATGTTTTGAAGACCGTGTCGCCTGTTCTAAACGACTTCTATTTGTGATACGGAGAGAGTATCTCGTAAGATCTGGACTCCACCATATCTAAAATTTACAAAAAAAATACTAAATATAGATATTATTTATACCAGTAAATATAAATAAAATATATACATCAACATAAGTCAGTCTGGTGCATGTACTTATAGTTTTATAGATCTCAATTACTTCTAGTGGGTCCTTACATAGTTAATAGTTACTACATTACATATTGACCTTTATAAATTCGCCACGCCTAGTAAATAATATTCCTGCCTCCGCCAATTTGTAGCTTGGGAGGGAAGAGATGTGATGAGAGATACACAGTTTTTATTCACTCTTACCCGATAGTAGCACTGCTTCCGGTAGGAGCTACTTCCTGCTCCTCCTTCTATCTTCACAATACATTTTACCGGTTGCAAGCTCTTACTATCTCCACAATAGTTTCTATGAAGGAGCCATAACGAACACTTTGGGTGAATAATAGAGGAGCCGAAACTATTTGAGGGTCTAGAGGGACTGCAAATTATAGCTCATCTCCAAGTCCTTCGCTCCTCACTTTTAGAGAAGCACTTGATGAGGAGTCATGTCAAACTAACTGTTTACTAGCGCATAGTTGTATGTGTCACATGGCTTATTCTCCTAAGACAAAGAGAGAAAAGGCCACGGCATGCCCCGTGGATGTGTGCAGTGGGTCATATTACTACTAATTCTTATTTAGGTCCTCGAACTAAAAAAGTAACCACATAGTCATATAAAAAGTGATGTAGTGAGATTTGGGCACAACATTAGTCAGAGGGTCTAAATAGTCACTTTTTTAGACCCCGGTGAGAATGCAAATATTATACATTGAGGATCTTAAGATGACTATTCTTTTTTTAGTTTGAGGGCACATGTGAGAATTCATTAAAAAAAAAGAAACCCAAGGTATATTTTACTCTAATATCGCGGGCTTCTTTAATTTTGAATTTTTGATATCTACATTGCAACATGCTGCTGATTCGAGCACACGGCAGCCTGCGCTTGGCAGTACGTCTCCTCCATCGAATTCGAATCTACACTCCTCCCAACACCTTGACACTTGTTCCTTGTTTACGTAGATAGACGCTCTTCTCGTAACCTATCGCACTATGTCCATGCGCGCTGGGAGCACACATGTTAATTACAGATGCAGTACAGATCAGCAACAGGTCAGCAACGGGTCGAATGATCGATCGGATCATTAGTTACTTTGATGACTCATTGAGATCACGCGAGCATGGACATACGCATTTATACGTACATAACCACTACTACACTCAACACACACACATACACACAGACGACGCCAGTATGCAATAACAATCTTCAGACGAACTCATCCTCCATTTCCTGCATGGACTTGCCGGCCGAGGCGATCTGGCGGTTGGACGTCATCTTCTCGGCCACCATGAGGCCCTTGTAGCTCCGTATCTCCGCCCACTTCTCCTTCTCCAGCCTTTCCATCTCCTCTTTCCGCTTCTGCCAATTCCATCAGTGATCGTCAGACGCCATACATGCATGATGGCCGCGCTGTCAGCAATGCTATATTTTATAGAAGGTTCAGATAATGATATCAATCATATATACCTTCTCTTTCAGCTGCATCTTCCTCTCGGCCTTTTCTGCTGCATTTGATGCATCTTTCTCGGCTGCACACAAGGGAAGAGAGATTAATTTTAACTGATAATTAGGTACGTGCATCTAGCTATCTGCCATTTTGCCATGCATGATGCATGGTGTCGTACACGGGCAGATCAGCGTCACACCTTTCAAGTCTGCTCGGCGTTCTACCCGCGTTTTATTCAACCTGTTGATGATCTCGTTGACACGCTTCTCGACTGTAAGCACATGGACCTGTCAATCAGAAGATAGCTAGTGTGAATTATATTATACGCCCCACTAGGCCACTAGTTTACAAATTGCTCAGCCAACTGGCACAGGGGAAATTAATATATAATGAACAGTTGAGCTTCAGTTAGGCTATATATATTATGACTACAACATATATATATACTGGAGATGCATGCAGTAAAATGAATTTTTGCTAGGGAGGAGTGTAGGCAATGTACACATATACGGAGCACATAGCAAGGAATATAAACAGGACATGGCGGTTTCCCGTGCATTTTCAGGATTGCTGATTGATAACGTTGTCAGGTACGGTGTCAGTATTCGCAATGCGTGATAATCCCAACAAATTCGCTACAGGCACAGGATAATCCTAAAGAAACTCCAAAAGGATTCAAATCTGTCCAGCCAAAATATGCTAGCTATATATATCTAGCCCTAAAGGAAACCCAAAATGCTTTTCCAGCGAGATATATGATGCAAAAGGTTGGTTACAATAATGTAATGCACACAACATTTGGACATGATTAAAGTGCTACAACAATCAGACAAGTGGTCTGCCCAGATACACCTTTAGCAGCACTGAGGTGTTACCTCACCTTCTCCCTTTACAATATTAGTTAACGGGTTTTTTTTTTCTTCGTTGAAAATGAGCCCCAACTTTGCATTATTTGAGAAGACTTTTGTTCAACGAGTGAAAAAAGGACGCGACGCGACACTGTGGAAGTGCAAAAGGTCAGCGTTACAGTGACAGACTGAACTTTACTGTACTACAGTAGGGCTGCTCTTGCTCTCACCGTCAGCTTTACAATATCAAGAATGTTTCAGTAAATACTTAGCAATTTCTATAAAATCATCATCATTTTAATAACAGATCAAGTATTATTAAAAATGTATTACTAATCTACTTTATTCTTTATATATTCACTGTTAAAGTAACCCAACAAGTCCAAACACCATTTCGTACGTGTTTTAAATTAGTCGGGATGAATCTCTTTTTTTTTATGAAGCTCTGAGATTGATCAGCAATAACTGAATGACGAACAATTTAATCCTGATTAGCACAAGCACATCGGATTATGTGGCTGGCACGTGGGGCCGTTCCCCCACCTGGGCGAGGAAACGATACGATACGAGTCCCAGATTTGGAGGGAGTTGGAAAGGGCAAAAAAGTGGCGGGATATATATGAAGAGAGTACGTGGTAAGTACTGAGTGATTACCATCCGTGGGTTGTGGAAGCCAACTTGGCCGACATCCATAGATGGGGACTTCTTGAGATTAGACCAGGGCGTGTAGACCACCTCAACGTTGTTCATCTTGTTCCCTGCACAACAAGCACATGCAGAGATACACAGCCGCGTCCGTCACTAGTCACCCAATTTGATCAATTGCTGTCACGTTTTCATGATCACGAATGCACATCGCGGCCAAATATTCAATATACACATACGCGCCAAGATAATTGAGTGGTCCCGTGCAATGCAACTAGCTATAGCGCCAATAATTACAGGAGAAAGAAAGAAACAAACAAAGAAAGCTGCAAGGAAAAAGAGAGAGAGGGAGAGATCGACGGATCGATGGGGAAAAAATAGAAAAGATTCCCGTCCGCAACATGCAATGCGATGTGGAGCTGAACCTTTGTAGTTGTAGGGCAGGGGAGGGGAGTACCCGACAGGTCACACGCACCGTATTCTATTTTGATTCTCCCGTGGAGAGATGCAGATACTACTTAACTGCTACTATATGATTGGTGGCTGCTAAACACTAGTAGTCTTGCTAGGAAACCTAAGCTAATACGTATACGCCCTTTTGGTAATTGTTCTTGATTTGCATGATCTATTTATACCAACAGAACTGTCAAGGCTTGCATTATATTGTGCCATCATTATGCTAGCTAGATCATATGGAAAACTCAAAAACCCACTGGCGGCATCTAAATCTTGTATCATAGCAATAGCAAATGAGAGTGTTGCTCTACCTCTGCTCCTAGCAGCTAGCCAATGGAAGGCCCAAGAGGGAAAAACCACGATGCTAAAATCGGCACGACGTACCTTGAATGGAGTGAGCCTTTACGAGCTGTGCGCAGTCCTCCAATAGGCCCTCTCTGATGGTATCTATGGTCTCGCCTTTCTTTAGCCTCAAATAGACGTGTGCCGAGGATACCTTGTCCACATGGAACCTGCATGCAGATCGATATGATCAAAACGGCACCCACCAGCATATACTCCGTATACATTAGTAATAAAATAACTCGTTAATGACCCGTAATTAGTTAACTATATATATAATAATATGCTTTTGTTTGATTAGGCGGCGAGTACATATATATAGTATACGTAGTTCTTTTCATCGATTAACGTTGTCAAACAAATACTAAAGCGCTCCTACCAAAAAAAAATTATGATATATATAATATCGTCTCCAATTATTAAGCTACTATAGGGGATCGAGGTGCGTGTGAGGTCCGAGGTCCCCTGGAGGCTACTGCTCTCGTACTACAAGAGATAAGAGAGATTCACATAGCCAGCAGTAAGCAAACAAAACAACCTGTGCATGCGACAGAACGCAGGCAGCGGCGAGAGCGAGACGACGATGGACGTCCGTCCGGCGTTGCTGCGCAGTCGTGTTGTCCACAGGTTCGGTTTGGTTTGGTCGAATCTACTAGTATCTCCTTCCTCGGCCGGCCTGGTAGCTAGCAGAGGCGGCACAGGCCAGGCCGGTAGTTGGGGCGTTTTGGGGATGGGATGTCCACGCCAGCCTCGTCAAAGCCGAGTCACGCGTCAATCTATCCGCTCGCCCTCCCAGTAACTCAGGAGCCGCAGCCGAACCAAGCTGGAGTGGAGTCTCGCTATTTCACCGCCGCGCGCGACAGCCGTCACCGGCGCCGGCTGGATGGCCGCCTATGCGCGCGCGCGGCCTCGCTCGCTCTCTCGCCTGTGGTCAGTCTCCACCATCTGGCTGCTTCCGGCCGCTCTGGCGGCGCTAGCTGTAGGCTGTAGTAGCACAATGCTTCCTCTACGTGCAGAACACGCGCGCGTACGTACGTCGCGGTCGTCCGAACCACCATTGGCCGGATCGCGCCCATGACGAGCTAGCTAGCTAGAGCGCCGTCGTCGCCGGCGAAGAAATCAGAGGTCGGCCGGGTACGGTCCGCGCGCGCGCCGGCCGCGCCTGGACGACGGAACTTGGAAGAGCTAGTATGTAGCTACAGCTAGCGACGACGACGACGTACCAGACGTCCTCGGGGAGGCCGTACTTGATGAGCTCCTCGTTCTCGTTCTTGTCGGCGCCCATGTAGATGGTGTAGTCGCCGGCGTCCGGACGCGCCTTGAAGTAGAGCACCATCGATCCCCGCTCAGCTCTGTAGTCTACCCTCTTCTTCTTCAGACTACTTCATCAGGCCGCCCTCTCCTATCTCTATCTAGCTAGCTTAGGGTTCTACCTGCCGGGAGCCGGTTATTACCGTCTCTGGACTCTGGACTCCACCAGAGGCTACTCTACTGTAGTATATACTACTACGTGTATATTCAGGTGTAGTTCTGTCGCCGCCGCCGCAAATAAAGCAGCAAGCAAAGAAAGAAGCAAGAGAAGCAAAGGAGGAGGAGGGGGCCGGGCCGGGGAAGCAGCAGCACTACTAGCTAGAGCAGGCAAAAAGGGGGCGCCTGTGCGGCAACGAAACAGGCGAGGGGCAGACGGGGGCGGGTATATAACGGCGACGGGGGCGGGACCAGGTCTCGCGGCGAAAACGCCGAGCTCCGGCCTCCGGGTCTTCTTGGCGGTCTTCTCACGATGGGGGGGTTGGGCCGCCACGTGGAAACACGATGGATCCGATTAAAAAATTGCGGCGGGGGACCCACTGGAGGGGCCTTATCCCTTCGCCGCTTTTGCTCTCGTTGCCGGTTGCTCTCTCCCCGGCCCCGGCCCCGGCCCCGGCCCCGCCTCCTCCTCCACTCTCGCTTTCGTTAATCCCGCTTAATTTATCTCTATCCGGCGCGGCCGCGGCACCAGCACCAGCACCACCAGCCTGTGAAAGGCAGAGAGAAGCCCCTGGTAATCTCTCGCCTGAGCCTGAGCCTGACCTGTGCCTGACATGGCAAAGGGGTTGGCCGGTTGGGGATATACTACCCGGGTTGACCTGCACCGGTTCCGTGTAACGAACTCAACAATCTCGGTGGCACCGCCGTCAAAGCGCCGGATCTCTTCCGACAACGACGCCCGCTACCTCCTTGGATCGGTTAACTTCCGGCCAAACCAACCAGGGACCTCGGCAACGGCGCGTGCAGCAGCGTGCTTGGCTGCTTTCCCACCCCACAGGCCACAGGCCCACCACAGCGGCTCTCGCCGTCGGTCCCTCGGGTCCGTTCATAGTGGTTTCATTATTACCGTTTCAGCAGTTTGCCATGGTACGACGAGCACAGTTTTGCCTGGGTGGAGTGAAGTGGAGTGACCACCGCCGTTCGGTGCCCGGCGATCGCCTGCCATGCCCGGCTGCCGGAGCCTGGCAGCCCCTCTGCAAAGTGGAACCAAAACTCAGGGGGGGTGAGGAAGTGACCACTGACCGGATCGGAGTTTTCTTTTCGATTTCACCGGCCCTCCCACTCCCAAGCGGATGGCCACGACCACGAGCCGGGCGCCCGGCGGGGGATGCTGGTTCTTCTGCCGCCGTCTGCGGCCGAAAGACACTGGCGGGCCAAAAGCGCGGGGCCGGCCCCGACGCGCGGACCCAAGCCAACAGCCCCAACAGCCCCCTGCCACGAGAAGCCGGCCGGATGGGGCTGTGGCTATATTGTGACTTGTGGCTTGTGGCTTGTGGGGGATCTCATCCTCATCCATCCGACTCACCACGGCAGGACGGGGGCAGCGCTTGAGCGCCACGAAACGTGGGGGGGAGACGGAGACGCGGGGCGCGGCGCCGGGTCGGCCGCTATCGTCCCCGCGCGACCTCCGACGCAGCAGCAGCGCCTACGACTACGAGCGGCTGATACCCACCTAGGCAGGCGCACGCGATTCGCTCTAGGATCCGTTCGCGTCAGCCTTTCGGCACTCGCATCGCATCGCGTCGCGGTGTTTTTAGATGAGTAAAGTCAGGTCCTTAAACTTGTGTCGTTACGTCATCCCGGTCCCTAAACTCGCAAATCGATCGTCTAGGTCCTCAAACTCGTTCGGTTGTGTCATCCCGATCCCTAAACTTGTTACTTGTTCTGTTGTGTCATCCCGGTCCATAAACATACAAAGCACTCGTTTAGGTCCTCAAACTTAATCAGTTGTGTCATCCTGGTCTCTAAACTTTGTTTTGAGTCTCATCTAGATGTAAACATGGCAATTTAAAAACTTTATATCAACAAATAATTCATAATTTTTTCATATAAACTCGAATGAAGACAAACTTTATATCAAAATTGTAGACCTCGATGTGATCTACAACTTTGTAGTTGAAAAGTTTTTGATTTAAAACTATTTAGCGTCCCAAAATATACCCCGGCCTGAATTAATGGCGATGCGATCCGTGCGATCGACCCTTTTTTTCCTTCTTTTTCGTTTGAAAAAAAAATGTCCTCGTGGATTCGGCCAATCTTATTTAACGACCAATTTGGCCACTGTTCGTACCAAATAATCTGATAGGCTGTCCTTTGTTTGTTCCTTTCGGGCGCCTCCGATTCTATCGTCGTCGTCGATCACCCAGCCGATGAGAAGATTGTCGGTAAAGAAACAAACCCACGTGAAACCTCAAACAAGAAACGCTGGGGAAATTTGGATAAAATAAAGGGGATTCATAAAGCGTATCCATTATACTGTATAAAGGATTCATAAGTGGGAAATGATCGGCTGTTCTATTTATTATAAAGTGCTGCCTCCATCCCAAATTATACCATGTGTTTGGTTTGAAAACGACGTGGGATGAGTTAGATCCAACACCGGTCCATTCCATTTTATGTTTGGTTGAGACAATATATATAGAGGTGACTTGGGTCATTCACACGTGGGTTCCTTTTGTCAGTGTCTCTTCTCTTCTTTTCCAGCCCAGTTTAACTCACATGGTCCTCTCGTTTTGGAGGGATGAACTGAACCTATATCTGGAGGGTATACTAAGTTCCGGCTTGACCTAGTTTTATAAACCCAAGAACCAAACACCATGGGTGTGTTTGGTTCGTGTATGCGTAGAGCCTGACTCGTATCTGAGAGCCTGGCTCCCATGAGACAGGCTGAGTGTATGCAACACTGTCATGTTTGGTTGACTGCACCTACTCAGTCTGGCTGAGAAGAGATGTTGTTTGGTTGCCTGTATAAAATTACGTTGCATGAGATAAAATTAATACAAGGTTATAATTATTGATTTTTGTTTTGTACAAATACACTGTTAAAGTTCATAGATTATCTTATTATATCTTAAACTTCTTTAAAACACATTAATATCACTTAATATTTACTAATTATACACTAATAACATCATCAGTCGAGTAATCACTTGCATCCCGCGAGCCTGGCTCTCCAGAAACGCCCAAAATCTGCGTATCTGCAGAGCCAGGCTGAGAGGCCTCTTTTGCATCCTGGGAGCCAGGCCCAGAAGACGATACAGGCAACCAAACAACATAAACTTGCATCCCACCAGCCTGGCTAGAGCATATGCGGGCAACCAAACAGGCCCTATGATGACTTGGGTCGAACCTGGGATATCTCGGTCCGACTTAGAAACCAAACACACGGATAAGTCATTCTAAAAATCTTGAAGAGTCAAAGTTTTCTAAATTTGACTAAACTTATATAATAAGATAATAATATTTATGATACCAACTAAATATCATTAGATTCTTTATTAGTTATATTTTCATAATATCCTTATTAGATGTCATTAATTTTTATATGTCTCTCTATAATTTAGAACGAGTATTGTATATTTTTATCTTAACTGAAAGCCAAAAGGCACCTGCCGTTTTCCTTGGAGATGACCACGGCATATGCGTTGCCATTGCATCCAAATCCGTTTCAGGGCCTGTTTTAAATTGAGGAGCAGAAAACAGGAGGGAACAATGATCATGGATATGGATGTAATAGAAAAATAGGGAATTGAAAAAAAAAACACAATGCAGGACCACATGTATTCAGATTATAGATAGACCAGAGACCAAAACATGAGTTTGCTGCCAAAGACTAAACGCAAAAGACTTGAACAGCATAACGACCAGCTAACCTGCACCGACTGCCGTTTCCATAGGAACTACCACCTGAACTAAAGATGGAAAACACCCCTAACCAGAGTTTAGATGATGATCCTAAAGAAGATCACAGACCTGCCCAACAATAAAGGACCAAGCCAGAAACACGAAACTGTCATCGCAAAGTAACACCCATTTCAGACAAACTGCAAAACTCAAGACTCCTCTTCTTCTTAGTCTTGATCGCCATTCTGTAGTAACAGGAGGTTTGCCTGACTTTGATGACTGCGCCTCAAGGACCTCCTCGACCACTTTCAGCATCAGATTTGCTTCTTCGATCAGTTTGATCCTGATCCATCTCCGTATACAGACTCCTGTTAGATTCATCGCCGCAAGGACCTCCTTGGTCAATTTGGCTTATAGCAGCGGCCGATATATTAAAACATTTGATGGAGCGATCATCTATTTTTGGTGGAACATTTGGAAGGAATGAAACAGAAGAATTTTTCAAAGCACAATACTACAACCAAGACAAGTTGCTTTTCTTTGCAAAGAGGACATTGACCAATATTAGCGCGCGAACAAACCAAATGTTGAAACCGTTTAGCCTTTTCAGTTCCTTGTGGTGTTTTAGTTGTTGTTTTTGGGTGGTCGTAGGCTTTTTCTTTCCTAAGCCGAATGTGTTGGGGTAGTTTCAAATGTTTGTTCTTAGTTGGGTGTGCGTGTCTTGCTAGTAGCGTCTGTAGATCTGAGAGTGTAATTATGTAACTTTGTTTTTACCTTTTTCTCGTCTAATAAAATTTCGGCAAGGCTCTTGCCGCCTTTCTGAAAAAATATTAAGGGTCCATTCAGTTAGTGTGATTTCTAGCTAGAACCGTTCCTGGTGACACCTGGAGTGTGTAAAATACAGCTATGTTTCTGGCCGGGTCGTTTCCTGGATTTCATTCCATGAGAACTGAACGTGCCCTAAGTGAATTTGTTCGCAATTGTTATATGCGTTAGGCTTTAGAAAATTTCTTAGCCCGCACTGAAAAGTTCGGTTTTCTCAACAGCTCAATGATTGGGTTTTTCTTTGGTTCTAACAAACTCAAATCTTAACTTGTACTCAATCTAACCTAAATTATAAGACATTTGACTTTTTTAACACTAAATTTAATCACTCGTCTTATATAAAATATTATTTCTTTTGTCATGATTTTATTTATTAATAAAAATTCTTGAAGAATAATTTAAATTTGATTTATTTTTTGAATAAGATGAGTGGTAAAATTTAAGTACAAAAAAAGTGAAATGTTTTATAATTTGGAATGGAGAGAGTACTTATTTTACCGGGGAGCGGCAATAACGCGCATATACAATTTACATCTTAAACCTCCAGTCCTCCACCCGCCCGGCCTAAAAAAAATGCACGAATACGAAACCATGGTAGAGTACAAAAGAAAAAGAGAAACAAAAATCAGTACCACAGCCTTGACACGCGCATGCACACGAACGAACAAAGAATTCACAATCCACTCTTATAGCATGACAAAGCGCCCAAAAAATATGTTGGATGTCAGCGTGTTACGGCTGGGCGCGTCGGGCGGTGGTGCGCCGGCTCATCCTCTCGGTGTCGCCGGCCGCGCGCCTGCCGTGCCACTGCGCGCCCGCGGCCATCTCGCCCGTGTCGCCGGCGCTGCTGGCCGTGTACTCACTGGACGGGTTCAGACCGTACTCGCTGGTGGGATCGCTGAACTCGCTGCTCGCGGACTCCGTGATGGTCCCGGTCCCGGTGCTCCCTCCCGCGCCCGGCCCGAACGCCATCCGCCTGAGCCGGCCGATCTGGTCCGTCGTGCCGCCGCCCGACCGCTGCATCGCGCTCTGCCCCGGCATCACGCCGGCGTTCAGGTCCTCCACGGACAGCTCGCCCTCCAGGTACCGCACGATCTGGTCATTTGGGAGCGGGGAACGAGTGTTACGCTTGCAGCCACGGCTGCATCCAGTGTGAGACGTTCTGGAGCAGGACGCCTTACCTGGGTCATCCGCGGGCGAGACCGCGCGGTCTGGCGCACGGCGGCCGCGGCGCACGCCACCAGCCGCGCCATGTCGTACGCGTCGTAGTTGGTCTCCAGCCTCGGATCGATCAGCTCGTCGTAGTTTTCCTCCTCGACAGCTCTTGCCAGCAATGGCCTAGCCTGTTGAACAGAAAAGGAAGAGCCGCTTCATCACTCGTTGCCGTTGCATATGGAATGGGGAAGCAACGTGATGCTATGTAATAATATCTTATGACCAGTATCGATATTTAGTTCACAGTCTTAACTGAGTGGTGGTAACTAGTTTAGGCAAGCAACTTCTGGAGTAGACTTGAAAGGACACGATAATACGAATCACAGAATGTTACAACGACATAGAAATAGAATGGGCAGCATTGGGTCGAAGAAGGGTCACTCACCCAAGAAACCAATGTCTCAGGCTGATACTCTGAAGATGTCATGATTGGTTTCCTCCCAGTGATCAGTTCCAGAAGCATCACGCCGAAGGAGAAGACGTCGGAACGGTCGCTAACTTTGCCTGTGGCAGCGTACTCTGGCGCCAGATATCTGAAGACAAAAGGAAAAGACAGCACAAATTCAATCTTATGTCACTAAATGCACCGGTTCATGCGTCAGCAGGTTATGATGTGCTGTATGTGGGCAAATTGCTGGGTGTGCCAACATCACAGAAAGATTTACCCGAAAGTTCCCATTACACGCGTAGAAACAGCGGTGACTTCAGCTGCTTGGTATTTGGCCAACCCAAAATCTGCAACCTGTACCAAAAAAAAAGTGCATCTTTCAGTTAAACATGCAGGCACGCAGACTAAAGATTTTCGGCTATTTACCTTTGGCTCGTAGTTGTAATCCACAAGGATGTTCGACGCCTTGATGTCACGATGGATGATCTTAGGATGACCTGACAGCAAACAAAAGAAACAGCTTGTTTTGTCAGGTACAGAAGCTTGAAAAAATTTGCGGAGAGGAACAGAGAGCAAGAGCCAAGAACTCACAGTCTTCGTGCAGATAGGCGAGGCCCTTCGCCGAGCCTACCGCGATCTTCCACCGCCGCGGCCAGTCCAGTGTCGGCCTGCCACTCCCTGAGATCAAGCTCCAATGTCAGTCAGACCCAGTCGCAGGAAAGAAGCTTCGATACCATCCATCGGTCGCACGGCATTCAGGAGATGGGGAGAATTGGAGAAGAAGTCCGTACCGTGGAGCTGGAACTCGAGGGTCTTGTTGGGCACGTACTCGTAGACGAGCAGCCGCTGTTCGCCGTAGAGGCAGTAGCCGACGAGGGAGACGAGGTTCTTGTGGTGCACGCGGCTGATGATCTCGACCTCGGCGCGGAACTCGCGCTCGCCCTGCCCGCTGCCGGCCCGCAGCTTCTTGATGGCCACCTCCTGCCCGCCCACCGTGCCGCGGTACACGTGCCCGAACCCGCCCTGCCCGAGCAGGTTCGCGTCCGAGAACCCGCCCGTCGCCGCCGCCAGGTCGTCGTACGCGAACGTGCCGCCCGTGATGACCCGCGAAGGGTTCAGCGACGGCATCGGGGGCTCGGACGGCCCGTGGCTGCTCTGCCACGAGTGCACCAGCGGCGGCGTCGAGGACGGCGTCGACGACGGCGCGTGCGACATGTACGGCGGCGGCGTCACAGGACGCCGCGGGTCGTAGGGCTCGCCTGGTGTGCCAGCAGGGACAACAAAGAGCAGAACGATCGGTCAGTCCAGCTGCGTCTAGACTCTAGAGAGCAAAAGTGGCGCGAACGCGCACCACTTCAGCTGCGTGCGTGCAAACAGAAACAGCTCGCCGTCCACGGGAGCGCATGAGCGAGCGCGGTGCCACCTCGCGTCGATGTTACCGTCACCCGCGCGATACGCGGAGTGAATTATGGCCTGTGGAATTGCGCTTTGTCACCACGGTCACCAGCTAATGCTGGGGTGGGACCCGCGTTCGGCGTCCCGACTCCCGAGTCGCGACGCGTACTGTCGCATCAACGTGGCCACGACGGAACATTACTCTTGTTGATCGCACGCATGGCCGTTGTATCTGTACATACGCGTGTTGTACGTACCTGGGATCCCCTGAGACGGCGGCGGCGACCGCCGCCGGCGCTTCTTTCCCATGAAGAAGTAGATGAGCCCGGCAGCGAGGCCGAGCACGACCACGGCCGCGACGGCGACGCCTATGCCCACCGCGGTGCCGTTGATTGACGACTTGGAGGGCGATGACGACGACGGTGGCGGCGGAGGAGGTGGAGCAAATGACAGATGTGACGGCGGAGGTGCGGGCGACGCCGGGGCGCCATTAGGGGGCGGCGGCGAAGATGGGACGGAAGCAGGAGGTGGCGGTGACACCGGGACACTTCTAGGAGGAGGCGGGCGGAGTACAGGAGCAGGAGGTGGTGGCGTTGGCACGGCCGCCGGTGGTGGAGAAGACGCCGCCGGTGGTGGTGGAGATGACGTTGGTACGGATGCCGGTGGAGGTGGAGATGGCGTTGGTACGGACGCCGGCGGAGGTGGAGATGGCGTTGGTACGGACGCTGGCGGAGGTGGGGACGGCGTCACTGGCGGTGGGGGCGACGGCGTCACCGGCGGTGGGGGCGACGGAGACGGAGGAGGCGGCGACGGAGATGGAGGAGGCGGCGACGGCGTAGGCGGCAACGGCCCGGGACCGGGAGTAGGCGGGAGCGGGGATGGCGTGGGCGGCACCGGCCCGGGAGTCGGCGGGAGCGGCGATGGCGTGGGAGTCGGCGGCTGCGGCGATGGCGTGGGCGGCACCGGAGCCGGTGGTGGAGGAGATGGCGTAGCCGGCGGTGGAGACGACATGTCGCCGCGCCGCCCTCTTGCGATGGTGCGGCGCGCTTGTGCAGCGTTTTTAGTCGCCCGCCGCGTTACCGGTGGAGGGTGGACTACGAACAAACCAACACCAGCGAATAAGCGAAGACCGGGGCGCGAGCGCGATATCTATGTGCTGGACTGGACCTGGGACCTGGACGCGGACGCGCTCAGCCAGTTGGGGGTGGTTTTTTGCGTGCACAGGCCGTGCACAATTCTTTACCTTCGCTTGCCGAAGCGACAGCAGCAGCGGACGCGGGCGCCGCGACGTACTGTATACACTTATAAGGGTGTCCGCAATGGTGTTCAAATCGCTAGCTATTTTGTCTCTAGGAAGAATGTTATTGGCTCTCAATGACAACTTACAAATAGCTAGCTAGATGAGACATATAAATAAATATTATTTTGATGAGACAACTTACAAAAGTAGTACTCTTATTGGCTATCGAGGAGAGAGATCAAATAGCTAGCTATTGAGAAGTCGCTAGCTATTTGATCTCTCTCCTCGATATCCAATAAGAGTGCTATTTTTTATTATTTTTATACGTCATCTCACTAGCTATTTGTAAAGTGCTATTGAGAGCCAATAGAATTTCTCCTAGCTAGCTATTTGACAACCATTGCGGATGGCCTAATAGGAACGGGTCTTTTCTTCACTTTTTTTATTGTTAGGGTTGTTGGATAAGATTGACCGCGCAGAAGTCAGGGGCTTGATGCTCCAATAGAAGTCCTGTTTTGTTTAGTGTTCCATTGGAAGGGCCAGCCCTAAATAAAGGCCTACTCGTAAACTGCTAATCATAACGTGTTGGTCAGAGCTTTCAACGGCAGATACATACATGTACGCAGAGAAAGACGTCACGTACACAAGGAACCGAGGAAGACAGCTCGGCGAGCGGCAGCTAGCAACCTCACCAACTTCGGTTGCCATGGCGCGACGACACGGCCTGAACTGTGAGTACCCGGCGGCTAGCTCGTCGCGTCGCGTTGCGTGTGGTGCACGAAGGAAGAACCCTGCGGTTAGGCAGAACAAGGACGTGTGCCCTACTGCGCTTAGCATGTACGTAGAGAGTTCTGAACCGCGCTGGATCTTTCTTCAGCTCAGAAGGTCGCGAACGTCCTATTCCCAATCGGAACGGCGAGTTTTCTTCTCCCGTAGCTTTGCCGAAATGTGCTTTGGATTAGTAGTCGCACGCAATGCACTGTTTGGTGTGTGAACCCCAACGCTGTACCTGTATGCATCTGTCTGCAACTTGCATAAGTAGATATCTTTGTCATCAACCGTTCATGAGGCGATCTGACTGGGATGTTTATGTGCTGACCTCACCACAGGGACACCTTCGATCAATTTCCTATTGCCAGGTTGGATGCATCATGGATCGTGCACCATTGGAGACGCCAGGGAATTAAGCAACCAGCAGCCGGCGCCCCGCAACGTCCAGGATACATGATGATGGACCATCGAACATTCCGTTGACCGACCCCGTCCGTTGGCCGCACAGGTCCTCCAGCGATGTACCAGATGGACCTGAATGTCCCGTGTCTGCATAATTGCATGTGCCCGAGACATTTTCTGTGACTTGTTCTCTTGGCGACCAAATCACGAGGTATAATTTTTTTTTCCTCCTCTCAGAACAAAACCAGCTATTATACAGACAGGTTGGGATGCTGCTAACTGGATATGGGAATAAGATGACGAGGCACCGGTGCTGAATAGTGAATGCAGATACGGAGTATTTCATACGTTATTATTCATCAATACAATTGAAAATTCTGGACGACCAAGTAACAAAATCCAATAGAAGCAAAGATAGGAGTCCTCTCTCTCTTTATAACCCCACTTGCACTACCAGAGTACCAGGTCGTCTCTGTAGCTTGAACTTCCCACCACGTGACATAAAAGAACAATTGAACAAAAACCAAAGAACAATTGAACAAAAACCACACATATGGCAGCCTGACACTGGCAGTGGCAGGCGTGAGGTGCAAAACAGAGTAACGCTGCGTGTTTGTGAACGAAGGAGAGGCTGCATATCAGCAAACCTGAGTTCAATAGATGTTCCAGCAAAACAGCATCATATCCATCAAGCTCAATTTTGAATTTCCTAGCATCAGTTTACAGTCAAGCTAACGGCCAGGTAAGCCTCAGCGTTGTCAGATTCTTTTCAGAATCAACTCGTTCAATTCAAACCCCTTGTAACGTAATCAAGGCAATTTTGATCCAATCCATGTGAACAAGCTGAAGAGGAAGGGTTGTAGTAGTTGGGACTGAAGATGATGTTTGCACCATGAGGTGAAGGTGATGGTGATGGAGGTGGAAGTGGAAGTGACTAAGAGGCAGGTACCAGGTAAAGAGGTGAAGACTGTTAGTTGTGCTTACAAATATTGGAGTCATCTCATCTCTGTCGAATCCTTCTTTTTTTTTTAATCTTAAACATGTTTTTTCTGGACCTTACATAACATGAGTAACACACAATAACATGAAAGTCTGACTGACTGATCTTACACAGATTGTACTAGCCTGAGATCATATGCTTTCTTCTTGATCCAAAATTGGCAATGATTTCATTCTACTGTCAATGAACCTTTTTAGAACATCCTTTTAAGAAGCTGACTAAATTGGCCAATTATAAACTAATACTAATAAACATAGCTTAGAAAAACAGAAACTAACACATGTGGTAGTTCTTAGTGCTGCCTTATGATGCTGATGAACAATTATCTGCTCAAAATCAAATGCAACTCTGTGTAGCAAATCAGATAAGCATATTGTTTCTTAACAAGAGTAGTTAAATGACAGCTACTTGCTAACTGAGCGCAGCTCAGCTGGTTGGGTTCCTTGTGGTAGAACCTGCCCACCCGGGTTCAAGTCCTCAACTTGACACGGGTGTTCGCATTTTCCTGGATTTAACGGCGCTATTCTTTCAGTGGTAGGCGACATGCCCGTCGACAGCGAGACGCCTGTGGTGACTTCGTCAATCTCAAGATTTGCCGGTCCAACTCGGTTCTTCGGAGGTGCTCATAGGGGTAGGGTGTGCGTGCGTGCGTTCATAGTAGAGGTAGGGTGAATGCGTGCTCGTGTTTGTGAGCGTCTGCGTCTGTAACTGGGTCTCACAAAAAAAAATGACAGCTACTTATAAGTTATGAAAAAAAAACCCTACCAGCTACACACTTGAAAAAACTGGAATAATATGTTACGGTCCAAAATAATCATCATTTAACTGGAAGGCCATGTACACTCAGTTACTAGCAGACTAGTAGCCCCTGGATGTGCTTTGGCACAAAAGCTTCACCCAATTCAAGCTTGTCGACAAAACACCAAAAGGTAATGCATGTGTTTTGGCGAAGCAATGTTATACCCAGTTTCAGCAAATCCAAGAAAACAAATGTAAGGGAAACCCATGCAATTAAGGAAAGTAATAGAAAATGGTCAGCCTGATCGGTTGTGATATTTTTTGCTGCCTGCAGCTGCTTGTAGTGATAAGTTTTTTGCAGCTGCAAATAGCAGCAAAGAGAGCACCTATATATTGATGAACAGTTCCATATGACACAGAAATAATGGTCAGAATGTGCTTAAAAACTACAAAACTCCAGCTTCTTGCTGGAAGTGATTAGGTTCAGATAATTTCTAAGGATCCAGATCCAAATCACTGTATTGTAGCAAACCTCTAAAGGTTAACAAACTTACAGTATATTTCCATAGGGAAGGATCACAAAGGTAAGTTGATAGGATACCAAAAACCATCTATATTACATATACCAGTTTCAATGAGTGACTGGGCTTAAACAACTTATAAAGCCTAAACATATCTTTTAGGCTCTGTTTGGCATGGTTCTGACTCCTTGCCATGGTGCGTGAAACTGGCACCGGTGAAGCAAAAAATAGTGGCTTCACTGGCTCCTAGTTCACTTTGATAAAAGAGCTAAAAATGGCTTCTTGCTACAGTGCATGGAGGAGCTAGCCAGAGGTCCACCAAACGGGGCCTAAACAACACTTCTACACTACCGATTCCAGACAGGTGTAAAAGAAAAATCTCATTCGCAAAACAACTGATGAGAACACCCAAGAAATGCCATGCAGCACTTGATTGTGCATTGTTGCAGTGGCCACAGTATGATTGCAGCGGTTGACAAACAAGCGACATGCTGTAAATAAGATGTCAGATCCAAGTAGGTATAACACAAGCCAGAGCGTATTTAATGTCACACAAGTACATGACATGTCAAGAGTGCTAAGCAATGGGTTTCAAGCCAAAAGTAAGGGTATTGTACATGTACTGAAACTATTGAGCAAAAAATAGATGAAAAAAAAAATCAGATGTCAAGTACGCAGCCTAGCAAGTCTAGTGTACTCAAGATTTATCAATTCAGATAAGGCTGTTGACAACCTAAGTACCAAACTACAACGGTTTTGAGCAGCAAAGCACAATTGCAGATATGACATGCACAGCACCAATCTGCTCAAAAAATCGTAAGTTTTATTGACTACTATTCAACACCTTAACTTCATAGAATTACCCTTTTCAACATCTCTCCTGCTATTCAACTAATCTCAATTAATGGATGAAACCGCTGCCTCTTGAGAGATAAGTCACAAACCCTGTGAAGCTTCTAACTCATTTTGGCAAACGAAACTATAATTCATCTAGATAATGCTAAACTTAAGCATCAGCCGAAACCACCAAGGCACTATCATGATCTAACTTGAACTCTGCTACCGAACATTTACAACATATTAAGTTTGAATATGAGGTTATCCTGCCACTATATTTGCAATACAACATCTAAGGAAGGCAAAACAAAGCAAGCCGCACAATCCAATCCAGGAGTAAACTGAATAATTGAACTTCCCTCCATGAAAATCCTGCAGTCCTCCACAGTTCACGCATAAAGTCATAAACAAGAACACAACAACACTGCTACTTTACCATAAAAAGTTACCACATCAATTCAAACATGTCGAATTTCAGTAATTGAAAAGACGAATCATTACATCTTATTCATTTGGTTCCGACACAACAGTTCAGCATTCCAACATGCTCCATCAGATTCAGACTAAATAAAATACCAACACAAACCGAATGGAAACTCCCCTCCTCGCAGCCGCGGTCGAGGGATCGATGTCTCCTGCAGCCCGGGATGCCGCTTACAGGAACTTCCTGTACGGCCGGCCGGCATCCTCGTCCTGCATATGCTGCATCCAACCCAGCAGGCACAAACAGAAGATCGATCTTAGGGTTTGGGGAAAGGAGTAAGGGACAGCGGAACGGCAATAAGGGCTAGTGGATTACGAATTCGCGGACGATGCCCTTGTAGACGAGGATGGGGACAGCGAGACCGAAGAGGCCGACGACGGCGAGGCTGCGGCGGGTCCAGCGGAAGTTGAACTCGAGGTTCTCGCGGCCGGCGTTCCACTCTTCGATCCACCGGTTTTTGTGCACCTCCATGCCGCCACCCATCTTCTCCTCCTTCCTTCGATCCGCCAAAGAGAAAGGAAATGTGTGCTGGTTGCTGCCGAGACGATGATGAGAGTGATTTGGTTCGGGGAATTTTGGGGAGACTGCTTCGTCCGGTTTAGACTTTAGGGGCCTTAGACTTTAGGGGCCTGTTTGGTTCGCGGACGAGCTTAGCCTGGCTCGCATAGAAGCCTGGTTCTGGGTAGCCAAGCCCAATACATACAAGAACGTGGTGTTTGGTTGTCTGTATGCATGAGACAGGTTGAGCTGAGAAGCTGTTTGGTTGCTCGTATGAGAACGAGTTGCATGAGATAAAAATATATAAATAATCATTGTCATGACATTTATTACGGACAACTATTATCGTATAACACTAGTTTACCTTAATTCTCCTTAATATACTTCGAAATATATTAATATCATTTAATATATGCTAATAATATATTAATAACGTCATTAGATGACTAATTACCTGCACCACGCGAGCCTGACCCGGCAGAAACGGCCGATTTCTGCGTTCCTCCAGAGCCAGGCTGCGGAAGGAATCTTGCATGAGCATAACCTGGCCAGACAGATACGCGAACCAAACAAACGTCTGTTCTCGCATCTGTGGAGCCTGGCTAGTGCAGCTAACCAATCACACCCTAGAGGACCCAGCGCCGCAGGCCGCAGCGCACGTGGTGTGGTGAACCACTGAACCGTAACCACGAAAAAAAACGTACCTATGTGGATTGCATGAAACCAATGATCTGCTTATTCGATACCCGTTTCTCCTACATGAATACGGGTTTAGGAGAACTCTAGATATAGTGTATACTTAGATATATAAAAAAACTATATATTTAGAAATACCTAAACGTCTTAGGATGTGTTTGGATTGAGAGATATCCCGGGGTTGAACCCAGATAGCCTGCTATTTGGATACAGGGTTGAGTGAAACGATGTCAACCCGGATTGACATATATTCCTCTCAGATGCGGGTTCATCCAATTCCACTGAATCGAGCGGACCAAGTGGGTTGCAGTGGGTCGGGGAGACATGTCGCAGTGGCAGAGCGGTGCGAGCGCGAGCGGAAATAAGTGTACCGAACCGACAAGCTGTGCTAGGGCATGTCATAGTAGGGGTGGCAATGCGAACAAGGCCATCCCTTCCTGGTGGCCAGTGAAGCTATAACGACATGTTTGTTTGCCTAAGTTTTGATATCTTCGTGAAATTTACACTTATCATATCGAATATTAGAATATAGAGAGAGTATTAAATATAGACTAATTATAAATTTGATTTATTTATTAAAATGTACTTCGCGAGACGAATCTATCAAGACTAATTAGTCTATAATTTAATAATGTGGTGCTGCATTAAACATATGCTAATGACAGATTAATTAGATTTAAGAGCTTCATCTCGTTAAGTACTAGGTGAAGGTGTAATTAGTTTTATAGTTAATCTATTTTAAATAGACTAAATTAGTGTCACAATATTCGATGGAAAATCCAAAAAAAATATGATGCATGTAAACACAACATGCAACCCTGTTTAGATGCATCATAAAAAAAACACCTATCACATCGAATATTAGGACACATGCATAGACTAATTATGAAACTATTTGTTAGCTGTATTTCGCTAGACGAATCTATCGATCCTAATTAATCTATGATTTAACAATGTGATGTTACAATAAATATGTGCTAATGACATATTAAGGCTTCGTTTGACACTGCTCCACTTCACTAGTGGATTTGGCTTCAACTTCACGAACAACTCTATTGATGGAGGCAGAGCCATGTTGATAAACTGTTTGGAAAACGGCTTCATATGTAGCGCCTTTTAAAACATGCTCTCGCATAGGACGAGGTGAAGCCGAGTGAAGTCATTATTTTTAGTTTCACCCTTCACACATTTTATTTTAGTTTCACCCTTCACACATTTTTTTTTGTGAGAGTGCGATTTTAGGTGCTTCTTAAGTGAAGCCGTTTAATCTACTTTGTTTGACACAAAACAACTCCAAACGACATTAAGAGTTGCTGAAGAAACCGTACCAAACAGGATCTAATTAGACTTAATAGTCATCTCGTTAAGTACTGTGTGACAATACAATTAGTTTTATAATTAATTTATTTAGAATAGACTAAATTTCGTTAAGTACTGTGTGACAATACAATTAGTTTTATAATTAATTTATTTAGAATAGACTAAATTAGTGTAGCAACATTTCATATGATATCTCATATTTTTTTCCAATGCACCAAGGAACAGGGCCTCCGTGAGAAATCGACCATCATGCTTTTTTTTTATCTCAAAATCGACCATCATGCTGATTCCGAGGAGTCGAGCGAGCACCTGGGAGCCATGGCAAACACATGCGGCACACAAACCAAACCATTGAGTGCGAGTTCCCCAGTCCCCACCAGATCGATCGAACCGTGGTCTCGTTCGTTCCAATCCAACAGGTGTTGCCTTGCCCAAATGCCCAGTCTCCCTTCTCCAGTCAATTCCCAGCCTCGGCCTCCGCCCCTGCCCCCGCCCCCGCCTCCGCGCCTCCACTTCCTCCCGCCCGGAGGCTGCATCAAACCCTATCTCTCCGGGCCTCCCGGCCGGCCGCGAGATGCGACGCCTGTTCAGCCCCTAATCCTCCTCCTCGCTGCTGCCCCTCGCCCTCCCACCCGCCGGCATGGGCCGTTACGAGCCCTTCCCTGCCGCTGCCGGGGATGGCGGGGGCTGCCTGCCCCTGCCGATTGTAGCGGCTGAGGGCGCGCTGGCTGTCCTGGACGGCGCCATTGCGACCGCGGCCTTCGTGCAGGTGGGTTGATTCGATCTGATGTCACGTGTTCTCGTTCCCCTTGAAATTAATGGCGGAGCTACGAAGCAGAGGAATGACGTGGATGTGTTGGATGGTGGATTGGGATAAGTAGTGGATGAACACGTGGCATCTATGCCTGTTTCCTGATAATTTTGCTTGTTTCAGTAAAACAGGCTACGTTTTGCTTGTTTCAGTAAAACAAGCTATGTTAGTTGTTGTCTCTTTGTTCATCTAAAGATTCCTGACACTTGCCCACCAGAGTTTTGCTTTGGTGTTACTGGATGTGGAACCTTTTTTTGTTGTTGAAATTTGAGCATTACTCTATGTATCAATGTATGTATAGTGATTGCTATTTTTGACCAGTTGCCATGCACACCAACTTAAATTGTTTATTTAATATCTTTCTCTCAAACAAGTTACTGATGATCACTTTGTCTGTACATGCAGCTAGCAAGGATTCACAGGCACAACCAGTTACAAGGATGGACTCGGCAAAAGGTATCCAAAGTTTCTGAGTGATCGGTGTGTTTGCATCTCAGGCAATGTGTATCCTAGCAAAGACAAGCATTTGGTCTTGGTTGAAGACTAGCTAGCCTACATCGGCAACAGACAGCTTGCTCAGCAAGGCAAACCGAATTGGTTCTCCATCATCTACAAATGAGTGGTTATATGAAAGATCGTGTGCTTTAGCATGCTGCAGCTCTAAGCAACCAAACAAGAATCCTTGCTTTTGGAGGCTTTTTCAATATGGGCTAATTTGACTGCCTAGCTAGGCAAGACGCGCCAATGCAGTGGCGGAGCTTGAACAACGTCATAAGGCGGACCGTCAATGAATTAGGGAGCCACTAATGATGCAGGAACCAAACTAGCTATAGATTATTGTATCTTCAATAAGAAAATTTAAGAACCTACGGGTGGCCATGGCCCAAGTTAGCCTTATCTATCCTCCACCCGACCACCCCTGCACCAATGGTCCAAACATACATTGTTTCCCTATATGCCCACCTTTTTGGTTTGTTGTTTTAGGCTGCAGTTGTACCGAATAATGTTTCTATCAACACGGATAGGTTCTTATTTGTCCCTTGAACTTTGAATGTGGCTTAGGTGAATCATTTGATGTTATTAACTTTGAAATCAAATTTCCATTAGCCTCTTTTATCCCATAGCAAGATGTTTAGTTTCATTTAGTCCAACTGTTGTCTGCATGGAGACTAAATTCTGAAAATGTTAACCTAAAGGTATTTTAGGTATGGCAATGCTGACCTATAAGCATGTCACAGTTAAAGTATAATGAGCGAATATCGTATTAGCACTTTATGCTATCATCTGAGAGTAACATTGTATAATTCAAGTCTATTTTGAAAGACACTACCAAAATTTTTCTTGCAATATGGCATATTAACATCAATACTTGGTTTGTAGTTAAATTATTATGATATAAATCATGCTAACTCCAGTTCTTGGCATTTGTTTCCCTTTGACCTATGAGTTCGGCTGCCATATCCTTAAATGATATATGCCTAATCTCTTGCAGATATTCCATTTTATGATTGGTCTATCAAACATAGGTGAGACACACATTAGTCTGATAAACTCTTTTGTTTCTCTCATCTTTCATACCTTAGGTTTCTTTGTTGTTTGTCTTTGTTGTACACTGGAAATTTCTGCGTACTCATATTTAGTGATTGTCTTTGTTTGGTTAATTACTATTGAAGTTTTGATTAATGCCGTTCAATTACTAGGCTAGGCTATCAAGTTACAATAGAAGTACCCTCTTTTTAAATGGAATGTAACTGCTACAATATTCAGGAAAACATATGTATAACCTAGTATGGAATGTATGCTAATTTCCACTTTTTTTTTGCCTTTCTCATGTACCTTGCAGCTTTTTTATACCTTTCTTTAAGTAGGTGTGGTACATGCAAATTAATCTGATTGTCGATGACTCTCGATCAATGTTGAATTGTATTTGAACTGACTTTTAACTTCTTAGAAAAACACAGCTAGTTTAGACATCCTATTACTTGCAGTCACTCAGTGTCCGTGAGTAGAGTTGTCACAGTATCTAGTTCTCACAAAAAAATTTCAGCAACAAATTTTCAATATGAAGTACTCAGTAGATCTAGAAATGAAGCAGAACAAATATAAACACTCCGTCCCCTTACCCTTTTTATCTTATGTCAGTGTTCCTTGCATATTTTCATGTATACCATCGTCACTACTAACTCAAGTAATTTTCTTTTTTCCTGTGATAGTATTCGTAGTGTATTTTGTGTCAACCATCACTGCTACTTGTCAGAGATGGATTTGCTGGGTACATGGATGTGGATTTGTTCTCATGGGTATGTTGTCCAGAGAGTATGGATTTACATTTACTATACTTCTTCCATTGTTCTCTTCTGTTACAAGTCCTTTTCTTGTCCATTATTTTCTGACCATATCTAAGAATCACCCTTTCTCATTCTTGTGCAGCTAGTCCACAGATATTGCTTCTTGCTTCTTTCCTGTTGCTACTGTCATTCTGGTAATTTTCTGAACATTTATTTTAGTATGTAGTAGGCATGATTAATTGATATGCGTATAGCTTTGTTAAGATTTAAGGTGCCCCATAAAGATGACTTTCGGGGTCCCCCATGCATGTGTAGTTGTGCTCTATGTTTGATGTGTCTCTTCTAAAGGTGGAGGCATAGGACATAAATGAAGAAACAATGCTCATGCTTCCCTGTTGCCTCCTAGTTGCCCCTGTCTAGTCAATATCTTTTTTTGCTTAAGCTTGCCCTATGTGCTTTCCAGCTGAACCATCTGAAAGAAAAACAAAACAAAACAGTGTACCTTATTGGTGCTGGATGGAAAAACTGAATCACATGGGTACAGCTGAAAAGACAACAGCATACCTCATAATAGACGAGTAGCTTCTAGCTCATCAGTTGTTTCTGCTATTGGATGTCAACCATAGTGACACGGGCTGGGGTCAATGGCGTGATCCGTGTGGAGGGTTGCTGAGATGTTTTCTGATCGTCCGATTAATCGCGATTAATCGTCCTTATCGGTACTTAGCAGTTAGCAGTCGATTAGATCAGAGCGATCAGAAACCTGATCGTCCAATTAGGCCTCTTGGCCGATCAGCACTAAATAGGCAGATGGCCTCCTTCAGTTTACTGGGCTAAAATATGGAGGCTGGGACAAGAATATAGAGTCAGATCTCACAGGTAAGTAACCAACTAACTAGGAATATAATCTTGAATCGTGATGCTCGACGTCTACTATATAAATATATAGTATATGGTATATATATATATAGTCCTATGCTGGACGATTATATGGATGATTAGATCGATCAGAGGTCGATTAATCGTCCTGATCGGTACCAGACCGATTAGAGATGATAGGCCGATCAGAAAACATTGTTGCTGACCTGAACCGAGGAATGCTGATGTCACAGGTCATCACCCCAATTCTAGATTTGCCGTTCCCCATTGCTGCTAGTGGTCAAGACAGCATGAGTTCCAACTCTTGATGGGTCACTTCCCTTTTTTTTAAAATGGTGGTCACCTCCCTACTGTGGCTGGGGTTCAAGACAGTATGAGATGCAGATGATGAAGTTATGGGTTTATGGCTGGGGCTGGTTGCCGATGGAGGCATGGTTGTGGCATTGTCGTCACCTCGTCGTTTCCGTAACGAGGAAGGCGGTGTTTGCAGAGTCATTGACGCCCTGTGGCAACGCCTATGGCTGGTCGTTTATCCGCTGCGAAGCGCAGACAGAGGATTTCATTGTTGGCTCCAGCCTTTCAGTGGACTCCACTGCTGCCTGCTGTAACAAGAGAGGGGGAGGGAGGGAGGAATTATCTTTTTTCCTTTTTAACCTGGTATATAAATGTATATTAATTTGTGCTGTATTATACAATGTCTTTACACTTAGTTCATCAACCCGTATCAGTTGGGGTCACTCAACCTGAACTACCGCCTTTGACCCTCATATTTGGACACCATCGACCTCGATGACCCACATTTTTGGTGACTATGATATCAACCCATTGGTAGCGGAATAGTGGTAGGGCCATATTGTAGCAATATACGTTGGTGGTAATTTATGTTTTTAATTTTGATTCATTAGTAGGATAATTGGCTAGCCTATGTTTTAGGTTGGGAGTTACTATGTAATAAATCCGTCATATATACTACTCCCTCCGGGCAGCTTGCTTAGGGTTTGTTTGGACGCACATCAATCAATTGTATTGGGGTGGATTGGACTGAAAAGTTAACTACTTTTCTGCCCCAATCCACCAAAGCCAAACAAGGAGTGGAGAATGTGCGTGGCTGAAGAATAAATCTTGCACGTTAACCTGGCCAATTTCATGCATGCAGCATTAACCTGGCATGCTTGGTCTCCGTCTGTCGTTGGCTGTTGCTGTATTTTCTGAAACCGCGTGTAGACGTGTAGTGCCCAGTAGCCAGCGCCTCTAAACAAACAGCCATGAAAGCTGGTCCCTTCGTATACGGTGACTGCATGCAACTATCCCTTCAAAACCGGTGCCCATGTTTATTGCCGGTGAGACTGAAGGCGACATGTCTTGGTATGGCTGTGATGACCAGCCACAGTTGAATGAGAAAAAATAGTGGTGTTGAATGGCTAAACTCTAAAGTAGATGTTCACAGTAGTACCCAGTATTCAGATGCCAGTACCATACCATCAGAGAAAAACATGATTATATTCTTAAAATATGGATTTGTTGGTGATAAGCCATAACCCCCGGCAAGAGTTAGTCTTCACTCTTCACTTCAACTTATTCAAGGGTGGCCACCACGACCCACTGCTAGTCTTTCATAGGTTCCCCTCAAAGCACTCAATGAAACCTAATAAGACGCTGGCACGTCATTGATACCCTCCGCCCCCCCAAAAGGTCCTGGTCATTTGGCTCAAAAGTCACTGTAATCATTGCCTTGAATCTTCGATTCTCTTTGATGTATATAAATGTGTAACATTCAACACAATTAGTTTTCTTTGGGGAACACTTGTACCTTTAGGCCTTCAATTCCCAACGTCTGGTTAGTGACAGTGCCATCGACATGAGTAAGGTCCCACCCTGATTGTGAACCCTGTTAAAGTTGTATCCAGACTCCCCTCCCAAGAATCTCGAATTAGATCCTCACTACCATCAACGGGTAACCTGATAAGTGGACAACTCTGCCGTGCACTGGCACATGCAAATATAACTGTAATTATTATATTTTGGTGCTTCCAGAGATCATGCTGCTAGGTTTCAAAGGCACCAAGGTGACCCAAGGTGGGCTGGGTATGCCTTATCGTCTAGGTGATGCTTAGGCGACAAGGCGTAATTAGATATCCAAGGTGGGCTGTGTTCGCCTGGACACCTAGGCGACGCCTTTGAAACAGAGGCGGCTATGCTTGTATAGCTCAGGGCTTCAGACCATTTTAGTTTTTTCTCACTTTCTCTCAATGGTCAAGCTTTGTCGTGGTGGTTTGGTTTTGATTATCAATTTGGGGGGGGGGGGGTTCTCTTGAGTTGTAAATGTCTTTTTATTTAGCTAATTAGCTTTATATTTCCCAAAATTATGATCTTACAGGGTTGACCTGTGTCATCAGACAAATGATGAAGATGAAGAAGATGGAAGGAGTCAGAGTCACCATGAAGCTTTACTAGACAGAACAAAAGTGAAACCTGGCATCCGTCCTGTTAATATACGTCAGAGGTGTTGCCCAGGAATACAGCTTGGAAGCCGGCAAAAATTTGTGATTTTGGCAAGTTTCCTCCTATCATTATGAGTTACTGATTGCATAATCATGGTCTTCTCAGATCTACCTTTTACTTGGTTCTCTACTTATTTATGCTTTACGCCTTAGTTTCATGGAGAAAATTTTGTTTAATTGTCTTTAATCATTTGTGCTTCTAGATTTACCAAAGCTAATACTTAGCTATGCATTTTTCCCTGCAGGTGCTTGTACTGTCATTTGTTGTTACGTTTGCCTTTGCCATCCTCATATGGGTTGGCAGAGGAGAAAATCCTATTGATTCTTCTCTACTGAAAAGGGTACAAAGAATTTAACCACATCACATTGTGCTGGGTTTATCAGATCTTTAGTCAACGTTCATATTCATATTAATGTACTGCTAGAATGAAAAGAAAAACGACGTATCCAAAAAAGCCAAAACATCTTGTAATTTGGAACTGAGGGAGTATTTCTTGTTCTATTGCCTGTCTGCCCATGCATCCGCACACCTCTGTTCATGTTGTTTGCTTTTTAGTCTACTCAAGAGTTGTTAGCTTATGCATCTCAGAAGGATTCTGAAACTTTTCTGCATCATTACTTCATGGGCAAATATCTATTGTAGAGCCCAAACTCCACCTACTCTATGTATGCTGTTGTCTGCATGTTGTATCATGGCATTTTGGGCCAAATTTCTTTGTTCGTCTGGATGGCATTTTATTAAATTATAAGAAGGCACAGAGAAAAAAACCATTTTTCTTTTCAAACTAACGCATTAATAAACCTATGCGTTTCTGGGAAGTGCATACAATAATGGGAGATTCTTCAGAATAAAACTGAGGAAGCCTAAATGTTCTTTGTAATATTTATCATGCATTCATGCTATAAGTCTAGAACTATGGGATCTCCATTCAAGACTGTCTATCTTTTCTGGGAAATGAATGTTGTCTTGTGTACACACATTTTGCTATGCGTTTGTTTATAACTTTACAATTGTCACGAATTCCAGCAATGATTTTTCATTAACTTTTTTCATTTGCAAATCTATTTCATTACAAATGTCAATCAAAATTTTATTTTGCAGGTTTATTTGGATGTATTTTCAGTAGTAGTTATTTTACTTGGTGGTGCTCTGGCATGTTACGGTAAGCATTCAATATTGTTGATGTGTATGCCATTATTATGTCATATATGTTAGTCAGGAATTTTAAATATGATACACCTTCAGACCTTCTGATTGTATGCACTCCCTTGTTGTGAACCGAAGGCGTATTCAACGTATTCATCTGTGTTAGCCTAGTAGACTTAAGTTTTACTCTAGTTGCAAATGCTTGTTTTTCTACCTTATTCCTTGGCAAAATTGTGAAATTATCTGCCATTCATCTACCACTAGCCACAGTTGCATTGCACTCATGCACATCATAAATTTGAGAGTGATGCTTGAGTATTATAACTTTTGTTTTGCTCAGATTTTCTTTTTGGTCCTACGGTCATGTAGGTGCAGTGTTATTCTCGAAGATGAGCAAAGTTCGTTCTGAAACTGTATCAACTGAGAAGTGGAAGGTATACCTGGCCCAAAACCATTCTTATTGTGGCTTGCATTTTGTACTTTGAATTTTGATGAAAATACAGCGTTTTGTTCCATTGGGTCTCATTTTCGGCATATGAGTATTGTTTAAAATGTTTAAACTCAGAATTTTCTTGTGAACAATTGAACCTAGATTTTAATCAGTCTTTTGTGAATAGTTCAAGGTTCAAAAAGGTGCTCTGAGGCGCTTGCCTGGGTGCGCCTCCGCGCTGGGCGGAGGAGTACCGCCTGGCCTAGAGGGGTAGGTGGTACCCTAGCATGCACGCCGGTGGGGGAGGAGGAGCATCAGGCAGCGGCGACGGACTGCGGGCGCGTGGGGTGGCGAGGATGTCCAACGGACAGTGAGGAAGGACTGAAGGAGGCGGTGGCGACCTACGGGGAAGGAGGCGGGGACGAGGAGAGGAGTTCGGGAGGGAGAGAGAGAGAGAGAAAACAGGTGTGCAGGAGGGAGGGGATAAGGTGTCAGTGGGGGTTACTTGGGCTGTTAAATGGGCATTCTTGTACCTTCTTCTCCTCTTTATCCCCAATATTGACCAGTTATTTTCTATTTTCTCTTTTCTTTTAAGTGTATATGCATGTATTAGTCACCGCCTAGGCTCTAGGCTATGGGTCACCTTCTAGAGACTGCCTAGCGCCTTGTTGAACTTTGGCATAATTATAACTTTAAAAGCATGCATTGCTGAAGCCTGAAGGAATTCTATTCTGTATGTTCTCTGCAACGGGGAAAGCATTATGCTGATTGATTTCCCTTGAAGAAAAAAACATATATATGTTGAAGCGTTTTTGCTATTTATTGGCAGGAGCTCATGAAAAACACAGATATAATATTATGAAAAACATGCATGCAGCATGCTCATGCTCCTCTATTCAAATTGACGATCCTTCCGTGCAGGTTGCCAGTTTAGCCGCTGTCTCATTGATTTGTTTCTCGTCTTCTGCTATACTTGCACTTGTGACTAATGTTCCAGTAAGTTCATTTTTACAATATAGTCAATGTAGATCCATGAGTTTTTAGTCAATTTTTAAGTGTTTACAATTTTCCATATTTTTTGTTGCAGGTGCTTTTGTATTGGTACTCGACAGATGTGGACGTCATCAACAATGCTATTATTTTGTTTATATATTACTTCATAGGTATCTTTATTTTCCTTTATGCCCAGAAATAGCATACCTGTTGTCTCATCTGCAGTCTTTTGCTAATGTAATTTGTGTTTTCGTTGCCATTTATACTCAAAAGTGGGTGTTTTGGTAAGCGTTGTTTTCTATGCATTTTTCCATCAGGCATATGTGCATATGCTTCTAGATCAGATGGCACATGCCTTTTTTCCTTGCATCCATATTCCCACGGTCTCACCTGCAAGCATTCATGTGATTTGGTGTTGGCGCTAGTTTTCTGTAAGGGCATTACAATTCACTTTCCTTTGTGTTTCTGGGTTTATGTAAGAGTCTCTGTCCATGTCTTTGCAGCTTATATTGCCAGGTTAGTTTTACGAAGCAAATGACATGCTGCTTGGTCTGTAGATGCAAGTTTTACGAAGCAAATGACATGCTGCTATGCAAAATATTGTTGTGAATAGATTTAGAAAATTTGTACTTGGACAACTTGGTGCACTTGTGCTGCGCATGTTGAAGTGCAAGAAGAATGATTTAAAGGGAAAGGTAGAAAGTAGAAACCATGGTATATGTTAGCTTGTTTACCTGCTTATTTCTCACGAACCGGTTTAACAAAAGTGCACATTAAAGATAGACTAGACTACCTCTTGAGTTTTCTCTGTTCTGAGTGTGCTTATTTACTGGATCATTGGTGTACGTTGATTGTAGGCTCGTTAGTGCCATCAGGATTTGTTCTGTGGGTCATGAGAGAGATGCCTCATCGGCAGGTAGCTGAAAGGCCCACAGAATCGAGGGTGGTTACTTTGTTCAGGGAAAGACCATCAACTACGCAGGATCCACAGTGGAGGACAGCTGTCGCATCCTCAAACAAGGTACTCCAGATATTGCATCCCTCAAGTGAAATTATCAATTCTAGAGTTGAATATGCTCCTCAAACGCTGATGGCACTGCATCAGGATCTGCTAGATATATGAAAATCTCTCTATGTAGGCCCTCAAGTCAAGCCCAATTTAACCTGAAGACAAACCATCGACAGTGATACTTTTTATTCTGTTTAATGTGCTGGGACTTACCAACACGTCATGGTCGCACCGGCGTCTGCTGGCATTGTGTTAACTGTAGGGTACAAGATGAATCTGTAATTCCTACTTGAAGGCAACATTGGATACATGATGGAATTAGTTGTGGCTGTACCATACTTCTAAGGTCTGGGCCAAAGGGTGCACGATTATGAGCTGATGGATTAGAACTGAAGTTGGGGTAATGTTTGACGAATTAACAAATGTAAATAGCTTTGGCAGGTAGTTTCCCCTTTTAGATTTACCATACTCTTCCCTTTGGTTACATGTACCTTGTTCTATTTAGCGCTTCATCTAATTTACCATAGAAGGGCTCTGTGTTCAACAGATCTTAATTACCTGCAGACACTATGAATCCCTGAGAAATTGTAACGTACTGTGACTAGTTGTAAAATGGCAAATCCTGCTGCTTTGTGTTATGTATTTTTACTTCCTTGAGTCCTCAGCAGTCTAAAGAGATCCCCTTCACATTGAGTATGTAGATCAGTATTATTACATTTGGTTAAAACAAGAGGAGGGGTAATTACCTATGATACCAATTTAGGGGCTCTTTGGAACGTTGGAGTTTCATAGGAATTGTGTTGGATTTTTACAGGAAACGGTTTATTTTTATAAGAAAAACGCAGGAAACAAAAAAAAATCCAATAATCCAAAGGGACCCTTAAAGTATTTGCCAGAATATTACATGAAGCTGTTTTGTCCATAAGATAATAACTTAATGTTAAATTTTAACTCATGTCTATGGATAAATAGCGTCGTGATGATAACTCAAATTTTAACATAGAAGAATAAGCTTAAATATTTCGTTCCATGATGATGAGGATGAGCAAGCAATATTCCAAACAAAGCATAGTAAGACTCAGATCAACATCAATAGTTATATGGGTCAATTAGTCTTTCTATGCATATAAATATACACTACTAGATATATAATAAAAACAATATATCTAGAAAAATCAAAATATCTTATAATTTGGAACAGATAAAGTACTAAGTACGTTCAAAAAAGACTCAGATACATTGTGTACTAGACTTGGATCATTATGAGCGTCAAAAAAGCTTCTACTATAGTTCAACGTAGTCCTTTGCTGCTCTCCTCGCTTCTATTCCTCACGCTTTGTTGCTCTCCTCGCTTCTATTCCTCGCTTCTACGTATAGATATCTAGATAGTCATATAGCCCATAACCTGACAGCCTGGCTCGAACCCAGTTTTTTTTTTTTTTTTTGTTTAGCTTGAGCATGACCTGACCTAACTAGGACCATGTATTCTTTGTCGAGTGGCACAACATGGTCCAGTTATTTTTCAAAGACCCGACCAAAGCCCTTTATCCTAGGAGCTAGCATATATACACTACTCATAGCCCTAATTTTTTTAATCTCATCCTTTATCCTTGCAACCTCCCCACCGCTCATTTGCTCACGACTCGTCTCTCCTCGCCCTGAATCCTCCTCACAGATAGCAAAGATGCCTTAGATCCTCCTCCGTTGTGTTGCTCGCAACTTAACCACATCGTTCAATACCTCTTCACATCGTCGCCTCCTTGTCTCTTTACTGCTCAACATAGCCACTCATCCCCTCAGCCTTAGCGTCACTGAGCTTTTCCTTGGCGCGCTAGATGCGGTCGTCTCTGCTCCTCTCTGCCCTATCGCCTATCCAACCCTTCACCCTTGCTCTACAGGAATGTGTCGTGTTTATCAGGCCAGTTCGACATATAAAGGACATCTATATGTTGTGCCTGGACTAAAGGCTACATCCGTTCTCCGGGACCGTCAGAGTTTGGCCAATTGTAGACGATGAAGTGGACCCTTTATTTCTCGATCTCATTTTTCGCACTAGTGTGACCCCCTATTTTCTCATCTCAACTTCTCGAGTGTGAACCACGTATTACGCTTTGCATGCAACTATGCAAGTATTATAACCAACACAACACGACCATTTACTCTTCCACGTGGCCTAATATAGCTCACATAAACATCTTCTATTTCCTCTTCTTAATAACAGTAATATATACACCATAATCCATATTTCTAGATCTCCAACGTTCCATATAACCGCCGGCCAATGCAACCACCCTAGAGGCCTCGACCATCCCCGTCTCCCTCGCGGCACTGCAGCGAGCCATGGGCGTGAGCACCACTGACCTGTCCGCGCCACCCCACTCCGTCAACCTGCCCGGCTGCATGGCCTCCTCCTCGTCCTCTTCCTCCGTCGCCCCGTGGCCGCGTTCATACAAGCACCGCGGCGCGGGCGCCGTGGTCCGCCGCGCGCAGCTCGTCCTGTCGCGCGAGGTCGGGTGGTGCGGGCAACGCGCGTGGCGAAAGCTGCTCAGGCGGCTGGCGCAGGAGACCAAGTGCATCTGCAGCTCCCCGACGGCGGCCACGGATAGGCCCATCACGTTCGGCTACGACGCCGCCAGCTACGCCAAGAACTTCGACGACGGGCGCAGCCCCGCGCGCGCCGCCGCCCCCGTCGTCGTCTCCGCCGCAAATGCGGCGGATAAGCCGAGCGGCAACTGACCCGATCGACGTTCTTCTCTCCCCCTCGTCGATCCCCTTCCGATCTTTTTTTTTTGTTTCTCTTCAATTATTTTTCGCGTTGCTTTTTTTATTTCCTTCTCTTTCTAGCGCCTCCCTGGTGATGGTGATATTGGTGTTGTAATGGCCTCATCAATACCCCACACATATCTAGTAATTTTGTACATAGCTTTGGAGATAACACGAGTGGAGTTTGGCCAAATGCACACTCTGATCTCTTGCATTGTTAAGAAATTTCAATCAGAGTTCAGATATTGCCGGGATCCATTTTCTGCCCAATCTTTCGAATGTCCTTGATTTCTGAATTCAAGATTACGGCAGGGAAACAATTACGCAGGACTACATATATATTTCTGCCTAATCTGAAACGCGACGATAGTGGTTTGTTAAATCATCTGGATTTTTTATTGTTTGATCGGTTGGCAGTTAATCGTCAGCGCTAACTTGCCAAAGAAAGAAGATCTTTTTAAAGTAAAGGAAACGGCCAATGCGTAGTGGTGCAGATCAAACTACTCATGGAAGGACAAGGACCATGCAATACAACAGGACAAAAGGCAAAAGTGGACGGGATTTATTGGCCTTGATCTTAGGTAGGGCCAATATTAAATTTATTTTCTTTCCATGTGCCTGTCTAGTTAAGCACCGGCAACATTTCTCAGATCTAGTGAAACGCTTCCCTGCAAATCAGGGCGTGTTGGAAGTGGAACGCGAGACTTTGTTTTTTGCTTGAATATCGTCACAATTCATTGCATTGTCTACTACACAATTTTTTTTGTGCGATCATTGTGTTCCTAATAACAGACATGGAATGCCGATGGAAGCTCTTTGTTTGTTCGTGTATGTAGGGTCCTTTCTTGATTCGTTGTCGCTAGCTCCTCATTGGCTTTGCCCCCCTACAAGGTGGTTGCTTCCTGCAAGAGCAAGGCCATTTGGTAATATGCAGGTCGTTGTAGAATGTTGATAGGTGCTAGCGCTGCTAAAGACTGGGCTCCATACCAAAAGCGAGACAAAGCTGAGCGATTTGAGGCCTCCCCCTCCCCGGTTGGGCGGTTGGCGGTTGCCCTCCCCTGCCGCAAAAGGGGTGGGAATAATCATGACCCTTATTACTCCTTCAGAATCTAACTTAATCCTTTTTATTTTTAGTTCAAAATTATATAATATTGCGGCTCAATCCTTATTGAGTCCGTTAAGTTAAATTTGCTAGACTAAATTATAAGGCATTTTACCACTCCGCAAAAGGCAGAAGCTTCCTTTCTTGTCAGGGCCGCTGGCCTCTCAAAAATTTTCCGTTGTTGCAGCAGAGGGGATTTTCAGGTGCGACTACCGGCCGGCACGCGCGCCGAGGCTGGATCCAAGCACTCTGCAGCCTGCGATGATCGCTGCAAACTTTTGATTCACACTTGACCCATGGGCCATAATGTTAACATCAAAATGCAATGATTACTTGGTTAGTCTCTCTCATCTCTGAAGGCAGAGAGTGAGAGGCCAGCTTCAGCTCCTCAGAGAAAGCTAACGGAGTTCGGAGTACAAGTGCATAGTACGACGAGCCAGTACTATACAGAGAGAGGGAAAACGGCAATTATGTCCTGACCTTACCCGAAAACAAGTCAAGCTATAGTGCTATACCATTACGATTACGATTAAAGCACCACAAGTCCACAACGCAGCAGGTTACGCAACCCCTCTGCCCCTCATGGCTGTTGCAAGGACAAGAACGAAACGAACGCACAGCGGGCGGCGGTAAATGGCGTGGTCCAAGCGGCAAGCGGCTCCCCTTCACTGTCACTGTCAGATTAACATCAAAGAGCATGTGCTACCTGAACAATGCTCACCAAGACCATGACACCAGAAGAGTATGGATGAACGATGATCCTGTTTAGGGTTTTTGAACATATTCGGGCTGTGATTTTCGAAAAAAAAATATTAAGTACTCCCTCCGTCTCAGGATACTAGGCGTAACTACATTTTTTATTTGTCTTAAGATACTAGGCGCCGGCTCTGCATGCGTCGCTTGATCCGTGGCCCAATGGCATCTATCATTAAAAACAATTATAGCCTTTAACTAGGTAATTAGATAACTGTCACACAACAATGACTCCGTGGCCCAATGGATAAGGCGCTGGTCTACGGAACCAGAGATTCTGGGTTCGATCCCCAGCGGAGTCGTTTCACATTTTTTTTTGTTTTTACCTTTTGCTTTCTTGGGTGTGTTTGCAGCTGTACTGTACTGTATTTACCTATCAAAAGTTAAGTATTTTGCATTCCTTTTTTTGCTCTCTTTAGTGGCCACAATTAAGTATGTGCAGTCGTGATAGAAGCCTAGAACCAAATCTGTCAGTGAATGTGCCTAAAGTATATGCTTAACCAACATTTGAGTTGAAAATAAGGGAGTTGCTATATTTCAGGCGCCTGAAATATAACATCTTTTCAGGCGACGGCTACAAACTTCAGATCTTTATCCAATGGTCCAAATCTATTAGCACAAATCACAAGAAACAAATGACAATTTTTTTCTATGGAAGGACAAAGACAAAACTGTTCAGGCGCCTGAAATATAGGAAATGTGTGAAAATAATGTTGTTTCGGCGCGTTTGGATTCCTCCCCGGTGCTCACTTTGCCCGGCTGAGCAAAGTTCATGGTGTTATCCGTGCTTTGAAGTTTGAAGACAGCGAAATCTGAAATCCCTTTGCTTGCTCAAGAGAGCCAATCCGGTGAGGCTAGCTTTATCGAGCGAGGCCAGACAACACGGTGCATGCAAGCACAACAAAGTTCGCCAAAACTGTTCATACATTATCTCTTTATTAATCAAATTATTTGATTGTTTTCGGGCACCACTGGAGTAATACAACATTCTCAATTGATAAAGGAACACACAATGATTAGAAAGAGTATTTCTAATGACCTATGCAACGGCTTAAGCTGTGTCTAAGACTTGGCAGGAGATGGCATTGTTGTTGTTGTCGTTGTTGTGTAGATGGATTTCAGCTGCCTGTTTATGAGCTTGCTGTCATAGACAGCCAGCTGCAGCTCCATGCCATCTGACCACCATTGCTGTAGCCCATGCGCCTCAAGGAACTTCTGCGGGCCTTTTGATGTCACAAAGAGCTTTGCGACCACATCACCAGCAATCTCACTTGCCTTGCGTTGTTGTTGTTGTTGTTCATCGAAAGCACCATCTGTTGTTGTGGACGAGCACGAGGGAGCGTTGTAGTTGCAGCAGATGTAATCACTGTTGTTGACATACAAATGTGGCATCCATTTCTTCTCGGTGCGCAACCTCTTCTTGTCACTTGCCTCCGCCTTAGCAGTCTCAAGTGGTGCTGTTGTTTCCTCCTTCAATGGCAGACTTCCTTTGACTTTCTTCCAAAGGTAGCTGGCCTTCTCACTCATGCTCCTTACACCCATGGCCAGTGAAACAGAAGGTGGATTGAAAAGATGACACTCCACAAAAACTCCTTGTTTGGCAAGCTCTTTGCAGACTTGGAGTGCAAATCCAGCTCCCAAGGAGTGCCCAGCAACACAAACATTGGCACTGCCAAACTTCTCAACTGCTGATTTTAGTGCTGCTAAAGCACCAACAAATCTCACTGAACCTTTGAGGCTCTCCCATACCAAGAAACGAAGGTCATCCTGCAGGTCCCTCTTCATAGTTGGCTTCTGCAGGAGGGTTCCTCTGAGAGCTAACACAGCCCTCGGTGCCCCGCTTGGTCTTATGAGGATAAAGTCAGATAAGGCAGAAGAACGATCCCACTCCAGCATGGCGCCATAGATGGAACCATCTCTCTCATCCACCAATGTCTGTGTGACCCTGTACTTGAAGGGTTTCCACCATTTTGGAGCAAGGCCATCCTCTTCGCCTTTCTGGTCCTGCCTGTCCAGTTCAAGCAGGTAGACTGCCTGAATGAAGCAGGCCATTACCATCCTTTTGTAATTCGGATCCTTCCTGCAAATCAATTAAAGCAAGAAAGAGTGTTAGCAGAGAAAAAAAGGTGCATAATGGCCTATGGGGATACAGTGGCATAAAGTCTAGTACAGATTTCAAATGGATTCTTTCGCATTGACATAAGGCCAATAATCATCGTCAACTAAATATTAATAAACAACCCATTTGGCCACCGATGCCTATTGCATGGACAAAAAGGTTTTCCATGGAAACCATAGCTGGAATCGGTATGGAAACCATATCTGGAATTGCGCACAGACTTAATGGTGAAATAAGCAGAAAGAACTCTGTAAATTGCCATGGAACCCATAGCTGGACACAGACTGTTCTACAGCAAAAGCGTGTGCACAGAAAGCGTGTTTTCTACCACCATGTACTCACGCACAGAACACGTTGGTTTCAGGAAACTTGAACCCCCTGTTCCTTGCTTTCTTGTTTTCTGATTTCCTCCAAGAAGGCTACAGCAAAACTTGAGCCACTGCTCATTGCTTTCCTGTTTTCTGTTTTCCTCCAAGAGAAGGCAGGAGCACTTTGTTTCTTCTAATCAACCATAAGTTAACCTTGCTTGCAGGAATAGTAAACAATTATGTTACTCCAAAAACTGCACACTAAACCCAAAATGGGAAAATTCCACAAAACTCAACTCTCAAAAAATTGTTTGCCAAACTGCAAACGGAGCAAATCACCAGAATATTTATTGGGCCCTGTAAAAGGTGCACTCATTTTCATTTATGGGATAGTTTCTATACATGTTATGTAAACACTACGTATAAACTAGTAAGTTCACAATGGATGATGGTTCCTTCAAAGTAAATGTTACCCCCCCCCCCCCACCCACCCACCCACCCACCCCCCACCCCCCCCAATCCCCTGTTTTATACTTCCATCATCTACCATGCAACTGGATACTGCAAAATCACAATGTGGCTACTTGAAAAGGTGGTCGATCTTGCCACATGACGACTGAAGAACATTCCATTCTCATTCAACCGCGAACAGGGAAGTGGGGATCGCTCAATCGGCGCCAGCATTCATTTCATCATTTATCCCCTCCCGATCAAAACCAAGGGAATGCCCGAAAAACAAGGTGCCAGCTGCCCCTGATCCAACTGAAACCTAGAAGCCCGCAGCTTGAACGGAACCACACATATATACAAATAATAACCCGCCATCCGGATCCGGCCATCCCATCGTCATTCATCAGTCAGGAATGAAAAAAAGAGAGTAGGAGTACATGAATGCAAAGACACGGGAAGCGCGATCGCTTACCAGCTCGATCTGATTATCTCCTTCCAGTTGGGCGGCGGCAGGTTGCGCGGCCCGGACACGTGGAAGTCGTAGGGGTGACCCTCCGCCTCCGCGTCCGCCGCGGCCACCACCACGGCCCCTCCGCCGCACCCTCCTCCCTCCACCTCCACCACCACATCCTCGTCCTCCTCAACCGCCTTCACCTCCTCCTCCGCCGCCGGAGCCGGAGCCGGGTGCAAGTCGACCGGCATCGCCGCGGCGCAGGCCATACGCCCCAGCCCGGGCCCGTGCTCGCGGCGCGGGGTGGGGATCGCGAGATGCAGAGCGCGTGCGCGCAGGGGGGTCGGCAACGGTCGAACCGGCGTGGGGGCGAGGAATGTCGAGTGCGCGAGCGCGAGGATTCTCGGGTGCCAGGTGGGAGGAGAGCGCGGCGGTGGGGTACTATTTGGGATCTCAGGAAGGGGACAGCGGCACAGCGCCCCAACGGTCATGTTTGGAAGGGGGAGCGGCAACTGGGTCTGGGGGGTTTTCATTACGGCAGGGTCAGAGGTGGTGTGGCTTGAGCGTGTTGGCAATGAGTATGCTTTCCTTGTTGGAAGGTGCTCTTCTGTCTTCTCCCTTTCCGATCTCATTTCCGGCCGTGGTTTAAGAATTTTTATTTTTTTTCCTTTATTGAAAAATAGTACTCCCTCCGTCTAAATTTCAAGGCATTATATATCTATAATAGAAAAGTCGTAACATCTTATATAATTTTAGAATAAAAGGAGTAATACTGAGCTTGACTAGGCCGGAGTTGTTATATACTCTTACCATTCTAAATTATAAGTTGTTTTGACTTTTTAAATACATAGTTTTTGTTAGGTAATGGCTTCATCAATCTCAAAATTTGTTGACACAACTCGGTTCTTCGGAGATGCTTATAGGGACAGGGGCATACATGCGTTCATAGAGGTGAGTGTGCGCTCGCGTTTATGAGCGTCTGCGTCTGCAACTAGGTCTCACGAAAAATGATTTACCTAAAAAAGTGTAACACCCCTGGTGTTAAGCACTAATTAAAATTCTAATTAAGTTGTTTAGTATGCATAATCATTTGGCATCATGGCATAAAAGCATTTCATGTTTTCATGTTTAAGGCATAAATATGATGCTTTGTATGTTTGACAAGAGTGTTGTATGTTTTTGAGTGTTGATTTCCATGTTTGAATTGGTTTCAATTTGAAAGTCAATTTCCAAAACCCAATTTTATCCCCTTTTGTGTAGTTTCAAAATTAAGCACATTTTGGCTATGTTTCAAAAAGCAAAGTTGTTCTATTTTTGATAAGGAACAACTTTGATGTATAAAGATTTCCAAGTTTTCATATGAAATCAAAAGTAATTTGTAAAATACTTTTCTGCCCTTTTTCTCCTCTTTTGTTTTTCAAACTCTTATTCAAATTCTGAGCATATTTTGCATGTGTTGCAAAAATAAAAGATGTTCAGAATTAAATTCTAAACATTTGATATTTTAGCATATTTTCAACTTATTTTCAAAATTCAAAAGTAATTTTAGATTTTCAGAAAGGGTAGAAAGTGAAGTGGGGAAAAAGGGGGGATAAGCTTTCTTCCCTGTTCATGGCGGTGACCGACCGAGCTAGGGTCGGCAACGCCAGCCCGATGGGCGTCGTCCTCTCTCGAACGCGCTCGTGCACGTCTCCGTGGCAAGGTGAAGCAGCTGCTGGCGCTCTCTTTTGCACCGTGGCGTCTTCTCCCGTGCTTGCCGTCGTCGTTGCGCCACCACAGCACCGACGTGCTCCCCTCTGTCCCAATCTCGAATTCACGGTGAACCAAGCATCCTTATCCAAGTTTGATCGCGGGTATAAATACCCTACGTTCTTGCGCATCTCTAGAACCCCTTCGCGCAACCTCTAACCATTCAGAGAGCAAGCAATCGCCGTTCTTCTTCCGCCGGGCAAAAGCGCCGCCGAGCTCGACCTCACCGTGGCCAGCTCCACCGGGCACTCCTCTACTCTCCCTGTCTTTTGTTTCCGTTTCACCTTGACCCCAGGGTGCTCATCGGCTCGGTGGTTTTTTTTTTTGTGCTAAGGTCTCGACGGAACACCGCTTGTCTTGCCGGAGTTCGCCGCCGGAGGCCACTGCTCCGTGGACACCTTCCCTCCGTTCATCCTCCGCTCGAACCAGCTACACATGCAGCACCAGGGTGAGCTACTGAAGCTTCCTAGCCTTTCCGTTCTTCTGCTACCGACCTAGGTTCGCCGGAACAGCTCCGCCGTGGCTCAGTCCGCCGCCGTGCGTGACCAGGCCTCACCGGAGCGGTAGCGTTTAGGGTTAGAGGCTCTATCGGCCGCGGGTGACACGCTGGTGTTGATGCTCGCGTCAGCCGAGTCTCTAATGGCCGGAGTTGGCCGGCGTAAGGCCCGCCGCCGCTCGGTTCGTCGCCGTGCGTGCAGGCCATGGTCAGGGACCTCGCGTTTGTGAAGACAGGGTCTTCCAGGGTGTTGGTTGAAAAGCCAAACACTCCTGTGAATAGTATCTTGGACTGCGTGTTAGTTTCGTTTAAGCCGGAGGGCTTTTCTGCAAAGCTGTCAAGACGCACCGCTTCGCTCGAGCCGAGCCTCGGGCGAACGCGTTCACTGTCTCGCCCGAGCTAGGCCTCGGACGGACGAGCGTTCCGTCTCGCCCGAGCCTCAAGCTGAGCCTCGAGCTAGGCCTCGAGCAGACACGCACCCTCGTCTCCTCGCCGAGCCGAGCCTCAGGTCTCAGACGAGCGATTGGTTTCCGTCTCGCCCGAGTCTCAAGCTAGGTCTCGGACGGACGACTGTTTTCCCGTCTCGAGCCAGGCCTCGAACGGACGAGCGTTTTCCGTCTCGCCCGAGCCTAGAGCCAGGCCTCGGACAGACACTTGTTTTTATCGTCTCGGTCAAGCTAGGCCTCAGCGGACCCTTGGGCGCTGTCTCGCTCGCGCCGAGCCTCGAGCGAACGCACGCACCCGCACACACCGCCGTGCGCTCGCGCCACGCTGGGCCGAGTTGGCTTAGGCCGAAAGCCCAGTTTGGGCTCGTTTCAAGTTTTTCTTTTTCTGGCTTTATGCACAGTAATCAGTTTTGTTGTTTTTGCTATAATTAATCTATAACTCTGTTAATTATGAAATTTGACATGATAGATGTTAACCTGTCTATGCTAATATAAAAATTATAAAACTTATGTTTTGAGTACTTTTTATAGGACAATTAAATCTGTGCTTTAATTAATAAATGCAACTTTGAGGAATTATGTATATTTCTGTGTTTCTCCAAAAATCATGAATTTTGACATGTGAGTTTGTATCATTAATATCAATCTTCAGGATTAATTTCAGCTCTGTTGGAATAAGTATAAGTTATGTTTGTGTAGAAAGCTATTCTAAGTGGCTTAGGAAATAAATAAAATTAGTTAATCACTTTAGGATTTGTGTGACTTTTGGAATTGTTTGACAACCAGTGGAAAACTAGCAAGATTTGCTCCCTGGTTATGGATTCCTTTATGCAAATAACCTTTTGTTGCTTGTTAAGTTGCCTAACCATATTTAAAGAAAATAACAAAACTTGTTTAGTACTTTTAATAGCTAAAGTTGGTTTGTTGGTTTGCAACTTTACCGCAAGGGAAAGTTGTACTCCATAAAAGTTATAGTTTAAGAAAATTTCCATCTTTACCATAATCATATCATAAGCATCTCATTATTCATGCATATGCACTTCTACGTGTAGATCCCGCTTCGGAAGGTCCTAACTCTCAGTGGATTCCTCCTGAGGGTGTAGACCCTTCTCGATTTTCAGAATCTTCAAACTTCGCTGATCCTCAAGGCAAGCCCCGGTGCATTTAACCTTTCTGTTTCTATTGCAAAGTTTATACACTGATTTATCAACTGCATTTAAGTAGTAGGAGTTGAATGACACCAGTAGTTGCATTACCAGTTGGTTACCTTTACCCTATCCTTGTTACCTATTTGTTTATAAATGCTTAGCCAAGATGCACGGTGATGAGATTATCCTCCGCTTAGGCCTTGAGCAAACTAAGGGATGATGAGTCATCATTGTTAGGATACCTCTCTTAGGTACAAACTGTTAAATGGATGAAAAATGAATTTCAGACCAGACGGGAAACCGTTCATGGAAAGATGGCAGGCAGGGTCACCCTAGTCGTGCTAATCCCGTCTGTGTCAATTAGGAACCGTCCGTTGTTGGCCCTTGATCGAGAGCATGATAGTACCAATCACGGGATACGGGTTAGTATGTTGCAGGTTAGAGTCCTGCCATACAACGCCGTGGTGCTTTGATATGTTGCAGGTTAGAGTCCTGCCATACAAATCACTTGTGGTTGTGCAATATGTTGCAGGTTAGAGTCCTGCCATATTGTGTGATTGGGAACCCCCAGTTGGGTAGATAAAGCGGTTCGAATCGTCGTTGCTCTACGATAAAAAGAGACTCGATCTCCGACCCTCAACGTAGAGTTTTCAAAACCAAAGCATTTGAGCAATGATGTTTCTTTCTAAAAGTGTTTTGATGATATATCTGGAATTACTAAGGAAAAGAGGAAGGTTTTGTTAAAAAGCTTTTTCTGGAAATCTCTCCTCTATTGCTAGTCTCACTACATTCCCTTAAAGCTAGCATGACCCTGAAGTCCTTTCTGTTGACGGATAAGTCTTGCTGAGTACCGACAGTACTCAGGGTTTGTTAATTCCCTGTTGCAGGTTTCTAATAGGTGGTGTTGATCATGATCATGTCAGTGGGCTTGACGTGATCTGGTTGTTCTTCTTCTCCAACTTAGGTGCTCCACCTAAGTATGGCTCCATAATACTTCTCTACTTCCGCAATAAAAGTTATGATTATGTAAAAAGTAACTTATTCATGTTTTGTATAGTTTATTTATCTTGTTTCCGCACTCCGATGGTATTTTGTATCAACTGTTGTAATGTTGTAATTATTCCAACCTTCATGATGATGATCCTGTGGTTCGTGGATAATTCGGGGTTCTCTCGGGGACACCCGACAGATCTTTCCAGTGATGTGGTACATGTGCACAGTCATTAGGGCTCGGGGAGACGGTGACGTGTGCAGGTGGGCCACATTAATGGGAGGTTCTGCCACAAAAAGTCAAAATACATTACAATTTAGGACAGAGAGAACTTTTTAAAAGTTGTTTATTTGTTGATTACTATTTTCTTCGTACGATGGTTTAGGATTTTTTTTATTAAAAATAGTACCAACCTAGACTAAGATGGGGTTATTATTATAGAATTGTTAAAAGGGGTTGTTTGGTTGAAGATTATTATTTCCATGCTCAAGGTCATCTTTCAAGAGTTTTTTTTTTAAAAAAACACTCTCTAAATCATCACCTTTCAACTTTCCAATAATTTCTCTATATCTTGTCCGTACTCTAAAAAACTGGTCTCGCTCTTCATCTTTGTCTAGCTAAAAAATCTAGAATAGAGAATAACTATATTTGGAGATCTAGTTAAATAAACTATTGTAGGATACTTTTTCACCATAATATCTATTTCTATCAATTAAGAAAGACATGAAAAAGGATTCTAGAATTGCTCTAAGTGCATGTCCAAAGTCTTTCTTAAACTTACTCTCTAAATAATCATTTGGAGAACTGTTTGAATAAAATTTATTCTATATATATCTTTTCATCCTCCAATAGTTTATCTGTAGCTAACCCCTCTTTCTATCTCTGACAAGTGAGAGATTTGGAATGCAGGATGATTATATTTAAAGATCTAATTAGAAAAAAATTATTGGAGAGTATTTATTAATAAAAAATTGTATTCTTGTCAATTAGGAAGAACATCAAGAGGTTACAGTGAATGCGGCTTCAGCTGAGACATATGCACTAAGGGATAGTCTTCTATTGGCTCAACAAATTGGTTGTTGTCTGAGTCGAGATTCAATCAGACTGCATGGAGGTCGTCAATACAATGCAGGATGGTGGTTTCTCTGCCACGACTGCAGCGGCAATCTATGATGAATGTGTTCAATACTGGAAGGAATTTATGACAATCTTGATTAGTCACTGCAACAGAACTTGTAACGCAGTGGCCCGTGAATTAGTTAGGCAAGCTTTAGCGGTGAAAAGCTCTTATGTTTGGGTAGATGACCCCCCCTTCATTTATCCTTCCGATGCTTGTAAACGATATATCCATTTTTGTGAATCAATAAAGCTTGCTCAAAGGTTAAAAAAAAGGAAGAACATAAAGAGGCTCTTAGAATGTCTCTAAAGTTAAGTAAAACCTTACTTGTGGCTAGCCATGTTTGGTTTGTAATTAATGTGAGGCAAAATCAATATAACTGTAATTTGGATTGATTTGCCACAAAAGTTTGTCAAAACCTCGTGGCAACTGTTTGGACAACCTTGAATTTTGCCCTTCAATAGTCTCCTATAATAAATTTCTAAACAATATTGCATTGAAAACCTAAACTATTTGTATCCAATAAACCTTTTTTAATAGTTTCTTTGTTTCTTACTGCTTTCTCACTTGGAATCGTGAGTTTTGTAAAAATAACTCTATTTTGTAGCCACGTGTCATTTGGGCCTATTTTGGTAAAAATAACTCTCTATTTTATAGCCATCTGGAATCGTGAGTTTTGTAAAAATAACTCTCTATTTGTAACTCTCTATTGCTGGCCCAAGTGCCATAATCCGTGCCCGGCCCGAACAGATTTGGTTTCCTTGCCAATTCGATCGGTTTCCTTGCCAATACTGTACTGTAGTATACAGTACTCCTATATTATTACAACAGTTTCCGCATCTCCCAAAGCTTTGTTGCAAACTTGGAATTTTTTTTATTAATAACCCAATTAAATAAAAAATTTCATAAATAACACTGTCTATTTTTTTTTTTTGCAAAACTAACTCTTTTGCCGCGCCGTCCCCAATGGCGCGGCAAAAGCGTTAGCCGCGCCATGCATGGCGGCGCGGCAAAAGCGCCACCGTGGCACCGCCCGGCCACGCAGGCCCGCGTGGGCCCCACTCGTCAGTTTGCCGCGCCAGGCGGGCTGGCGCGGCTAGTGCGTTTGCCGCGCCAGGCGGCCTGGCGCGGTCATCGGCTTTGCCGCGCCAGGCGGGGTGGCGCGGCAAAGCCGATCTAGATCTGGCGCCGCGGCTTCTTCCTCCTTCCTCCTTCCTCGCCCGGCCGCCCGCCCGCTCATCCCGTCGCCACCGCCACCGCCGTGCCCCGCCCTTCCCGGCGCCGCCCGTCCCGTCGCCCGCCGACGTCCCTGCCTCGGCCGGTCGTCTCCCCCTCCGCCTGCCCGAGCAACCCGCCCTCCAACCGGCCGGACAGGGAGGCTCGCCGGGGGCAGTGGTGCTCGTCGGCCGCCATTGGAGCTCGCCTGCGGCCAGTGGAGTTCGCCGGCGGCCGGCTCCCTCTCCCCGTTCGCTCTCCCCAGCTCAAGCACACAAATCTCAGGTTTGTTTGTTAGTTCATTTTAGTTTTTATTTTTTTTGCAAAGTTAGTTAGTTATTTAGCAAAATGTTAGTTAGTGAGTTAGGTTAGGTAGTTTAATAAGTTAGGGTTAGTTAGTGACTTAGGGTTAGTGAAATAGGTTAGTTTAGTGAGTTAGGGTTAGGTAGTGAGTGACTTAGGGTTAGGTAGTTAGTGACTTAGGGTTAGGTAGTTAGGGACTTAGTTAGTTTAGTGATTTAGGTTATGTTAGTTACTTAGTAACATGGGTTTTTAGTAAAGATATGTTAGGGTTTTAGGGTGTTTAGTTGGGGTATGACGAAATATTACTAAAGACACGTTAGTGAAGCCAACTTAGTAAGTAGTTACGCCATTCTTTACTTTTGAGAAGACAATCACTTGACCTTAGTTCCACTATTGACTTTGTAGATGGACACTGTATTCAGATTGTTTTATGGAGGCACAGTTAGTAAACGAGATGGGTTGTTTGATGATAACATGGAACAAGAACTCGAAGTATTTGATGAGCGTCCTTCTTTTACGGAGCTTATGTTGCGTCTAAAGGAGAAGTTCGATGGTGATTTCTCGTTGAAAGGGAGATTTGACAGTGGCAAGATTAGGGCCAACTATGCGTTGATGCCCTTGCGCAACCAGGCTGACTGGGCAAAATACCAGACGATCGTTATGGCATCCAATTCGACCATGGCTGAGATCGTGGTAGAGGATGGTAGGAGGAAGCAGGCAGAGGCGTCCAATGATGGCAACGAAGGTGAAGCACAAGAGGTAGGGGATGATGACGATGCAGCTCCGATGACTATGGACGTTGATGGTCACCCCACGCAGGAGACGGTGTATCCATCTGAAAATGTCCACGCTGACGTCGGTCAAATAAACAATGATTTTGATGTGGCCGACCTAGAGCGGCAGGAGCAGGAGGACCAGGAGGCACAATTGTTTGATGAAAACTATGATTCTGATGATGATTCGGACTATGACGAAGAAGAGGACAGTTATATTTCTGCTATGCCAGAGCCGGTTCGTGGTATTCCACAACCGGTTCATGCTATGCCACAACCGGTTCCTCAGAATATGCATCCTCCAGGGAGACTAGTCACTGATATACCAGAGGATCATACACATTTTGATGCGTGGCGGCGTTTGAGCGAAGCGAGGTATTATGTTGCGCCCGATCCTTTGACTGAGACAGAGCTGCAGCAATTGAGGTCGGTTAACATACAGTTTAGAGGCGTTCCAAGTTATAGGGATGTCAGTATGGTGGACCAGGCAGTTTGTGATACTGGATTGAATCTGTGCAAGCAAACACTGCATAACCATACAGATTGGATTCTTCAGAAGGGTATGATTTTCAACACTATGACTGAGCTGAAGCTTTTCCTTGAGAACTATGCTGTGCATCATCATCGACCGTACACGGTCAGCCATTCAGATATTAGTTTGAGGTACCACGTCAAGTGTTTGAGTCTTGGTTGTCCGTGGAGGCTGAATGCTCGCAAGAGAACTGATGACAAGTGGAGGATCAGTAAAGTAGTACAACCGCATACCTGTTTTACAAATAAGGGACAAGAAAAACATCCTCAGTTGACGGCAAGATACCTTGCACGGCGCATTTTGGCATTTGTTGATGATGACGCCGACGTATCTGTTTCACAATTGCTTATCTCCATATTTGGATTCACAGGCTATAAGGTGACTTATGGAAAGGCGTGGCGTGCGAAGCAGATCGCCCTTGCAATTCGTTGGGGTGGTTGGGATGAAGCGTACAACAGGATTCCTCGGATTTTGTGTGCAATGGCATACTATAACCCTGGCCTTAAATGGTTTCCACACACCAATGGGCAGTATATAGACCGCAACACCGGCAAGGTTACACATGTGCTTCAGCGTGTATTTTGGTCTTTTGCACAAACAGAGCATGCGTATCAGTACTGTCGTCCAGTCATACTTGTGGACGGTACTTTCTTGACCGGAGCGTACAAGGGTGTGTTGATGATGGCGGCGGCTGTTGATCCCGAGGACCAGATAGTTCCAATTGCTTTCGCCTTGGCTGAGGGGGAGAACGTTGAGTCTTGGTCTTGGTTCATGGCCCTGCTACGGATACAAGTGTTAGGGCCTTCTCGGACAATATGTTTGATTTCGGACCGTCATGTTGGGTTGCTTCGTGCCGCAGAGGAGGAGATAGAGGGTTGTCCTCCTCTAGTGCACAGATGGTGCATGCGTCACTTTGCCGCCAATTTCTGGCGTCGGCAGAGAAAAAAGGAGGTTTGTGCCAAGGTGAAAGAGCTATGTTGTGTTAAAACTGAGCACAAATTCAAAGAAACAATGGAAGAGTTGGACAAAATGTTAAACAGTGCTGCCAGGGCCTGGATCGAGAGACAGATGGAACACAAGGAGAAGTGGGCGCTTGCTTACGATGAGGGCGGTTTCCGGTTCGGCATAATGACCACCAACTCATCGGAGTCTTTCAACAAGGTATTCACCGGTGTTAGAGCCTTGCCCGTTTCTGGAATCGTTGAGTACTCGTTTCACAAGACCAACGAGTATTTTGTGAAAAGGTGGTCCATTGCTCAAGACAACCTACAAACGGATGGTGAATTTGGAAAGGCGGGAAAGGAGCACATTCAGGAAAATGAGATCTGGGCAACGCAGCTAACTTGTGAGGCTTATGGACCAACCAGACAAATCTATAATGTTCGAGCAAAGGGTGGAACTACCATGGGCGGGGAACGCTACGGTGGTCGCAACTATCGGATCGATCTTCAAAGAGTGGAATGCAGTTGTAACGTGCCGCAGATAATGCATGCCCCTTGCTCTCACATGATTGCGTCCTGTAGAGCGCGCGGATATAACTACAAGGCCGTACCATATATGTCCGAGTACTATCGCCGGAGCAACACCGTCGCAATATGGCAGAGCACCTTCGAGCCTTACCTTGATCCCACTCAATGGCCTCCATACTTGGGTAGAGACTTCATGCCTGATCCTGAGCTGCTGAAGTTAGGTAAGGGTAGGAGGAGGAAGAAGAGACTAAAGGGTGACATGGACAATATGGATAGGTATGGCGGGGGGGACTTTGACCAGACACCGAGCACGAACCTGTGCTCTGTTTGCCACATGCCAGGGCATAATGCAGCCTTCCATCGTAGACAAACACAATAGGTGTACATATGTCTTCATTTGTTTTAATGCTTTATTATTTTTATCTTTACTTATATTAATTATTTGAATGCTTTTGCTATTATTGTACATATGTCTTTCATTTGTTTTAATGCTTTATTATTTTTGACGCTGTACTAACCTGTTACCATGTTTTGTTTAAACAGGATGGCGAACCCTCCGGCGTACCCTCTCCTTGAGCCGTTCTACGACGGCGAGCACCGGGCGCACAGGCTCACCGACTACGCCCCTCCGGAGAGGTTGTCCTTGCTGAGGCCGCGCACCCACCTATGGCACCGGTGGGACGAGCGCTACGCACCCTTCCTACGGCGCGCGGGCTTCTTGGTGCTAGCCCGCGTTGCCAACGACGTGGGGTTGCAGCTCGACCCCGCGCTCCTCACCGCGCTGGCGGACAGGTGGCGTCCCGAGACGCACACCTTCCACCTAGCCTGTGGGGAGATGACCGTGACGTTACAGGACGTGGCCAAGATTTTTGGTCTACGCCTGGGCGGCCTCCCCGTGACGGGGATTCTTGACACCGACACGTGGATGGACACCGTCCACCAGTTCTGTGGTCGTACGCCCCCCAACGACGCAGACGCTAAGAGGAACAAGTAAGCTAATTTTTTTTCTAATTTAGTTGCATACGATGTGCTACTATCCTTTCCTAACTTTTACTTTTTGTAAACAAACAGAAAGACTACTGGGGTGCCTTCGTCGTGGATCACCCAGCACTTTTCGTATTGCCCCCTCAACGCTGACCCACAGGTAGTCGAGAGGTATGCCAGAGTGTGGCTGTGGCACTTTATTGGGGCCTTCGTGTTTCCCGACTCATCGGGGAACACCATCAGCTGGATGTTCGTCCCCATCCTCGCACAGCCGTGGGAGAACATCGCCGGCTACAGCTGGGGAAGCGCTGTTCTAGCATGGCTGTACAGACAGCTGTGCGAGGGGTGCCGGCGGAGGCAGGCCTCCTCTAGCTTGGGAGGGTGTCTGCCCCTGCTCCAGGTTTGGGCCTAGCAGCGGCTGCCTGTGGGTCGTCCCAGCGTACGAGAGGAGGCGGTAAGTACATACCTCTTGCGTGCGTGTGCTTTTACAAATTTACAGTCATTTAACTGATTCAAATTGGAATGCAGGTGTGGAGGCACCCGGACACCCGACCCACTGCTCTGTTTGTCTGGTCCACGGCAGAGGCAGTTAGAGGCAACCCCCAGCGCCGCTACCACCTGTACACGGACTTGCTGGACGTCCTGACACAGCACCAGGTAATTCCGGAATGAGTTCAATTTTTTATATTGAAAAAGGAACATGACTAACTATGTCTGTTCATTACAAACAGGTCAGTTGGGACCCCTAGGACCTGTACGACAACGTGTTCGACCCCGCCACGGAGCTGGACCGTTTAGATTGGCGTTGCACCGTCCCTCTTATCTGCTTCTACGTGGTCGAGATGCACTTGCCCATCAGGGTGATGCGTCAGTTCGGCCTACGACAGGAGTTTCCTCCACCTCTGATTAGCACGGATCAGAGGTTGCACAAGTAAGTATCCTCCACAGTGTTGTTCAGTTACTCTAGTAAATTCTATCTTATGCTCTAACAGATGGGTTTCCTTTGCAATGCAGGGTGAAGCGCCAAAGCAGACGGAAGAATCCCGTTGATTGGCGCGCGGAGCACGCCGATCATGTCCTGAGTTGGACAAACAGGTACCAGCAGGACGTTGACGACGGCGAGCCGTACGACCAGGGCGTCTTCGACCAGTACCTACAGTGGCTGCACCGGAGCACCCGGTTGCACATTAAGCCACCGTACTACGAGGCCACCGCTGAGGACGAGTCGGACGACGACGAGGACCCGTACGATGCTACCACTAGGGCATCGACTCAGCCTGACAGAGCCCCTCTACACAGCTACGTGGTAATATATCATGTCCTTCAACTATTGTTTGTGTTTCTGTACTTGGTGCACTTACCCCCTGGTCTTGTGTCGGCAGGCGTCGCAGCTGTCTCGGTACTCTGACGAGGCAGCGCAGCTTATACACCACACCAGCTCTACTGGGGACCACGCCCCGGTACAGGCTTTTCTGCAGGTATCATAGCACATTCGAACTGCACGTGTAAATTTTAAGAAGTCATAAACTGTACTAATATTTATTATTATTATTTTCTTATTTGCAGAAAATCAGGAAGGGCTGCAGGAAGCTTGCTCAGAAGCTTGGGTGCATGGACACAGCGTGGGCCCCACCGCACCTTCCTCAGCCTTCGAGCCCTTTGGTGTCAGACACTGTCCCAGCAGCAGCAGCGTCGTCCGACGCTCGGACGGGAGGCACTTCTGCGGATCCACGCGGAAAGGGCCCCACTGCAGAGGAGCAGCCCGAGGAGGAGGGGGAGGAGGAGGAGGACGAGGAGCAGTACGTCGAGCGCACGACACCACCCTACACGGCTAGTGCAGGCTACATGGCCCTCGGCCATAGCTCGCACTACGCTGGAGGGTCCTCCTCCAGAGGTGGCCTGGACGACACGGCGTGGCAGGTACCTGGTGCTTACGACTACCCTAGTGGCTACTACACCGGCCCTGGCTGGCAGCCTTGGCCAGAGAAGGGCGCAGCACAGGAGCTGGGGTACTCACAGCTAGGTGGAGCTCCACTACCTACTCAGGAGGACGTGCAGGTACATAAGTTGACCGCTATACATTTAAGTTCGTCAGATATATTTAAGTTGTTTGCTAACATTTATTTTGAATGTTGCAGGGACCTAGTCAGACGCAGGGGTCACCACGCCGGCAGCCACGCGCACGAGACCGCACGGACGTCACGTTCACGCCGAACATGGATCTGTCGCAGCCGAGGCGTCGGAGGCGGCCTCGTCAGCCGTACACACCTAGCTAGGCTTAGTGTTAGACTATATGGATAGGTGATGTATATGTTAGATAACTTGTTTGAGAACCCTATTATGTACTTCGTGGAGCCTGAGCCACTAAGCCTGGTTTTTATGACCGCTATTATGTTTCCGTTTATTCAAATTGTGTCAATGTTTGGTTCCTTGTTATTCCGTTTGCGGAAAAAGACAGGAAAAATGGAAAAACACATTCGATCAAACAGAGACAACACATTAGGACAAAGATCGATCAGGAACTCGACCAGTCGGCGGGAAACCTTGGGGCTTGGCCTGAACTTCATGCCAGCTTTTGCCGCGCCAACCCTGGGGGCGCGGCTGACGCTTTTGCCGCGCCAGGCGGGGTGGCGCGGCAAATGCATTAGCCGCGCCATCCCGCCTGGCGCGGCAAAAGCGTCAGCCGCGCCCCTAGGGTTGGCGCGGCAAAAGCTGGCATCTTGTTGCACAGCCTTTTCAGTGTCGTGTCCTGTCCTCATAAGTGCTCTGCAGTTTTGATTCCCACAGACTTTTCAGTGTATAGGCTTTTCAGTGTATAGGCTTTTCAGTATATAGGCTTTTCAGTGATTAGATTTTTCAGCGAATAGCCTTTTCAGTTGCATTAACTATACACTCACAATGCAGCTGAGATAATTCACAAGTTCAAAACCAGGGCTCCGCCTATATAAACCCATCAGCGCCTTGCATATTCAACAACTTCAGCAGAGCTTGCGAGGTTCGTAGTAGAGATGTCTGGAGGTTCGTCCAAAGGCGGGAGAGGAAAGGGTGGGAGGAAGGGACCTCCCATTGTGTGGGAGGGATCTCTTGGTCCTGATTTCTTCTTAGAGGCACTATATGACTTTCCCGTTGAGAGCAAAAAGGATGTACTAGTTTGTTGTTCGTGTAATGGTTTGCTCTATTCTATTTCTCGTACTTTATCCCACAAAAAATCAACGACACATGAACTACCGCAAACAATACAACAACATATAATAAAGCCGAACAAAGTGCAGTTCAAGACTACATAATCGAGGATCCGAAATAAACGGTACACGGAAGTACAAACCAAGAGTACAATACACTAACAAGTCCACCAAATGACAACAATGTTCATTACTCAATAATGACTACCGAACCTACCACACTACTGAGTGCAACGAGGCCATTTTCCCTTCCTCACAGCATCCGGATCCTGCTCCATGGCAGCCTTGGCACGGCGCACACGCTCAAGCCTCTTCTCCCTCTCCCCCCTACGCTTAGCTGCATCCCTCATTCTTGCCTCTTCCTCATGCTGCTTTTGTGCTGCCTCTTCTTTGCGTCTCTTCTCCAAACGCTCCTTATCCTCCGTAGCCCACTTTTTCATCCTCTCTACGTGCTCCTTGTCCTCCGGCTTCATCTCAGTGTCGATCCACTGCTCGAAGTCACATAGTGGTGGAGGCTCCTGCAAAATACGACTAATTCAATTAGGTAATAAAATATAAATGATTTTTCATTCATGTATAGAACAAGCCATCAGCTTCTCACCATCAGTCCAATACGGATCTGTTTAGGTGTAGGGTCAAAGGCATAATTCTCGCACATCCAATACCTCTGACCGTATGTGTGCTCCTCATCAGATATTGCGACCTTACAATCATCGCCGCAGTAGCACATGGGCACCGGAACACCGCTAGGCAATGGCAAACGGGCAAAGGCATTGCCCGTGAGAGGCTGCCTACAATCATCAACGCAATAACAAATGAACATAACACAAAATTACTTCATTAAAACAGACAAATAAATAAACAATGTACCGATCTTACCTTGCCTTACTAGCTTTGCCACGCCGCGGCATCCTAACAATAAAAAATATGTCAACGCTACACATACATTCATGATTAATTATAAATCTACATAATGATGTAACAAATATTACACAAAAAATTGTACACAAAATGAACAAAATATTAAGCAAAACAGATATAAAAAGTCTAATACATGAACAAATCCATCATTAATTAACAACTAACGTCACGACAGTATCAAAATAAATATTGTCTACAAACCCTAACTTACAAAAATATGGTTCAATCCTACATTGCAAATATGGATAAAGAACAATAATATGGATCAAAATACCTCTTGTAGACAAGATTGATTGAGGGAGGGAGATGAAGAGAGGAGGAATGAAATGAAATGGAATGGATTGGATTGAATTGGTTTGGGAGAAGAGAGGAATGAGGAGGAGCCTGCTGCTCGGCGCGGCGGCCAGATCTAGATCGGCTTTGCCGCGCCACCCCGCCTGGCGCGGCAAAGCCGTTGACCGCGCCAGCCCGCCTGGCGCGGCAAACGCAGCCCGCCTGGCGCGGCAAACTGACAGGCGGGGCCCGCCCGAGACTGCGTGGCCGGGCGGTGCCACGGTGGCACTTTTGCCGCGCCATTGGGGACGGCGCGGCAAAAGGGTTAGTTTTGCAAAAAAAAAATAGACAGTGTTATTTATGAAATTTTTTATTTAATTGGGTTATTAATAAAAAAAAATTCCAAACTTGCAACGCCCCCGGGACCCGGATCCATCCCACCAATCCTTCTCCCCTCTGAGTCTCTCCGTCTCCGTCTCCAAGCCGCCCCCGATGGGTCGCCGCCCCCGCAAGCGCCGCCGCCGTCACGCGGGGGCCGCGGGCTGTGAGGGCCCCGACCGCTTCTCCCACCTCAACGAGGACCTCCTCCGCAGCATCCTCAACTGCCTCCCGACCCGCTCCGCCGCCACGCTCGCCGCCGCGTCCCGCCACTTCCGCCACGAGGTCTCCCGGCTCCTCGAGCGCGTTGACTCGCTCACGCTCCACGAGCCCCACTTCCCGAATGCTCTGCCGACCACCCCGCCGCGCCTCATCCGCCGCCTCGCGGTCGCCCCGCACCGCGCCATCCCGCCCTCGTCTTTCCGCCCCATCATCGACGAAGCCGCCCTGCACGGCGTCTCCGAGCTCTCCTTCCGCCTCACCCGCCGCGCGCGGTTGCCCAAGAACGTGCTCTCCGTGAAATCCCTCGTCGTGCTCGCGCTCCACACCTGCGCCGTGCCTCCGTGGTCCGACGTCAGCTGTCCCTGCCTCCGCACGCTCAGGCTCCACCGCGTCGCCATCCACCAGGACAACATCAACAAAATCCTCGCCTCCGCGTCGTTCCTCGAGACGATCGAGATGGAGTACTGCACGGGGCACGGCACGGGCAAGGGCAACGGCTGCACGGTGGAGTCGTCCTCCGTGAGGAACCTCGTGTTCAGGCCGACGCTGAAGCAGGAGGGGACCGCGATTAGAACGTCGGGGCTCAGGGAGCTCACGCTGTACACGCGGTCTAGGTCGAAGAGTCTGGAGCTGGCTCCTGCGCCAGAGATCAGGAAGGTGTACCTGCACATGTCCAAATCAAAGAATATGATGAAGTCGATGGAGTCATTCAGGGTTCGGCCGTTCCTGGATGCTGCCGTGAAGCTGGAGTGCCTCACGCTCAGAGGCCACGCCATGAAGGTGAGCTCGATCTCTTGCATCGTACGTTAACTTAACTGCTGCTTGCTTGCTTGCTGGTTCGTGTTCTATGCAATGTTTGGGTAGCCACTGTCAAGAACCCAGTGATTGATGGAAGCATAGATTTGGTATTTCTTGCATGACATCAGGGATCAGCAAAAGTTGGAAGTAAGCAACATTTTCGTTTGTAAGGTCTTCTGTGGCTTCTATAGCACAACCTGAAGTCCTGGTTAATCATAATCCATAAGAGTTCAGACCTTGAAATCTAGTAGACATCTGCATTACGAAGGACAGGGCATTCATTCTTTTGCCTTAGAGTAGGCTTGACATGTCATAATTTCGCGGTTGCATGGAATTATCTTATTCACAACTGTTATAATGTAGAATCAATGCTTAAAGGCCCCCATTAAAATTCTCTGTGAGAGATGAATTGCTAGAATCACCCAACAGATCAAGTGCTCTGAGATTGCCTTAACCTGGTTAACAATGCCAATTGTTCTGTGAGAGATCACTTGTTGGTTGTCATGTTAGACTGTTAGAAGAACATGCAATAGGACAGCTCATGATTTCGCAAGATCAGTACAATATGAGGTCAGTGCTGTTTGGGCTGATGGTGCCAGAGCACAATATGAGGTCAGTCCAATAAAAATCTGCTCTTTACATTAAAAAAATGCACAATGATGACTCATGTGATTAAATGGTGTCAATATGAAAAGAAAGCATTAAAACTTCAAAGAAACAAACCTTATATGATGCTATGTAGAATCTAGGGAGGCCAAGGGACTACAGGACAATGGCTGGAGCATGTGATTGGTGTTTATGTGCCATCAACAACATGGAAGAGTCGTTGAGGCAAACATTTTAGTTTGTCATTTCTTATGAATTATGATTTGTGCTTGTCTGGTGTTCTGGGTAAAACACAGTGAATCATAGTGTTTATATTGTGAAATTAAGTAAACATGCAACAAATATTGTTGAAAGACTTGCTTCTAGGAAGGACAGGGCATTTAACCTTGAGCTTTAGAATACAGTTATATCTCCTAATTTCTTGGTTGCAATTTAGTATGATCTATTTATGCTAAATAGGTGCCAAAATGCATGATGCTGGTAAGCTAACATGCTTTGTAATTTATTGGTATGGTATAAAAGTTCAAAGTTTAAGCAATGTGGATTCTGGCATATATGAAGTTTATAGCACACAGTACTTGTGAGTATGAGTTTATGTCATATGTTGGATGTCTTGATATTATTGCAGGCATTGTCATATGAATATGAAAAAAATCCTAAATTGGCGGTTATGTTTCAAGACTTGAGGATTTTATCAGTGAGCTTGAATCTCTTAAGTGAACAAGAACCTGTGTTCCTGCTGAAGCTTCTTGAGAGCTGCCCTAACCTACAGAAGTTCACTATTTCGGTACCTAATGCCAGCTTTCTTGTCACATTAAAAAACTTGTCATCTCAAGTTTCATCTTGTGGTTTATCACTAACACACCTTCTGTACTAGGCTGCTGAAACAGGCAATGGCAGTGATTTGCCCCGTTTCACTGATCACAAGGATAGGCTGGCAAGTATCTCTTGCCTGACTACCAGCTTGGTGCAGTTCAAGTTTGTTGGGTTCAAGCCTCAAGAATATCAAGAGGAACTGATCGTTTATCTGCTAACCGAAGCAAAGCAACTGAAGAAGGTTGGGGTTGAGTTTGATAAGAGCCAATCAGCTGCTGTGAAGCGGATTCTGTCAGTTAGGGAAGCCTCGATTTTGAGGATATCTACAAAGTACAAGAGAAACCACTGCATGGAGTTGGAGTACTCCTGATAGAGTTAGCTTTATTTTAGGGTTTAAGCCTCTGATTGGCGATATAACATGACGCTCCCATCTAAGAAATTGTTTGTTGTTGAATCAAACTTAATACTCCCTCCATCCCAAATTATAAGACATTCCAAGAATCTTGGAGAGTCAAAGTTTTTCAACTTTGACCAAATTTATATAATAAGATAATAATATTTATGATATCAACTAAGTGCAATTAGATTCTCCATTAGTTATATTTCCATAATATGTATATTTGATGGTATAAATCTTTATATTTTTCTCTATAATTTTGGTCAAAGTTGAAAAACTTTGACTCTCCAAGATTCTTGGAACGTCTTATAATTTGGAATGGAGGGAGTACTCTTTATTGCTCCGTGCCATCGTGTAATCTTTGCAACTGTTCATACATTGGAACGTCGCACTACTACACAAGCACTCGAAATACATACGTGGCGCAAACTGAATTTTCTGTAATGCCGTGGTTCGAAGGAATATCGCTTCCTCTGCCATGATACAAAATGCTGAAATCTTGTACAGACACTAGGAAGGTCTAGACACTAGGAAGCTCTGCCATAGACCGTGTTTTCATATTTGCCGCTCCACCTGCACGTTGTCGATGTCAAATGCGTTAGCTAGGCAGGATCCATGAGTGATGTGGGTGGAGATATGAGGGGAGTCACAGCCTACCTGTTGGAATCATCAAATGGGACCTGAAGCTCCTGCTCAGAACTGAACGGCTGGAACACACGGTCAATGTCCTCGTTCTTCACCTCCACAAGGGTAGTAGGGTTCCACTGCGGCATCATATAGAGAAGTTAAAAAAAGGACCACATGACAGCAATATTCATATTGAGAAACACATACAAAAAGGAAAGGAGAAACGGAAAGGAACCTTAGGGGCATTGTCTTTATCAATGCTAAGAGCTCTAATACCCTGTCGTAAAATCAAATTGAAAATGTCAGTGACTAAGTTCGAAACTCATTTTTAAGGCATTGGCAGTTCATTGGTACGATCCCCGTACCTCATAAACATCCCCATTAACGACAGACCGTAGTATGTTCATTGTAAGCCTAAATTCCTTCACCAAACATTCAGGCAAACTCTGTTTCCGACCTTCTCTGATCTGAAAGTTTTATATCATCAAGGAAACTAGAGCTCAACTTCTGGAACGAGAACTCGTAGAAATCTACTGCAGTGCATAATTACATAAATCTAAAATAGTAGTTTTCACAAGAATAAAGCAAGGTGCTCATGGAGGAGGAGGGAGCTGTGCTAGCCTTCACCTTAGAAAAGCAAAAACAGAGCTCGACGGGATAAAATTCATTAGGTTCACAATAATGTGAGAGATTGTACCGATCTCAGGGTAATCTTCAATGCTGTTGGAGATGATCTTCTCAGACCCTTTAGGACTGGAGCTATCCATTGGTTTCCGTCTATGCTCGCTTCTGATTCCTACAGTGACAAAAATTATGGTGTTTGATTAATGTTACACATATGCTGCAAAATAGAGAATTGCCTTGTTACAAGGACAGTGGTACAAAGATGGTTTGATGCTACAACAAAGAATGAATGCATCTTAGGTGCTATAAAAAATTGGTAGCTCATTATACAAGGATTTAGTTTTGTTTTATTAAATATATGTCAGGTCACTTTCAAATTATACCAGGTTTTCGTTTGAAATCAGGATTAACGTATGCAAATCTTTTGCAGAAAAAAATGCCAACTTCAAAGTGTAAGTAACCATGGCATATGACAGAATGTAGAGTAAACACTAGCTAACACATCAGTTATCACCAATAGTCTCAGAAACTAATGGAGATCTCACAGTCACAGCATAAAGTGGGATGGCATGAGTGTTGAATCCTTACAAATGCTTTTATGATGTCCTCAACAGTCTCCGCAGAGAAGCATTTGTTGATAGTTGAAAGCCTATCAAAGAAAGATTGAGATATCAATGTCCGTTTATTTTCAGTATATGCAGGATAATTATCCTATGTGTAACCAATTCTATCTTAAATAATCATCAAATTTATTACCTGTTCAAAATACTATCTTCATGAGGTTGAACATCTGTTGAAAATTCTTCAATAACAGCTCGGACTGCAGACTCATCACCTGTGTCCAAATTCAGTAGACGTTTTTCAAGTTCTTCCAATTTCTGCCATAAATATCACAAGTGCTTTGATCAGTAAAACTACAGGCAACAAGCAGTCTTACAGTCACTATTCCCAAGTCTCCATTATTTGCACATACAACCAAGTGGACATTAGTGCAGCAAAAGGAATAGAAGTAGAAATGCGCTGCTGAATGTCTTACTTCGGAACTGACAAAATGAGTAGCAAGACCAGCAGAAATCATTTCCTTCGCATTCAGTCTAGCACCAGTTAAAGCCAGATACTCGCCTGATAGTTCCAAAGAAGACAAATCATCATGACTCATGAGAATCCAATATCATAAATATATGTTGCACAGTCATATATTTATTATTTTTTTAAAAAAAAACAGGACTCTACATTTGATTTGCAATTGCCAGTTTTTTCATTATAATATTTCTGCAATCAAGCTCATGCATATTTCTTTATGTATGGAAATTTATAACATAATAGTTACCTAAATATCCAGGGAGCCGAGAATGGATGTAGGAAAAGCTACAATCTGTGTGCAATCCAACACTAGCCTCAGGAGTAGCAAAGATCTACCAAAAAGAAAAGGAGAAGATAAGCTGATCGCTGTTAGAATCTCCAAAAGGATTCAGACCCACATTTAGAGGCAATCAAGTGGATAACCTTTCAATATTAAAAAACTTGATAACATAATGCTCATATGAATAGGTACACAAGAGTACATGTTTTATCATGAGAAATTCAATGAAGATAATAAATGTAGAAGAGTTAAGGTAAAATAGATTATAAATAATATAGGCCTCAGAAGTGCATTTTTGGGACATACTGTTTTCTCTGTGACGACTGAAAACTTTAGTGGTGCAACCATAGCAGCACCACCACCCATGACAAGCCCATTAACAAGAGCAACCTACACGAACATAGGATAGTAGAGTTTCAGTACATTATTTTCTTCAAAAAGATGAATGGTTCTCTGGCAATCATATACCGTGGTTTTCTTGTACGTATGAATGTGGTAGCAAAGCCAATACATTCTATACACAACCTCGAGGCAGGAATCATCTGCAAAAGCAATATTTGTAGCTCCAATCCTAAGTGATATGATTTATTGTATGCAAATGAAGATCATGGTAATAGAAATCAATTTAGCTAGTAAGAAACTGAAATAATTTTATGGCAATGCCACACAATTGTTCTGTGGTGTCCATACTTGATTTCCCTTCATAAAACATCTTTAGGTCCCCACCAGCAGAAAACGCACGCCCAGCTCCCTATTCAAAATCAAACATCAGTACATAACATGAGCACATTTGTCTACCTGGAACGTCTGACAACAGCTGAATGTATAAAAATAGATCGATAGTGCAAATTTTCTTTCACAGCAAGATGGATCACTCATGTCAACGGAATATGTTGATGCCATTGCCAACTTGATGAACAAAATATTTGATGGTACTGAAATTGTTGCACATTACATTAGGTGGTCAGACATTTTAAGTGACAAACTTTCTTCACCGTAGCATATTCAGTGTTGCAGATGGTAAAGAACAGACAACTTTCTTGGCTCTCACAATTTTAACAATGCACACCTGAACTGACCTTGGTCCATACCGTCCTACCTAGAGCATAGCAGCTACAAATAGGCATATGCTAATGCAATGGTCATATATGCAGTGCCAAATGTTGGCAAAATACCATTTCATAATGGAAGGTACGCACCTTAAAGATGACTAATTTGGCGTTCTCATCCTTCTCCCATTTCTCCAGGAACTGCGCGAGGAGGTACACCTACAAGCAGAAACCACGCGCACACAATCGAACCACAAAGAAGCTTCTAGTTCGAGAACCAGGAAACGGGGCAAGGAGGCACACCACTCTGTCGGAGATGCCGTTGAGCTGGCGCGGGCGGTTGAGAGTGATCACCCTCGCGCCCCCGGCCTCCTGTCCGAGGACCACCTGCACCGGCAGAGCACGGGGCCATGCTCCCCTTAGGTTAGCTGATCAAGCCCAATTGGGACGCAGCGGAAGGAGAAGGCAAGAGATTTGGTGTGCAGTCGGTCAGGTTGTATCGAACGGTGGTACCTCCTCGGGATTTGTTTGCTGCTGAGCCATTGGCGACTCAACTGACGCTTGAGGTTCCCTCCTAACGCGCGTATTGGAGTTGAGAGGTGAGAAGCTGAGAAGAATCTGCTGGTGGTGGAGGTGATGAATGGTGTGGCCTGGTGGACTGAACCAGAATTTGTTGGTGTTTGGTGTGTAGTAGAGGACTGTAGGTCAGGGTGGAGAAGAGGGGGTAGGTAGGTTGTAGTCGTGTCGTGTGGGGAAGGTGAGCTCGCGAGTCGCACATGGAGGGCAATGGAGCAGGTTTGCAACCACAGTGGGGCGGGGGTAGGTGCGGCTTGGTGCCAGAAGTCGTTTTCTTTTCTTGAGACGACTCCAAATAAAATCTAGCAAAATTTCAAAACTACGTAAACTTTAGCAGCCAAAAGTTCTCTTAGCCTAGCTAAGATGTTTGGATCCTCCGGCTAGAGCATCTCCAATAATTTGGAAAAATGACTTGCTATCCTTGTTTTATTGGAAAAAGAAGAAAAAACGTTCTCCAACAGATTGGTATATGACTTGCTAAATTTTTCCAAGTTGGAATCGGATGTCATCTACTTGCTATATTTACCAAGTCAGCTTCACTTGCTATCCGGCGTTTCTATGTTATTTTTACCAAGTTGGAATACTTTTCTATGTTATTTTTACCAAACTATTGGAGATACATGAAAAATTTACTTGCCAAAAGTTTTAGCAAGTTGCTAAATGACAACTTTTCCCAAGTCAATTTTTCCAAACAATTAGAGATGCTTGGTCTTTTAGTTGGACTGTTTGAATCCCTAGCAACTAAATTTAGCTAGCTAAGATTTAGTCGGTGAATCTAAACAGATCCTAAACTAATTTGAGTAATCCCACTTGACATGAACATTTTAGGTATTATTTGAAACATAGGAATAGGAAAAATATAGGATTACAGTTACACAAAACTTATAATTCTACAAAAATCTATACTACAGGAAATTTTCTAATTGTCCTGTTCACTCGAACTTATCAGCCCGATTTAATTATTAACCTTGATACAATACAACAAAACAATATCAGCTGACTTATTTGCCACAAAAATCATCAATCAAACAAAACCATAATATATAGTCTTAGATAAAACATAGGAAAAATGCATCAATTAGGAGAGAGAGAGAGAGAGACCGCAAAGTTTCTATGAGGTCTAACTTCACATTAGTTCTAAAAAATTTCTATGTTTCCTATATCCCATGCAATCCTAAAGAATTTTATAGGATTCAATCTTTTGTTCCAAAGGGGTCGATTGAAATTGAAATCCCCTAAAGTTTCTGCGGTTTGTCCTAGGTTCCAAAGAGGTAAAATGGAGCAAATCTTAGGCGTACTCTTGCTAATTTGTTGTGAGTTGTAACTATAGCAGGTATGCTTTGAGATGGATACAAACTTTTCAAATCATCCCATTTTTTAATGCCTTCCACGTATCCCATCTCCTCTAGTAAGAACTGTCCCTTCATTCATCTCTTAAGGTTAAGAACTGTCACAGTATTAACTATTAATAGTTTTTAAAAATGAATGAGCAGAAGAACCGCTCCCTAAATTTGAAAAAAAAAACACACATCGATTGTGATTACATAGACCTAATTTGAAGAGTTGAACACTTGAACAACGCCTCCAATAAAGTGAGCATAAGCTAAGAGCATGACAAGTTGCTAAAACTTTTGGCAAGTAAAATTTTATTGTATCTCCAATAATTTACTATTTGGACTTAGTAAAATTAGAAAAGTAGGCCCACTTGAATACCTTCCAACTGATTTTCCACGACCCGCCGAGTGTGTACTGCTTGTGTGTGTCCTTTGCATGTGATGTGGGTACTGTTTGATCAGCTTTTGCCGGCCATCATTGATCGAGCATGCAGCCTTCTCTAGCATGCAGCTTTTGCCAACCATTGATCGAGCATGCAGCAGGAGATGTGAAGTGAGATTGATCAGCAGGAGATGCAGGCCACCAGTGCACACGGCGGAGAAGTTTCAGTCGCGCGCGGGAGAAGTCTGCGGCTCGGGATAGCAAGTTCACACAACTACGGGTAAATCCGCGCGCGGCCGTGCTCGATTCCAAGTTGGAATAATTTACCAAGTTATTTTCTAAATTATTGGAACAAGGTTTTTCTTGTTTTACAAAAAAAAAACAAAAATAAAGATAGCAAGCTAGTTTTCTAAACTACTGGAGATGCTCTAACTATTCCAAGCGGAAGACATCCCTAACTACCTCGACGCACTTGGGTCAAAATACTGTTGTCCAACAAGTTTAACAACCTCAACAAACTTTGGTCAAAATACTATTCGGTCAAAAATTCATAAACCAACAACTGTAATGTCTCTGGCAGTCGGAAAACAAACTTCACTACTTATACATTATTAGACGTTTCAAAGTTTGAGCTAAGGCTTTTCCTAATCGTGCAGCTGCAAGCAACCTTCAACCGTAACAGCTAAAATAAACAGCACTAATCAATGCATTTTTAATCAAAATTTGACAATAATGGAAATAAAACAGTGTACATTTCTGTAACCGCATTTCTCAAAATCATTGTACATGTTCCATTCCCGCCAGGGGAGGTCCGGATCTGAAACATGAAACATTACAAACACAGCAAGTTACAGGCTTCAGGCATGAGGCACAATCCTCCTAAACGAGGAGCAACTTAGTTACAGAGAAAGTGGGACAGGGCCACAAATCACTTACAACAATTAAGTACACCCCTGAGGACGAGTACAGAGAAGTTAATGCTTCGGAATTCAGACCAAGTTGTTTATGTTAAACATCTACACTCCCTCTGGTCATAACTTAACACATTTGATTTTGCACGGTCTTCAATGATATTTTTTACCACTATTCTTTTCTAAAAATATATTCTTCAAATTCTTCGGATATAAGAGATTTTGCAGGTATTTCAAATGCAGATCGACACATAGACCTACATGGTTTGAAAGTAAATAATATACTCACTTTATCCCAAATTATTAGTCATTCTGACTTTTCAAAGTACATAGCTTTTACTATGTACCTAAACATAATTTATATCTAGATACGTAGCAAAGTTATGTATCTAGAAAAGCCAGAACGACTTAAAATTTGAAACAAGAGGAATATATATTTGTAGTTCTTAAGGTTTGACCATATCTGTCCTAAATGACAAGTTTCTGTGACCAGAGGGAGTACATAGTTAGTTTTCCTAGCCAACAAAGTTCAGAACAGCAGATTGTCCTCGCGATTTAAAGAGGATAACATGCAGGTGTCCCTCCATCCCATCTCTGATTCTCCTTTCTCCATCATCCCCGGATGCTCTAATATTTGCAAATGAGCACCGATCTATCGTCTTTGTATATTATTGCTACTGCTCAGCTAACCTGTAGAAAGCATAATTTCGTTGGTGAGTTTGATTTCCTTCCAACAAAACTAGGTACATCACAATGCATCAATACAGAATTGTTGCTCAATTCTCACAGCAGCTTTGAACAAGTTCATAAAACAAAGGCTGCTACTGAAGATGGAACAAGCTGTAAGCTTACTAGTCCTAAACATTTAGGGCCTGTTTGGTAGGCTGCACTAGGAAGTCCCGTGTGGGAACTGACTGGTCAGGACAGATGTGGACAAGCTGAGGAGGTGCAACCACCTGTGTTTGGTTGTGTTTCACGTTCATCTTCATCAGAGCTTGGTTCACTGCAGGCCATGTTTGTTTGGCTACATGAGCTGTGGGCCATAGCTCAAAATCAACAGCTGAACGCCCCTTTTTGGTCCAACTGATGCGAGTGCGAGCCGAGCCCAGAGAAACAAACTTGAATTCCGTTTCCCCGGGTGCAGGCTTTTGACTGCTTAAGAAGTGCCAGCCTGGTCCTCGAGGCTCTCGAGCTTACCAAACACGAGAAGCTGAAGCCAGTCAGCCAGGCCCAGCGCTCGTGCAGCCTACTAAACAGGCCCTTAGTAGATGGAACAGACATGCTAGTCACCACAACAAGTCTAATACAAAAGTACTCAAGTTATAATGTTTAGGTGCAAAGGTATCTGAAAATGCAATGGAAGTTTTAAACCCATACCCTTTCTAAGTTTTAATCACTTCTACACCTCTGAATTATGGCAAATGACTAGAGCCATTGAAGGGAAGCACAGGTACCAAAGTTTACTTACGTTTCAAAATATGCTGTCTCCTGCGTGTTCTAGTGCGACGCCGAGCAATGCAGAAAGCAAAAATGCATACAGCAAGGCCCAGCTCAAAAACTAGGGCCATTCTTAATCCTGCATTAATGTAAAAAATTGAAACCACATCAAGGACGCAAAATGTATTCCTGTAACAGCAACAAGTAAATCTTTGCATAGTAATGGCCAATACCTCTTATCTTCTGGACAAGTTCTTTGCTGTTGTTGTTCTGGATGTGGTCTTCCATAGCAATTGCATTTTTACCCATAAACTCGTTAGTGGTAGCATCTAAATGTGTTACTGAGAGGTCCTCGCCACCATCAGCAGCCTCAGCAATATCCTTTATATTTCTACACGTGTTCTGACAATGGATGCCACTTTCGTACTCATCACTTCCATCACAACAATCTATAGAACATACACAATCTGTCAAGAGTTCTGATATCCACAAAGGAATAAATGCAGTGAATAGAAACTAGCTGCAGATATTAGAAAAGACAGCTCAAAAGTAGTAAGGAAAAGTGAAAAAAAAACTTTTTAAATTCTTGCAGTTAACTTCTTTAGTCTATAAACAAGAAGCATACCGCATATTCTGTCATTCACAAACGAAGAGAACAACAGTCGAGGGGTATCTCCGATATTGCTGCAGTAAAACTTGCCTTCTGGACAAGCTGAAGTACCTATATACAACAAATAATGTGAAAAATAGAAGTACAAAGGAGGATACCTTACACATTGATGTTAGCACCCAATAAAAGAAATGGCCACATTTCAGCAGTAGAATTTTCATCAGGCAAGGCAGCTAGGATTTCACAGTACTGCATATTCAAATCTAGTATATCCCTGTTTTCATTTGGCTAAATGTGACATAGTCAAGGGCGTACAGGTACATATGATCAGTAGTTTAGGCTCTGCTTAACAGTTCTCTGTTCATATGAGTTAACCTACTCCTAACATAGTAGCTCTATAGCAAAGGTCACATAGTTTCGTTTGGTGAATTCAGAAAACTCTAGCAGCATCAGTCAATCAACAAGAGAAAGATTTACGAGTACATGAATCTAATGCCCAGTGCATTGTTAATTTATTGCCACCAGAACCAGATCTCACACCAATGGGCGAAATCGACCAGATCTTCCACAGTTCAACACTCAATCTCCGGTCAAGTTACGGACAAATCCAGGAGAGATGGAGACAGAGACCTGGCTCATCGGTTCCATCGGCGCAGTCGCAGTACCCGTCGTTGAGCCGGCTCCTCGGGAAGGAGCCCGAGCCGTCTCTGCAGGCGATCACCTGCGTCGCGAAGTACGCCTCATCTGGGGAAACGACTCGGTGAGCAAGTCAAGACTCAAGAAACGAGGTGCGGAGGTAGGCGCGCGAGCGAGCGTCCCGTTCACCTTGGGGAGAAACACCTACGAGCGACGGCGCGGCGTCGGCGGCGCCGGCAAGGAGGAGGAGGCGGAGCAAGAGAGTGGCGGGAGCGGAGGAGACGACGCGACGACTCGGTCGTGGGGTCCACATCTGCCGTTTCTGTCCCCGATTCGTCAGTCCGGATCACAAAAGGAGTTCGGGTTGAAGCCTCTGCGAACTGGGTGGAGGTCAGCATGATCTCACGCGTCCGTTTTAGATCAACACTAACATCCCATTTGCCGTGAATATTCAGACTCAAAATTTAGAATTTTAGTTTTGGCTAGCTCCACATACAGATACAGCTGGGTGGATGGTTAAAGAGTTTGGAACTAGAATTGGACCTCAATTCCGAACGTTATTTATTCCTTATGCTTACAACATTTCATCTTCGATAGTGAAGTATCCCTCCTCGTATTGCTTAGCATTAACGGCCATCCTGATGTTCCTCGGCTAAGACAAACCTTCGTTGCTGTTGCTGACCCTCCTCCGCTCTCAAGGCCTCGACCCTCCTCCACCATTGTCTGCAGTCGTCGACCGTCCTCCGTCGTGACGCTTTTCCACTCCTACGTTCCTGGATGACGACACTCCTCTAGCATGATGTTCCTTCATTCCACGCACCTCCTTGACGTATACTTCATCCATCCATTCATCCGTTCACGAAAGAATGCAATTCTCAAATCTCGAGGAGTTAAACATCGTAAACTTTGACTAAAAATATATAAAAAAATACTAATAACACTTATAAGACAAAATAAGCACCATTAAATTAGTTGTAAAATGTATTTTCATAATAAATTTATTTTAAGATATAAACGTTGATACTATTTACTATAAACTTGGTTACAGTTAAAATAGTTTGATCAGCACACTTCTCATAATTGCATATTTTTATGGACGGAGGGAGTACCATCACCACCCAACATTTCTCTGCTTGATGCATCTATCCTCGACGCTGCTCCACCATCACCACCAACACATTCATCCTCAACACACGCAACATCCTTTCTTTCTCAATCTGATGCCCCTCCCAATTTTCAACATCCAATTCAATGTATATCCGAACCTCGGCACCCCTCCCAAATTATAACATCCAATTCAATGCAGATCCAAACAACAAAATTTGTATTGATAGGATCACTAACCAGTAGATCAGACAGGTACTTAACTTAGGGTAAATAAGAGTTCCTAACTGATCTACTAGATTAGAGAGAGAGAAAAAAAAGGTGTGCGATAGGGTTACCGACCATCGGCAGGCTTGAGGTTGGAGCTTGATTCCGCCATGGGAGTCACCGGTCCTCTCTGCGCTTGGGCAGCGACGATCGACGGAGTGGCGCAGTCGGGGTCGAGGCAGTGGCGGTGGAGCAGGGCTTCCCGTCACTTGCTGCGATCCCTAGATCGGATTAGGGTTTGAGGATGTCGGTGGGGGAGCTGGCAGCTCGACGAACCTCGTGTTGAGTGCCCCGGCCCCCACCTCCCTTTTATATACCGCAGTGTGACAGGGGCCCTCCAACCATTAGTGGGTTGGGCTCCCCGATCAGGAGCGGATCAAGTTAGATCTGGGCCATTGGGCCCAGTAACTAGGGAGATCAATTCTAACATTCTCCCCCTTGATCTCCTAAGAACTTATCTTACTCTTAACTTAAATACTCAACTTATTTGTCTCTATCCCATTATAGAGAAATGCGTCGAGCGCGTTTCGTCGTCATAACAAAGCGTCGTTGGACTTGACGGCTACAATACATCTCTCTAATTTGAAACAGAGTTCTAACTGGGCCCTAAGTGTTCAGGAATCATAGGCTTTCCCTTAACCCCATGCCGGCTACGTGTCTTCTAAACACGTTGGGTGGTAAGCCTTTTGTCAACGGATCTGCTAACATCTTATCTGTACTTATATGCTCAAGACTAATGACATGATCACGAACTTTATCTTTCACAATATAGTACTTAATGTCAATGTGTTTGGCGGCACCACTTGACCTATTGTTGTGAGCATATTCAACTGCAGGATTATTATCGCAGTATAACTTAAGTGGTTTCTGAATGCTGTCTACCACTGCTAATCCGGGTAAAAATTTCTTAAGCTAGTTCACCTGCCCTGAGGCCTCATAACATGCTACAAACTCCGCATACATTGTGGATGATGTGACGAGAGTTTGTTTGGAGCTTTTCCACGATATAGCCCCACCTGCAAGGGTGAAAATATAACCCGAAGTGGATTTTCTTTCCTCCCCCGCATAATCTGAATCTGAGAACCCTACTATCTCAAGGGAATCTGATCTCTTATAGGTTAGCATGAAGTCTTTTTTCCCTGCAAATAACGCAAGACTTTTTTTACTAATTTCCAGTGCTCTATGCCCGGATTTTTCTTATATCTGCCAAGTAACCCGGTAACAAAAGCTATGTCAGGGCGAGTACAAATTTGAGCATATTGTAAACTTCCGACAGCGGATGCGTAAGGAACTGATCTCATTTGCTCGAGCTCTATCTGATTCCTGGGGCACTGATGTTCCCCATACTTATCGCCCTTGACAATGGGTGCAGGTGACGGGCTGCACTTATGCATACTATATTTCTTAAGAATCTTATCTATGTATGCATTCTGAGACAAACCTAATACCCCTTTGCTTCTATCACGGTGAATCTCTATCCCCAGAACAAAAGAGGCTTCACCGAGATCCCTCATATCAAAATGCGAGGACAAGAACTTCTTTGTTTCCATTAGCAGACTGACATCATTGCTTGCCAGCAAAATATTGTCCACATATAGAACCAAAAAGATGAACTTACTATTCTTAAACTTTGTATACACACAATTGTCCTCAACATTAGCTTTAAACCCAAAACGTCTTATGGTGTTATCAAACTTCAAGTACCACTGTCTCGAAGCTTGTTTTAACCCATAAATGGACTTTCTTAGGCGACATCCCATTTCTTCTTTTCCTTCCACAACAAAACCTTTTGGTTGTGCCATGTAAACATCTTCTTCAAGATCCCCATTAAGGAATGCCGTCTTAACATCCATTGGATGCAACTCTAAGTCATAATGTGCAACTAGCGCCATTATTATTCTAAAAGAATCCTTACATGAGACAGGAGAAAAAGTCTCATTGTAATCAATTCCTTCTCTTTGGGTAAAACCCTTTGCCGCAAGTCACGCCTTATATCTCTCAATATTCCCTTGGGAGTCACATTTAGTTTTGTAGACCCATTTACAGCCTACTGTCTTGGCTCCTTTAGGAATTTCCATTAAATCCCAAACATTGTTGGAATCCATGGATCTTAGCTCATCTTTCATAGCTTCTAACCACTTATCTGAGTGCTCTCTTCTCATGGCTTGTTCATATGTAGTGGGATTATCCTCCATATGAAACTCTTCGACCTCATAGACTTCATAATCATCTGATATAGCTGATCCTCTAACTCTATGTGACCTTCTAATGTTCTCATTATTTGGTGCCATTTGGGGCTGTTGTTGTTCTTCCCCATGCTCGATAGGTGGTTCTAATGGCTCCTGAAGGACAGGTTCCAGATTCTCATTTTCTGTCGGCAAGGGAGGCTTAACAACAGGCGCTGGCACTACAGTGCTTGACACCGTTGGCGCAGCAACAACAGGTAGCATGAAGAATGGTTCCTGAAACATCGAAGTAGGGGCGTGAACCCGTTTTTCCTCTAAGTTAACTTCTTGAACCACCTTGCTCCCCCTTATCACATCATGTTCTAAAAACTCAGCATGTCTTGTTTCTACAAACTTTGTATGCCTGTCAGGGCAATAAAAGCGGTAGCCTTTCGATCTGTCTGGGTAGACAATGAAATGGCAACTAACAGTCTTAGGATCTAATTTTCCTGAATTTGGGTTAAAGACTTTAGCCTCAGCTGGACAGCCCCACACCCTTAAATGCTTAAGTGAGGGTACTCTGTCTGTCCATAACTCATACGGTGTTTTAGGCACCGACTTACTTGTTACACGATTAAGGATATGAATGGCGGTTTTTAACGCCTCCATCCACAAACTTATCGATAAAGTGGAGTAACTGACCATGCTTCTTACCATATCCATCAGGGTACGGTTTCTTTTTTCAGCCACTCTATTTTGCTGAGGTTCTCCTGGCATTGAATAATGAGCAACTATGTCATGCTCCTGAAGGAACTTCGCAAAAGGTCCTGGAACTTGACCATACGGGGTATGTCGCCCATAGTATTCTCCACCACGATCTGATCTTACTATCTTAATTTTCTTATTGTGTTGATTTTCTACTTCTGCCTTAAATATCTTAAACTTATCTAAAGCTTCTGATCTTTCTTTAATCGGATAGATGTAGCCATAACGTGAGTAGTCATCAGTGAATGTTATAAACGAGTCATAACCATCCACACTCATGACGGGAAACGGTCCACATATGTCGGTGTGGATTATTTCTAAAGTCCCCGCACTTCGTTTGACATTTTTCTTAATTTTCTTAACGTACTTACCTTTAATGCAATCAACACATTGATCTAATTTTGATAGTTCTAATGGCGGAAGAATTTCAGTCTTGACTAATCTATCAATTCTCCCCCTCGAAATGTGACCTAATCTACAATGCCATAATTTCGAAGAGTCAACCTGAATATTCTTACGCTTTTTACTTACATTCATAGACGAGGAAGCAATCTTATTCTCAGAACTTATAACATTAACATTCTCAGAGATGGATAACAAATAAAGTTTGCCTTGTCGGAAGGCAAGACCAACACACTGATTATTAAAAAATATCTTATACTTGCCATCTCCAAAATGACAAGCTAATCCATCATCATCTAACTTAAACACACTTATTAAGTTTCGATGCAAAGAAGGAACATAGAGTACATCATGAAGCCTAAGTACAAAACCATTTACTAATTCTAATGATACGTCTCCAATGGCTTGGACGTCGGCTTGTACTCCATTAGCCACCTTAATGGTTCTTTCTCCTCTTTGCAGGATCTTCCTCGTAGCGAACCCCTGAAAAGAATTAGCAACATGGGTAGTTGCACCTGAATCAACCCACCAAGTGGATTTGTCATAACTTAGAAACAAGGATTCATCTACAAATGTAATAATATCCTCACCATTCTTACTCAGGAACTTCAGGAACCCAGGGCAATCTTTCATCCAATGCCCCCTTTCCTTGCAGTACATGCACTGATCTTTGTCTACAAGGATCTTCTGTCCCTTCTGGTACTGAGGCTGAGTTGGGAATTGTGGCTGAGATTTGAACTGAGGGTGAGATTGGAACTGAGGGGCCTTTCCCTTGGCATTAGCATTGGAGGATGAGCTGCCATCCCACTTTGGTTTCCCTTGTGGTTTAGCATTCTTATTGAAAAACTTTCTCTTATTATCCTTCACATAGAGAGCAGAGTCCCCATGTGAAGCCTTAATGCGCTCTTCCTCTTGCACACACATACTAATGAGCTTGTCCATGTTCTAGTCATCATGCAACATGTCGTAATTGACACAAAATGTGTCAAACTCACTTGGCAGTGAGGCAAAGATCATGTGAATGACAAATGGATCAGGTAACTTAATTTTCATGGACTCAAGCTTAGCTGCTATGGTGCTCATTCTAAGTATGTGGTCTTGTAAGTACAATCAAGCCCTAATTGTGGGTTTTGGTGATAATGACCACACAATTGGAGAACTAATGAGATTCATGAAGTTGATAAGCAGGTTATGATAAGAAAGGATGGTGTATATACGTTGGTGGACCCCCCATACTACATTTCATCGGTTCCGGACTCAAAGTGCTACAAAGAGCCTTTAAATTTGAATTTGAGTTATAGGAATGCCGTACTATCAAGGGGGAATGCAAATTCATTGCTATGGCTGAATGATATGTGCTCAAACCAACCCAAGTCATCCTTATTCCTAACCAAAGACAGCTGCACCTATTTTAGATCTGTTCCTGTCTGTCTGGTAGGCGCGGCAGTGCCGCCCAGGGCGCGGCAGTGCCGGGCCGCGGCACTGCCGGGCTAAGGCCGGCACTGCCGCGACTTATCGTAACCGTTGGAAGGCAGGAGATATTTACTCCATCTCACTGCCACCCCAACGGTCATCCATGACCATAACTCGTCACCTACCTCCAGACAAGCTTCTCTCTTCCCCATTGAAGGCTCTCAACTCCCCTCTCACCAATCCTTAGATTTCCATTGATTCCAAGTGATTGAGAGGCTTAAACCTTCATCAAAGAGAAGCCCTAGCTGAGATCTACTTCCTAGAGCACTTAATTTGAGCCATAGCCGGTGAATTTGCTTCTATTACTCTTGGGTTCTTGGAACCCTAGCCGGCTAGGCGTCACCCTAGAGCCTTGCCAACTTGTGTGGCGGCCTAGGGAGGTTTGTAATCAATTGTGCAGCTAGTATTATTACCCCTCACCTCAAGGATTTGTTTCCTTGACTTGAGAATGAGGTAGAGTTGCAAAGCTCATGACTTAAGTGGTCAACCTCAACAACGTGGAGGTAGGCAAGCCTTGGTGGCGAGCTGAACCACGGGATAAATCACTTGTCTCTTGTGCTTGCTTAGTTTCATTCTTCATATTCATGAGCTTGTGTTAGATTCTAGGGTTTGACCCGATCTACTTATTGTTACATATTAGGCTTGTTAGAGTTAGTTCTGTTGGTTCAGTGAACCAAGTGCAACATTTCCATTCATATAGATTTGGTTTGTTGTGGCTGGATTTCGAATTACAGTCTCAGGTCTTACTCTGCGCGGCAGTACCGCGCTGGGGCCGGCAGTGTCGGGCACAGAGCGGTAGTGCCGGGCTCATCTAATTAAGTTTTGAGCTGTGATTTTTGACAGGCCTATTCACCCCCCTCTAGGCCACACAGGTCCTTACAGGTCTCTAACGCCACCACCATTGTATTTCTTATTGCATAGCTCTTTGATAAGAGCACTTGCCTGAGACTTAGTAGTTCCATGGAACTGAATCTTAACATGTTCTAAATACTCAGTAATGGTGGGTGTCTCAGGGATAGACCCTCTGATAGGCTCTGAAATCGTAGCCTTAGCTAAAGTGAGTCATTTCTTATTGGAACTGTCTCATTGCCTTTTCTCTAAGTCATAGGACATCCTCTTATCAGCATGATCTCTTTTGCGTGTCGCAAAAGTGGCATCTTCCTCATTCTCCTCTCTCACTGGCTCCTCTGGAGCAACGGGACACGGTGAAGAGAGAGCAAGGTCATTGTTCGTCATGACCAAGGCTAACTCAAGCTGCTCGCGCCACTTCTTATAGTTGTTCCCAGTCAGAGGTGGAATCTGAGCGATCCAGTTGATCCCTAAAAACCATTGACAGAATAGTGAGATACTTTAACCCAAATAATATCTTATCCATAAAAATTGCATGTTTTAAAACAACGTTGGTCAGTATTAAAACATACAATTCCTTCTGCATTATTTATATATCACCGTTGGGCAGAAAATAGAAATAATGCATAAAGCTGATGAAACTAAAATATTTATAATATTGATATAATCAACATTGGTTAGAATATAACAATATTACAAATTTTCTGAATATCTAAATTTATTAATTGTTCTAACAATTAAATTCTCCCGTTGGTTCGAATTTAATTAAAGAACAAAAAAAAAACTTGCAGCGGAAAACGTGACTAAATAAACTCATACTATTTTTCTGATATTCTCTGAAAATTTATTTCATTGGTTTAAAATTTACAGAGACATCAACTTAAAATTTGTCTAAAACTGGTGTTGACTGCACTGAAAAACGAAAAACTACTTCTGAGTTCTTAATGGGCCAAAAGGGGAGGGTGGGAAGCCCGCGGCCTGCACCGCATCGCGGACCGCTCCCCAGCCTGGGCCGGCGCGGCCCGGTTCGCCAGCGCGGACGCGCGTCCCCGCCTGGGCCGACGCGGCCTGCTTCGCGCTCGGCCTGCTCCGCCCGCGGCCCTGTGCGCGCGCCGCGCGTGGGCCGGATCTTACCCGGCCGATCTCGGCCGCTGAACTTGATCGGACGGCCAAGCACTGAGATCGGGAGATCAAAACCCCCCCAGGCCGACGCACTCCGAACCCTAGACTCATTCTTCTCCCCTTCGGCGCCTCCACTAAAAAGAAGCCGCCGCCGCTGTGGTCAACGACGACGGCGAGGACGCTACTGGAGGTGCTTGAGCGCCGCTGCGGGCCCTTTTGCCGTTGCTCGCGCTCCCCTCTGGGTAGAGCGCGGTGGCATCGAGTGGCCCCGCGACGGTGCTTGTGCCGTGGGCAGCCGGCGGTACTGAGGACTCGCCGGTCGACCATGGAAGGCCGCCGCGTCTTCGACTTACGGGATGACCGGCCCCCAGGTAGGAGAGATCCTTTCTGATTCTTAGGGTTAGGGATTCGGTTCCCCTTCTGATTTCTTAGGGTTAGGGATTCGCCGATCCAAAACCGGATCGGTCACTTCTCTTCTTTCTCCTGGCCCGGGACGATACTCTAGGTATGTCGCTCGGCGGCCAAAACAAAAGACTTAGTTTCTGATTCATCTCCTTCTAATTGCTCTTAGTTCTAATCCCGATCTTGAACCCACTGATTAGTCTGGCTCTACTGATACCATTGTTAGATTGATAGGATCACTAACCAGTAGATCAGACGGGTACTTAACTTAGGGTAAATAAGAGTTCCTAACTGATCTACTAGATTAGAGAGAGAGAGAGAGAAAAAAAAGGTGTGCGATAGGGTTACCGACCATCGGCAGGCTTGAGGTTGGAGCTTGATTCCGCCATGGGAGTCATCGGTCCTCTCTGCGCTTGGGCAGCGACGATCGACGGAGTGGCGCAGTCGGGGTCGAGGCAGTGGCGGTGGAGCAGGCTTCCCGTCACTTGCTGCGATCCCTAGATCGGATTAGGGTTTGGGGATGTCGGTGGGGGAGCTGGCGGCTCCACGAACCTCGTGTTGAGTGCCCCGGCCCCCACCTCCCTTTTATATACCGCAGTGTGACAGGGGCCCTCCAACCATTAGTGGGTTGGGCTCCCCGATCAGGAGCGGATCAAGTTAGATTTGGGCCGTTGGGCCCAGTAACTAGGGAGATCAATTCTAACAGTCCAATATCTACATCTGAACAAATCCAGGGAAATTCACTCTTTTTTAGCAATTTGTCTCTTAGCATGTGTTTAGTTACAAGGACTATAAAAAAGGGGACATGTTGATCCCTTTCTATTTAGTGTCTAGCTTTGGGCGAACAAGGACATGACGCTCTCTAGAGGAAAATATTTTCTTCAAATGAGGGATATAATTGTGTTTGGTTGACTCATGCCGGAGAGGAATCCCTCAAGTAGAAGGTCATATACTAAAAAAATAGGGAAAGTCTATTCTATTCCATCCCATCTTATCCCAAGACAAAAAATACATGTTTAATTTCTCACTCACACCTCTCTATGTTGAGGCCCTGGAGACCAAAATGTTGTTCCAAGGTACTCAAGAAGGTACACATTTGCAGGATGGTCTGTGTATGCACACTTTCGAAATGGTACACGCCAAATTTAGCTTTATATTTTCATCGTCAATTGAAAATTGCTAATGGTGTGTTTGGTTTGGTTTCTCCTAATGGATCTGGCCCACATCTAGAATGTGCAGGCCTCCGCTGATCAAGCTCAGATGATGCAGAGGCATGGTTGTTCAGATGCTTGTGTGAGCGTCTGCGTATAGAGTCCAAAAAATATTAGGCTTCACCAAGGAGAAACGAGCATTGGTACTCAGATAGAAGTTGCAATGTACGGCATCACTTTATTGCACAAGAAAACAAAAAAAATTGACCACTCTTGTACTTTATTTCTCCCACACCTGACATAATTTCTCTACTCGTCTTTAGAGCATCGACACCCGAACTTGCTTCATTTCCTTTTTTTCTAGCTCCAAATCAAAATAGGCATCACTTGTGGTGTAGTGTTGAGAATGATGTCTAAACGTTATCACTCTATTTTGGACATCACTCCCGGTATAATACCAAAGGTCTAAGTATACCCACTTTTCACTCATCATGTTTGTGCACTTCCTCTATGTATATTCAACTTAGAAAGGAAAAAAAAAAGACAGGAGAAAGTTAAAACAGCAAACTAGGCGGTCGGATTAGGGATGCAAGTTTAAAATATTTTGGATCATTGGGTCGACCCAAAAAATTGATGAAATGAACTAGGATGATGTTTTTGTAGTTTGAGGAAAGTGGAAAAATAAACTAGAATGACATTTAACCGTAATTAGTTAGCTAACACAAAAAAACACCATTTGGTACCCACTTGCATCCCTAGGTCGGATTAAGATCGTGGAGGCGTCACTTGGAAAGAAAAAAACATTTTTGTTCTAGGCACGTTCCCCTTAATTGTTAGCCAGAAAATCGAAGTCTTACATCGGCTAGACTTTGCACCATTTTGTGCAAGTTGATCGATTGATTATTCTAGCATTCAAACATGGGACTAGCTAGGGACTCCAGATCAGTCTGATCTGATGAGCAGCAGACAGACCTTCAATACATCTATAGTAAAAAGAAAAAAAAATCATGAACACGCTCATGAAGTGACACGACACACATCCAGCAAATCGCAGGGATGTACACGCCACGCGCATGGCCCCTTGCCCCTGGACCAAGCGGCAGATTTCAGGTAAAAGATGTCTAGAAGCGCAGATTGAGAAAGGGGCAAGCGAAGCCTTCCTGGCTCTTGGAGAGCGGCTTGAGTTCCATGTTGACAGTGACATTGACTCCTTCCACGCCCTTAGGAAGGTTCCACGGGGCCAGTGACCGTTCCATTCGCAGTTCGACACTCGTGTCGTCCACGATGCAGTTGCCTCATGTTGCTTAGACTATTCGCACTCACATTTCTCTATTTTCATCCTCTATACTGCCTAGTCATTAAAATTCACTCCTTTATACCCATTCTCCCGTACCCATTCATCCTCTGTATCATCCTCTATCCACCGTAGGACCCACGTGTCAGAATTTTTTTTCTTTTTTCTCTTTTCTTTTTCCCCTTCTCCTCATTATCTGTTCGCTCACCCGCACCTCACCTCACCCACCGTTCTTTTTCCCCTTCTCCTCCTCGCTCGCCCGACAACCGCTCCTTCCAGGCGGATCCCGTGCAGCACCGGCGGTCGGCAGCGCGGTCGGCACGGTCGGTGGCGGATCCCGTGCGGTCGGCGGGCGGAGCTCGCCCGCGCGGCCCCGGCGGCGGACCTCGCCCGGGGCGGCGGATCTCGCCCGCGCGTCCCGCCCCGACCTCCCTCTCCTCTGCTCTCTCTCTCTCTCTCCCTTCTCCTTCCGGCCATGGCAGCACGCGGCGAGCTCGGGCCCTCCCCGGCCTCGCGCCCCGGTGGGCAGCTCGGGTGTGCGAGGACGACGACACGCGGGCCCCACGACGGCAGTAGCGGACGTCCGCTATCGCGCTGAGAATAGCGGACGCCGCGCTCCTCTCTCCTCGATAGCGGACTCCGCTGCGGGAGTTTTTTCAGCTATGTGTTCCTGCAGGAACACATAACGGACGCTGGTGCGGTTCGTCTTACACACTTTAGACTATCCACACTCATGGATCTCTATATTCATCCTCTATAGTGTCTAGTCAGCAATATTCTATCCTCTATACTCATTTTTCCGCATTCATCCAACCTCTATATCAATCTCTATACCCCACTTGTCAGATTTTTTTAATTATATCCCCCTCTCCTCCCCTTCCCTTCCCCCGAACCCGCCGCCCTCCTCTTCTCGGCCGGTGGCCGCGCAGCCCACCGCCTCCTCCTTCCTTCCTCCCTCCGCCCGCGCAGATCCGGCCAGTGGCCGCGTAGCCCGTCGCCCTCCTCCTTCCCGGCCGGTGGCCGCGCAGCCCGCCACCTCCTCCTTCCTCCCTCCCTCCGCCCGCGCAGATCCGGCCAGTGGCCGCGTAGCCCGCTGCCCTCCTCCTTCTCGGCCGGTGGCCGCGCAACCCACCGCTATCCTCCTTCCTCCCTCCCTCCGCCCGCTCCTCCGCCCGCAGATCCGGTGGCGGGGAGCCTCGAGCTCGCGGATCCGACGGAGGCGGCTCGAGCTTGAGGTCCGACGGCGGAGGCCCCATGCGCGTCGATGGCGGTGGCGGGCGGGCATCTCCGTGGTGGATCCGGCGACCTCGCCCTCCCTCTTCTCCGGCACGGACGGCGAGCGACGACACGACCCGAACTTCTCCCTGCCTTTGCTCCCTCTCTCTTCTCCGGCGCGGACAGCGAGCGGCGCGAGGACATGCGGGCCCCGCGAGCGCGTGTACCGGTCGTCCAAGAAGCCGCTAGGAATGGCGGTCGCGCGCGCGTGGAGGTCGCGATAGCGGCCTCCGGTGCGGCGGTCCTCGACCTGCACACGCCGATGTGGCCTCGTACCGGATGCCTTTACAGGCACCGGTGCGAGTAGTCTTACGGCGATGACACCATGCGTACAACATACACATCCGATCTATGATCAGTTGATCAGGCACACACTAATAATTGTGGTGTGGATGCCCAGACCGACGTGGCAACCATGCTACCATCGGTTGTTCAAAAGTCAGCCTTGAGGGCATTCTCAACGAAAAGGAGTGTCATATGTTCGCTCGAGGTAGAAGTCGGCTTTAATTCGTATAAATCAGTTGTTGAACATTATTTTTCTTTCATAGTAAATCAGCTGACTTATAAGCACAAATTGACTTATAGTCCCGCCGAAAGCTCAAAGATAGTACATGTAGACTTAGGCCCTGTTTGGTTGGACTTTTGGTTTTGGCTTTTGGCCCCAAAAGCCAAAAGCCCAACAAAAGGGGTTATTGCTGGAGCTGACTTTTGCAGAAACAAATGCTTTTCCACGCCAAAAGCCCAACCAAAGGAGTTATTGCTGGAGCTGACTTTTGTAGAAGCAGATGTTTTTCCGTAGTACATTTTTCAAAGCTGCTTTGATCCTGCTTTTAGCTTGCACCTTTTCAAAATAGGTGAAATAAAAAACATTTTCATAATTATTTAAAAAACAAAACTAGAAGATATACTTTATACTTGTTTAACTAAACAACTTTCAGTTTTTCCACATATCACAAGCCACAACAACTTTTCCACAGCTCACAGCTACAACAACTTTTCCCCACAGTGACAGCTCAACCAAACAGGGCCTTAAGCAGACCACTTCTCTTGGGCCCCTCACCCCCACGAAAACATTAACTATATTTACAATTGTGGTTTAAGTAGCTTCTTTTATAGTTCTTTGCTTTATATGTTGGGAAAGTTTGTTTCAATCTATTTTGTCTTGTGCTTTATTATAAATAATATGTGTTGTTGTCAAAAAAACTAAACAAGTCCATAATTAGTTTTTTTACTAGTAAACAATCCCTCCTAGCCGGCATCGGGGCAAAGCAGAGCAGAGAGCGCAAGGAAAGATGATGGACTAAGGTATGCTTTGAAATACACAAATAGACTGGCTACGAACTCATTGTTAGCGAGGTGTTTTTTTTGGCTTTCTCCCTCTTCATGTAAGTATAAATACAACATCGGTTAGCTCTGAGCTACTTTGCACTGTTCGTTAGGGGGTGACGGAGAAAAGCTAGAGCAGGGAGCGCAAGGAAAGATGGTGGGCCCAAGTATGCTTTGAAATGCATAAATAGTCTGACTACGAACTTGTTGCTAGCGAGGAGGATTTTTTAGCTTTCTCCTTCCTCCACGTAAGTAGAAATCTGACGTCGGCTAGCTTCGAGCTAGTCCGTTGTAGGTACACCCTAAGGAACGCCGTTCGTCGGGTTTGGGACTTACCATCAGATGGAAATAGTAAAAAGAATGTTGTAGTCTCTCATTGTACAATATGATTTCTATTCTGAAAGCCAACAGTCTTTTTGTGTTTGCATTAGGTTGCTTTTAGGAATTTCTAGTCAGATTGGCTATAACTTCTGCAAGATAATTCTTTAGCTAAGATAAAGAACCACATGATACATAGTCACACGGTAGTATTGACACTTTCAGACTTTTGACACCTACATCATGGTATAACGGATCTAGAAAATCATAGAAGAAGAGGCTTAGTGCATCTTCACCTTCGAGAGCTCCTCTTTTCTCCTTTTTTTATGTCTATAAAATAAGAATTAGAAGGGGCTCCATTATTGTGTGTGTGTGGGGGTGGGGGGGGGGGAGGGGGGGGGGGGAGGGGTAGATCTGCCACATTATTTTTGGGAAGGATCATATTTGTTCAGACGCTGTTTGGTTCACTATCTATTGCGAAAAGCTGGCTTGTACGTATTGATTGTTGAAAACTATGAAAGCTACGGAAAGATGAATTATGGGATTATCACAGTCCCAGACTCCCAGTTAGAGACTACTTACACAAGCCAATTTGGATTGGCTACGAATTCACACTACTGGAGAACGGGCCTTTAGCCCCGGTCGAAAATGGCCTTTAGCCCCAGGCATGGAGCCGGGGCTAAGGAATCGGGACTAAAGGAGAACGAGCCTTTAGCCCCGGTCGAAAATGGCCTTTAGCCCCGGGCATGGAGTCGGGGCTAAGGAATCGGGACTAAAGGCCCGACCTTTAGCCCCGGTTCCCGGCCCCGGGGCTAAAGGGGGACCTTTAGCCCCGGTTGGTAATACCAACCGGGACTAAAGAGGGGACCTTTAGCCCCAGTTGGTAATACCAACCGGGACTAAAGACTGGCCTCTTTAGTCATTACCAACCGGGGCTAAAGACCTTTTTTCTTTTTCTTTTCTTTTTTCTTTTCAATTGGCTATTGTTTTCAGTTTTTCAATTACATTAGGTTTTCTAATACGTTTTCTTCGATGCTAATATATTACATTAGGATTTCTAATACGTATTCTTCGCTGCTAATGTATGTATCCATATATATATACACATAAAATTTATAATTACACACATAAAATATGAAACTATATATATATGGGCTAGCTATACATATTATGTGTATAATATTTTTATGCACATAAAATTTACAGCATTATCCATGCATCCTTGGTATTTACAACACAAATATTGACCGTCACTTAAATGTCATACAAATGGTCGTCTTGGTTTGGTTTCAATATTGGTTCTTCCGGGTTATAGTAGAACTCGGTGCTGACTTTGAGGACATGGTCATTAAGAACTCCTGTGATTGTCTCTTGAATTCCTTTCAGGCGCACCATGTCCAACACCTGGTTCTTCAACCATAGCTCCTTCTGTCTCTCTAGAGGAGTTCTTTTGGCATACACCGAGACAAACTCGCAAACGTAGTACCCACACAAATTGTTCCCTGGTGGTTGCCGTAGAACCCACTGCACGATGTAAAAAGATATTACTCTCATCATCTCGCGCGTGTGATGAAAGCATGCTACAGTGGTAAAGACGCGGGGAGAAAGTACTACTTACTTGCAATTGGATAGGACGAGGAAGTGTCGCCTTCAAATCCGGACGGTGTTTCGGAACGAACCAAGCCCAAACCCTGCACAATATAATATTGGATCGTAATTAACTATTGCAGATTTAAAGTGTAGAAATCAATATTTAGAGATCAAAAGTTATCCCTGGATAATGTCTATGATATCTTGATAATCTCCCAGTGGTTTTCTCAACGAGTCATAGATTATCAATTGACTTTCGGAGAGATCGAAGACGATCAATATCCAGTGATAGCTGCATTAATTTGCTTATATAGTCAACATATATCATAGAAATTGAGTAAGTAAAAATAAATATGCACATGATAACAACACCCACCTAAAGTTGTATGGGAAGAGTATATATCTTTTGTTCTTTTGGTTCACCAAGAACCTTCGGAGATTCCTCCCTGTTTCATTTCTCCATATATCATAGGCGGGATCTTTCTTTGGGACCGAGAATACGATATATGGATCAATGAAACCAACCTCCTTGTCATTTCTACGTGCGAGGTCTCTCATCATGTTTCTGCATATGTATATAGGCACGCTAGCTAGTGTTAGCATAATTACATTTACATATACATATGCTAGAGTGAGATAATTAAAACGAAGGATCACTTACAAACAGAAGAGGCTGACTAGAGATTTGTCTAGAGCATCCAGGTGGCATAGCTGGTGTAACTCATTGAATTGGATAAGTATAATGTCATCACCACGGAAGTAATGATGGTCTCTAATTCTGACGCATATCCAATCATCCGCTTTTTTGGTACACGCTGCCATGTACCACTGGTTTAACAAGTACATTTGAGTGCCAAGTTCTGTGAGGGCCGTAGGGTTGTATAGACTCTGGCCATATACATAATTCTTCTTCAACTGATCAACTTGCGGAGCAGTTTCAATGGGTGCTTCACCGAGCATTTGTGACAAGGTTAGACCAGTTTCTGCGAAAAATGCATCAAGATGCTCAGGATTCACCTCAAGTTGTTCTAGCGCTTTCAAGTTAGAACCATATTCATTCACAACAAGCGGGGGCACTGATTGTTTCGATTGTTCCCCGAGCTGTGGGACACCCTTGCTTGCTCTCTTCTGTTTCTGCTTCGCCTCCTCAAGTGACTTGGTCATAGTGCGGTCATAGTCTGATGGTGGCGATTTCTTACGAGAATCACGCACTTTTTTCTGATGAGCATCCACCTTTTTCCTGAGCATATCAGGACGTACAAAAAGGTACGTCTTCTCTGGGTTTTTCTTTGCTTTTTGTTTAGCCTCGACGTCCGCCCAAAATTTGTCCAAATCTGCTTTCGCTGCAGCATTTGTTTCCTCATCAGTCATATCATAGGAAAGTTTCGTCTTCTGAGGAACAGCTTGATGTCTTTCTGCAGAGGCTTTCTTCTTTGGTGGCGGTGGGGCCGATGCCTTCATTTTTGTGGCTGGCCTCTTCTTTGATGGGGCCGGTGGTGGGGAAGCCCGTGGTGGAGGAGATGGGGCCGGTGGCGGGGATGGAGCCCGTGGTGGAGGAGATGGGGCCGGTGGCGGGGATGGAGCCCGTGGTGGAGATGGAGCCGGTCGTGGAGGGGATGGAGCCGATCGTGGAGGGGATGGAGCCGGTGGGGATGCAGCTCAAGTGTTGTACCCAACTTTTTTTGTCCATCTGCAGCAGACGGGTATAGTAATTTCCTGTGATCCTCTAGCATACAGTCAAACTTAGCCTTCTCCTTTTCACTTTCGCAATCTCCTTGTGCATCACGAATGACATCACCAAGAGCATCATCTTCAGCGAGTGTGTCTTCTGCACTTGCCTCTTCTTCACCTTCCCCATTGCAGTATCACCAAAGTCACCGTATTGAGCAATAATGTCATCGTCAGGGTCCAATTGTTCTTCTTCACCTTCTTCCATCATAACCCCAGTTTCTCCATGCTTCGTCCAACAACTATAGTTTGGCATGAAACCCGACTTGAACAAGTGTGAGTGAAGACTCCTTGAGCTAGAATATTCCTTCGAATTATTACAAAGGGCACATGGGCAGCACATAAAACCATTCCGCTTGTTTGCCTCGGCCACTCTTAAAAAATAATGCACGCCATCAATGAACTCTTTTGAGCGACGATCGACATTGTACATCCAGTGACATGTCATCGTCTGCATTATATGACATATCACATAATTATATCTCCCATTCTTATAAACAAATGAAATTATAAAATGACTGGCATGAAATTTAGTAAGAATCACTGGTGGCATAAAAATAGTAGCAGTTGAACTTGTCTAATTAATTATTACATCAAGATAACAGTACAGTCTAATCCACTTGGCCACAACCAAAGCAACTAACAACACCTGCACATTTTTCCCACATCACAGTCCAACAAGATGGACTGGCTGCCACTCCAACCTGATAGGAAGGTAAGGTAGGGGTAGGTGCAGTAGGAATTGAGTTGATTCTTGAGTTGAAAGCCTTTAGAGCTGCAGAAGCTTCCTCAAAATACTTGTACTTTTTATGCACAGCTCCCTTAACTTTGAGGACATACTGACTGCACTCAGCCCAGCTGGTGTAAATACCTGGCTTGGTACCCACGAAAACAACATACCAAGCAGACATCCTTCTGCATTTTGTAAACTAAAGTATTATATATTTCTAATTTCTGTACTGATCTCTATTTCTCCAAAATAATAAAATAAACTAATTAAACCGGTCACATTTTGTAAACTAAAGTATTATATATTTTTAATTTCTGTAAACAAATAATTTAACTGATCTCTATTTCTCCAAAATAATAAAATAAACTAATTAAACTGGTCACATTTTGTAAACTAAAGTATTATATATTTCTAATTTTTGTAAACAAATGATTTAACTCATCTCTATTTCTCAAAAAAAAAACTAATTAAACCGGTCACATTTTGTAAACTAAAGTATTATATATTTCTATTTTTTGTCAACAAATGATTTAAATGATCTCTATTTCTCTAAAAGATTAAAATAAACTAACTAAACGGTCATATTTTGTTTTTAGAGTAATAATTTGAACTATCAAGTCAATGAACTCAAAATATCTACAAAAATAAAAAACTTAAGCTAGTAACCTTTCAAGAAGTCGATGGCGGTGTAGATGTGATGAAATAAATCAATCGCCGGAGATGTGTTAACAAACAAAAATCACCGGAGAAGACAGCAAACAAGCAAGCAAGTGACTGAATCAAAAAAAAAATGAAGAGCTCGGGCACGGCTGGAGGTGGAAGAACAGTTCAAATATAGGGAGGGACATTTAGCCCCGGTTCTTATTCCCAGCCGGGGCTAAATGTTGACATTTAGCCTCGGCTGGATACACCAACCGGGACAAAACCTTTTAGTCCCGGTTGGTGTTACCAACCGGGGCTAAAGATGCCTACATTTAGCCCCGGATAGATACACCAATCGGGGCAAAACCTTTAGTCCCGGTTGGTGTTACCAACCGGGGCTAAAGGCCGGTCTTTAGCCCTGGTTGGTAACACCAACCGGGACTAAAGGTCCCTCTGACAAATGAGCCGTTGGGCTGGGGAACTTTAGCCCCGGTTGGTGTTACCAACCGGGGCTAAAGACCTTTCTAGTCTCGGGCGCAAAATTTTCCGTGACTAAAGCTGATTTTGCAAATCGTCCAAAGGCATGTTCTCTAGTAGTGTCACAATCTCAACAGGACCTTAGTCCCTTAAACAGTTTGGTTATCGTGAAAAAGGTGACTAAAATTTGACATTGGTATATAAATTTAGTATTTTGAGTTATTTGGCACCGGCCAATCGACCAGTTCGCACCAACAACTAGGTAAGAAGAGATTGTGTAATGAAATATTTATCGTTAGGAATACTCCATTTAGTCAGTTTAACTGATTTGTACGACTATTTTTTTATATAAAAAACTATTTCATAACTAATTTGTACAAATTAAAGTCAGTAAAGTAACTTAAACGAACAACACCATAATTTTAAAGTAGACGAAGTACTACTAGCACTGTGTGCCCTGGACAAACATCTTCTTGTATTCTTGAGCTCTTGCTCAACAAATCATGATTACTTTGGTTGTTATAGTTAACAAAGCTCTCTCTAGAAGAACCTAAATAAATGGTGTAATTACTGTAGCGGTCAATTAACAAATCTCGCTACTTGAGAGCATGATAGCGAGTTTAGTCACGGAAGATCAGGGAGAGGACTGAGGAGACGTGTCAAAACTATCCACACAGCTCTGCGAGGGCTGAGACTGCAACTACTTTTGTCACAGCATCTTCCATTACGATGATGTTTTTTGGTTGGCCTCCTGCGTTGCGTTGCCTTTCCCCGCAAGAATTGAGACACCTGTGGCGCACCATTGTCCACGTGACCACGTCCCGTCAATGTGCCACGAGAGAAAAAAAATAACTATAAACTGAACGATCGAAATCGAACGCATGAGCCGACTAGGCAAACCACCATCTAAGCCGCCCCCTGTGGCTAACAACAACTTGGAAAAAGTGGGGTTTGGTTTAACCACGCATCGACAGCCGGAGGACGCAACGCAAGCGCACGAGAGATGGTTGCCAATTCACATTCTGCGTGCTTTATATACTCATTCGCATGTCATCAGCCGGCCCTCCTCAGTCCTCATCTGAGAATTCCTCCAGTTTGCACCAACTCCAACTCAAATAGCACAGCTACAGCTCCCTCCTCTCCAGGCCACTCTCCACCACAGGTCAGCAAGGAGGCCGCTCTCGTGCGTGTCGTGTCGTCTCATGCCGAGCTGGTCTGCCGGCGTGCGTAAGACATGAACACGTACATGTCTCTCTCCTTGGAGCGCGGCGGCGGCAGCAGCAGCAGCAGCAGCGTGGTCCGCGACGTCGCCACACCCGCGCCGCCTCCGGGCACCAGTGTCTCGACGTATCCACGCCCGGGCGCGGGTGCGGGCATGGGCACGTCGCTCTCCCTGTCCGGCGCAGCGGCGGCGGCGCACGGGTACGGCCAGTACCTCCCGCTCAACGAGGACGACTCCCTGGATATGGTCCTCTTCGACGTGCTCCGCGGGGCAACCGGCTCCGCTGCGGCTTTGCCCGCCACCTACCAGCCGCCCTCGTCGTCGTTGCCTACGCTGAAGGCGCTCGCTTCCGGCGCCGCGCACAAGGGCAGCGGCGTCGGCGGCAGGGCCGCGTACGCACCCAAGGCGGCCACGGGGCGGCACTACCGCGGGGTGAGGCGGCGGCCGTGGGGCAAGTACGCCGCGGAGATCCGTGACCCGGCGCGGCACGGGGCGCGGCTCTGGCTCGGCACCTTCGCCACGGCCGAGGAGGCCGCCGCGGCGTACGACGAGGCCGCGTTCCGCATGCGGGGCGCCAAGGCGCTGCTCAACTTCCCGCCGGCGGTCGCGGGCTGCGGGAACGCCGCAACCGCCACGGCGAAGCAGTCTGCTGGGGTGACGGAAGCCAAGTGAACGGCGAATGGTTCATCCCCTGATAGTGAATGTTTCTAATTGACCAGAGTGACATGGTAGCGATCGCTCTTCTCGTTCTATACGGACATGCCGTGAACTATGACGGGTTGAATTTGAGGGAAGATAGCTATACAACTCCAATGCTTCTTTTTTGCATTTTTCCTTCAACATCTGGTTTGGGATCTTACTTTTGGATATATTTTATTTTTGGATGCATTTATTAATCGCGAGTATATAGGAAGGTCAAGACGAAAACATGAATGCTTAGCTTCTACTAAGCCAACCGAACACGAAATGGTTGCATTCTCACCAAGATTTCAAGAACAGGATTCCAATAGGGTGCAATGCCAACTAAACACGCATGTTGGAGTCCTGACCCCTGAATGTTCGCTCACGGAATCACGGATAATTTGGTGCGTCGAGAAAGAAACATCTGACGTGATGCCTCGAGATGACCGGTAGTCATCTGGAACTTGCGGAGAACAGAGATGTTACCCGATCCACGATTGAGTGCAATGCCCGTGTAACTGTGGCAACTTGTAAACGAAAACAAAAAAATCAAAATATATCTTTTATACTCCCTCCGTTCCAAATTATAAGTCATTCCAAGAATCTTGGAGAGTCAAAGTTTTTCAATTTTGACCAAAATTATATAACAAGATAACATCTATCTATGATACCAACTAAGTATCATTAGGTTCTTCATTAGTTATATTTTCATAATATATATATTTGATGTCATAAATCTTTGTGCTTTTCTCTATAACTTTGGTCAAAGTTAAAAAAATTTGACTCTCCAAGATTTTTTTTTGAATGACTTATAATTTGGAACGGAGGAGTAGAACATTCGCCGTCCGTGACTCTCACCGTCTGAGTGACCTCATGAGTGACGTCATCGTACCACTGGCAACGTGCGAATCCATGCTTCACCCACTTTGACAGGTTTTTCTTTTTGAAAAATCTTTGACAGGATATTTCAGTCCTACCAGTTTCCACCTTCCCATTGCCCAATGTCAGGTCGACAACAGAATGAACTGTCCATACAATAACAAACACATGCGGACTAGTACATCTCAGAATTCGTCACCAAATTTCGCGGGGTAAGGATTTACCTCTCCATTTGATCAGCACAGCAGAAATCTCGATATGCGCTTCATTGAGAGCAACTTCAGCACAGCACCTACTTAAACCCCATAGCTAAATATGCATGCCCAGGCCTTAGCCACCGCAGAAGCTGAAGAAAATCAGAAACGCAGAAAAGAATCTTGTGGTTCATTAATACTTTCGAAGCCTTTGAAGCCCCCACTATGCCATCTAGTCACACTCCCTGACTCCTATTCCATCCAGGAAATTCTAACCGTAGAAGAGTCTGCACCAACCGGATGACCATGCCTGAAATCTGTTTACGATACCAATACCATGATGTTGACCTGATACCACTTCAGAACTGGAAGCTTAAAAATAACCAGTTGCTTGTTGCCTTGCTACTCCAGTTGTGGATTAATCGCATGCATGGAACCCTGACGACATTGGTAGAACAAAAGATTCCTTAGCTTCTGATTATACCACCAAATTCCGGCATGCAGTCTTTTGATGTTTATCCATACAAAGCACTGTTAAAGCTGCGATCATGCTAGGAGATAGGAAATTTGATGACAAGCCTGAGTAGCCAATCTCTTCCCTTAATAAAGTATCCCGTTTCTTGATGGGTTCATAGAGAACTCTGAATACTTGGCTAGCTGATTCAATTTGCATCTGACGGATTTGATCGTTCGAAATAACCTCGCTGGTCCAATCAAATGGGATAGACACCATGAGGTCCAATTCTTATAGTAAAATGAAAATAAAATATTGCTAAAAATGGAAACACAATGTGATTACTGAAAACACAGAAGAGGCAATTGTAGTAACAAGCAATAAAGTCAAGGAGCTGAGCCACCTGAATGTATGACAGGCCTATAGGCTATATGGATGCCAGTATTTTTTCTCGAACGAATATGGATGCCAGTATTATCCTTGAAATTTTACTAACCGGGAAAATTGGTTCTGTAGCACGATAGAACATCATTTTCAGAAAATACCACTAAAAGATCTTCATCACGTCAAATATCACCCAAAGAAAATACTAATCAGGAGATCTTTTCATGTTATTTTCTAAACATGATGTTCTTTCGATGCTACAAAACCATTTTCTCCTTATTGATCTATACCCATTCATATGCAAAACCTGATCAACTATCAAAATTGGGGCTCTGCCTTTCTAATGGTTCACACTAAGACATTGCAGGCATTAGGGAGCAAAACCTGTTTGCTCTATGACATGACATATAAAAAAAGATGATTTAAGAAAAAAAAGTTCTGACATACAAAAAATGGAAACTATAATCGCTCCAATAAGGAAGCTTAACAAAAGGTAACATACCAATTTTTATTCATTTACATAAGCGATTGGATCATAATTAATGTCAAATCCCACATTAACTTCATAGCAACTAGCAAAGAACCAGAAAAAATTACGATTCCTATCCCACATTTGTATCCTTCAATAATAGGTGGTACTCACATTGCCGTTGGGTACCCAGCACCCTTATCCAAATCCATACCCATTCTACTTGGGTAGGGTATGGATTTACCCATCTAAAATTGGGCATGGGTAGAAAATACTCAGGGAATACCTGCTTCCCCGCTTCACCCGTTCTCAAACCTCTGCTCACGTCGCCACGGCCGGCATGTGGCTCCCAGCCACACTGCTGCCGGAGGTTTCCGTGATCTGGAAAGATTGCGAGTTGCACAATCGCTCCACCACTGAATGCATGAGTGCTGCCAGGATCATGCAAGGCCACAGCAGACTGCGCCTCCTCGATGCCGGTGTTAGCTAGCGCACTCATGGTGGTGAAGTCAATCCTGCTGCCCCGGACGCCCAGCACAGCACCGCCGTGGCGAGCCTTGCCATCACCGCAATGCGAGCCATTGCCGCCCTTCAGGTCTGGACAGGATTGGTGAGGAATCTGGAGTTCCAGTCAGCAGTGAATCTGGCAGGCACGGCAGTATTGGCAAGAGAAAACGCTAGATTTTTAGGAGACAGAACGAGAAACAACTCGAGCTGGCGACTAGAGAGCTCTGGATCTGAGAACGCAGGGATACAACGCGAGTGTGGGAGCGCAGCGACCCCCTGGGTTCAGAAGAAGGCGAGCAGCCGGCCATGCTCCACCACCACACCTGCAGCGATCCTGCAGGGCGCCAGGGCTCCTGCTTACCCATTAGGCAATCCATGCCCGTTGGGCATTATCCACTAATTTTGGGTATGGGTGAATTGGGGTGGGTGACTTTTAGGTATGGGTACGGGGAATCTGATCCTTCCCCAATGACATCATTAGGTGGTACTCTAAGTTAAACCATGGGTGCAGAAAAGAAGGCAAAGCAACCCAAACTCTCAATCTCTAAATACTGCATATCCCTATTCACTAGAGGAAGTGCATAATAAATAGGTTCAGCAACTTTAATGAGCAGTTCTGTGAAGGCCCTTGATTGCGATCATTTTGGATAGTAAGATGCTCCTCTTGTACCTCTAGAAAAAAAATGTCTAGGTTAGAAACATGTTACCTTAACTCTGCAGCTAGATTCTTAGCTGTACAAGCCTGAAAAAGGATCTCAGGCACAACAGGAGAATTCAAGAGAATGTTGGGCAGAGAAATAAAATCTATCTTTTTCCTCAAGTGGATAAAGCATTCTGTAATGAAATGAGCTTGGTAAGCTACCACACAGGGTAGTCTGGCTAACATTAGTTCCATAACAGCTGTACCTGAAGTACATAATGCTGCTCTACTAGCCTGCAAAAGAAAGCATTACCTTCTTAGTTAACTCAAGGGATGCTGAAAGTGCAATCAAATTTGCAGTAGCATCTAGCAATTAACTGCAGCAACAACGTTATGTGCCGACAGTTTGCACAGGCAGACCTGGCTGCTTAAGTTACAGACACTAAAAGTTAAATCCAGAAACAGGAATTTCTCATTAGCACTATTTGTTAATATACTTTACTTGATTGGGTCAAGATGTAAAAGATGCTAATGAGGATTAGATAATCTATAATCATATCATACTCCACACATCTTAAGTAGGTCCGAACTAATTGATTGTGAGATACTATCTGGCCGGTTGGGTTCCAACTTCCAAGAGCTATTACTTAATAGCAGCATGTGTATCTTTGAATATGTTCCTATTAACAAATATCTTTGAATATGTTCCTATTAACAAACTAATGATTTAACTGGCTGTGGTAGAAAACACACATCTACTTAATTGACAAAGATTCAGGCGTGCTGAGCCTTCTGTCCACATTGACAGAAGTAACCACTATCCATGACATGTCAACAACAAACTGTTCTCAGAGAGCCACTGATAATAACCAACTCAACAACTATAATTAATTTTCTGACATAAATCAATAAAAGATTCAGGTGCCATTTTGGAATGGCAACAACACATCTTCCCCTACTAAAAAAAGGGAGGCTGTGTTTAGAGGAAAATGGTAATCTGGCAAGAATACCAGGTAGAGCCTCGTTCTCCACAATCAGCGCTCAAGCACCCCCATTGAAACCGCACATCATCACAGTGACCTGTATATTACTTTTCTGTCCATTATGTTGTTATACTTTCTGGTGATCCAGTGTCACAATGTAGCATCTGATTTTAATAACAGAATTATTTCATAAATCACCCAAGAAAAAATGGACAGAAGCATGCACAATCCACTTACTGTCACACAGTTGTCTAAATTTCTCTTTAATTTTATTCTTTTATTCCTGTGCAGCCGATAGAAATCAAACATGAAGCTTTTTGAGGGGACTATGATAATCCAGAGGAAGATATGGTTCTTCAAAAGATATTCACGTCAAATGAAAAATAAAGGATAAAAACTATGTGAAATGTATCGTCAGAATGAATTGGTGCTTGAGAATTAGACTTCAGACGTGAGCTCACACTGAATGCATCATATCGTTCCTTAAGCGATCCCCCGGGTATCAACACCACTGGAAAAGGTCCTGACTGAACAACCTTTTCAATATAGGTCCTCACATCTCGATGTGGAGCAACTGGGATGACTAATGATAGTTCATTAAATGTATGTCTTAAGTTCTGCACAGTATGCAAAAAGATCGGAAGCATTCGAACTACCTCCTGCATCCTACTTCCAGGCAACATGGTTATGATTGTGGCACCTAGCAAGGGTGTATTTTTCATTAGAAAGCGGACATGTATTGACCACACAATCAACAACTGCACATTAAAACTTAGTGCACTAAGACTAAGAAACACTGATACAACTCCATAGAGGGGAACCATTAAAACTTGTTATGAACCATTATTGATGAATGCATAATAATTCGATGGTTTTTTGCATCACTCAAAATATAATAAATATATCTACATGTTTGCACGTAGAACATATAGCTGACTATCATCACCTTTGAATCCACAGTAGCATCAGTTGAAATAGATGGAGCCTTCATGATGGAATATGTACTTCATTTTTTGAGATTTAGTTATATGTTTCACAAATGAGGTTGAAAATTAATATAAATGTGACCCACAAGATGTCTAGCTAATTTGAAAATATTACCAAACAATTTATTTGGAACTGGCTCCAAAAATAGAACAATTCACAATGATTGCTCCAACAGAAAAAAAAAATAGAAATTTTATCAACACGGTAGCCTTGAATTTTAATCGAATTGATCAAGCTGCATTGCTGCAATACCAACAAAATGGATTTTCATAGCTCAACAGCAAGAGTAGTTTACATATTTGAAGTTGCATCATTATCGGACAGCAAGCTTCAGATTAGCTACTGGAAAACAGTGTCTAATTCCATCCAAGGTAGTAAGGTTTAGTTCCAAAAGACACTTCAGAAAAAGCACATATATGGTGCACTAATCTGATAAGTATAAGAGAAATGTTGTGAATCTAAAAAGTAGTGGCAAACAAATCATGTGTATGATTACCTGGGGACAGACCATGTTTGAATCGGAAAGCTTCACAACTTCTTTGATACTTAGACTTGTCAGAAGACAATTCTGGCCCCTAATTTTTTTTCCAGATGAAGAGTTAAATTGTAAGTAAAAAAATAGTGATCTCAGGAGAGTTACAATGGATTGATCTTGAGTCTTGACAGTTGAATTACATGATATAAACATTTCCAGTTTACCCGATCAAAATGTTGTATTTACAATGAACTAACTTGATCTCTTGCAAATGACAAGAATACAATGTTCGGTAGTTACTGCATATCAATGGTACATTGGATGAACACTAATACACTACAGGCTCTGCACCCTCTCATTTTTAAAGCTATATTTTACCCTCGATTCACTGTAAGCCATGACTGCATATGACTTTCTTGGTTTAATAAAAGGTCTTTATGCAAGAAAAAATTAACTGGCCACATGGAGATATAAGGTATGAAAAGTGTTTGGGAAAAGATGAAGAAAGATTTGGATAGAAAATCTTTGAGTTGAATAATTCTTTAGGTTAATGGCAATGATGGCTTGATGCTGAGCTAAAGTTACACAGGTCCTTACCATGTTTAGGCCAATAGCATCATCCAATAAAGGGTGGCCCACATAAGTAGCAGGCAACCCATTTAATCTGCATATTTCTTCCTCAAATGGAAGAATACACAACATGTGGTCCACAAAATTATGCAACTTAGAGAGCCTGCTTTCACCAACTTTCCAGGCCCAGAATGATGGCGAAACATAATGGATATGCAGAGGACTTTGAACCTTCTGATTGCTTCTGCCTAGACAACAGAAAAATTTATTCCATATTTGCTGATGAATGAATAAATCAAGAGAAATGCTTCCGTTAACACCCTTACATTTCAATTGCTTCAACAGTCGAAAAGAAAACCCCTTTGAATCAACTGTAACCACAGCATGAGGTTGAAATAGCATAGCCGCATCTGCAGTATCCTCAATTTTCCTCTGCAGAATTAAAGCGTGTCAAGTGCATCATATGAACAGAAAGCAAAGGATGAGGCACACACACATGTAGTACCTTGATACTATATATGTGCGGCAGCAGCTCCCACATGCCCATAATGGCAATTTCTTCCATGGGAAAAAGTGATCGCAAACCTTCCTTGCACATTAATTCACTACATTGACAAAAGAGTATGTATAATGGGGAAAGGAATGAAAGACCATATTTGAACAAGAGCAAATGATAGGATCCACGTTCCAACTTGAAACTGGGATTGGATCAAATTGCAGACGGAGAAGCTAAACAATGCAAATATGCAATTATGCTGAAGAGATCATTTCGTGGGTACAGGAAGCACATGATAACTTCACACTTCGCCTTCAAATATAAGAATACAGAAGATACCTGATAACAAAAATGACCCTATGAAATTTGATCAGGAAGTACGTGCATATATAAATGAGATCAGAAATTGAAGAATGGTGGGAACTCAACAGTAAATCATTCTTATGATGGAGAAAAGGAAAAGAAACGCAAGTTCAAATATATGATGTTGCCTTTGATTTATTTATGTCTTCTAATCATCTTCATTCTCCTCTTCTAGAGAGAAGAAAATGAATGAATGTTGCTTTTCTCAAGCAAGGAGTCAGACAAGTAAAGGAATCAAACCATTTGGGCCAATAGAATCGGGAAGAATGGTGACCTCATCCTAGTATCCTTAATGTGCTGAGCCTCAAAGAAATATTGTCGCAATGAGTACCACATGTCAGTATAACTCTTATCTTAACAAGAATAAATGAAAATTCAACATATCTATCCCTGCCTGAAAATTAATTAAAATGTTGCACGCCTCTTATCCTGACGTTTTTCATTCACCTCTGCAAGTTTCTATGTTTCAAGTGGGAATGGATGCAATCAAACTCTATAGGCTATCCAAAAATTAATAGTGTTTGGTTTGACTAGGAATGGGCTAGTCCATCATCTTCTCCTTACTTTTTTTTTGTTTGGTTTGTGGAACGGAATGGGTTGATGCACCAACACCTCATTCCTCATGTGCATACTAGTATTAGTGAGAGGAATGGACTCACAATGCACTACCTCGTCTAGAATGGTTTGATTCCTCAAACCAAACACCCTATAAATGTCGCTCCTACCTTCGTTCTACTCAATAACTTGGATTGTATAGCATTTATTTGACCGCAACCACAATAGCCACAACTGTTAGATGATCCCCAACACTGCATGGGTATGCATTGCACGAATGTGCATTGACATGAGAAATGAAATGTGTTGTGCGAACCTCGGTAAAACTTCGGGAGTATCTAAGTAAACTCGAGTTTGACGTCCTAAATCTTTGACGGTACGAGGTATTGAACCAAAATACGGACGAGGGAGAACAAATACCCGCCAACGCCAGCGAAGCGGACGGGCACAGGGGACAGCGCCCTGAGAGATGCCATGAGTCGCGAAGCGAGAGAGTCGCCGGATACCTCACCAGCGACCACGAACACCCTGAGCTCCCCATCGCGAGCGGCAGCGTCCACAACCCTACCGTATGAGAGCGCGCGAGCGAGGGGCCTAGGCGGCCGCGCTCGCCGACGCCCCTCGGCTGCGATCCATCGCAGTAGCATCGGCCGCGTCAGAAGAAAGCGGCGCCGACGGAGTGGAGAATGGTGGGTCGAAGCTGGTGGGTGGACGATTGGGCGAAGAGCCAAGCCCAACACAAGTCTCGGCCTACCTGCCTGGCTGGGGGGTGTCTGGACTGGGCCTTGCGCACACGTCAACTGAGAATTCAACTGAAACCCCGAATAAAACCCTCGAGCTGCTGCGGTGCGTGGGCTTTCGCTCCCGACAGGGCAAAAATATCACGATCCACACCCTTCCCAGCCGCCGCCGCCGCCGCCGCGAACGAGATGGCGGCAGCCCTTTTGCTCCGCGGTCTCCGCTCAACGGCGAGCCGGGCACATATCCACTCTCTTTCCCATGCCTCCTCTCCGTCGGCGCTGGGGTCTTCACTTCTACGCCGCCTCTACTCCTCTGCGGCGGCGTCAACCGCCGCCTCGCCTGCTTTCACGCCCGCCGGCGTCATGGACCCGTCCCGCATCCGTAACGTGGCGGTGATAGCCCACGTCGACCATGGGAAGACGACGCTCATGGACCGGCTCCTGCGACAGTGCGGGGCCGATATCCCCCACGAGCGCGCCATGGATTCCATCAGCCTTGAGCGCGAGCGCGGCATCACCATTGCCTCCAAGGTAGGTAACACATCTCGAAGGGCTTGTGCTTGCATGCGTGGTAGTGAGGCTGGAGCTGGGATTGTAGTGAGGCCAGCTGGGATTGTTATCCTACTGCCATTTCGTTGGGCAAGTTGCGTGCATCACAGCAGAGAAATTGACCTTAACATAATCCGCTTTAGAGGCCATTCTCAATTTTTGGTTTCTGTGTCCCATAATTTTGACATGCACTCCTGAGTCCTGAGTAACACTTAGACCTTTGATTTACTTCGTTGTGTTTGAATTGTTTCCATGTCACTACTGATTCAACTACTGTTCTGAAGTGTATACTATGTTTGATGACTCATGCGGTTCATTTGTATCAATTTACAAATACCTTATGCCCATTTCCAGAGAAACGCAAGTAGCATTTAGCCCAATATTCTTCATTCAAAATTACCTGCACTCTCATGCATCATTGCAGTGATCACTTAATCCTCGCTTTTTTCATCTGGTATCTTCAGTGGACTGTATTAGAAGTTTAGAACTTTCCTATGATCTGTAGTACTCCCTCCCATCCAAATTATAAGATGTTTTGGCTTTTCTAGATTCATAACTTTTGCTATGCACTTAGATATACACTATGTCTACATAGTAGATAGTAGATACATAATCAAAGCAATGTTCTAGAAAAACCAAAATGTCTTATAATTTGGAACGGCGGGGTATAGCATTTATTCTATATTAAGCTGCTTGTCTTCATGCAGCAAATTTAAAATCCAATATGGCATCAATCCACATGCTAGAATCAAGAGTGACCAGTCTGTGTGTCTGTGCTGCATAAAGAATTGTTAAGTTGCTACTGGAAACAACTACACTGTGTATAGAAGATTGTTGTGTAGATCATTTATGATTCATTATTCCTACAATGATTAACTTGCCATCTGATTTGTTTTGTTAATATGTACACAACATATCATGCTTGTTAGAGCTGAAATGACACAAAAGATGTGATGTTATCAACGCTTCAATTACAAGGGTCTCGTAATTAAAATAGTAATCAGGTATTTATCTGATATTAGGCTGTATATAGAATAGGATCTACTAACTGCTCCTTTGCATGTGGATGCTACTTAACTTGCTACTAACTGTAGGCTCAGAACATTCTTACACAATCTTGAAGAGCTTGATTAACAACCATTATGCGGCACTTTCATTATGTGTCTAGTAAATCAGAAACGAAGAATCTAGTCAACAACTTAGGAAAAAAGAATTGATTGTGTTTCAGTAGTTCTCACTAAAATAATTTCAGACTACAAAGCATGGTATTCCCTTTGTATGTTTAGTAAGATGTAGCATTAATCTGACCTGTTGATATGATTCGACTGTTTATCCTGTTTAAATGCCCGTTTAGCCCATCTAAGTGGTTGTTTAGCCCTAATAATGGCTAAATGGCAAGTGACCGACTGTTTACCATTTACCGTTTTGGACAACACTAATGATACAAGGTTGGAATGCCAGCTAACTAATGTAATACGGAGTATCTCGCATGCCAAGTTAGTTTTGATGTTTACACCACATGTGCACTCTTCCACCATATGCAAGTTTGATTTCAACTAACATGCATAGTCTGGATGATAAACATGCTGGACAAATCACACGGAAATCAGGTGCTCATAATCCACTCTGATTAGCATAGTCTGGATGATAAACATTGCTGTATTTGCAAATGCTGGCATGCTTGTTGCCATACAGAGCATGCCATATGAAATCTTAAGCAACACTGCTTGCTGATTTTGGCTACTTTTAGGTCACTTCTGTCTCTTGGAAGGAAAATGAACTCAACATGGTCGACACACCTGGTCACGCTGATTTTGGTGGTGAGGTATGTGGTCCTCATATAATTTTCTATGATTTGGACTGAAATGTAGATTTTGATGTGATGTACAATATGATCATTGCTAAATTTGTTGCAGGTTGAACGAGTTGTTGGAATGGTGGAAGGAGCTGTCTTGGTTGTTGATGCTGGAGAGGGACCTTTAGCACAAACTAAATTTGTGCTTTCAAAGGCTTTGAAGTACGGCTTGCGCCCAATTCTTCTCCTCAACAAGGTTGATAGGCCTTCAGGTCTGCTCATCATCAGATGTTAACGTTATTTCGGTAGTATTTTCTGATTGCAATGGATCAGGTTAAAGACACAACAAAAATGATTTTGCTTTACAGGGAAACCATTTTTATCATTTTAAGTGAAATGCCATTGCACCATTGTTTGTACTAGTTTGTTCAAGTAAACCAACTGATAAAGAGTCTTAAGGTGAGCATGTACATCTAATTTGTTACAGTAATTATGAGTAAATGCAGACTACATGGCATCTGAAGTTAAATGGGTTGAATGCTAGATTGATTTAAATAAGTAAATGCAGACTGCAAGCGTGTACATCTAGTTTATTCAACAAAAATGATTTAAATAAGGCAAGGGGAGTACAAGTAGAATGTAGATGCTTTAAGATTTCCCCCCAACAGGAGCCACTAGAAATAAGTAAATTAAGATGAAATGATTTTGACCAAAACTTCTAAATATTTGTTTGTTCACCAAATTTAATTTGGAAGCTGAACTTTATGCAGCATAGACTTCTTTTAATTAGATGAGATGATGCTACTCACAATTATTGTAACTCCTCTTATGTTGCATCAACAGTTTCTGAAGAAACCTGCAATGAAGTAGAGAGCTTGGTTTTTGATCTTTTTGCAAACCTTGGTGCTACAGGTCCAGTCCTGCTCTTCAATTTGGTTTCTTTAAAGTTCTTTCTTTTCTTTTTGTGAACTTGTTTTGTTTGGATTTTGCAGAAGAACAGTTAGATTTCCCAGTTCTTTATGCATCCGCTAAAGAAGGGTGGGCTTCCTTAACTTTCACTAAGAGCCCCCCTGATAATGCAAAGAATATGTCTTCATTGCTTGATTCCATTGTACGGCATGTTCCTGCGCCAAAAGCTGATCTTGAGGCTCCGTTCCAAATGTTGGTTAGTATATACTTGAAGAACACCAAAAATTGATTTTGTTTGAGATGGGGGTTGCGTCTGCAATTTCTTTTCATTCTTTAATTCCATCCTTAGTTATGCATATGGTAGAATCACTGGCCATAGGAGATGCTTCTTTATTTGTAGGCTGAGTTCCACTTGATTTGCATCTAGAAGAATAAGCAGGCCTTTCATTCTTGCAATATTTGCTTCGATGCCACAATCCATGTTACCGATTTGCCATCCCATTTACTGTTCACCAGTGACCTTGATTACTGTTTGGGTTGCTACCTGGTAAGAGGACATTATAAACAAAAGGAGGGTGGCAGAATTTAGGATAGGTGGAAGGGACGAGGGAAGTACTGTCAAGAGGCACCCAGGATGACTCATGGTCCCACGTTCTAAGCTAGCATCCTAAAGAACACCTACCCTCATCACCCCTTGACCTTAAAAAATGCCTACCATGTCCCACTACTGATCCTCAACCTAAGGAATTGCTCTCTGTTTAAATGAATGAGATTATCAGTAAAGAATAACAGAAGGCTAAGTCCTTGCTACACCAAGAGTCTGGTCCCAGGCAGGAATGCTCCCAGTCAAACACATAAAATTTAACTTTAAAGGTAGTGATTCAATTTTCTTTCACAGGTTTCCATGATGGAACGTGATTTTTATCTAGGACGAATACTCACTGGTAGAGTAAGATCCGGAGCTGTCCGTGTTGGTGACAAAGTCCATGGCCTTCGCAGTACAGATGATGGAGTTCAGAAGATTGAAGATGGAAAGGTCTGTCAGAACATTGTGCTCCTTTTCCTTTCAAGTTCTGATAATATTATTTTCTCCTTCATTATGTGTTGATATTGTCTTACTGAAAAGCCTCAATGACTTTTACAAATTATACTAAATAATCTAGGTTGTCAAACTCATGAAAAAGAAAGGCACAAGTATGGTGACAGTAGAGGCTGCAGGGGCTGGTGATATAATTTCAATGGCAGGATTGGCTACTCCAGCAATTGGACATACTGTGGCAAATTCAGAGGTAGCACTATATGCTTTGATTGGCTACTTAACCTTGTCAGTTGCCTCAAATTTACTACTACATCTGGTCATAAAAACATGTCCTTTAGGACAAGTTTTAATCAAACCATAAAAAGTACAAGCATCAATAACACCTAATTATTTAGTTTGGAAACATGTAAAGTGGTTGCTATTTTTAGGTATTGACTGCTCTGCCTACAATTGAGTTGGATCCTCCCACAATATCTATGACATTTGGCGTGAATGATTCACCGTTGGCTGGCCGGGATGGCACTCATGTAAGTACCAAATAACTTCCCTCTACATCGTACTTAATGGTGTCCTTAACTTCTTATTATTTATATTTTCTTCTGATCAAACTTAAGTCTTTCGATTGGATTTCATAGAACAGAGGATTAAAGAGCTTGTGCACTTGTGAGAACAAGAGTATGATATATGAGATAAAATAAGATTTCAGCTTTTGTTTATCACATGAACAAAATTACAAAATCAACTAGACCTAGATGAGACGTGATTTAATATTTGATTTATGATTACCTTGAGTCCCCTGAAAGTTATTACAGAACAATCAGTGTACGTTATATCAGGTCATTATATGGATAGCTTGCATGGTGAGAGAGAAACGTGCTAGTGAGGTTTACAAATATAACTATATAAGATATATAGATTTGCTCCACTTACGTGGACCTTGGCCTTGGGCAGCAGCAGGATGCACAGTAGAAGCAGTGCACTGGCCAGCCAACAGAAGCTTGCATCCAGGAACTATGTTAGTCACATTAGTGATTAGTTAGTGGTTAACTAGTTAGTTAGATGTGCATAACTGCATATCCATCTGTTAGCCTTATCAATCTGTTAGCAGGTGTGCTAGTCTCTACATAAAGAGCACACCATCTTCTTTGTAAACCAAGAAAGAACCCAAAAGAAGCAGTCAGAGCGTCCAGAGGGAGGGAAACTAGCCAGTTCTTTGTGCTATCCCGTCAATGCCAACCAAATCCATATCAGTTATTAATTCGGAACTAAGTCAGGACTTATGCTTCTAGTTGTCGTTTTTTTTCTGAACGGAACACGTAGATCCAATTAGAGCTATTATCGACCAGCTTCACGTGTTGCTCAGTACCGACTAAACATGGACAGTTGGACTAGACTGAACTTGATTAAATGTATGGGATGACATTCTATTATGTCATTTTTAAAGCTAGGAATATAAAATTTGTATTCACTAACATGTTTGGTTCATGGATTGAGTTTTATCTGACATGATGAGTTAGTCCAGCATGCAACTAGAATGGGTTCATCAGTCATTTTCTCGGAATGGATCCATTCCACAGAATTGCCTAGCTGTTGGCTTGCGGGAGCACTGTACGGAATGTCTTGTGACCTTTGAGTTCAGCTCGCGCTGCAAACCAAACAGCTCAGGGAGGTTCATTGTCTGGTTCCGATGATTCCATAGAGAGTCATCATGTGAACTAAACACGCTATAAAGGAACACAAAAACAACTGTTGATATGGCTTTGCTTTCTATAACTTTGCAGCTAACTGGAGCAAAAATTGGTAACCGCCTGATGGCAGAGGCAGAAACGAATTTGGCTATTAATGTTCTCCCTGGACCATTATCAGAATCTTATGAAGTTCAAGGAAGAGGAGAGCTTCAGTTAGGTCTGGATTGTTGACGAAACCCCACTTATTCTACTGTATAACTGAACTGAACTTAACTCTTTTGGAAGTTCATCATACTTTGATTAATGTGTAATCAAGAATACAAAATAATGATTTGTGTATGTTCAGGAATATTGATCGAAAACATGCGGCGTGAGGGATTTGAGCTCTCGGTTTCACCTCCAAAAGTGATGTGAGTCTCTCTGATTGTGAATATAGATCATTTAGGACATTGTCGTGGTCTATAATATGGCACTTCAACTTACAACTATTGTCAAGTTATACTATTTAATTTAAAATAGAGTTATGTATTATGAAAGTATTTTCCATGACGAATCTAGTGACATCCATGTGTTATCAATTTATTTAACTTTTCATGCATTGATGGATCAGGTCAAAGAACTTGATTAGAATCCTAAAATTACCTACATTTCTAATTCTAGGGAGTATCTAGCTCAATATCTATCTCTAATTTTCTATGTTCGGTTTCTATATTAGATTATGTGCTTCAAAACGACCAGCTTTCCTCTCCTTGTTGAGCCTCTTTGGCTAAGTTCGAGTTCCCTTTCTCGCCCTTCTCAGGCTCTGCACAGTTTTTCTGTTGTCTGTTTCGCTTTCCTCTATTAGTTTGTACAGTTGTTCAGTTGTTTCGCTGTTTCTTATTTTTAACAAAATGCTTTACATGGGGGCCTCCCCTGCTGTATTTACGGTAAAAAAAAAAAGTAATTCCTTTCTATGGCGTGGGACTTCATGTGTGAGCAATTTGCAGCTGGTGTATTCATTTTTTTCCTTGAAACAGGTATAAAACAGAGCATGGTGAAAGGTTGGAGCCTATTGAAGAAGTGACTGTTGAGGTATAAGAAACTGTGGTTGAATCACCTAATTTATTTTTGTTTTCTTCTAATATTAATTCTGAATACCAATAGGTGGATGAAGAGCATGTGGGATTCGTCTTGGAAACCATTACACACAGGAAGGGTGAAGTAGTTGACATGGGCCCGGTTCCTGGGACAACTGGAAGAACTCGAATCTTCATGACCTGTCCATCTAGGTCAGTAGTTGGTATTTTCTGCTAATGATTGGTTCCACCATAGAACCTACAAAAGCATGTGTGTTATCTGCTGAATAACTGATTCTGTTGGCTGTAGCCTAAGTTGTTCATGCTTGTATTTATATATGGAATATCTATCCGCCTGTTGCCAGCAGGGTTTACTGCATAACCAATCAATGTGGGATTCCAGAATTTCTTTTTCCTTCTGTGGAGTATTGACCAGTTTTGAAATCGTAGTATCAAATGATCTATTGTGGAATGCAGAGGTTTGGTGGGTGTTAAAGGAATTTTCAGCAGCTTTACACGTGGAACTGGATTTATGCACCGTGCTTTCCAGGGTATGATGCTATATTTTTATCGATAATTCAATTCAGTGCTAGCTCACATTCAAGTCTGTAACTAATCTATGCTATTGCTAGAACTTGAAATTACTTTCATCCAAACATGGAGGCAAATAATGAACCGGCTTGCCAATTTACTTATCTGTAGGTTTTAATGATATGTGAGCACTTAGCAGAGATGTTATTTTTGTGTAGTTAATGTTCTATTTCTCATTGAAAGACGTAAGTCAGAGATTAAACATAAGCTCTGAAATGATGAATGAACATAAATGATCTTATAAGTTGAACATCACTATTAAATGGGGAGGGCCCAAATTTACCCTATTTGGAACTTTGCGGTCATGTTTCTTCTTTTGAATATTCTTAATAGAGGGGAACATGTAAAGCAGGGCAGGCCCAGTGCAGTGGTAGAATCTCTCCACAAGATTAAACAAGAGTAGGGCTGTTTAGAAAATCCCTTTCCTGCACCCACGTGTGGGCGCTTTGAACACTGGATACACCCTTTTATGTAACTATAGCTTGCTAAATTTAAGCATTTGCGAATCATGTCGCTCTGTTTATCATGGCTAGATGGTAATTGTCCTTATGTTTACACGAGCAGTGTACAACACATATGCGCATGATGTTATTCGACATAAGATGAGCAACACTGACCGCTTTGTTTGGCCACTAGTCGAACAAGTTCAAATTCATTTGTACCTTCTGCAATGTGTACCTGAGTCATATTGCATTATGTTGTTTGCATGAGCAAATGGGATCATATCATATTGAAAATCTGGATGGTGTGGGCTTGTAAGGTCTCTTACCCCTTCTTTTTTCTTAATATAATGGCCCAGCTCTCCTGCGTGTTTAAAACAATTGAATCTTACTAATTGCTGCAGTCCTGGGGACTAACTAGACTTAATGGTTATTTGACGTGTGCTTTCCTGTGATTGCAGCATATGCTAAATACAGAGGTCCACTAGGCAGTGTCAGAAAAGGAGTTCTGGTATTGCCATTATCTTCAATTTCATAAGTTTCTATTCTCTCATGTTCTCTTTGTTTGCCAAACATGTGAGCATAGAATTAGAAAGCTAATGAGAATTGAGATACTCCTTTAGCAAATAATTTTGCACAACTGAACAAAAAGGTTTTCTGAACTCTGACTCATATTTCTCTATGTTCATATATAGATATCTGTTGGTAAGGGACTTATCACTTCACATGCCCTTATGAGTTTAGAAGCTCGCGGAATCCTCTTTGTATCTCCTGGAATGGAGGTAACTATAGTACATTTTATTGAGAACTACCATCTTGGGTAAGAATTGTACTAACCCCTCTTTCATCCTCCTGTTTGAAAGGCATATGAAGGCATGATAGTTGGTGAGCACTCACGTGACAGTGATCTTGAGGTACGATGATTAAATACAAATCACGGCCTATTTCTTTTTCTTTTTCCATACTTGAAATCAATGTCTCTTTGGCAGGTGAATCCTGTGAGAACTAAAGAACTTACAAACATCCGAGCCCCTGGAAAGGATGAAAATGTTCGTTTGACTCCACCTCGATTGGTATGTTCTTTTTCGCTCTTTTACTGAGATATCATGAGAGATGGTGTTTCATTTCTGTAAAGGAAACACAATACTGGAACGCCTGACCAATTGGTTAATTGTCCACTGACTTAGATCAGCCATGCAAATTCTAGAACCCATTATTGCCATATGATATTATGTTCACACATTGGGATTCAAGATCTGATGAGAGCAGAGGAAAAATGAGGCTTCTTTTTTTTTATATTTGTTAGTTTGGTGAAAAGTTTGAGTTTCCTCTAGCTACCACAAAATCTTAAAATAAATTGTTGAACCATGCAGATGAGTTTGGAAGAGGCAATTGGATATGTTGCTGCAGATGAACTTATTGAGGCAAGTATCATGTTCTTAATTCTTAAAACAAAGAATCTTACAGAAATTTCTGCTTTTGATTCTATTTTTATAAGGACTGGAATAAATGTACATGGGCATTTCATTCTTCTACAACCACCTAGTCTTGTTCCAGTTCTTCTCTCTTAGGTGGTCTCTACAGACAAAAAATCAGATATAGCATTGGTTTCTGAAAGGTTTTGTGGGGGTTATTGACAATATTGGACACAGTAAATCTCTAAACCAAAATGGAGATCCTGCAGCCTAGGGTAGAATGCAGTATTATTTCTGTGAGGCTATGCAAAATGGATCTCTTGCAGCCAGATAGGGTATGAGTATCCTTGGGCACATCAATTGGTGTTACAATTACATACATGTATACAATAGTCACTGCTAAAAGGAAGAAAATATTTAATTTAATCAACTCTTTCATGCATTTTGGAATTAATAGAAGGTAAGTTTGTTTCTTTAACAAAAGTATCATCTGCAGTATGTTGCTAGTTTTGGTGATTCCTTGAAAGTGCAGGTAAGTCCAAAGAGGAAATCTAATTTGCTGGAGTAACACACCTAGACCTAGTTTTTATTAAAGAAAAGAGTTCTCTTAATACTGATTTACAATTTTGTTTTTGAAGCAACTGGCATTTAGTACCAAGCTTCTGTATATTGACATTTGAGCCTCATCAGGTTACTCCCAAGGTTATACGTCTTCGGAAGAAGTACTTGGATTCCACTAAACGTAAGATGATGAAAAACAAGCCCATGAATTAGAACTCCAGGAACACCAAATTACATCAAGCAGTGCCAGTACTATATAAGTTATCATCCAAAAGACAGCATTTATGTATAGGTTGGTGTTCAATGTTGAAGTGCAGCCAGAGTTCTTCACCAGATAACACATTTTGCTGGCAGTTTCACCCAGGTTTTACGTTCACACAGGTAGAATGATGTTTCATGTGGTTTGTACTAACAGAATAAGCCCATCATAGGAGCTACTGGAGGTAGGATCCTCGCAGTAAGGCGGTTATATCTATTTATTATAGCCTTTTAAGGTGAATTTTTAAACACCCATAGATATACCTCCGAAGGGGTTCAAGAAATGAAAGTGAAAGAGAGGCAGGCCTAGGTATTTTGTTTGGACCGGCATCTTTGTGGAAAATTTTACGAGCATGTGTTATTAGTTAGAAATGCAAGGAAACAAATAAATTTGTAACGTGTTGCGTTGTTACACCCGCATTGATCGCATTGATCAAATACAGGATGAATTTGTCATTGTCCGTCCTTTTTTTTTCTTTTTTTTATTTTCTGGTTAGTGATGGCATGTCCAGACCAGGGTTTTTTTACCGACCGGTATCTGGTTACCGCCGGCCTCCGGTAACGGTATACCGGTCCGGTTTGGCCGGTAACCGCCAGATACCGGTCGGTTTGGATTTTGAATTCAAACGCCGCTTCGGTTCGGTTTGTCACCGGTATACCGACCGGTTTGACCGGTATACCGACCGGTTTGAGCGGTTTACCGGTCGGTTTGAGAGGTTTTTTCAAAATTCAAATTTATTTTTTTAAAAAAAAAATGCTAAAAAATTCCTAAAAATACTTCATGATTTATAGAATCCAACGATGTCAAAATTTTTAAATTTGAGTGTGTTTAGTATGTTTTTCGACCTTCATGATTTAATGGGCCGTCGACTATGTATTTTTTCTTTTTCTTTTTCTTTTTCTTCAAACTTCTAAACGTCTAAATAAATACTAAACGAACTCAAATTTGAAAAAATTTTACACCATTAGCTTCTATAAATCATGTACTATTTCTAAGAATTTTTTCAGAATTTATTTTTAAAATTTAAAATTTAAAATTTAAAAAAACCAAACCGGACCGAACCGAAACCGGTCCGGTCCGGTTTGGCCGGTAACCGACCATACCGACCGGTTACCGATCGGTATAAAAAACCCTGGTCCAGACCAATATCGACAAGTCAGCTTTGGCTTCGTCTGCTGACATAAAAACATCCCTTTCCATGTCTTGGGATACAACCTAAAAAGGCTTGTCTGTTCTTAGTGCATAAACCATTGTGATCATTTCGCGAACTTTGTGTAACTCTTCCACTTCTAGTAAAAAATCTGGTGTCCTTGCCCGATAATAAGCACTAGCAGGTTGGTGAAGCATAATCCTAGCGTGAGGGAATGCTAGCATAATCCTAGCGTGAGGGAATGCTATACGCTTGGTGGGTTCTCCTCCAAGCAGAATGAAGGAGGCCATGGACGCGGCTATTCCGAGGCATATTGTATATATATTAGGTGTCACCGTTTGCATCGTATCAAAAATCGCCATTCTATGTGTCTTGATTTGTAGAAACGCATCACATGCTTGCGAAAGCAATCTCGCATCTGCTCTCTGCAGACTCTAGGTGCCAAATGAGTTTTGCTCCAAGCAGATCGGACGACAACAAATTGGCTTTGTTTTGTAACTTTGGGTTCTGTAACTTTGGGCATTGTAATTCCCTTCAGCGGCGTTGGTGGTTTTCACTGCTGCGCGGGTCAACCGTAAGCTATTGGGTAGGGCAGCACGTCCACAACGGAGCTCATGCTAACGTTCAAAGAGTCCGTTATAAAAAAAAAACGCTCAAACAGTCCCACTGCACGCCATCATTTCAGCTCTCTTCGCTTCGACTTATCAGCCAGCTTACCATCCGTACTTCGGCTTATTTTTTCTTACAAAACACTATTGAAACAGCCAAAATCAACCATAAATAAATTTAAACAAACTTATCAGCATGTTGATTTTCTTCTTGTGCGAAACAGTCTCACCACCGATCATTTTCACCAGCATCGACCGGACAGGATAAGAGCCAATTTCGCAGAAGCTGATCTTACTACTTTTCAATTTTGCCAAGCTCAAGTTTACAGGAAGCCACGACCACAAGACTACGTCGATCATTTTGACCAGCATCGACCGGACAGGATAAGAGCCAATTTCGCAGAAGCTGATCTTACTACTTTTCAATTTTGCCAAGCTCAAGTTTACAGGAAACCACGACCACAAGACTACGTTACTGCTGTCAATGCATATTTTATGGAAATATAGAATAGAGACTGGGTTTATAAAAAGATAAGATAACTGATGCATTTTAGAAATAAATATCCAATGCCTTCGTGGACTCGTGGTCCATGATTATTGCTGTTACTTCCGTGCTTCGGACTTCCTCTGCTCCTTGGCTGCCACAAACAAAATAAAATTCAGTGCACGCTATAATCAACAAACAAATGAATTTCTATATCTACCGACTGAGAATACCAAGATTTTGTTGAGCTCAAGAAATATAAGATACGAGCCAATGTAAAGTGCATTGTACAAAACAAAGTTACGACATGGTATACAGGGCCTTGTTTAGTTGCTTCCCAAAATAATTTTGTGTTCTACAGTAAATGTTGGAACACTAATTTAGAGTATTAAACATGAATTAATGATGAAACCCATTCCACAACCCCCGGTAAAATTGCGAGACCTTTCTAATGAGTCTAATTAGGCCATGATTAGACAATGTTGTGCTACAGTAAACAGTCTCTAATGACAGGTTAATTAGGCTTAATAGATAGATCTCGCGATTTCCCGTCCACCCGTGTAATTAGTTTTACATTTTGATCATATTTTGTCCTCCTAATCTTTGATTTACAAATGCTACATTAATTTTGCAAAATAGTTTTGCGAAATTTGAGGCATCTAAACCAGACCTTATAAGCATGAGGTCAAATAGAAACATGCATGAAGCAAGATGAATAAAGGGATGTACCAGCTTTCTCCTCTTCGCGTTTCTTTGCAGCATCAGCCCTTTGCTGTCTTATTAAAGCAAGACGTTCTGCATCCAGAAAATTATAAGGTTTATGGCTATTTTAAGTTCAGAAACTCACACAAACTGACAACAAACACTTGAGGAGATTGCACGCATTTAGACAATTTATATCAGCTATGAACTCCCAAGAACTGCGCTTGAAGAAGCAGAAAAACATTGAATGGCAGGCATCTTAGCTTCAAAATTGTTTGGTACATGAAAAGATAACCATCATATTCCACAATTGCAACATAAGCAGAAAGTGCTTGAATCATAAGTTACATTTGGGCGCAAATTCAGCAGTGAATGCAGCAAGGAAGTCTGCATATAACCATAAAACCACTACCAAAACGCAACATATTTAAAATGTAGAGTGAGAATGCTTAAACTTTGAATAGAAGTAAGATCTATTAGGCTGTGCTTAAAATAAGAAGGTAATATCATTGTGTGATTGTCTATTTCATTAGCAATTTAGCGTTGATCCTTTTACCTGTATGTCTTGCACATTAGGCATCACAAGTTTAACGCTAGTTATGGCTAGCTTCAGATGGATGTTGATATTTATTCAAATTAGTTTTACTAGTACCCTGTATCAGGCTACCTCCTTCAATGTAATATTGTAATGTTTGTTTATACAAAAAAAAATGGAAATTGTGATGATACTTCCAGAAGCAGGCTGAGACTACAGGTTGCTTTGGTGTTGTGCATTTTAGAAATACAAAATCATAACAGTAGAGTATCAGCAAGTGCAAGAGTTCCCACCCAAATCTTTCCGTGCTTGTTCAGTTTTTCCTTGCTCCTGAAGCTTCATATAACGTTCGTGAGCTTTTTGTTTCTCAAGCTCCTCTCTACAGAATGAACATGATAACATGTAAATAGAGTCGATGTGTAAGAACATGTTTAAAGATTCTCCCAACCACCCATCAATGGCCCCTTTTCAGTAATAGGTGAAACATTAGCATCAACAATATGTTTACGCCAAGATAGACAAATGCCTAGGTAGTGAGATAAAACAAACAAGACGACTTAGATAGGTGATCTCTTGCAATTCATGAGCATGTAACATCATTTTCAAGTGTGTGGCAATTTGGCACAAAAGCAAAAAGGCTGTCCTGTGATCCACTGCATATTTTATTTCTGTGTTGCCCGCAGGCTTCAGTAAGCAGTTTTCCTCATGCCAAATTATATTAGGAAGAAATAGGTATAACAGGAAAATGAACTGCAAATATCAAAACTCAAATTTATTGTCAGTCGAAAAATAAGACAATGGCACATTTTTTTAGCTCAAATAAGGAAGTGCACCTTTCGCGTCTTGAAAGTTCAGTTGTCTTTCCAAGCTGTAAAATGAAAGCTAGTTAGCTGGGCATATGGTAAAAGATGATTCAGCTAATAGAGTGACTAAGTAATGCAGCCGAAGTGCTAACAACAACAATTAGCAAGAGTTAAATGGATACAGCATATGTGTGGGATACAGCATGGAGCCATCTCCATGGAGTATTGGTGAAAAAATAAATAATGGAATTTCATATACTTGGACGGAGACGTGTTGAGGTGTATTTTTTCCTCGAATACATAGGAGAGTTGTGTACCATTGCATTAAGAAGAAATCTTAAAAGTACAATGCACCCAAAAAACACACACTACACCCACGCAGGAATGCACAGATTAGAGAGCTACAATCATGCCCGTTTCTTCAAAGAACACAACCCGATCTGACAGCTAAGCAAACCTTCTGCCTGCTACTACCTCCAATCGGGCTAGCCCCTTGGTGCACCAAAGTTGATCCTCAAGGATATTTCTAAGCATGTGTTCTATGTTGGGAATAGCTCCATTAAACACATAGTCGTTACAATGTTTCCAAGGAATCCAAGCACAAAGGGCAATCAGCAAATTCAAGCCACGCTTGACATCCACAGGGAAGAGAGCAAATCCACCATTTAAAGAATTCAAGCCACATATTGAAGTGTTTTGTGGATGTGGCCCAGCCCAGTAGGTCCACTGTAACCCTCGACTCGCACGCTCACCACGCCGCAGTGATCCAGGCAGCCAACAATGAACACGCACGCCGCCGCTGCCCGCCCGACTTCCTGTTCGTCTAGCCATCCGCCCGTCCGATATTCATCACTGGCGGCATGCTCGAGCAGGCAGCAGCTGTGGTGATGCACACCACCCATTTGTGGAGCCTCATGCACGCGGCGCAGCGACAAGCTTCACCACCCGCTGGTGGTAAATCAATGGTGAGCCGATCACCACGAGTTCGTAGTGATTTCTTCCCCGCTTCCTCTCCTCTCTCGTAGCTACAATGGGCATTTGGGTAACCCGAAAAATCGGATCGGGTAATTCAGGTAGTTAGAAATTCAGGTAATAGAAATCAGTACCTGATATTCGCTCCGAAATATCACTACCCGATATTTTGGGTACCTGATAATTCGGGATTGGGTATTCCCGATCTACCTGAGATTCACAAAGGGATGGGATGGAAAGCTGTGTCGGCGTGGTGGTGCGCTGGTGCTGACGCCGGCCGCCGGGTTCGTGTGCCATGTGGGAGCCAGGTTGCCGAAGCCCAGAGTGAACGGCGGGTCGACCACAAGCAGCAGCGCCGGACGGGGGCGTCTCAGCCTCACGCAGTCGCAGGTCGGGTGAGGCGGGGGCTCGAGTGCTCGGCCTCGTGTGCTGGACCGCAGGCATCGAGCCAACCGGGCTTTGCCACGCGGTGTGGCGTAGCGACTAGGGTTGGGGAATCGACATCAGGATCTTGGGGTTCTGCTCGGGCGCTCCGGGTGGTTGACGTATCGAGGGAAGTGGATGTTGTATGCTGGGCCATAGTAAAAAACTCGATCTGCAGGGGTATGATTGCCCCGGGGCATTGTGCTTAAGAAGATCTTCTCACGCAGATCAAAAAAAGCCCCAAACCCTTGCCTCATCCTTACACAGCGGCACCACAACTCCGTGAGATGAGTTGGCCACAAACCTGCGCTTTGGATGTGGATGTGGGGCAGGCGAGGGAGTTTTTTTTCCCTCCGGTCAAATGTGGCATAAATGCCACAAAGAGTGAGTCCCTTGGGACTCAAACTCTGACCACCCCGGAGGGGAGGTATTGAGCCAGACTAACCACTTGGTCAGCCCGACCGTTCCATCCGTGTTGCATAGTAATTAGCTATACATGGAAAAATAATTGTGGGGGTCAAATCCAGCACGATAACATCATAACACAATAACACATTGTACAGTAATGAATTTCATAGACAAGTAGATACCAAGGGATGTTCCTCCTTGACAATACAAGATTAAAAATAACGACAATGCATTAGTACCATTATGGCTATGACAACATACGGAAGGAAAAACTAGGCAACTGCTAGGAATAGTTGGCTCCTAAAAGCATGGTGATATTAAGATTAGAGAATAAACAAAGATGCTACCAGTAGTCAGCAACTTACATCAACTTCCTTGGCCTTTATATTCTTGGCTTTCACTAAGTTTGGATTTTCAATCTGAATAATACCCTCAGTACCTTTATGTTTCTGGGAATATCAAGGTAGCATATCAGATCATTACAAATGAAGCATGCACATGGGTACAATCTAGCTGGATTTGGAAGTCCTTACAGGTTTGTCATCAGACTCGTCTTCAGATTCTTCCTCCTCGGACTCTTCTCTTTCTTCATGTTCCTCCTCTTCCTCTTCCTCCTTCTATTTAATTTTCAAAACAAACCAATTATTACAGCAAGAACATGTAAGCCACAATCAAATTTGCAGCTAGGTAATGTCCATGAGTTTTTTATTTAGTAAGTACGCCTAAATGATGAAACTTTTACAATGACATTGATTAATGGAACCAAATCTGATCATGGTTTTTTTATTGTATGCATTGCATGCATTATATTGAACAAAGCAATAGCTAAATCGTGCTAGCATCATCAGAGTTTTTTTTAAGAAAAAACTCATGATAAAGAATGGCTAACGCTTTTGGAATAATATGATTGCCAAACTAAATTGGGAATTTAATTGCAATAAGGGCATAGCATAAATCTTCCGTGGTCCACACCAAACATAATTGCTCCATAAAATTATCATATCACTGTACCCATTCTAGAAAGTGATCTTCCATGGGGCAATATGAAATATGAATTGGAGAAAATTGTTAGCTGTATTTAGTATTATCCAAAGGAAGTGATGAAGAAATGCATTTTGACTAGTAGAAGTGCAAAAGGTCGCAGGGAATAAAAGTAGCACTCATCATGTGGATGAAACTAATTGGATGAATAGTACAGACCTTCTTAAAGGTGCGTGGGCGGCCTGAAGTACCAGCAGCTGCAATTTTGGAGGGTAAAAAGGGTTATCAGAAACAAGCCAAAAAAATGCTCTTATTAGGACAACCAAACAAAGTAACCATCCATCCCCAAGTAGAAAATAACAAAAGAAGAAGACACCAAGGGTGTGTTTGCTTTGCATTGTGGGAAATATGCCTGCACCAGGCAAAGATCTCAGGTGTCCATTTTCCTAAGTGTAGCATCTCTTTCCTGTATCCAGCCTCTAACAAGCTTTATCTGATGCCAGAAACAGTGTGCTAATTGATTTATCACTGCGTTTAAACTTCACACAAACCCTTTTTGGTGAAGATCTCTGACAGTGAATGAGAAATAAAGCTACATCTGAATCAAGAGCAGAATAATATCAAGTTGTCCTACTGCATCATACATAGTTGGGTGAATAAAAGCAACCAAAGCTTTGAAACACAATTATGGACCAAACTGTACGTGCAAGGAGGTAACTGGGCCTCTAAATCGAACAACTAGGTCAACAAATCATCATTCCTCCAACGATCCGAGACACCATCGAATCCCATGGAAACCTCGCGGCACAGACTAAAAGCAGGAATCTAAGCGGCAACTCGCGACAAGCTACGAGATGGATTGGATTCTGCTCGGCCAAAACTCTTATGTCTTGGTTAATACTAAGGTTGGGGCTAAACCCCTTTAACTCTGCTCGGCCACGCAAACCCGGTCAAGAACTAGCTCGCCCCTGGAATCAACGGATCAAGCAGGAGACATTAAATAAAATTCGACCTACAAACGGGAACGGGACCAAACGGAAAGGGGGGCGAGCGAGCGCGTCGTTACCGATCTCCTCGGGCGTGGAGAAGTTGCGGCGGCCGGTGGGCTTTCCCTTGAACTTTCCCCTCCCCATGGCGGCGGCGAGTGGAGGACGGGCGAGGCTTGTGCAGACAGAGAGCGAGCTGGAAGGAGCGGAGGTGGGAGGGGCCGAGGGGGTTCTCGCCTAGATTGCACGCTTGGTGGGCACTGAACCACGGAAGGAATCGGAAACCCTACCGTATTTGCACTGGTGGGCTGGGAATCGCGGGGTGGGGAATGGAGAATTCGGCGGTTCGGCCCTCCAGACAGACAAGTCGAGTCGAGAGCCCGCCAAACGGTGCGGTGCCACTTGCCAGATGCCCAACCAGATACGAGCGACAGCACCGGCGCACCGCTGTGCGCAATGGAGCCGTGGTTCGTTTCCTACACAAGTCTGGCTAGCAAAATTAAACCAGTTTAGATGAAATTTGTCCCTAGCAAACTAAAATAAATTTGTTTGGTTGTCTTGTTTGTTTTCATATAATCATCTCTTCTCCTAATTAGTAAGGTTACCCCTTTGAGATATTTCGGCGGACACGTGATGGGTGGCCTCGGCGAGCATGACACTTGGCGGTGGCGGCGGCAGTAGCAAGGCGACCATTCCTTTGTTTGTCAACACCACCATGGCCGGGAGCCCACAGTGATTTCCGTTGTGCGTGACGCTGTCGTTCCCAGCGCTGGCGATCGGGATGGCGAGGGCGAGCGTCTCACATGCCACGATTCGTGCTCGTCTCCTGCTCCTCACCCACCCAGAATCGTCCTAGAGCGAATCTGACAAATGCACCTCGCTCATCCACTCCTCTGTCGGTCATGGCCACCATCTTAGCGCCCGAGAAGCTCGTCGTGAAGCCACAACCGGCGCCGCCCGCCGGCCAAACCGTGGGGGTTGCTGCGGCTTTTGGTGGTGAGAAGGCGGTGTTAGAGGAAAGACCATACCACCACACACGACTGGGAGCGGTGGCCACCTGCAGCATCTGGTCTGGGGCCCATGTCGACGGAGGACAAGGAGCGGCAGCTCGCCAATGAAAGGTACCTATCGGAGATCATGAAGGAGAAGACCTCCACGGCGAGGGACCGACGACAGGGGCGTATTGCAGTTGCCGTGTTGTTGCTGCCAACAGTGGAGGAGGAGCATCGGCGCCAACGGAGGAAGGAGGAGGAGCACTGGCGGGGGGGAGAGGAGGAGCACCAGTGGGGAAGGAGGACCATCGGTGCCAGGACAAAGAGGTAGAGCACCGGTGGTGGTGGTGGAGGAGGAGGAGCGACGGTGGCAGCGAGTGGAGGAGGAGCATGTGGCATACAAACACGCGGAGGTGATAGGAACAGACGAAGGAACTAGCTCAAACCTAGCTCCAGGAGAACGACTGATTGTGGCGTTCAATCCTGACCAGGCTAAAAAGGTACAAATGTCCAGCTCTAGCCAAGCTCCACCCTACTTTCAGGCAATCAAACAGACCAAAATTGGCTCTAGAGGGCCAGACTAGGGGTTAGCCACCTAAGCAAACACAACCAAAATAGGTCGCTTAGCATGTCGACACGTTGGGTGCTTTGGTTTTAGGGCCCCTTTGGCGGGGATGTGCTCTTTGATTCTCTAGTTGCTCTCTCTAATTCTCTGATGCAATGATTATGTGGCTAAAATTGATTCTCTTTGATTCTTTAGCATAAAATTTCAAAATCAAGTTAGAGAATCACTCCACAAAATCAGAATAAGCTATTTTTTTAGCTCTCAACCTCTTAGTTCATTTAAGAGAACCACTTCGGAAAATCAATAAAGAATCATTTTCGCAACCAGGGAGTAATTCACCATGAGAATCCGCTTTTATGAAATGCTCCCGAACAACCCCTTATCTTCAGGGCATATTTGATAGGACTGTTCCATGTTTGGTTTTAGGGCATATTTGATATTTGGGATATTTATACTCTACATTTTTAGTTGCAAATAGATGTAACTATGGAAACCCTGTTTGAGAAAAAATAGAGTTATAAGAGCATTTAAAGAATCTCATAATCATCATGTTTTTTTGGTACCCAATGATAACACAGATAAGCAATATCACTTGCCATGGCCATAGTTAGAGCTATTTAGAACGAGGGCAGAGACTATAGGGTGAATTAACTAGAACCTGTTTAGATCACTTAGAGCTAAGGTTAGCTTCTATCTAAAAACAAAAGAGGTTTTGTTTGGATCCTAGCTAATAGACTTAATAAGTCATTAATAAGCCTATTTATTTAAACTAACACAACTAATAGTTAGTTGAGACCAAACACGGCCTAGAAGAAGAACACATTGGTGGAGGAAGGGGAAAAGATCGTCCTTCAGTGCTCTCTCCCTCTAAATACTGAAAAAGAGGCAACAAAGATGCATTGTCATTATGCAAACTTTAAGGTGTAGCAAAAACTTAAGTGAGGAGTTGCAAAAGATGAAACCAACATTTCAATAGTTCCATGGTGTACCATTCCTCGATCCCTTTGATCCACAACATGCTACTATGAAAGTCCTTGTTTGGTTTTGGATAATTGATGTCACCTAGGGTAGTAACCTTTGTCATGAGCTGTTTATGAGCTAGGTTGGTACACACCAAGTGCGGGAGCTAGATGATGATCATTGTATTGGTGGTGATGACCAAAAGATGGGTCAAGTGCTCTGCTCCACATTTGGAAAGAGAAGAAGAGAAAAGCAAAACCCTATGGAGATCAAGGCAAAGTTATAATTAGGGATTTTGTTTTGGCACTCAAGACACCATAGAGGGTGTGAGTGTGTTTAGGATAGATAGCCGTACTATTAAGAGGGGACTATCTTCGTGATTGCGGTTATCAAGTGTCACTAGGTGAATTCATACATGCATATGCATTAGGACCTAGTGTGCTAACCTCTAATCCTTTGAAAATGATTATGAAAATGCTAACACACATGCACATGATGATGTAAACTTGTTGGTGTTAGCACATTTGCAAAGGAGAAGGTGGTGGAGTTGAATTGGATCAACTCGGAGAAGTTTCCGGAGAAATCTTTGGTTTGAAAAGAGAAGCGATGGATCTTGGATTGGAAATCTGTACTAACCCTTTGTGCTTTGGATCTTGTATTCATGTGGGTTGTATAGCCCTCTGAATAAGCTTTCCAAAATGTCTAAGATCATCGAAATTGGAGTTCGGAGCTAAGAGTTGTGGTCGTTTTAGCGAGGAGTTCCTGAAGCCGGTAGTACCGACCCTGAAGCCGGTAGTACCGACACTACTACCGACCCCTCTGTGGGCAGCGCGTAAACTCTCTGTTCGGAGGAGTTTTGGCCTAAAGGTAGTACCGCCATAAGGCCGGTAGTACCGACCCTGAAGTCGGTAGTACCGACCCTACTACCGACCCCTTTGTGGGCAGCGCGCAAACTCTCTGTTCGGAGGAGTTTTGGCCTAAAGGTAGTACCGCCATAAGGCCGGTAGTACCGGCCCCCGCTAGTACCGACCCTTGTGGTCGGTAGTACAGCGGTTTGGAGGAAGTTTGGAGGCGTTCTGTGTAGATCTAGATCTGGCCTACCGGTAGTACCGCTATAGTGGTCGGTACTACCGACCCTACTACCGACTGTGTTAGGAAGCATCCCTAACGGTCATTTTGGACCACCGGTAGTACCGGCCCTTGCGTCGGTAGTACCGACCGTAGGCGTGGAAGCTCGGGAAAAGGGAAGAACGACTTGTTGTCTTCCCCTCTCCATATAAATAGGTTGTGGCCGGCTGTGGGGAGGTTGCTCTTGACTCTCTAACCTCTTGAACATCTCTTTGAGCGAGACATACTCCCTCCCACTCATCTCCTTGCTTGATAGCGCGAATCAAAGTGAGATCGAGTGGTTCCAAGTGCATTTGCTTGTGAGTTTGCATCTAGTGGCACTTGGGGATCGTTGTTGTTGCGGGTATTCTCTTTACTCTTGGTGGTTGCTGCCACCTAGACGGCTTGGAGCAGCGGAGGAGCTTTGGCACGAGTTGGTGATTGTTCGTGGCCATCTCCCGGTGATTTGTGAGGGGTATTGTGCCTTCCCCGGTGAAGAGCCAAAAGGTAACTCTAGTGGATTGCGCGTGTCATTGAGTTACCTCCATTTGTGGGTCGGTTCTTGTGGCGCTCAAGTGTTGAGCTAGGTTTGTGAACACCTATTAGCCACCGAACCACCAAGTGGTTGGTCGACACAACGGGGAGTAGCGTGCCGACAAGCACGTGAACCTCAGGAGAAAATTATTGTGTCTCTTGCTTCTTTGGACTTCTCCCGGAGTTTCTTGGTACTCTTATTGTGATTGTTTATTTCTTGTCGGTGTTGGTATATCTCTCTATCTTTGCATTACATTCGTTATTTCTTGTGTAGAGATATTTGTTAAGTAGCTCTCTAATTAGAAGTAATTACTTCTTGCTAGCTCACTATTTTAGAGAGTAGTGACATAACTTTTGTGTGCCATAGTGATTATAGTTTACTAAAATTGTTTGGATAGGTGGCTTGCAACACTTAGTAGAGCTAGAACAAAAAGCTTCGCTTTGTAATTGTTTAACTAGTTGCTCTAAGTGTTTTTGTAGAATTTTTATTAGGCTATTCACCCCCCTCTAGCCATTTAGGACCTTTCATACTATTTAATTGTTGGCTTAAGTTTTTTAGAGCTTGCCTGTTTTTTGACCTTGGAAACTTGCATGGGTCAGGCGTCCATCATAGGCATTCATTTTCTAGCCTACACCCATCAATCAAGTAAATTTGACTCTGGTCAAATAACTTGAATCCAAATTCAATTTTCCGTGATGCTTAAATAGATCCACCCAAGGTAGAGAAGAGGAAGTGTTAGAGTTGAAAGGAGTCGTACCACCAACAAAAAATGCTCATTCTCTAACCGAAGGCATCACATCAGCATGTTGTTTCTTTTTTTTTTGTCAAATGAGTAAGTTTTTCGAGGAATGAAAGGATATGGATGCTTTCATGTTAAGAAATGATAAAGCATGTTTTAATTAAGAAAAGAGTCAAAATAAAATATATTTTGATCATTAAACCTCTTACTATATACTATCATTTGCTAAAAAACAATATAATCTATGAGGCACTTTAACTACAAATCCATTAATACAAGTTTTGTGTTTTAAACTTGCAAACCTGCAAATAATTTGAATAACTATTAGTTAAAGTTTGTATAATTGACTTTTCTCTGTTTTTGTGGAAGGTCTAAATTAAAAAAGAAAGGAGCTGATAGCTGGGTATTCTACATAACAGGATCAAAGTTACCTAAAAAACACGAATCATGCCCATGCATTTTAAGGCCTTTTGAACCAAGAGAAACAATAAAGGTAAGGACCGGAATCATATAAAAAAAATTTCCTATAAAACCCTTTGGAATAGAGCATTGTTCCTGCAAATTCTACAAGATTCCTATGGGATGACTTGTTTTATAAAAAGGTTTTCTTTGTTACTCCTTCATCGAATTCTTATATTTTTCTGGTCTCCATCCAAACGGTCAATCTCGCAGTTTCCTATGTTTTTTTAATCCATACAAGATTACGAGATATTAGAGTATTATATTCCTATATGTTTTTTATATTATTATGTTTCATGAATCACCGTCTTATACAAATAAAGAGACTGTAAAGGTAGATGTGATTAGCCGACCTGTGCACTGCTCGTGCACATCACCTTCTTTTTTTTTTCTTTTTTTTTTTTTTGTAATCGTTCAGGAACCTGAACTCGTAGAGCAAACCGGAAAACGAGTGACAGAAGAGTACAAGACCCATGACAGTGAGTAGAGCGAACATAACAAACAGGTAAAGCCACCTGACGGATGAATTCCCCAAGATAAGTGTTTTAAAATTCTTTTATTTGATAGTATTCTTATTTTACTTCTTTTCGGCGGTGCATTACTCCCTCCATTCCAAATTATAAGTCATTCTGAGAATCTTGAGGAGTCAAAATATTTTAAGTTTAACCAAAATTTATATAAAAAAATATAAAGATTTATGACATTAAATAGTTATACTATTAAAATATAGCTAATCAAGAATTCAACTATATTTATGTAATATCATAAATACTATTATCTTATTATATAAATTTAGTTAAATATATAAAACTTTAACTCTCCAAGATTCTTGAAAATACTCATAATTTGGGATGGAGGGAGTAGAAGATAGGGCTTGGCGTTGCCAGAAATGATAAAGCACCCCACTTCTTTTACGAGCATCCATGATCATGACCGTGACCCATCTGGCAATGGTATATTTCTCTATCGAGGCGGACTCCGCAGTGATCTCACCCGCAGGACTGCAGGAAATGGACATGGAAGAATAACTTCTCTTTCAGAGCGAGACAGCTGGGACCATATGTCCATAATAACGAACTCGTGATGGCTCTGTGCCATCTCTATTCACTGGCCCAATTCATTTTGGCATCAGTCACTAACCACTCGAAAGCAAAAAATTTCTCTATTCACAATTCACCAGTTGGGCATCAGCCACTGCAGCAATCAGAACAAAACTATTCATCAGCTTGGCATCAGCAGCTCGAGCTTGTCAGCATTTTAAAACAAAAACATTCAACTGATCATCAATTTATCATACTTCTTTCGTATCGGCTTTGGTTGCTATGACAAGTTGCCCGACATGTCAAAAACAACCAGGAGTTTCCAAGAGCGCAATTGGAGTTCACACAGATTCAGAACAGGATATTGATGGACATACAACGTGACAGATAAATGGAGCCACCAACCTGACAGGTTACTCGTCCACCAAACCAGAGATTTATCTTGCATACAGCTGCACATCGGGGAGATGCTATTTTCATGATATGCCTATATTACAAGTTTACAACGACAACGATACCACAGAGAATACAACTGCAGTATTGGCATCCCTTGTTTCAGAGATGTTTCCTGTAGATTGGACCAATTACAATTAATAAAAGAAGATGGGGGGTCATGCTAATAGAGTAGACCCAATAATCATAGCGGGAACTGTTAGAACTTGAAGGACAAATATGCCATAAATCAAATATGTGTTTATCTTCTCATGTCCCATCATTTGAGTTCCAATAAAAGTCACTTCTTTCAGTCGAGTAACCATACGGCAGATGAGGCCCATAAACGACACAACCGTTCAGATATGTCATCTGGTCCACTTGTGACTCTGGCTGATAAGCATTTGGAACATTAGCTTGAACTGTGGTGTTCGGAACTGAATAGATGCTAGTATTGACATCTAACAGGTTAGCCTTTGTCCTGCTCCGGGCCGTCCGTTTGGTGTCTACAGGACTGTCTGCACTGAGTCTTACCATTTGCTGCTGAATTTCATTCAGTGGATTACAAGCTAATTTTGATTTAGCAATCTTCTTTGCATCCGAAGACTTGAATTCAAGACGATATAAGGCAAAAGCATCACAGTCATTGATCTCATATTCATAGAGGTGCCATTCATAGCTGTTGGATGGCTGTGGATCCATGTAATAGGACCTCTTCAGACCCCCAAAGTCCTTCATCACCTGCTTCCTAGATTCATGCCAACCACGGCCGCTGTAATCTGGCAAGGACCGCTGCTTCCGATTTCCACTATCAAATGCCCTCCTCGGTTTGTCAAAAAACAACCATTCTCTGATAGATTCACCTTCAAAGATGTAAAGATCGAAAAGCTCTGCAATGATACAGAATGGCTAACTATTATTAAAAACGTTCATCAGTACCATGTGAAGGCACCGGTCATGAACGAAAGGCTTACCAGGCGCATTCCACGGAGACTTGGCAGTAGCAGCTCCTTCACAGATAGGGATCCCAACATTTTTTCCTTGGATTTTTGCACTAAGAGCAGCAAACAGGGGGCCATCTTTCAGATCAATGCCTCTTGGACGGATCACAGGCATTGTGCCTGGAGGGCCCTCTTCTTGCACAGCTAAATCAGCATGATACATGCTGCAATAATCATGCCATCTTTCCGATCCAATAGCAGGCCTGGGGCAGTCCCAGAGAGCGCATTTTGGCTTCAGGAATGCAGAAGGTGCTGAAGTCATTGTTGTGAGCAAATCTGTCATGTGCAGGAAAACACCCCCAGCACTTTGTCCACTGTTACTCATGTCAAGGTACGTATTAGGGGCTAACTCTTGTGGCAAATTGAACTGTGGATATTCCAGCGGAACAATCCCTTCCAGGTTATTAAGGACATCCAGATTAGACCCAGAAAGGTCTATCTTGTAATCATCATCATAAAGAAAATCCTCAACCGTAAGTTCCTGGTTCACATAGTACATCTGCAAGAAGTAAGATGAGAACTTGTTAAAATCGGCACAACTCCACTGAACTTCTTTTTTTTTTTTTGAAATTGGCAGAAAGGTAAAGTCACTGAACATGCCAATTAAATGCATGCTAGAATTACTTATAAAGCAGTACATAAAGCATCTAAAATGTTGCAATATCTTGGACTAAAGAATTACTCCCTCTGCCCCAAATTGTAAGTCGTTCTGGCTTTTTTAGGTACAATAGATTTTCCTATGCACCAGATGTAAATTATATCTAGATACATAGTCAAAACTATCTACGAAAAACTAGAACGACTCACAATTTGGAACGGAGGGAGTAGTACTTAAATGCTAAGGTGGTAGTACATAAACAACAGAGGAAGTGGAAAATCAAAATGAGCGCGATACTAACCTACCGAGACAAAGCAAAACATCCTTGTGCACCACTGGAAAGCGGGTTGTTGTTTTCTTCTAAAAAGACAATAGAAATACATTGACCCCTGCCATATCCAAAATCCATTGCATGCTGCATACACTCGTTACTATTGACCTCTTGCCTAAAACAATGAAACTGTAAGCTCAAATATATTTATCCTATAGTTCTAGTTCTCTAGAAACTGTAAAGGTTTCTATACTTGTGTCAGCATTATATAGAAAATGTTCAATTGGGGAAAAAAAGTAGGCCTCTACCACCTTTCATTAATTAGTATTACACTAATAAATTGTTATGGCTTAGTAAAATCATCCAAACATGACTCTGCTAGTGACTTGAGAACTTCGACACATATCAGTTAGAAAATTATAAAAAGGGAAGATATTTCAAGGAAAATCACTACTCAACTCCAATTTTACCCTGGGCCTGTCATGATCCTGGCTACTAATGCCACTGGCTTAGGATTAGCCAATCTAGTTTGGTCCTCACCCCAAACATGTCAGATCCTCGTGTTCTTTGTCAACCTCACAGCCCTCAAGAGGTCCTCATTGTGTATAACCCCCAAAGTCCAGCCAGCATTACTACAGGCAATCATAGGTGAGACCCGACAAAGCACAAAGTAAACAGAGTTTGCTCAAATTATTCAGATCAAGATTTTCTACTAACAAAGGTATGCGTCCCTACCACAAGAGATAAAGAGCTCCAGCACAAGAGGTGAACAGCTGCTTGCCTTCCCCTGGGCGTTTACTTCGTTAATCTAATGATCTAATGATAGTGGTAAAATACACATGCTTTGCTCAGATTTAATTTTTACAAACTAAATTACTTAGGAGGCTTGCGCTCTACCCCTTTACTTTATTAAATTTACAGGGTTAGTCCCTCTCAAGCTCCATAAACTATGCTTCTAGGCTTCTACGAAATCCAAAAACAAATGTCAACTGAAAACACATGTCCCACAATTTATTATGTGAATAGAACACTAGATCACTCCCAAATATTCTCCCGATTTTTAAGGAGACAAAGGATCATGATGAATTCAGCGGCAGTGCATCCTTTCCTCAATTTTCCTCACTGTAGTACTGTACTTCTGCTATTTTGTTTCCATACAGCTTAAGTTTCAACAATCTAACTAGGTCCACACTCCACACAACTAGATTGAGTTTGCAGCCACACATCACAAAGCTAAGAAACCAACCACCCAAACTGACAGCTCTCACCTTGAAATGGTCAATTTTTCCTCCTCTATCTCCGTCTTTAGATGTTTAAAAGGCTTAAAGCTATCAATACATTATTATATATTATTGTATTTTCATAGACCATAGTTCATTGAACATATTACATCTTTATCTGCTTTCTTTAGGTTGCAGTCAAGTTTGATATCAAAAGAGAGTGTTTAAAAGGCCTCCTAGTATAGATTATGGATGTTCTATATAGGTTCTAAAAGAATTTCAAAGCCAACTCCGGAAGACTGAGTGGGGGTCAATAAATGTTGACTATTGGGGAAAAAGTAAGTAGACAAGCATAGACTGGCTAAAGGAGTAGATGGAATTATGTAGCTCTTGGAGCTGCATGTTGTTCATAGTGGGATGGAAAGCACGGATTTATATCCATAAACTTCTACTCTACATTTTTTTTTTTGAGAAGTAACTTCTACTCTACAATGAATCAACTGATTATAAGGAATGGTCCCATCAACTTGAAGTTGAACTCCATCTGTATAAGATCCAAACCAGAACACAGTAGCATTCACAGGAGCCTAGGTAGAACAGGCCTCCATGAAGTGATTGCAATGATACACCACAGACAAACTTGAACATTTCTCTCGAATAACCTTCCTTGGATCAATATACAATCCACAGAAAATTTCCATCCAAAACTCAAATAACTTTTGTTTCACATTGCCATCATGTTGGAGAACAGGAAAAACCTTCCCATTGTCTTGAAAACAGTGAGCAGAGGCCATTGTCCAGTAAAATTATCCCCAAAGATGCAGAAACTGCCAACAAAGGTTCTAATGAGGGGCAGGTTGCTTGTAGATCACACCAAGCCAAACTAAACAGTGAGGCAGACCACATGAACATCTGTGCAGACTAGGTAAATCTAACTAGATCATTTGAAGACTCTACGAGTGACACATGATCACACTCATCCACAAATCCTCGTATCTGCGGACTATAAATCTTCTTCATAAGATCGATAACTCTGCCTGCCAGTCATTCCACTAAGATAAGAAAAAAAAATGTTCAAACTTGCATACAGCAAACAAGGAGTAATGAAGACCTGATCATGGAACACCGCAGACGCGGTAGCAGCACCATTAGGCAGAACTCCCTGACTCAGCGGCTGCGGCTGCTCCACAGCGACGCCAACTGCTTCGTCGCGTGGCTCCGGTTTCATGTCCCGGCAGACCTGCGCGTGCCCCTGGTTCTGGTTAGCTGTGAGCGGAGGCGGGGGCTGCTGCTGCTGCTGCTGCTCGGCCATCTTGCTCGTGGCGTCGTCTTCCTCCTCGGCCGCCGCCAACTGCAGCAGACGAAGAGTATCCGAAGGCGGATCCGACAGTTCCCTGGCGTTTCCCTGCCATCAACCACAACCAACGAGCAAAACGTCAGCCGCGCCACAGAAAAAAGATGGGCGGTGGAATGTGGGGAGGAAGCAAAAGGCACCGGTACCTGGAGGGAGGAGGCCGGGGAGGGAGCGCTGAGCTCGGAGCGCCACTCGCGCAGCATCTGCTGGAGCTGCGCCTCGAGGACGGCGGCGTCGGCGGGGCGGGAGTCCTTGCGCGCGGACTGCAGGCCCGAGAAGACCTCCTGGAGGTCGTCGACGCGGGTCATGGCGCGGGCGCGGAACTGCTGGCGCCGCGACCCCGCCCGCGACGACGGCCCCTTCCCCATCGCCGCCGCGATCGGCCGAGCTCGGGTGGAACGGAATGGATGGGGGTCGTGGCCGTTTTCCTTTCCTCCTCTCGCGCGCCGTCCTCTGTTTCGCAAGCTAGATGCTCTGCCGAGTTTTCTGGCTGCCACTTTGTTGGGTCGGGGTCGGCGGCCTTGGGAAAAGCGACGGCCGCGGCAAAAGGAGGCGGGCGACGCCGGGCCCGCATGCGGATTACTGTAGGGCATCGGACCGGCTCGTCAAGGCCGAAAGCCCCATCCAATAGCAGCAAGTCGGAGACTACCGTCGTCTCGTCACCAAGCCATCCTGTGTGAATTTTTTTTTATTAATAACCCAATTAAATAAAAAAATTCAAAAATAACACTGTCCATTTTTTTTTTTGCAAAACTAACCCTTTTGCCGCGTCGTCCCCAATGGCGCGGCAAAAGCGCTAGCCGCGCTATGTATGGCGGCGCGGCAAAAGCGCCACCGTGGCACCGCCCAGCCACGCAGGCCCGCGTGGGCCCCACTCGTCAGTTTGCCGCGCCAGGCAGGCTGGCGCGGCTAGTGCGTTTGCCGCGCCAGGCAACGGCTTTGCCGCGCCAGGCGGGTGCGTGGCGCGGCAAAGCCGATCTAGATCTGGGCGCACCGCTTTCTTCCTCCTTCCTCCTTCCTCGCCGCCCGCCCGCCCGTCCCGCCGCCGCCGCCGTGCCCCGCCCGTCCCGCCGTCGCCCGTTGCCCGCCGCCGTCGTCCCGTCGCCCGCCGACGTCCCTGCCTCGACCGCCCGTCTCCCCCTCCGCCTGCCCGAGCACCCCGCCCTCCAACCGGCCGGACAGGGCAGCTCGCCGGCGGCCAGTGGTGCTCGCCGACGTCCAGTGGAGCCCGCCGGCGGCCGGCTCCCTCCCCCCGTTCGCTCTCCCCAGCTCAAGCACACAAATCTCAGGTTTGTTTGTTAGTTCATTTTAGTTTTTATTTTTTTTGCAAAGTTAGTTAGTTATTTAGTTAGCAAAATGTTAGTTAGTGAGTTAGGTTAGGTAGTTTAATAAGTTAGGGTTAGTTAGTGACTTAGGGTTAGTGAAATAGGTTAGTTTAGTGAGTTAGGGTTAGGTAGTTAATGACTTAGGGCTAGGTAGTGAGTGACTTAGGGTTAGGTAGTTAGTGACTTAGGGTTAGGTAGTTAGGGACTTAGTTAGTTTAGTGATTTAGGTTATGTTAGTTACTTAGTGACATGGGTTGTTAGTAAAGATAAGTTAGTTAGGGTTTTAGGGTATTTAGTTAGGGTATGTCGAAATATTACTGAACACACGTTAGTGAAGCCAACTTAGTAAGTAGTTACGTCATTCTTTACTTTTGAGAAGACAATCACTTAACCTTAGTTCCACTATTGACTTTGTAGATGGACACTGTATTCAGATTGTTTTATGGAGGCACAGTTAGTAAACGAGATGGGTTGTTTGATGATAACATGGAACAAGAACTCGAAGTATTTGATGAGCGTCCTCCTTTTACGGAGCTTATGTTGCGTCTGAAGGAGAAGTTCGATGGTGATTTATCGTTGAAAGGGAGATTTGACAGTGACAAGATAAGGGCGAACTATGCGTTGATGCCCTTGCGCAACCAGGCTGACTGGGCAAAATACCAGACGATCGTTATGACATCCAATTCGACCATGGCTGAGATCGTGGTAGAGGATGGTTGGAGGAAGCAGGCAGAGGCGTGCAATGATGGCAACGAAGGTGAAGCACAGGAGGTAGGGGATGATGACGATGCAGCTCCGATGACTATGGACATTGATGGTCACCCCACGCAAGAGACGGTGTATCCATCTGAAAATGTCCACGTTGACGTCGGTCAAATAAACAATGATTTTGATGTGGCCGACCTAGAGCGGCAGGAGCAGGAGGACCAGAAGGCACAATTGTTTGATGAAAACTATGATTCTGATGATGATTCAGATTATGACGAAGAATAGGACAGTTATATTTGTGCTATGCCTGACCCGGTTCGTGGTATTCCACAATCGGTTCGTGCTATGCCACAACCGGTTCCTCAGAATATGCATCCTCCAGGGAGACTAGTCACTGATATACCAGAGGATCATACACATTTTGATGCGTGGCGGCGTTTGAGCGAAGCGAGGTATTATGTTGCGCCCGATCCTTTGACTGAGACAGAGCTGCAGCAATTGAGATCGGTTAACATGCAGTTTAGAGGCGTTCCAAGTTATAGGGATGTCAGTATGGTGGACCAGGCAGTTTGTGATACTGGATTGAATCTGTGCAAGCAAACACTGCATAATCATACAGATTGGATTCTTCAGAAGGGTATGATTTTCAACACTATGACTGAGCTGAAGCTTTTCCTTGAGAACTATGCTGTGCATCATCATCGACCGTACAATGTCAGCCATTCTGATATTAGTTTGAGGTACCACGTCAAGTGTTTGAGTCTTGGTTGTCCGTGGAGGCTAAATGCTCGCAAGAGAACTGATGGCAAGTGGAGGATCAGTAAAGTAGTACAACCGCATACCTGTTTTACAAATAAGGGACAAGAAAAACATCCTCAATTGACGGCAAGATACCTTGCACGGCGCATTTTGGCATTTGTTGATGATGACGCCGACGTATCTGTTTCACAATTGCTTATCTCCATATTTGGATTCACAGGCTATAAGGTGACTTATGGAAAGGCGTGGCGTGCGAAGCAGATCGCCCTTGCAATTCGTTGGGGTGGTTGGGATGAAGCGTACAACAGGATTCCTCGGATTTTGTGTGCAATGACATACTATAACCCTGGCCTTAAATGGTTTCCACACACCAATGGGCAGTATATAGACCGCAACACCGGCAAGGCTACACATGTGCTTCAGCGTGTATTTTGGTCTTTTGCACAAACAGAGCATGTGTATCAGTACTGTCGTCCAGTCATACTTGTGGACGGTACTTTCTTGACCGGAGCGTACAAGGGTGTGTTGATGATGGCGGCGACTGTTGATCCCGAGGACCAGATAGTTCCAATTGCTTTCGCCTTGGCTAAGGGGGAGAACGTTGAGTCTTGGTCTTGGTTCATGGCCCTGCTACAGATACAAGTGTTAGGGCCTTCTCGGACAATATGTTTGATTTTGGACCGTCATGTTGGGTTGCTTCGTGCCGCAGAGGAGGAGATAGAGGGTTGTCCTCCTCTAGTGCACAGATGGTGCATGCGTCACTTTGCCGCCAATTTCTGGCGTCGGCAGAGAAAAAAGGAGGTTTGTGCCAAGGTGAAAGAGCTATGTTGTGTTAAAACTGAGCACAAATTCAAAGAAATAATGGAAGAGTTGGACAAAATGTTAAACAGTGCTGCCAGGGCCTGGATCGAGAGACAGATGGAACACAAGGAGAAGTGGGCGCTTGCTTACGATGAGGGCGGTTTCCGGTTCGGCATAATGACCACCAACTCATCGGAGTCTTCCAACAAGGTATTCACCGGTGTTAGAGCCTTGCCCGTTTCTGGAATCGTTGAGTACTCGTTTCACAAGACCAACGAGTACTTCGTGAAAAGGTGGTCCATTGCTCAAGACAACATACAAACGGATGGTGAATTTGGAAAGGCGAGAAAGGAGCACATTCAGGAAAATGAGATCTGGGCAACGCAGCTAACTTGTGAGGCTTATGGACCAACCAGACAAATCTATAATATTCGAGCAAAGGGTGGAACTACCATGGGCGGGGAACGTTATGGTGGTCGCAACTATCGGATCGATCTTCAAAGAGTGGAATGCAGTTGTAACGTGCCGCAGATAATGCATGCCCCTTGCTCTCACATGATTGCGTCCTGTAGAGCGCGCGGATATAACTACAAGGACCTACCATATATGTCTGACTACTATCACCGGAGCAACACCGTCGCAATATGGCAGAGCAGCTTCGAGCCTTACCTTGATCCCACTCAATGGCCTCCATACTTGGGTAGAGACTTCATGCCTGATCACGAGCTGTTGAAGTTAGGTAAGGGTAGGAGGAGGAAGAAGAGACTAAAGGGTGACATGGACAATATGGATAGGTATGGCGGGAGGGACTTCGACCAGACACCGAGCACGAACCTATGCTCTGTTTGCCACATGCCAGGGCATAATGCAGACTTCCATCGTAGACAAACACAACAGGTGTACATATGTCTTCATTTGTTTTAATGCTTTATTATTTTTATCTTCACTTATATTAATTATTTGAATGCTTTTGCTATTATTGTACATATGTCTTTCATTTGTTTTAATGCTTTATTATTTCTGACGCTGTACTAACCTGTTACCATGTTTTGTTTAAACAGGATGGCGAACCCTTCGGCGTACCCTCTCCTTGAGCCGTTCTACGACGGCGACCACCGGGCGCACAGGCTCACCAACTACGCCCCTCCGGAGAGGTTGTCGTTGCTGAGGCCGCGCACCCACCTATGGCACCGGTGGGACGAGGGCTACGCACCCTTCCTACGGCGCGCGGGCTTCTTGGTGCTAGCCCGCGTTGCCAACGACGTGGTGTTGCAGCTCGACCCCGCGCTCCTCACCGCGCTGGCGGACAGGTGGCGTCCCGAGACGCACACCTTCCACCTAGCCTGTGGGGAGATGACCGTGATGTTACAGGACGTGACCAAGATTTTTGGTCTACGCCTGGGCGGCCTCCCCGTGACGGGGATTCTTGACACCGACACGTGGATGGACACCGTCCACCAGTTCTATGGCCGTAGGCCCCCCGACGACGCAGACGCTAAGAGGAACAAGTAAGCTATTTTTTTTCTAATTTAGTTGCATACGATTGCTACTATCATTTCCTAACTTTTACTTTTTTAAAACAAACAGGAAGACTACTGGGGTGCCTTCGTCGTGGATCACCGAGCACTTTTCGTATTGCCCCCCCAACGCTGACCCACAGGTAGTCGAGAGGTATGCCAGAGTATGGCTGTGGCACTTTATTGGGGCGTTCCTGTTTCCCGACTCATCGGGGAACACGATCAGCTGGATGTTCGTCCTCATCCTCGCACAGCCGTGGGAGAACATCGCCGGCTACAGCTGGGGGAGCGCAGTTCTAGCATGGCTGTACAGACAGCTGTGCGAGGGGTGCCGGCGGATGCAGGCCTCGTCTAGCTTGGGAGGGTGCCTGCCCCTGCTCCAGGTTTGGGCCTGGCAGCGGCTGCCTGTGGGTCGTCCCCGTGTACGAGAGGAGGCGGTAAGTACATACCTCTTGCGTGCGTGTGCTTTTACAAATTTACAGTCATTTAACTGATTCAAATTGGAATGCAGGTGTGGAGGCACCCGGACACCCGACCCACTGCTCTGTTTGTCTGGTCCACGACAGGGGCACTTAGAGGCAACCCCCAGCGCCGCTACCACCTGTACACGGACTTGCTGGACGTCCTGACACAGCACCAGGTAATTCCGGAATGAGTTCAATTTTTTATATTGAAAAAGGAACATGACTAACTATGTTTGTTCATTACAAACAGGTCAGTTGGGACCCCTGGGACTTGTACGACAACGTGTTCGACCCCGCCACAGAGCTGGACCGTGTAGATTGGCGTTGCACCGTCCCTCTTATCTGCTTCTACGTGGTCGAGATGCACTTGCCCATCAGGGTGATACGTCCGTTCGGCCTACGACAGGAGTTTCCTCCACCTCTGATTAGCACGGATCAGAGGTTGCACAAGTAAGTATCCTCCACAGTGTTGTTGTATTACTCTAGTAAATTCTATCTTATGCTCTAACGGATGGGTTTCCTTTGCAATGCAGGGTGAAGCGCCAAAGCAGACGGAAGAATCCCGTTGATTGGCGCGCGGAGCACGCCGATCATGTCCTGAGTTGGACAAACAGGTACCAGCAGGACGTTGACGACGGCGAGCCGTACGACCAGGGCGTCTTCGACTAGTACCTACATTGGCTGCACCGGAGCACCAGGTTGCACATTAAGCAACCGTACTACGAGGCTACCGCTGAGGACGAGTCGGACGACGACGAGGACCCGTACGATGCTACCACTAGGGCTTCGACTCAGCCTGACAAAGCCCCTCTACAAAGCTACGTGGTAATACCTGCAACCCTTCAACTCTTGTTTGTGTTTCTGTACTTGGTGCACTTACCCCCTGGTCTTGTGTCGGCAGGCGTCGCAACTGTCTCGGTACTCCGACGAGGCAGCGCAGCTTATACACCACGCCAGCTCTACTGGGGACCACGGCCCGGTACAGGCTTTTCTGCAGGTATCATAACACATTCGAACCGCACTTGTAAATCTTAAGAACTCATAAACTGTACTAATATATATTATTATTATTTTCTTATTTGCAGAAAATCAGGAAGGGTTGCAGGAAGCTTGCTCAGAAGCTTGGGTGCATGGACACAGCATGGGCCCCACCGCACCTTCCTCAGCCTTCGAGCCCTTTGGTGTTCGACACTGTCCCAGCAGCAGCAGGGTCGTCCGACGCCCGGGGGGGAGGCACTTCTGCGGATCCACGCGGAAAGGGCCCCACTGCAGAGGAGCAGCCCGAGGAGGAGGGGGAGGAGGAGGACGAGGAGCAGTACGTCGAGCGCACGACACCACCCTACACGGCTAGTGCAGGCTACATGGCCCTCGGCCATAGCTCGGACTACGCTGGAGGGTCCTCCTCCAGAGGTGGCCTGGACGACACGGCGTGGCAGTTAGCTGGTGCTTGCGACTACCCTAGTGGCTACTACACCGGCCCTGGCTGGCAGCATTGGCCAGAGCAGGGCGCAGCACAGGAGCTGGGGTACTCACAGCTAGGTGGAGCTCCACTACCTACTCAGGAGGACGTGCAGGTACATAAGTTGACCGCTATACATTTAAGTTCGTCAGATATATTTAAGTTGTTTGCTAACATTTATTTTGAATGTTGCAGGGACCTAGTCAGACGCAACGGTCACCACGCCGGCAGCCATGCGCCCGAGACCGCACGGACGTCACGTTCACGCCGAACATCGACCTGTCGCAGCCGAAGCGTCGGAGGCGGCCTCGTCAGCCGTACACACCTAGCTAGGCTTAGTGTTAGACTATATGGATAGGTGATGTATTTGTTAGATAACTTGTTTGAGAACCCTATTATGTACTTCGTGGAGCTTGAGCCACTTTGTTTTTTTATGACCGCTAATACGTTTTCATTTATTCAAATTGTGTCAATGTTTGGTTCCTTGTTATTGCTTTTGCGGAAAAAGACAGGAAAAACGGAAAAACACATTCGATCAAACAGAGACAACACATTCGATCAAACAATATTGTTTGTGTTGCCGCGCCAACCCTGGGGGCGCGGCTGACGCTTTTGCCGCGCCAGGCGGGGTGGCGCGGCCATTTGCCGCGCCACCCCGCCTGGCGCGGCAAAAGCGTCAGCCGCGCCCCCAGGGTTGGCGCGGCAAAAGCTGGCATCTTTTCAGCGTCGTGTCCTATCGTGATAAGCGCTCTGCAGTTTTGATTCCGATAGGCTTTTCAGTGTATAGACTTTTCAGTATATAGGCTTTTCAGTACATAGCCTTTTCAATACATAGGCTTTTCAGTGATTAGATTTTTCAGCGAATAGCCTTTTAAGTTGCAATAACTACACACTCACAATGCAGCTGAGATAATTCACAAGTTCAAAATCAGGGCTCCGCCTATATAAACCCTTCAGCGCCTTGCATATTCAACAACTTCAGCAGAGATTGCGAGGTTCGTAGTAGAGATGTCTGGAGGTTCGTCCAAAGGCGGGAGAGGAAAGGGTGGGAGGAAGGGACCTCCCATTGTGTGGGAGGGCTCTCTCGGTCCTGATTCCTTCTTAGAGGCACTATATGAGTTTCCCATTGAGAACAAAAAGGATTTCAGCCGGGACCGTCCTTGTAACACCTCTGGAGTTTAACTGTAATTAACCTGACATGTCATCATCATTAGTCATTAATCATCCTTGCCTTGCATTTATGTTTGCTTAGTACTTGTGTAGCAATCTCTTTTCAAAAACCCTAAAAGCCCAAATCTTCCTATAAGGGCAAAAATGGTAATTTCACCTCTGTGCCTAGCTTTGTGTAATTCTTGTTCAGTTGGTTGTCTTGAAGTTTTGTTGTATTGGCCAAAGTTCAAAAATCAAAATCAGATTTCAAATCCCTTTGCAAAACCCTGATTTCCAAACCCTGGATTTTTATCCCTCTTTTTGTAATTCAAAAATTATTCAAAATTTGAGGTTGGTCCAAAAAGCAAAGTTGTAGATCTGGCTAAGAGAAACAACTTTGGTATTTACAAATTTTCAAGTTTCTGTACAAAGTTTGGAGTAAATCCAAATTCATTCAGATTCCAGTTTTTGTCCCCTTTTCAGTTTTCAAATTTTTTTTAAAAAACTATTGAGTTTCAGAAAAAGTGTATATTAGCAAAGTTATAGGTTTTGATAAAAGGAACAACTTTCATATTTGCAGATTTCCAACTTTCAGTGTAAAATCAAAAGTAATTTTGAATTTATTCAAATCCTAAAAGTGTCCCCTTTTCTGGTTTTGTATTTAATTCAAAAACTGTTTGGATTTTCAAAATATTCTTTTTGACAAAGTTGTAGAACTCCTTTTTCTGAACAACTTTGATGTTTTGAGTTTTTGTTGCCCAGTTCAAATTTTGGAAGTAATTTGCAAAATACAGATACCAGCCAAAAAGTCAAACCCTAGGGCATAGCCCTGTTCATCTTCCTCGCGTAGGGGGAGGGCCCCGGCCGTGGCCGAGCCTCCGGCGCTGCGGGCGCCACGCGTTTGGCAGCCGCTCGTCTGTCCCCGACCAGCCGCCTGCGTCCACGCCATCATTCCGCCCCCGCACGCGCACGCGCTGACCTCCACACCCGTCCCCTACAGTGCCCAGGGCGTCGCCGCCGCGTGGCCATCGCCGGCGAGCCTTCGCCCAGGCCCTGCACGCACGCCTGTCCTTCCCGCCAGAGCGCAATCGAGTGTGCACGCTCTCGCCGAGCTTATCCACCCCACCCCGTGCTCTCTACCGGCCTCTGGCCGCGACTATATAAGCCCGCCGGAGCCCCGAGCTTCTCATCCTCTCCGCCACCGTGGCCAGACCAGTCCAGACCCTCCGCCGCTCAACCAACTAGCCCAACAGCTCCGTCTTGAGCTCGTGAAGCTTCCCCGCTCTTCAATTTCATCTCTACCGCCTCCTATCGCCCGGCGTAGCTCGCCGTTCCCATCTCCGGCAGAAACCCGGCGAGCTCGGGTTCGTGAAATACTCCATCTCCGGTCACGGATACCTTCCCCTGACCCGTGTGTCAGCTTCCTTGGTTCCGTGCGACTCTGACCAGGCCCTTGCGGTCTCGTGTGTTGCGCAGGGTCGTCGGAGCGCCGCTCGCCGCTCACCGCCGAAAGAGCTCCACCGAACCACCGCCCCGCCGAGCCCTGTCTCCGACCGTGGTAAGCACTCGAAGCCCCCTCGGTATGTGCCTTTTAACGACGCAAAGCTCGAGCCAGGCCTCGGGCGCACGCGTTCACTGTGGCTCGAGCCAGGCCTCGAGCACACGTTTCCGTCTCGCCCGAGCCCAAGCCTCGAGCGGACTTGCGCACCCTCCGCTTCGCCGAGCTAGGCCTCGGACGAAACGATCATTTTCCGTCTCGCCCGAGCCTCCCGGCCAGGCCTCGGACGAAACCCTTGTTTCCGTCTCGCCCGAGCCCGTTTCACGCGAACCCGCTTCGCTCGAGCCAGGCCTCGGCGAACGCATGTCTTCCGATTCGCCCGAGCCTCCCGTTCGCCCGAGCCTCCCGTTCGCCCGAGCCTTGCGAAGAAAGAGCACAGTGCCCTTTTCCTTTTTGGGAGTTGTGAATAGTGTTCTGTTTTCTCTTTTTTGTGTGAATTAATCTGTTGTTCCTTAAATACTGAGAAAATTATGGTATGCTCCATGCACTGTGTAGTATTTTATAAAAATATGAAACTTGACTTTTCTGCAAGAATTTGAAAATGAAAAATCCCTCTTTTAATTAATAAATGGATGGTTTTGGATTTTTAGAAAATCATTTATAACTCCAAAAATCATGAGATAAATTTTTGTGAGCTTCCTATGCCATGTTTAGTCTCTGGTGAAATTTTGAAGTCTTTTGGAACAAGTTGTTTTTTTAGCATTTATCTTTAATTGTTAAATAGTGCCTTTGTTAATTAATGTCTGATTTTATTTGAGCACCTTAATGACCTCCAAAAATTATAAAATTTGTTTTACCATCTATCTACACCATAATGAACTTATGTGATTAATTTGGTAATTTTTAGAGCAACTTCATAAAATGACCTTTTTAAATAATTAAGGAAAATAGAAAAAGTGATTAGGGTTCATGTTGTATGCCCTGTTTTTGCATTATTCATACTAGCATACTCATGTGCATGCATCATTGCATTCGTATAGTCACCGAAGAAGGCGTCAAGATCGAGGCAGCCGCCGACGAACCTGTCCCTGAGGCTACCCCGAACTCCGACAACCGCCCCGCCGCCTTCGAGCCTGCTGTCTTTGCTCTTCAAGGCAAGCCCCGGTGCATTTAACCCCTTTCCTTGAATTTATAAAATGATTTCCTTAAATGCTTTTGAGTTAAATTATTGCATTAGGTTTATAGGAGTTGTGTGCTATCCTAATTGATGCACTATCCACCTTGACCACTGATACACCCGATACCTGTTTTTCAAAAGTATTTGCAAAATGCTTAGCAATGCTTATTGAATTAGACTTGCAATAAAATGTCATTTTCAAAAGTGTGATCACTTAAGAATCTTTATGGGAATTTGGCTTTACTTCCCGTTCGATGACTGCTTGCCTAGCTAGCATGTGGTCATTGTCGAGAAGAGGTTGTCCGCGCGTACGGTGCCGTCATGTTGTAGTCCGGGACTCAACAGTTGACACCGACCGGGACAGGGTTGAAAAACTGACAGGACTATTACGCTTGGGTGAGATATAACCAAGGTATAGTTCTGGCTGGAAAATTAGGGACCATCCGTATGAGGGTCTGCTGGTCAAGACTTGTAACTATTCACATACTACGGAAAGCTCTGGCTCCGAGGAATCCTTTATTGGACCGACAACCGCGCACTGGGAGTGGAGAGATGGCGGAAGTAGCATGTACCCATGTGGTCGTCGTACCTGGATAGGAGTGGTGTACTGTACTTCCGGGTGGCGTAGGACCGGGCCCAATCTTGGAGGAATCGTGGTAGACGAGTTGGCATATGCAAGCTTGGGTGCTACATATGCAGTGTGGATAGGGATCCTCAGCTGAGTATTATTTATCCGGATTAACGTTGCTCCTCGGTTATGGAGACTTGGTCCACTGACTGTCAACGGAGAGTGGTTCTCAACTAGGAATATTTTGAAATGTAAAATGAATCACGAATGATGAAGAATTGAGGAATACTGAATCTTTCAAAAAAATAAAATAAGGTTTACAAAAATGCTTTTCTGCAAAATACTTGATCTTGCTTAAGCCTTACCTTGACTACCCCAAGCCTCTCATTCCTGAGTCTTCTCCCTTTTTCTTTAGTCGGGTAAGTCTTGTTGAGTACCCTAGTACTCAGGGTTTGTTACCCATGTTGCAGGTATGACAGAGTCCCCGATGTGTCTTGCACCCTGCTGCGTGACCATCGTCCAGGAGGAGGCCGATGAGGCCGAAGAATAGTTGTACACCCTCGGGCTGGGTGATTATAAGTATCTTTGCTGTTCTCCACTATGTTGCCTATGTTTATTTCTATTATCAGAACTTGGTTTGTAATAACTGCACCTTAATTTCTATTTGGAACCCTGTTTTGTAAAACTAATGTTATTTAAGTCTTCCGCTCATTATTCCGATGTTATTTGTAAAAGTATGCAATGCTGTAACCGAATTGTGAGATGATCCTGCGGACATTGGGCACTGATGTAGCCCGGTGGCGAACAGGTCTTAATCACGTGGAACATGGGTTCGGCTGTCAGAGGTTGACAGGGACACGTGGGCCATGAGATTAGGGTCGTTCCGTCACAGTCCTCTTAGGGGATACGATAAACGCTTAGAGGACTGGCCAAAATGCCGCCATGGTGAGGACTATTTGGTGCAGATGCTCCACGACGACTTGGAGGCAGGCCGACGTTTCTTCAAATGCCCGCGAGCATGGGTAACTTTATTTAATTGTTGTTGCTATGCCTCTCATGTTTGCTAATACTTAGTCATTTTGTGAATGCCAGTCTTCTATTTCCGAAGAAAACTGCGGCTTCACCAGATGGGTGGATCCTCCTCCAATATGGCCGCATCAGGAATACATCTATTATCTGCAGCGTCGTATCGACGATCTTGAAAGAGAAGTTAAAAGCATGCTCAAGGACTATGATGACGACGACAACGAAGCAGACGGTTCAGATGAAGCAATATGCCTTGATCCATATTGCAACTGCCCGCATCACAAGAACAAGGGGCCTCCACCACCGCCGCCACCACCGCCACCACCACCACTACCCGCAATGGGAGGCTATTACGGAGAAGGGTCTACTCAGTTTGCTATGTGGGACGGCTTCTAGACTACTTAGACCACTATGCGTGTGTTGTGTTATGCCTATCAATTACCTAAGGCATGTTAGGATTAGTCTAGGACCTTTTAACCAAGTTACGGTAAGAGGTCCTCACATGCCATGTACTAGTTTGTTGTTCGTGTACTTGTTTGCTCTATTCTATTTCTCGTACTTTATCCCAGAATAAATCGATAACACATGAACTACCGCAAACAATCCAACAACATATGAAAAAGTAAAACAAAGTGCAGTTCAAGACTACATAATCGAGGATCCGAAATAAACGGTACACCGAAGTACAAACCAACAGTACAATACACTAACAAGTCCACCAATTGACAACAATGTTCATTACTCAATAATGACTACTTAACCTACCACACTACTGAGTGCAACGAGGCCACTTTCCCTTCCTCACAGCATCCGGATCCTGCTCCATGGCAGCCTTGGCACGACGCACACGCTCAAGCCTCTTCTCCCTCTCCCCCCTACGCTTAGCTGCATCCCTCAGTCTTGCCTCTTCCTCATGCTGCTTTTGTGCTGCCTCTTCTTTGCGTATCTTCTCCAAACGCTCCTTGTTCTCCGCAGCCCACTTTTTCATCCTCTCTACGTGCTCCTTGTCCTCCGGCTTCATCTCAGTGTCGATCCACTGCTCGAAGTCACATAGTGGTGGAGGCTCCTGCAAAATACGACTAAGTCAATTACGTAATAAAATATAAATGATTTGCCATTCATGTATAGAACAAGTCATCAGCTTCTCACCATCAGTCCAATACGGATCTGTTTAGGTGTAGGGTCAAAGGCATAATTCTCACACATCCAATACCTCTGACCGTATGTGTGCTCCTCATCAGATATTGCGACCTTACAATCATCGCCGCAGTAGCACATGGGCACCGGAACACCGCTAGGCAATGGCAAACGAGCATAGGCATTGCCCGTGAGAGGCTGCCTACAATCATCAACGCAATAACAAATGAACATAACACAAAATTACTTCATTAAAACAGACAAATAAATCAACAATGTACCGATCTTACCTTGCCTTACTAGCTTTGCCACGCCGCGGCATCCTAACAATAAAAAATATGTCAACGCTACACATACATTCATGATTAATTATAAATCTACATAATGACGTAATAAATATTACACAAAAAATGTACACAAAATGAACAAAATATTAAGCAAAACAGATATAAAAAGTCTAATACATGAATAAATCCATCATTAATTAACAACTAACGTCACGACAGTATCAAAATAAATATTGTCTACAAACCCTAACTTACAAAAATATGGTTCAATCCTACATTGCAAATATGGATAAAGAACAATAATATGGATCATAATACCTCTTGTAGACAAGTTTGATTGAGGGAGGGAGATGAAGAGAGGAGGAATGAAATGAAATGAAATGGAATGGATTGGATTGAATTGGTTTGGGAGGAGAAGAGAGGAATGAGGAGGAGCCTGCTGCTCGGCGCGGCGGCCAGATCTAGATTGGCTTTGCCGCGACACCCCGCCTGGCGCGGCAAAGCCGTTGACCGCGCCAGCCCGCCTGGCGCGGCAAACGCACTAGCCGCGCCAGCCCGCCTGGCGCGGCAAACTGCCGAGAGGGGCCCATCAGGGCCTGCGTGGCCGGGCGGTGCCACGGTGGCGATTTTGCCGCGCCATTGGGGACGGCGCGGCAAAAGGGTTAATTTTGCAAAAAAAAAATAGACAGTGTTATTTATGAAATTTTTTATTTAATTGGGTTATTAATAAAAAAAATTCTCCTGTGTTTACACGTTCGCTCCGGTCGATAGAGATTCTCCTCCACTCTTTGTCAGGTTATTGAAAACCTCCTCCCTTTCCCTTTGCCTCAAAAAGTGAAAGCCCGTATGGGTTGAATTTCTTGGGCACTAAGTTTTTAAAATTAAACTAGAATATATTATATCTATATATTACTAATATATATAGGTGCCGTATAAGAATGTCTTCGAAAGTGTAAAATACATGCATCTATAAAGATTACTCTCTCTCTCTATAGTTTTAGATCCTCTTCGGAACACAGGATAGGAAAAACATAGGAATATGAATTTTGAAGGAATTGAGTTGGCATGTTTATCCAACCCTATAGGAAATAGAAAACACAGGAAACAAGATAAGATGGTCTTTGGAAGCACTAAAAAATAGAAGATTGGTGATGTTAGCTTTTGAATTTGAACAAGTTGCTTGTATCATGGCCATCTTCCCGCCAAACACACAGGTGACTGGACAGCCAATGACACGCATGCAAAGGAGGCAGTTTTCCCGTTAGAATTTTTTTCAAGAGATCAACCTCATGCTTAGTTTCCTGTGAAATCAAATCAAAGGAATACAATCTTGTGGAATGTTTCCTATTCTTTCCTATGAACCAAAGGCTTGTGTAGGAAAAATTTATTAGGAACCTGAATCCTCCAAAAACTTTTTGCCAATCCTCCAATCCAAAGGAACCCTTAAGATAGAAGGACGGATGGTCTTTATTGTTCCACTGCAGTAATAAATAAACGTATAGCACAGTGAATAGTTCACATTAGCTTCCATTGTAGTATTGCATACCAGCCATCGCTGGATTCACATTCGTTCGAAACAGAAGACAACGATGTGGAAGGGGACAATGTTGTCTATCAGATTTCTATAAGATTACGATTATTCTTAAATATGAGACAATATTTCCTTTTAAGGACGTTTCCGTGCTCGTGTCCATAGACTAATAAACATTGGGATAAGATAAGATATCCACATCGTTTTGTGTTGTCTTCAAGCCAAATGTTATCTTAGTATACTCATCATCAGTGGCGGATCTACAGGGGAGGGGCTGCCGGGCCGGGTTGTAGCCCCCCTACTAAACCTGTTTTTTATTAAACCACTATTATTCATCTCAAATCGCTATTAATTTTTAATTGAATCTCTAAACCTTCATCGTTTAGCCCTCTCTTTGTTCTCATCTTGGATCCGCCACTGATCATAGGGTTTGATTGGTTGTTTGTATTAGACATAACTAACTACCCTACATTAGCACAACTTAAGATAGCATAAAACGTGTGTAGTGCATTCATATTTGATTGCCTTTATAAAGTTGTGTTTATTCGGTTATATTTCATTGCATATAGTCATCTTATATGTTCTAGTATCTCATGTTTCTATTAAAGGTTGAGAATATAGATTTTTTTATATGTGTGCTATCGGTTTATACAAATTTGTGTCTAATACTAGAAAAAAATATAACTGTACTAGCTAATGATGTGTTTAGTGTCATTTGAACATTGTATCAGACTACATAAGATCTTTTACACAAATAGCTAAAACATACTCCCTCCATATAGAAAATAGAAGTCCTTTTGGACAAGGTTTGAGTCAAACATTGAGAATATAAATCATGAATAACTTTAAATTTATTGAGTTTAGAAATGTAAAAATCATATAAATAAATTTGTCTTGAAAAGTACTTTCATAAAAATATACATATACCACTTTACAATAAATATTTTTTAAAAAAACAAGTGGTCAAAATTATGCTTTGGAGACTGTGTCGCTGTCCTAAAGGACTTCTATTTCCTATATGGAGGGAGTATAAAGACTACGTTGTCTAAGACTATCCGCACTCATGTTCCTCTATTTTCATCTTCCATACTGTCTGATCATCAAGATTCTCTCCTCTATATTCATTTCTCCCGCATCCATCCATTTTTTATATCATCCTCTATACACTGTGGGCCCACTTATCACTTTATATAAATATATTCATGAGAGATCTAGTTTTGAAGAATTAATTGTAACGAATTCAATGGTGCAATCGGATTTTAATTTGAGTTTTCGGCTTGTGAAATATAACATTTTTTTGCAAAACAAGGTGGGGCCACATCTCTGTCAGGCGCGCAGGCGTGCAAAGGGCCGTCCGCTATACGCCGGCCGTTTGCCAAATTTGGTGAAGCCGGAAGCTTTCCCGTAAGCCATAACGTACCCGTTGCAGGCTAAATTTACGGTATACGCGCATAGCCAGTGGCAGAGGGTGAGCCAAATTATAGGAGGGGCGAATTTCAAAAAAAAAAACAAGGTGTAAATTTGACACAAGAAATGAAATGACAATGTTCATAATTTCATTAATATATACATTTATATTTATATATATATATTTATAACTAGTCATATACTCATACCCAGCCCATGCTCATATCATATGGCTATGCAGATTGTTAGCCTGATCATCACCAAAATACAATTGATCATAAAGCCATGGGGCTGTTAGACAAAAGACGAGACACCAAAATAAAAATCAGACATAGGACTACAACCTAGAGGTCTGCTCTTCTTTTCTTCAGATTTTTGAAATCTGTGATTATATCATCATAGGTATAGTGTCCTGCAATGTCACCTTCGATCTGTACCAGCAAGTTGTTGGCAAGATAATCATCTTCCATCTTGTTGTGCAATCTTGTCTTGCTTATCTTCAAAATAGAGAAAGCACGTTCAGCAGTAGCTGTTGAAACTGGGAGAGTCACAAGCAGTCGGATTAATCTATCAACCAAGTTAAAGACTCTATGTCGGCCTGTCCCAACAAGGCTTCGACAAAGCTCCACTAAGGTTTCAATATTTTTCATATCGTCACTACTAGAAGCATCAACCATAAAATGGTTTAGCTGATGCTCTAATGAAATCATCTCTTGTTGATTGAAATCCATAGGGTAGTACTTCTCAACCATTCTGCATATCTCATTTGCCTGGAAAGATAGAAATCCATTTCTTGGTAAGAGTGTGGCACTGATAGACAAAAGACTCATCACCTTCTCATTGAACTTCAAATTTAATTCAACCATTCTCCTTTTGAATCTCAGGTGAAGTGTACTTGCAACACTTTGGAGCATTCTCTAAAACTACAATTGCAATTTCAGGATTAAATTCAGCAAGAAGTTGTACCATCTCAACAAAGTTACATCTGTTTCTTGACTGAGGTGTCTCATCATGCCCTCTAAAAGCACAAGACTGAAATGTTAACCATTTAACAGCTGCAATTGAAGTTCTCAGACATAGACGGTTTCTTTCCTTCTCCCTGTCACTTGTCACTTCAATAATATTTGCTATATGGTTTGGCTGATTCAGTATAGCTTGACATTCTCTCACTGCATTGTTGTGTTGTGAGCAAGGTGTAGATCCTACATGAACTAAGAATGCACACTTTTTCCCATCATTGACTTTCTTCCAGCTATCAAATCCTTGAGCTGTGAAGACATCAAAACCACCTCGTCTCTTTATATTTTTGCTGCAGATAAAGCAAAAAAAAAAAAACAGTATGCACGACCACTATTCTCTGAATACTCTAACCAAGATGGAAATTGGTTGAACCAAATGTAATTGAAACGACAGCGATTTTCAGGGGGCCAGAAAGCTTGTATTTCTTCAATAATGGTTGCATAGGACCTAACTGCAAGTACGCTCGCCGCACTTGATCTCTTTGATTAACAGGGTATTGCCAAATTTGTGGACGCAAAGCAGGATCTCGCTCCAAAAATTCAATGCCTCGAAATATAGTAGGTTCATTTGTTTGATTTTCTTCTTGAGCATCTTCTCCTTCTGGTGATTCTGCTTGTGTTTCTTCTAATACTTGATCTCCATCTAACTGATCGGCAGCTTCTTCTTGTTCTGCATCTTCATCTTCTAGCCTTTGGGGTTCCAGTTCATATAACTGAGGTGCTGCTGCTTTTTGGTCTTGCCTCTGCTGTCCCAAATCACCCAATTGAAGTATTGGAGGAGCATCAAATGGATCTTCCCCTTCCGCCCCTTCCCTAACCGAAGATTCATCTCTTTTTCTTTCGTAAAAAGAATGAAGATTTTTCAGACGCACCATCACTACCTAATTAATAAATCGTTTCTAGTTAATTTGATCCAATCTAACAAAATCATGCCAAATTACATAGTAAGAATTAGGGGGAAACATAGATTTGGGATGAGATCCAATTGAGGATTCAAGACTGACTTGTACATCAACAAGCAACCAGCAAGGGGGATCTCGAGCTCCTACATCATGGACGCAGCCACGCAGGACACGACGGTCATCGGGATCTCGAGCACCACAGCAGGAGGAGACCGGGGGATGGGGAGGGCCGAGGTCGCGGGCGGTCACTGGTCGCCTCGTCGGGATCTCGAGCACCACAGCAGGAGGAGACCGGGGGATGGGTGAGGGCTGAGCACGATCGGAGCCGAGGGCGAGAACGCCGACCGTGCTTGACGCCGACGCGGAGTCGCGGCGATGAGTGCCGCGACGCTCGCTCAATCCGGCTTCCGGCCTCGTGCTCCTCTTCCTGCGTACGTGAGTGGAGTGAGCTCTAAGAAAATCACATGGGCCAAGGGGGAGCGGGAGCCCCAGTTTCGCCTCCACTAGGCTCCGCTCGTGCGCATAGCGGAAGACTTTGGGTGTGATTGGTTGGCTGCACTATCCCTTAGCCAGGCTCCACAGATGCGAGAAGAGACGTTTGTTTGGTTCGCGTATCTGTCTGGTCAGGCTCTGCTCGTGCAAGATTCCTTCCGCAGCCTAGCTCTGGAGGAACGCAGAAATCGGCCGTTTCTGCCGGGCCAGGCTCGCGTGGTGCAGATAATTAGTCATCTAATGACGTTATTAATATATTATTAGCATATATTAAATGATATTAATATATTTCGAAGTATATTAAGGAGAATTAAGGTAAACTAAGTGTTATACGATAATAGTTGTTCGTACTAAATGTCATGACGATGATTATTTATATATTTTTATCTCATGCAACTCGTTCTAATACGAGCAACCAAACAGCTTCTCAGCTCAACCTGTCTCGTGCATACAGACAACCAAACACCACGTTCTTGTATGTATTGTGCCTGGCTACCCAGAACCAGGCTCCTTCTATGCGAGCCAGGCTAAGCTCGTCCGCCAACCAAACAGGCCTTTTGAGAACGCGAGTGCGTTCAGTCTCAGCCTGGATACATTACGCCTTGTGAAGCTATACCAAAACGGCCAAGGTCATAGCTCCCACTCTCAACGATTCCATGGACCCGTCTAAAAAAAAACCGATTCCATGGACCCTGGGTTTAATGGACGGACGAGATCTACCTCGACACCACACTGTGCTCCTGGCTGAGAACCGGGACACATCGCTCACATCTCGCCCAGGGTTTTTCTTACCGGAATGGTAACCGACGAACCGGTCGGTAACCGGTCCAACCGGGCTGGTCCGGTTACCATGTAAGCCGGTTACCAAATTTGAATTTGAAATTTAAAATTTTCAAAAAAAAGTGTCCAAAAAATTCCTAAAAATAGATTATAATTTATGGAGACCAGTGGTATACAAATTTTTCAAATTGGAGTTCGTTTAGTATTCATTTGGATGTTTGGAAGTTTGAAAAAAGGGACGGCCCGTTAAGGCCCATGAGGCCCATTAGGCGCTCACGGGCACAAAACGACTCGTGGCCGGGCGCGCGGGGGGGGGGGGGGGGGGCAGAACGGTGCCTTCCCGAGCCTTATCCGCGCCCCGCCCCCTGCCCTCCGCTCGCCGCCGCCGGCTAACCGCTCGGTTAGGCTCGGTTACCGAGCGGGAGCTAGCGGTAACCGCTCCGGCGGCTCGGTAACCGAGCGGTTGCGTTCGGTTACCGAGCGGTTAGCTCGGTTCCGCAGGTAAGTTTTCCCCCCTTTGTTTTGGTATTTTAGTTAAGTAGCTATATGTTTTGGGTGTAGTTTTGTGTTAGGATTGTTGTACTTAGGCAGGATCTGTGTTAGAAATTAGGATGGATGGATTTAGGTTAGGGTTAGGTTTAGGTTTAGGGTACGATTTAATTTACGATGTATTTAATTTGTTTAGGATTTAGGATTTGAGGTATGATTTGTGTTAGGATGTATATTTTTTTTTATATATTGTATAGATAAAATTTACGTGGGTGTGATTTTGTGTTGTCTGTTTATGCAGGTAGACAATGTCGGGCAGACACAAATACGTTGTCTGGGAGCATGGTGAAAATCTCGCTCCCGGGTGGCGGTGCAATTATGTCCAGCTTTTACGAATGGGAAGACCCCAGCTTTTACAGTATGTTGGTTCAAGAATGGGAGACAACCGCAGCTTGGACGGGCCAGACATGGCAAGATTACAAGGCAACCCTGCTTCGAACCAAAGGTATCGCTCTTATGTCCATCGCCGAGTATGAAATGTCGTGCCAACATGGGGCCTTTCCATACATCTTGCGTAGATGACCATGCATTCCTGTGACTGTGAGGATGTGAGCCTGTGACAATATTTATGCAACAATAAGTTGTTGATGCTTTCGTTGATGCTTTCGAGACAATATTTATTTGTATGCGACTATATGTATGACTATATATATTTGTATGCGACTATGTCTATGTGTAGTGACTAGTGAGTATATATATTTGTATGCGACTATTTGTTCATGTTTTCGAGACAATGAATTTATTGCCGCATTGTGCGGTCTTTTTTATATCTATATGTCCAAAGGAAGTACCAAAAAATCATTTTTATCCGACAAAAAAAAGACAACCTACCGGTTTGGTCCGGTTACCGAGCTAACCGGTCGGTAACCGACCCAAACCGATCGGTTTACCGCTGCAAAACCGAACAACTGAGGCATTTGAATTCAAACTTCAAACCGGCCGGTACCTGGCGGTTACCGGTCAAACCGGACCGGTAAGCCGCTACCGGAGACCGGCGGTTTTGTTAATCCGGTCGGTAAAAAAAACACTGATCTCGCCCGCTCGTTTGCTAGGCGCAGGCGCGCAGCGAGACACTTCGCACGGTCGCACCCTGCTCGAGCCACGTCCGCTCGCTCGAGGACACGTTGAGCCCCCACTCTCTCGGTCCCACATGTCATCGTCACAGAAACAGATATACTTAACCCCTTCTCACACTCCCCCCTCGCCTCCGGTCTCGAAGGGCGTCGCCGAGCCAGCCATTGCCGCCTCCCGGCTCGCGAGTCGCAGGCGCAGACGAGCGTTCCGTGGGGACGAGGCTACAGCGCTATGTGGTGGAGGGCGGTGAGGGCCCGGCGGCGGGTCGCCGGGGCGCGGCCCGCGTCCACCGCGGCGGCGGAGGCGGAGAAGAGCTGCCGCGCCGTGGTGGTGCCGCGTTTCGGTGGGCCGGAGGTGCTGGAGGTCAGGCAGGGCGTGCCCGTGCCCGATCTGAAGCCGCGGGAGGTGCTCGTGCGCGCACGTGCTGTCTCTATCAACCCCCTGGACCTGCGAGTGAGCTCCCTGTTTTGGACCCACGCCCCTCCTTCCATTGGATTTAAACGGAAACATCTTATCTTATGAAAATCGTATCTTCGGACTTTGGGATTCGGATTGGTTTAGGCGCTGCAAAATTAGAGTGGCGACTTATCTTGCAACAATGTTTCCCTATGTACTGTGATTTACTCTTTAGAATGTTGAACGCTGTCCTTTGAAAGAGCACGCATTATAACAGAGGGTGACATTTCATAATTTTTTTTAATCCCCAAATGAGTAATGTTGGTGTTGTCTACTTATTTGGAAATATATCGTGATAGATTGTGCTACGTGGGCACATGAAGGAGGAAAAAAGATTGATGGTTTAGTAAATTTGGACACATAACTGATTTGTATTCTTCTGTTATTAGAGTTATGAAAGTTCTTTAGGATTATGTTAATTTGTTTGTCATTGTGATCTGCATGCTTAAAGTGTTCCTTGTTTTTAGATGCGATCTGGCTATGGGCGCTGCATATTCGAGCCACTCCTACCTCTGATCATTGGTCGAGACATTAGCGGTGAAGTTGCAGCCACAGGGACTTCTGCATCATCATTTTCTATTGGTCAAGAAGTGTTCGGTTCGTTGCATCCAACTGCTCTCAGAGGGACATATGCTGATTATGCTATCCTGTCACTGGACGAGCTTACTCTCAAACCATCTACGCTCAGTCATGTGGTAGGTGTCATCAAATTGTTTTCCTCTTTCCGTGCTAGTAGTCTTTTTAAGAAATATAATGTTAGGATCAATTTCCGTCTGTTACTATGGATGATTCTGTAGGCCAAGTACAGTACTATTACCTAATCTGAACTTGTTGACCCTGTTTTCTCTTGCACACAATACGTCTTGATTTTATTACAATGATGTACTTCAGATTTTGTGCTAAAAAGGGGGCAATAGAGCTAAAGGTGTCATGACTTATGGTCTGAGCAATGGATGTTTCAAAATGCCATTCATGTTCATTTTTATTAATGGAAAGTAGCACACCTGTTTTTGTCATGATTGAAGACTTGGGTGTTTTTAAATTTTAGTCTTACTTGCATGTGTTAGACACCTTACAACTCACAACACTTTTCTGTAATTGAATTGAGCCTGTTACATCGCAGGAGGCTAGTGCAATCCCGTTTGCTGCTTTGACTGCATGGCGTGCTTTACATGGTACGGCTCGAATTTCTGAAGGGTATGTCTGATTACATAAACCATTTGATAGGCAGATAGTCAATTGCTTCTGCTGCTTTAGTTGATGTTGCATGCAATCAGTTACTCTAATTTATTTTTATGTTGTATATTTGGTCTGTGACTGTTTCCATGGTCTTTCCTTTTTTTCTCCCGTAACGATGTGAGTCCTCATAGTTTGCTTGTGCAGAAAACAGACAAGAAACATAGGATTTGAGCACTGGCAAACGTTAGTGTTCTATAGTGTTGATATTTGCATAATTTTGGGTTTACCATAGTGATGTACTGTGCCGTACTTCTCTCTCTTTGTCTTCTAGTGTATGTCTGACTGACTACTGTGGTTGATCTGAAAACCAAACTGTTAGTCAGGTGAACTGCGCAAGTTCGGGGACTAGCCTTATGCAGCTAATGACAAGATACATACTTGCTTGTCATTAACTGCAAAATTCTGCTGATTGTGGTTAATCTGAATACCGATCTGTTAAGTCAGGCTAACTGCATATGCTTACATTCATGCTTGCTTGTCATTGGCTGCATAAGTCTATTGATTTGTTTCTTGAGTTTATTGCCATTTACTGTAATTACAGACAAAGAATTCTTGTGATTGGTGGAGGAGGAGCCGTTGGATTAGCTGCTGTTCAACTTGCGGTGGCTGCTGAGTGTGGGGTTTCTGCTACCTGTGGAACCCAAAGTATTGAGCGAGTTATGGGAGCTGGTGCTGAACAAGCTATTGATTACACTGCTGAGGTAAGTAGCCTTTGGTGCTCTTGTCCTTGTACAAACTTTTAAAGTAATAACATTGTATCTTGAGAGATTAGTTTGTGATGTAACAGCATACACAAGCCAGCTAACCTTTGTTTGCAGTAGTTATCTTGTAAAACCTTGCTGCAGATGTGAGCGGTATTCTTTGTCTACCTTCACAGAAGTATAGAAAGTGTCGTGTTCTATATTGGTGATCATGTGATAGTTGTATGATACTCAATACACTGCATGTGATCTTCATGGCCTTCTTTTATTGCTGAAGCTATATTGTTCTTCGTGGAGTAGAAGGAAACTCTGGCTAGTTCTTTTGCCACTTTGCTGTTTGCTCTATGAAGCTGGACAGCTGCTTGATGCTTTGCATTGTAGTTCTTTGTTGATGCTCCCATTTGCATGACAAACCTGTAATATTATACTTGCAGACCTGCGAGATTTCATGGACACGTAAATCTGTTTTTCCCCTTAGGTCTAGTGTAACTATTTTGTTTCTCATGGATTAATACGAAAATCCGGGACATATAGACTTAGGGATGCTCCTGGCGTCCATAGGTCATTAGTCTTCTCCATGTATTAAGATTAAAATCCAGTATATATACACTTGTATGGGGATGCTACGGATGCTCCTGGAGTCCATTAGTTGTCTGTGCTGGCTTGACCCCCCCTCCCCCCCTCCCCCCCCCCCCCCCCCCCACCAGCACACCACTAAAATAACTGTAATAGAAGACACCTAAATCTTTGCTTATTCAGTTATGCTTCTGGATTAGAATTTTGTTCCAGCTTCTACTACTGGGTAGGCTAGTAAATATTCTTATTTGTATTGCATCCCCCCCTCTCCCCCTGCCTCGAGTACTATCTTGTTTACGGAGTATCTTCTATTTACAACCTACCTTACAGGATACTGAAGCAGCAGTTAAAGGAAAGTTTGATGCTGTTTTAGACACCATAGGAGTACCTGAGACTGAAAGAATTGGCATCAATGTTCTTAGGAGAGGTGGACACTATATGACCCTTCAGGTGATTAATCTGCATTTCTGGTCCTTTTGTGCTTCTTTTGTCTTTGACCTATCTTTTCTTATCATAGTGTTGTGCATTGTGATAGGGAGAAGCAGCTGCACTAGCAGATAGGTATGGATTGGCTGTAGGGCTACCTGCTGCTACTGCTGCTTTACTAAAGAAACAGACACAGTATCGTTATTCTCATGGAATAGGTAAAAGGCTTCTGTTTCCAGTATATTTGGATGCATGCATTAATTTGTATGTGTGTATCAATTCTTCTGGTCTTAAACCGTATAGGATCGGAACTTTACTGAATGGGCACATAATCCAAATGGCCCAAGACAAAGCTGTTGTTACAAGGCTATAAGAATACTGTCTAATCTCCCAAACTATTTAGTGTATCTTAACCAAACTTATTCGGACTTTAGCAGAGTTCTTTCACAATACTAAGTACTTCCAAGAAAGAATACTACACTGCTGGCTAGTGTAGTATTTGAAAACAACCTTCCGTAGCATATTTGTTGTGATCAAAGCATCAAAGCTTTACTGGATAATGGCTTCAATTTGCATATACAATAGTACATACACAAAGTTGATAGCAGTGAATTCTCATTTTTAAAGTTTTGAACCCAGCAACTGAACATGGAGAATACCTGCAGTGGCCATTGGTGTAGTTGCTCCATCGGAACCAGTTGGCTCTAGATATTTCAAAAGAAAGAGAGAAAACAAGCCAGGATATGGAATTATGTATTATGAATTTTGTCTCGTATAAAACTCTTCTGTATTGCTATGTAAAAGTTTGGCTATGCAAAAGTTTGGGAATGCAATATCTTATACAGAAGCAAATTTGGCTATGTAGGTTATTTGCTGCTGCTACATATCGCATTTTATAAAAGAGGTTCTGATGTGTCTATCCAAATAATTTCAGAATATTGGTGGACATACATGAGAGCTGATGCCGAAGGGCTTCATGAGATCCAAAGGCTATCTGGAGCTGGGAAATTACAGATACCTGTGGAGAAGACCTTTCCCATCAGCGATGTAAGAGAAGCTCATGCGGCCAAGGAGAAAAAGTTGGTTCCTGGCAAGGTTGTTCTAGAATTCGATTAATGTTATACAGATTTTGTCCATCCGGAACTGAAGGCTGTGCGTTTGTAAATCATGATAGTATTTTTTTTTTTGAAAAATCTGATATCAGGTTCCAGTTTCTCATTCCGTTTCACTAGAAATGCAGTAAATAATCATATCAGATGTGGGCAAGATTTTGCTGATGAAATTCTTCTGTCACAGTGCATCTATACTTGCATCGAGATACTCGATGGTTCGTGGTGCATTTTCACCACGCCCCGCAAATTTTAGTGCTCCATTTATTTTTATAAGCCTTATGAGGATTTGATTAGTCGATTAGTCTCACTCAAGCTATGCGTAGATCATCGATTTCTCTTACAATATACTATTTTCGGTTAAAGCAAGATCAATGTCTTACTGAAAAACATGAAATGCAGATTTATTGATGTATCTTTTGCACAACTAAACAGACGCATTTTGACTAATTATTAATGATCGAAATTTAGAATGTTTCACTTCTTTTGAATCCTACTATGCAAATGGAGGGAGTAAAAGGGAAGTCAGTAAAGCAAAGCAAAACATATGCCGAACGCCCGGACACGAGGTGCAGATACTGTACATCATCTCAGCTCCAAGATTTTTTTTTTCTGGTCATGTCAAAACTTTAAACTGAATGTCACGTCGCCAACCTGATGAACGGGTAACAACTTCGATTCAGTTCAGATTCCTCTCGACTACTATTCATTATCCACAACATAACCTTCAGCCTTTCGCCAGTCACTAATGTCGAATCAATTATATAATTGAGTAACGCAAGGGAAACAGAGGCAGTCTGCAGTCGGCGGCCGTTCAGACCGCGAGCTATCAACAGTTGCAGAAGTAGAGCAATTACGCAGCTGTTGGCTGCTGAGTACCAGCAGGCTGCGCCGCCGCCTGGGCAGTGCCGAAGCCTCGAAACCCCGGAAGAGTCCACTTCGAGTACTGCCGCTCCATCTCGCTAATCTTCTGTTTCATGAGCTGAACTTCCAGGGCTAGTTGCTCCTCCCTTTTCTTTATTTCCTGTCATTTGGACATGAATAATTAATTATGATCGAAGAGGCTTGACAAGATGTACCACATAATATAAATACCATTAAGAACATAGGAACCAGAAGCTATTTTTAAGATCAAATTTGTATTCTGCCTTGCATTTGTGTTCAGGAGATATCCTGGCAATGTCATGTTTTCATTAAAAATTGAACTGATAATTCCTAGAGAATAGTTGGAGCAGTCATCTTACCTCGATTTCCTGACTACGGACTTCCTCTTTTCGGGCCTCTGACCTAGCACTCCTTTGGACCTCATAGATAATTGCAGCACCAGCAACCTGAGAAATTATGTGAGTTCACGTCAGCTCTAATCATTTCTACTTTTCTAGGGTCTGATGAGTCATTGTGAAAGTAATAAAATATATTCTAGAATGATCGGATTTTGTTTCTCATCATACATGAAAAGAAAACGCCGTTAATCCTTTTTCTCTTTGTTTTGCTTTGAAAAAGAACATTACTATTCAGAACAATGCAAGTCAAGAATACTTGCGGAGAAAACGAATAGTTCGCCAAGAAGATCTGCGGCAGCTTGAATAGCTTTCTCCTCATTCAGGGGCCGAATGTGAATGTCAGTCGCACGTCCATACACTCGCCTCTGCATGTTTGTTGTAAAACGATGGTTTGCCTGGACATGTATCCATAAAATGAGTCAGTTACAGCTGTCGACAATGTGTGATTCCATGTTTGCTAGTTCAGAACCAGAACCTATTCAGTTTACAATTAGAGAGTAAGACAGTAAGATATGAAGAAAATATCCATGACACTATGACGGCAAAAGATAAAATGCTGTTAAACTGCTGAATTTTCAGTTGCTGTACAAAGCAAAACTCAATGGTGAAAATTTTCCTCAAAAGAGCCCAATAACATTTCTATATCCAAGCTGCCATTTCCTTCATCAGACAATGTGCCCACATCATCAGCATTGCAGAAGTATTTTACAAGGATTATTGTGGACTTGATTTGTGTGTGTTCTGGTGAGGATTGTATCATTTGATAATGCTCCCAAAATATGGGAGAATAAATTGGGCCTATCGTTACCTGATAGACAATACTGATACAGCATAAAACACAGATTCAATCCTAAACTGATCCCCAAGGCATCATTTCGAAATGCCCTCACAACCAGGGTGTTCTTATTGGTATACGAAGTTATGAACATTCAGGGAAAACAAAAGTAGCACGGACTTCAGAAACTAGTCCACCCCAAATAACTGATCAATACTATAATAAAGTCATTATATTGTATCAATGCAGTATATCTTCCCACATAGGGACAGAATTCTGAATCGCTGACAGCATTTCACATTGTAGAAATCCATTCCGCAGTCAATTCTCATCATATCAAACGCAAATCATTCCGCAAACATTACGCTAAAAACACCAAGAATCTCGGAACGCCCGCTGAATCATCCAAGCCGTACTGACGCAAAACGATCAAGCGTTCAAGCAGCCTCAACTTCCAACTTACAGAGAAACGAACTGCAAGAAGAAATTTCTCCATGGCAAATCGAAACGAAACCAAGCGTCGACGCACAGATTGCAGTACGAGAAATATCAGAGACGGAGAAGAGCCAGATGGGATGGAGCGTCGATCACCTGCGCGATGCCGATGATGAGACCGCGGAACTTGGGGTGGATGCCGGCGTTGTACTTGAGGCGGGCCACGATGGGCTTGCTCAGCGTCCGGAACGCGAGCGAGCCGAGCTTCACCAGCGGGAGCATCATCACCCCCTCCTCACCGACCCCGTCGATGCTGCTGCCGCTCTAGTCTCCTCCTACCGAGGGGGAGGCGCGGGGTTCTCCACTCATATGACGTCGTGGCCCGCGGGCGTAGGTGCGCGGCGGCGGAGGTTGTTGCTCGCCGCGCTTCCTTTTTCTTGGAGAGGAAGGTGACGGAGCGGAAGGGGCGCACAAAGGGTGGGAGTTGATGCCCCTCGGGTTCAGGCTTTGAGTAGAGATCGTTTCGGGTATTTGTTCCGATTATTCCTTTTCTGCCCCTTGATGACCTATTCTCCTCGGCAAAATGTTCTAGGATAACATGATGTGTACGTGTACAGGAGTCATTGTTAATACAAAATCATTAAAAATATTGGTCACTCACACTTGAACGGTGTTAGCACGCATCTAAGCGCAGAATAAGGCAACTCGTCCAGGTTGAACCAATACCGTAATGTGCGAAGATTTCTCGAGGTAACAACGAGCAAGATGATGGTTTTTGGCCTCGGCACCCGCGTCGCTCCCTCCCAAGGGCGACACGGGCGGCGGCGCCGTCGCCCCGTTCCCGGGTTCCTCCCCCGTGCCCCTCTCGTTGTGGTCGCTGCCCGAGCTCGCCACCGGAAATCCGGTAGAGGGCAAGGACGGCAGCGGCCGAGCATCCTCCTCCCTCTCTATGTCCCCGTCGTTCTCTCCTCTTCCACCCTCTCCTTCGGCGCCGGTGACCGCCGGGCGGCATGGGGGTCAATCCGGCTCCTCCGTGGCCGGATCCGGCATCGCCACGGGCGGATCGGGCTTCCCCACGGTTGGGGCGGCCGGATCGGCCAGTGGCGGACCAATCTAGGGTTGGTGTAGCCATTCGCTCGGCGGTGCTGCGAGGTGGCGGCCTACTCGACGGTGGCGGCCGATCTGGTTCGCCCCCCGGTGGGCTCGGCGACGCGGACGGCGGCACCGTTCATCGGCGGCCGGCGTACCCGCAGCGGTGAAGGGGTCTGGCGGCGGCGGGCACATCTGGGTATCTCAGGCCTGGATCCGCCGGCTGCTGCCCGTGCTGCCCCCTTCTCGGTGCGGGTGGTGCTCCGGCGATGCGGACTCGGGCGGGCGTTGCCTCGGGTCAGGGACACTTTCCCCAGCGGCGGCCAGGGGGTCAATTTGGACTCCCGGACACCGGATGGGGATGGCGGTGTTGGCACCGGCCATCTACAAGCCGTCCAACCCGCCCTCCCACAAGGTCGAGGCCTGGATCAATCCTGCATCAGGCACTCGGCTCGAGACCACATCGCTCCCAGGCGGCCCGCAAATCGACTCCGACATCCACATCAAAGGACACTGTCGCCCCCTCCTTTTCTGTTGCCTCGCTGCATTTGGTGAAGACTCTGCCGACCATCTCCGGCATCTCGTCGTTTGCAGGTTTGGCTTGGATGTGCCTTTGCAGGATTTTGGAATATGGGTGAAAACCCTGTCTGGAGGTGCTGGGCCGGCGGCGATGACGCAATCGACGTCATATTCCCCCTTGGAGGCGTCGCTGTAATTTCCTCTTCCTTTCGTTGATGATGGCGCCTGCGGACGTCATTTACCTTCTTGAAGGCATCCACATAAGCACACCTGCTCCTAGCCATACCCTGCACTGCGGCATTTGGGACCCAGCGGCGGCGTCGAGAGCAAGCCAAGGACGCCCTCTCGTTGATCAAATAGAGTGTCGAAGCATTTATCGTTTGTTGTAATGTCCTGGTCTATATATAAGACTATGACTTTTCTCTCTTTTGTTTTTTTTTTTCTGTCTCTTTTTGTAATAATTGACTGTGTACATCCCTGGACGTAGAGGCCAGATTTGATTATCCTTTATAAAAAAAAACAACGAGCAAGATAACACCAGTCACAAGATATCATAAACATGTTTAACTGCCAGAGGAATATTAAAGTCGCCAGTAAAAAACTTCAGCACCATCAATCTGGTAGATTATGACTTCAGTAAAAAAAAATGTCACAGAAAAGTTCTGACGACGGTTTCTCATCATCAAAACTTACTCCATGATTCACAAGAAGCACGACAGATTGGCTACAACTATAGACTGGATAAGGTGAACCGCGTTTCTTGCAAGCCAAGTCCATAGCCATTGTCATCAGAATATCAGATGATTCATGGTTGTGAAGCAGCCAGTGAACTCAATCATGGTCCATCCGGGCATCAGGCAAAATATGCCAGTAACTATAAAAATAAGGCATCGACAACAAAATTCACATTGAAACAGAAGCTACAAAAATTCTCATAATTGTACATGGTGGTCTCCCTGACAAAATTTCCATCCCAGGCCGCCAAGCGTGCGTGCATTTCATTCTTCGATGTGTGAAGCATGGTGCACACACATCAGCCATGTGCCATCAACCTTCTCAAACATGTTGGTGGCGATTTGCTTTCCCCAAGTACTTCCTTTGGCCTTCACCACTTCCAAGCACGTGACATAACCAAGGTTGCCACGGATGTAAACCTCTATATTCTTGAGATCAATATTCAGCGGAAACTCATAATCTGCATTGCAAACCATCTCCCAGCTTTGCATGACCACATCATAACCGAATATCCGACCTGCAGCAGGATGTATAACATATACGTGGTCACCCTTAGCCCAGATAGAATACATTGCGGCGATATCTCCATTCTTGAAGGCATTGTAGAACCGTGCATTTGCTGCAAGGAGCGAAGCTTTAGCATCCTCGTGGAGGATACGCAGATCATCCCGGATCTTTGCTGCACGGGCATAATCTTCCTCCCTGATGGCTCTGTCCAAATTTGACTGCAGAGTTTCTTCGTCCACCAAATCCTCAGTTTTCGGATATCCATCAGCCTCCCCACTTTTAACATGGGCAACTGTGCATCTTCTCAAATTAGAACCTGCAGCTTGAATCCCTACACTGAAGATGGCATGTTAGACTTCTGAGAATAGCATATGGTTCTTCATTTCTAGAAGAACGCATTTCACAATTTCATTCATGCAAACATTAATAATGATCTTTTTCTGCTAGGATCGAAATTCATCAAATCTTTCATTGTGTATCTGGAGGATATGTTGGGAGTTATGTTGGGAGTTAGGGGCTCTAGGTTGGGCTGGAGTATGGATATTTGAAATAGAAGCGACTGAATAGGTACTACAAATTGATGATTTCAAGCATTATGCTCACATGTTTACCACCTGGAGGCCTCATTCATGAAAGTACCCTATCTAGGTTTTCATATAACTAATGTCACACTAAATAGGCATGCCCACTAAATAAGACCATCGGATGGCTGTCACCCACACAAGTACATATTCAACAATCAAAATGATATTAACACAGCTCAATCCCATATCTGGCAAGATCGCTGATCCGACCACTAAACTATCCCCCAAAACTATTCGAACTTGGAAGGGGCAAGAGAGAACGGGGCAAAGGCACAACCAAATCTACGAAGTAGAATCATTATCGGTCAACTCATGCGTGACCTCGAGCAACTGGGTCAAGAAATCGAAGATTTTAGGCGAGATAAGGGGGGCTTACAAAGTTCTGTCCGAGCAGCGTCGTCCGATGCAGAGCCGCGTAGGGGTGGAGCTGATGCTACAGGTCAAGAAGGCCGTTTGGCGGAGCCGCACAGTTGGAGACGGCCGTAACCATGGGCTAACAGCCGGCGCCGCCGACATCGCTGGAAATTTGTAGTCGCGGCCTCGCAGGTGAGATTTCCCCCTCGAAATCGTGTCCTCTTTTCCCCCCTTATTATCTTTGGTAACTATCAAGTGTAGTCGTTTATCTTGGAAATAATTCTAAACACGTCCCTACAGAACCACGAAGTTTCATTTTGCTCCTTAGGGTCCGTTTGTATCTGTTCGTTTTGGAAAAATTGAAACTCACTCAATAAACTACTCCCTCCGTCCCAAATTATAAGTCATTCCAAGAAATCTTGCAGAGCCAAATTATTTTAACTTTGACCAAAATTTTAGAGAGAAATATAAAGATTTATAATATCAAATATGTATATTATGAAAATATAACCAATAAAGAATGTAATTATACTTAGTTGGTATCGTAAATATTATTATTTTATTATATAAATTTGGTTAAAGTTGAAAAACTTTGACTCTCCAAGATTCTTGGAATGACTTATGCTTTGAGACGGAGGGAGTAGTTTATTTTGCTTGAAATTTGACATTTCACTAGATTTTGATATACTAAATTCAGAGCTTTAAACCACCAAGGGGAGACCCAATGATCCCTAACTAGAACGACCTGAAATCGAATGACGGGTTCAACGGTAATGCTCGAGAAAACTGATCAAGCTCACTTCATGAGTGTGATACAATAACTCCAAACACTTTTTTTTTTCTCTCGAATACACATGAGTGTGCGTATCATTAGAAGGCAGAAAGTATATGATACAAGGCAGGCCAAGATTCCATCGAGGGCTACATTTCGATGTTACATTCTAAGCTCATCCTTGTGGCGACTAGGCTCGCGCGAGGGCGCCTAAGCCAACCATTCCGACCTCAATCCAACAGTCAGCTTGGGCCTTGATGATGGTCGGGAGGTTGTTGATGGTCGCCGAGACGATTCCCTGAAACATCGCACATTTCACTCCTTCCAGACTTCCATGAAACGAGCGCGAAGAGGGAGTCTAGGCCTGCTGCCTGCACGTCGTCGTTACCCGGTGAAGAGAGCGCGAAGACGCCGCCACCAGCGGACCGTAGTCGGCGCTGCTTGAGGCAACTGCTTCCCCAACGCTTGCAGGACGTAGAGCCATGTTTGCCTGGTGAAAGAGCACGAAGCAATTATGTGATCAATGGTCCCCTCCCCCTGATCGCAAAGGTAGCAGAGTTCTCTTGCTTGAAGGCCGTGTCGTCGACTTCTATCCTCGGTCCAGTGCCTGCGCTTGAGAGCGAGCCCGAGATTTTTTTTTTTTTTTTTTTTGATTTTTAGCGGTGCCCAGGTCTTCCAGACTAGCTTATGGCCGACGTGAAGCATGTTGTACGCCGATCTGGCCGTGTACTCGCCGTTTGCGATCCAGCGCCATATCGTTTTATCTTGTTGTTCTGAGAGCTGGACGTGTTGACAGCGTGCCAAAGGCTCAGATAGTCTATGATTGCCGGGATCGAGAGGGCCTCCAAATCTCCAATACTGCGCGCGCCCATCGCGTACCGTTTGTTGGCGCCGAGTTCTTGCTGGCACCAGGTGGTACACAGTCTATGTCATCTAAGTTTTCTTCTCCACCAAAGATCGGTGTGATCGATCACATATGGCCAGGTTCGTGTGAAGGCCTGACACTTTCCCGAAGATGTTGAGGGATTCTTTGACAGCCGTGGCTTCTTGTGTCGTCGGGCGGATGAACAGAATGACGTCGTCCGCGTACGAGCTGCGCTGGAATTTGATTTCGGCTGGCTGCATCCTCCGTCCTGGGTACCAGGCTACTACCACCAGTCGCTCTCTTGGTTTTGAGTTTTGACCCGATTGCATATTGAAAAAGATCTACCGCATTACAATTTGCAGATACTAAACTGCGAGCTTATTCCGCTGGCTACCGATTACTTCCACTAGCATTTGCAAGACGAAAACGACAAGCACCATTTCTTCGTCTTCCGTCGAACGTCTGCGAGGAGGGACAAAGAATCTAGGAACCTTTCAACATGTACAAACGTGACGCTACGATAAATTAATTACACAGACACCGTTTCTGTTGACCTCAAACCCAAATACTCCTACAGTCCTACTAGCTAGTTCTTGCATGCTGCAAAGTGTACCAAATCTCCAAGTTAGAGAGGAAGCCATGGACGCCAGCCGTGACAGGGGCCTCACCACCAGCGACGAGCTCATGCAGGCGCAGGCCGAGCTCTGGAACCACGTCTTCGCGTACACCAGATCCATGTCCCTCCGGTGCGCCGTCGAGCTGGGCATCCCCGACGCCGTCAACCGCCTCGGTGGCGCCGCATCGGTCCCGGAGCTTGTCGCGGCGCTCTCCCTGCCGCTGCCCAGGGCGCCGTATCTGCGGCGCCTCATGCGGCTGCTTGCGCACGCCGGGTTCTTCGTCTTCGACGCCGACGCCGCCAGCTACGGGCTGACCCCGCTCTCGCGCCTCCTCGTCTCCGCCACCACGGCCACGCCCGGCGCCGGCGGGCAGGGCGGCCTCTCGCCGTTCGCGCTGGCCATGCTGCACCCCGTCATCGTGTCGCCGTCCATGTCCCTGGCGCCCTGGTTCCGCGCCGCGGACGCCGCCAACGCCGCGGCGCGCGTCCCGTTCAAGTCCGCGCACGGGCGCGACCTCTGGGCGGTGGCGAAGGACGACCGGGAGTTCGGCGCGGCGTTCGACGACGCCATGGCGTGCGACGGCCGGTTCGTGATGGACGTGCTCGTGCGCGACCACGGCGGCGTGTTCCGGGGCCTCGCCTCGCTGGTCGACGTAGGCGGCGGGTCGGGCGGCGCCGCCAGGGCCATCGCCACCGCGTTCCCGCACATCAGGTGCAGCGTCCTGGAGCTGCCGCACGTGGTTGCCGCCGTCCCGGCAGGCGAACTCGGCGGCGTGGACTTCGTCGCCGGGGACATGTTCGAGCATGTCCCCAAGGCCGACGCCGTCCTCCTCAAGGTCGCCTGCTGGCGCGGTGGCGCGCACATCGCGCGCTCTCCTTCGCCTTGTGACACTGAAGAATGACGCTGTTGCGCGCGGTTGCTGTGTGCTTGTGCGCAGTGGATCCTGCATGGATGGGACGACGAGAAGTGCGTGCGTCTACTGCGGCGGTGCAGGGAGGCGATCCCTTCGAGGGAGGACGGCGGCAGGGTGATCGTGATGGACCTGGTTGTGGGATCGAGCCCGGCAGACGAGAAGGCCACCGAGACGCAGCTGCTGTGGGACGTGATGATGATGGGGGTGGTGGGGAGCCCCGAGCGGGACGAACGTGAGTGGCGCAAGATCTTCCAAGACGCAGGCTTCAGCGGCTACAAAATCGTTGCCGTCCTCGGGATCCGGTCTGTGATCGAGGTCTACCCTTGATTTTCTTAGAGACAAACGGACTATTCCGAACCCACCCTGTTCTTTCTTCAGTACTTGTATAAAATCTAAACGCAATGGTAAATAGGATTTCGTCTGTGTCATATTCTATTGTTTCATGTTTTTTTCGCAAGCTCGTATTGTTAATTCCATTTCATGCTAGCTTACCACAATTGTTGAAAAGAGTGATTGGATTAACTTTGGCTAACCCTAAGAGGGTAGCAATATAGTCATACATGGGCCTCATACTCTCATACTCCAACAACAATCTAATAGGAGTACTATATATAAAGAGGGAGAGTTTTTTTTAGGTTCTTTTCACCTTACCAAGACCACCTATACGGCTATACCCCTCATGATGGAGATGGACTCACTTGTCAGGCTATGAGTGTTAAGTTCATTACACTATCATAGCCACATTTCGAAAAATGTTTCTACTACACCTAAGTTTAGACGCCGAAACATGCATGTCCCCATATACGCTTGTGTGTCATCCCTATGCATGTGTCAATCACAACACAATCAAGCATAGTTTCCTCTGTCCACCTTCTAACTTTTATGTTCACAATCCCTTCCTCAACCTACATGGTCATCCCCCGCAATTATGCGACGTTTACTCATGTTTTGGATCTCATTTCAGTCATCTTTACGCATTTAGGTGTGGGTGCAAATTGGTAAACCTTAGGGGCACCTCCGATTCTGTTTAGTTTAAATCTACTTCTTCAAATAAAATCTCATTTAGTACAAATATTTAAACTAAAGAGAGTCAGAGGTGCCCCTAAAGATTACCTGTTTGCACCCTTGCATTTAGGACCGAAAAAAATCCCCTCGAGCGCGTGTATACAACCCTTTCCTCACCAACATCACGCATGGTTATGCTGCAATTATTTAATGACTCCCTCTTTTAACTTGAATTTTATTTCCTTCCTTTTTATGAATTAGATCACCTATTACCTCCCTCCAACTATGGCCAGAATGTCAGATAATCACCTAAACTAATGTTTGTTTTGAGTTACTCTCTACCAATTATTTAGCTGGTCCAGTTTACCATTAACAAGAATTGATAGTACGTTTCCGTTTCTCAGTGTATAAGTTGAATTTTGTGAAGAATTTTAGCTGGTGCAGCTTTGCTTGAACCAAACATTAACATTTTATCGCATGGCGTGCCACACCTTAGACGTGGCAATCTATAGCGGGAAACCAAACATCCTCTATGTCCACAATATTACACGATCTAACCTAATCTTCAATATCAACACTTAGGTGGTTGAAGCTCTCGAACATGTATATGACAACACTCCTTAAGCGTTAACGATAGAAAATTGTCGAGTACAAGGGTATTTATAGATAAAACCCCAAAAGTAGACAGGCCTTGGAGGAAATTCTCTTTGATAAGTGGTAAGTAAGTGTTTTAGTGATTAATTAAAATTGTACCATTACGACTAGCAAAGTTGTTTGAAAGGACATTGAAAGTTAAATCACAATTACTTTAGGGCATTCTTTGTCCCTAGTTTTAACAGCGAGGGATCAAAGTATATGGTTGTCAAGACTAAGGATCTTTTAAATCTAAATTACACAAGGAGACAAATGAAACTTATAAGTCGTTTTGGCTTTTCAAGATACATGTTATATATCTAGACATAATGTACATCTAGATACACATTAAAAGTTTCTAAAAAAATCAGAACAACTTATAGTTTGAAATGAAAATAGTACCTTTCGATGTTTTTTTACCATACCATAAAAAGGACGTACTCCCTCCGTCCGCATAAGAGTGACGTTTTAGGACTAGACACATGTATCAAGGACAAAGGGAAAATATCATTATACCCCTATACTGTAATACTATTCATTACACTTCAGTCATGCATGGGCGCATGGCTCTCTCCTGCTCCTCCATTCGTTCTCGCCTACTAGTAGATTCATATCGCCATCACCGGCTACACATGGGCGAGCGCGCCTCCAACCCGCTGCAGGCCATGTCTGGGTGAGCACACCGCCGCACCTCCACTCAGTTGCGGGCACCGCTAGAGCAAGTGCCCTCCACTCCATCGCAGGCCAAGAGCCAGGAGAGCGCACTCCCCTCCACCGCGTGACGCTCGGGCGAGAGCGCCTCGTCTCCATCGCCTGAAGATGCCTACCCTCGTGCACCTTCTTTCAGTCGCGCAGGCCGGAAATGGTCAAGGGTCGTCGGTGGTGGAAAAGAAGAAGAGGGAGTGTGCCAGATCTCGACGGGGGAGAGGATGGGGGCACCGGTTGATGAGAAGAAGAGAGAGGGGAGTTCTATCTCTGCGTCGACCGCATCGATGGTCTCCATCTTCACATCGAGCGGTGCCGCCCTCTCCGCCTTTGTGCCGGTGTTGTCTTTTTTTTCTAGCAGATGAGCAAGTGGAAGCTAGGAAGAAAGAAGTGATAGGTATGCAGGTTGAGAGTCAGACGCTCAGGCGTGGGACCCTTGTCTAAAACGACACTTTTACTCGGACAAGTGTATGAGGCTAGAACGACACTCTTATCCGGACGGAGGGAGTAAGAGTTAGTAGCTTGGCCCAGCGGAGCATAGACTTGATAAGCATTTGTGAAATTCTTGCGCTAGATAGCTCAACAGAAATAAGCAAAATTCTTGCATTCTACATAAGGACTTAAGAAACATTGAATTCGACAATTCCTGACCTTATTCTTAATACTCTATGATCTAGGGGTTAGAAAAATGTGAGCATCAGACAATTGCACGGTAACCCTGCTTAAGTAGTACCAATAATTATGCCACTGCAAACTAGCCGTTGAAACTCTAATCAATGCTACGGTGACACCGCGGGATCATCCGTTGAGTGTATTTCCAAAATCTCAAAACTTCATAATCCTCTCTGTCAAATTCCTCGTATATTGATGATCAAAGTTGAATTGACCAATACAAATCTAAAATGACTTATGTTTACCAAATCAGAGTATCTCCTACCAATTCAACAGAACACACGACTTGAATGCGATGAAGAACAGAGTCTTGACACACAGTGCACCAGAATAAAGATCCATAAGCAACAGAGCTTAAAACAGAGTATTTGCCTTACATACTGATACAAATGACACGGCCAAGGCGACTGCAACCAGGGCTTGTGAGAGCTAAAAAGAAAGTCATACATGAGTTGATTTAAAGATACATAGCCGGTACATTAAAGCTGACAAACCTTCCCATAAATCTAAAATCTGCAAGCCAAGTACTTTTAGAGCCAAATGTTAGCTTCATTGCACAACGGTTCTGAAGGATCAGCCACAGAAGTTACAATGTAATGTCTCTGGGTATCCTGAGACTAACCACAATAGCTTGAGTGACAGGGTGAGGCCTGGCGCGGAGTGGCTTACCATCGATCCTTCGTTTACTTGTGCAGATGACTGCTTAGCTTGAGGCAGACCAATGGAGGGAATGATGTCAAAAGGCAGCTTATGACGTACGCTTGGGTATTGGGAAAGTAAAATTTTCTAAGAGTACATGAAAATACTTGCAACGTTATTGAAGTAGCATCACATGCCATCACATGCCAAGGGGAGCAGCACACAGAGCTGGGAGTGCAGCACTCGGGGTTGAGCAGTTGTACCCAAACAGGTCCAGCATCCGTGGGTTCTGGCACTCAGGCTCATAGTTCACTTCCTTGACGCCATCATCATCTGCTGGCAAGATCTTCTCAGTCAAGGAGAAACCAAAAAGTCTGCAGCTAGTTTTGCGAACCTCCCCTCCACCAGACCCAAGCTTAGCAGCATCTCCAGGTGCTGAAGCTCTTCTACTCTCAAACTGATCCAAGTTCATTACATCAGGTGTTTCATGCTGTGGCCTGGTCCAAATTTCCCTCGGCCTATCAAATGGGCTAGACTGCTGGCCGTTTGTACCTCCACCACCAAACTTGCTTGCCAGTCCAAGTTGTGGAACCACAGTTCCATTAAAAACATTATCAGGGTAGAGAGAGGGCACTTGTGCTCCTGGCGGAGTAGATAGTGTGAGACAGCATTCTTGAGTTGTGGCTGATAATCCATTAACAGCAACTGGGGTACGCATATAACCATGCAGCCCATATCCGCCTTTCAGTGAACTAGCCTCAGACATCATTCCTTGGAACATAGGAACTGCCCGAGAAATTTCTTGACCTTGCAAGACCTCTGAGAATCCAATAGATTCATTGAAGCCTACAGATTGGTAGGTAAAACCAGAGTTATGCACTGCGAGTCTGCTTGTTGGACCACTCAATGCGCAGCCACGTGCATTACTAAGGAACTTACTAGCATCAGAAGATTGAAGTTTTGCAGCCTCAGCAGTTTGAGGAGCACACGGAACATGACGAGTCCTAAAACCCATCAATTCTTGACCTTGCAAGACCCTGGGTAACTTTCCAGTTTCCACGGAGTCAGTACAACCATTCCCTGTAACATCTAATGCAACAGTCAATTAGCATAGAGGTTAAAGCATAGCATACATATGTACAGGCATTAGTCTTGTGCTATTAGAGCTTACACATTGTTGGAACGTCCAAATTTCCCTGAGGACACAACTTGGTTCTTTTAGAACTAGATGTGGACAGAGAATGAGCAACAGAGACAGAACCACCAGCTATCTCGATCTCCCATGGAGATACTCTATCTTGGCCGTTACGTTCAGCACCGTCCTCCCATCTTACCTGTATAAAAGGGTAACACTTTAGCGACCAGATATTAATAGTGCAGATCATCATGAACAGATAATTATAACTTGATTAACATAAGTGACATGAGATATAATATTTGTTATTTCCAAAGGAAAACAAGTTAACCATCATCAGTTCTTGCAAAATGGTAGACATCTTCACCATTATAATTTGATTGTCAAGAAATACTTGAACTGAAGGTCAAAACATAAAACAATTCTAAGTTACTAGGAATATCACGTGGTAGCAAAATTGTCAGTATCCAGAGAAGCCTTGTAAGCTTGCCCAGGGTCTTGCAAGGTCAAGAAATTTGGACGTTCAGGCTGGTGGTATGATTCAAATCTCCTTATAGGATTGCTACAGTTATGGTTACAGTGTATTTGTGACTCTACCTTGGTACAAAGAATCAAATAGTTAGCACGGCATGCATCATGCAAGATTATTTCCAACAGGTCAAATATGAAATGTTGCATATAACCATCATACAGCAAATAATAACAGGCTAACAACAATGCACTAAAACAACATTTTTTACCAGAACCCAAACAATCTCCAAAAGAATATACATCCACAAAAGCTTCCCAGGAGACCAGGAAGCTGGCAATGATAACATTCAGACTAGAGCTTATAACAAAATAAGCTGAAATGCGTACCAGCAGGCTTCTCCACTTCGAGCCAGGCCATTTCATAGGATCTATTTCGCTAATGCGAACAACCATTCCAGATCGTCTAAAAAACAGGAAACATAAGAAACAGGAAATAGATGCATACAGCAAAAATAAAGTTGAATTGAGAAGAAACAGACCTTTCACTAACATCTTCATTATGGCACTGAAAGTTGATCCTTGCTCCAATACAGACTGGATGATTGAGGCTCTTCAGGAACTTATGGTGTGGAATAATATATTCTGAAGTAGTAGCTCTGCAAAGAAAGAATTCAAATTGAAACGAGTCAGATGATCTTTTTATTATTTTATTCTAAACCCACACAGCTTTACTTGGCAGGTATCAAAACATATCTTACTTTTACAAGGATTTCAACTGATATTGTGGTATACTACCAGAAACATAAAAAAAATAATCGTATAGTAACTTTGGCAACAAATTATATTTATACTATATATGTCCAAAAAAAGGATTCAGGCTCCGAATTTTTGGACCCAAAAACCGTGAGGGAAATCCTCCCAGGAGAGTAAGAAATTTACCCCCAGCCTATCAAAGTTTATGTTTTAAGCACAATCGCTGCTTAACTTTATACTGTTGACCTTGCTGCAGTATGTCATTTTATCGACATGTCGGATTGTAGCAATTCAGGACTACATGTTTGATTTAAAGTCAATTTGACAGTATAGAAATGAATAATGTATTTTCACCTTGGATTGTAAGAAATGTGAAAAACACTTCTGTGCTTCAAGGAATCAGCTACAGCCGACAATGTATGCCGCTTTGTACTGTCGCTACTGAAATCTTCAAAAAGGGCCTCATTTTTAAGCTGAATGGCCCTCCGTACACCCAGCCTCAGTTCACCGTCATCACCTCTACAAAGATTTAAAAAGAAGACACTTTACTTAATAAAGATACACAATGCACCTATGGCTACCAGCCTACCACATGGTTCATCTGCTTACCGGAGAAATAACACAGCATCCCCTGAAACCAGTTTCTTTTTATTGACAAATGAACTCCATCCAGTAGTCAAGAGATGCCTACGAGGCTGACCTGGAATGCAAAGAAATTTTATCACTGGCTTGAACTTGAAGAAAATAACAGCACTTCCATCATAATAATAATTCAGATTCCATAATAGATGACAAAAGCAACTCAAGCAACACCAATATCAGATGGACCACTATTTCAAAGACATTAATTCTTGTACTCCCTCCGCCCCAAAAATAAAGTCTCGCTTCCCGAGGAGTCAAATGATCTAAATTTTGACCAAATATATATAAAAACGTATTGACATTTATGATGTATGATGTATAATAAATATCACTAGATTAATCATGGGATATATTTTCAAAATAAATCTAACTGAAGATCCAAATGTAGATAATATCTTTTCTAAATTTTGTCGAAATTAAGATTGTTTGACGGAGGGAATAATAAACAACACATTGCAAGTAATCTTCGGCTCTTCACAGTGCACACAATATTCCAGTAACATATCAATATTTCAGGACACACACATATGCACGCACGCACACGCACACGCACACGCAGCACAAGTGTGCACACACACAAAACAGAAGCTATAAACACTAAAGAGAATAATGTGAAACAGAATTCACATCAAGAAGATCTGGCCAATGCCAAAACAAGAAAATAGGAAATTGAAAGCTTTGAAGCTACAACAGCTACATGTTTCATATTGATGATCCAAATATTCATCCAACATTTATGTTACATGTAACATACGTTTTAGCATGAATTTTTATTTGCCTATGAAATACAAAATCATATGGAAGAAACATTGATGTAATACCAAACATTCATTTGAAACTTAGTAAATACATTTTAAAACGGGCATTGTTCACTAGTTGTCTAGCAAAATTGAGCTCACCCCTATATATATGACGAAACTTCCACTTGGCTCCATGCAAATCCTTGGCAACCAGCTCTTGAGAAGGCCTGAGCTGATTATAATCCTATGAAACAAAGCAACTAAATGTGGTTAGCACTGAAGCACAAGACACGCCACAGTTTCAAGAGAAATGGCACAAAAGATCAGCAATATCACCAGAGGCGGGAAACAGTCCTCAGCAGCACGGCGAGGAACAGAGAACCCTCCATGGGTGCTTGTGTCAGAGGCTGTAAGTGTTTTGCAGAACATGTGCAACATCCGGGACTTCCTTTCAGCATCAAATTCCTCCATGTCATCGTCCCCTTCAACTCCACCACCACGCAGATTTCTCCCAAATGCCTGAGCCATTAAGATGTGTAGTTCATGCATTAAACAAGACAAGGGAAATGGCATTTGTTTCATATGGTATAAGTGCTCTTTTTCATCTCTCAGCAAATAAATCCTACGTTCTGTCCATATTTCTTGCTACAATGATTCACTAGGTACAGGTAGTAGTAGGTACTGAAATATGCCAATAGTAGTATGCTAGGCATGCTAAATGTAACCACACGTCCACACCACATGAACATGCCTATTTCAACCTAGTAGCTCAATTAAAATTACCAGAACTAAAAATGTCTATTTCAATTTATCTGCGCCTTCCCATTCCCAAACCAACCTGAGCAGCCAAGGCCAAATATATATATATATATATATATATATATATATATATATATATATATATATATATATATATATATAAAAGCGTACACGCACGTACACAGTACCAATGCTTACACCACACTGGTATAACAGAAAAGGAAACAGGGCTGACACACATATCAACCCAAAAATCTTCTCCAAACACGGGGACATGTCTCAGCGATCCCCATGAGCATGAGAATCCAATCGGGTGATTTTTTTTAAGGGCATTTTTACCTCGCCCTCCGCAACCAGCGCCAGCCGCGCGTACACCTCGTCCGTCGCCGCATCCGCCTGCACACAGCCATGCGAGCCTCGTCATCTCAAAACAATAGAGCCTCAATACAGCCGCGCTCCCAAAACAGAGCAGATGTGGCAAGTACTGCTGCACTCACGCATAGCTCGACATCCGCGACGCGGCACACCACGTGCGGCGGCAGGTCCGCAGCGACGTCCCCGCCGCCCGCCGCGGCTAGGTGGCCCTGCGGCAGGTACACAACCAGGCTGCCCCGCCGCGGCAGCGCGACCACGGGCCCCGCGCACGCGTGCCACAGCTCCCGGCACACCGGCGGCGGCGGGCGGCGCTCCTGGCCCTCGCCGTCGACCATGTTGAGATCGATGCCCATGGGGCGCGCCACCACCACTAGGGTTCCGGCTCGTGTTCCGGCGCCCGTGCGGTTCGCCGCTCGCCCCGCTCCAGGACAAGCCGGTTAAAAGGCGGAGCCGACCGCGACCCGGCGGGGAGGAGGAGGAGGCGAGGAGCGGCAGGGGGAGGAGGATGAGCACCCCATTAATGCCTCCGGGGCCGTCGCGCTCCAGCCATCTCCTTCTCAGTCAGTCACTCAGTCGTCAGTCAGTCGCTCAGGACCCCCATGCCGCTCTGCTCCTGCGGCGACCGCTCCCTCTTCCCTCCTCCCCCCACCTCGGCTGCCGCGATCGATGCCGGTCGCTGTTGCTTCCTGGACCGCTGCCGCTGCCGCTGCGTCACTGGTCTGAGGCTACCCTGCGACGCCCATGTCTTTATGACGCTCCTGTTTCGTGAGCTGCTGCTGATGTGAACTTGTGAAGTGAGGCCGAGGAGAGGTGTGGTGAGGTGGGGATGAGGTGAGGTGCGGGTGTGATGAGACAGTGAGAGAGGAGGCAAGGCGATGGGGTGAGGTGAGGGGATGACCGGATGATGGATTGGATCCCGGGCTGTTTCCTTTTGCCCTTGGGCGCCGGGGGTTTTTTTTTAGAGGGGCCGCCGCTGCTGCGTTGTTGCGGAGTGGCACGGCGCTGCGCTCTCTCTGCGCTGCTGTTGCGCGCTTACTGGCCACCGTGCGCGGCCGCTGCAGCCAGCAGCGTCAGGCTGCTGCTTTAGGTGCTACTGTTCCCCCAGCAGGAGGCCACCCGCCAGCGCCTCGGGGGAAGAGTGCACGACTGAACCTGCACGGTGCCGTCCTCCGTCTCACGTCTATGGTTGATTTCGACTGTCTGTTGCTGTAAAATAAATAAATAAATATCTTGTTAATTGGCGGTTTAGTTAAAAAAAATTATATAAATATTTTTAGTTGTAAATTTTTTTGAAACTTATATTTTGCAAGGGGTGTTTAGATGTCCTAGAAGTTTTTGTAAAATCGCAGGAGTATCAAGCCCGTCTTCTTCAAAAATAAAATAATAGGTTTTTAGATCTCTTGACTACGAAATATAAACTCCATTATTTTACAAACTGAACTAGAGGGGTTTAAATTTATTTTGCAAAAAGATAAGCTAAAACACTAAAAAAATTAGAAACTAAATAGGACCTAAGTTGAAATATGACCAATAAACCGACTCATACTCCTTAAGTTCAAGCGAACAATGTCCCTTTACTCCGCCTGTAGCCCTGAGTCCCCAACCGCATCCGTCATCAGGTCTTTGTAATCTAGCGGTGTGATTTCGAGCGTCCGGACGTGGTTTTGACCTGAAATTCGTCTCGGTTCGTTTGATCGGACTAGGACATCAGGTTCACGCCAAGTAGATCCCCCCTGCCTTTTCACGGGAGTAGCTGCTGCATTTTGCAGGTGTGTGAATAGCGCTTGTAGTTGTACTATTGTTGTTGTTGCTGCTCGGGAGCCAGGAGATGGTCTGTAGCTGTACCCTGTAGGTCATATGTACTCCTGCTCACATGCAATGCAATGGAATGGAAGGGCGGGCGTCAGACGAACTGGAGTGGGATCTCTATATCATCCAGTAAAGCATATAAAGGAGCATATAGAGGAAAAAAAAACCCGCAGCGGTATACGGTAAATGAGTCTGACGCCGTGTCGGTCCTCCAAACTTACAGAGAGCGCGGAAGTACGCTACAGCCGTGGTCCTCTATCCATGCGAAGGTGTGGGCCCCACCAAATTTTGTGACAAAAAATATTATATCTCACAATCCGTAAAACCAAATTAAATTTCGATTGCACCATTGAATTCGTTGCAATTAATTCTTCAAAACTAGATCTCACATGGATATATTTAGATAAAGTGACAAGTGGGCTCATAATGGATAGAGGATGATATAGATGCGGGAGAAATCAGTATAGAGGAGAAAATCTTGATGACCAGACAATATAGAGGATGAAATTAGAGGAACGCGAGTGCGGATAGTCTCATGACTCTGGCTGGCTGGCCTCTGGGTCGGCGGTAGGAGCAGGCGCTGCCGCCTCCATGCCATTGCTGGACACGTATTAATAACTCACCATGGCTTCGCCGGTGCCCTTGAATGCCAAAGCTAGCAGACTCGACGGACGGACGGATCTGACCCACCCAGTCGGCATCAATTCTCAATAGCCGGCCGATAAGTACATACGCAGTGATTAAGTAATGAGTGTGCCGCCCCGCCCGGCTTCTCTCCGCCGCTCTGGCCTCTGCCCTCTGACGCGCGCACTCTCGCACGAGCGAGCACACGCTGCAATGCACACCTCCTCCCACACGTCCACACGGCCACACCACACCCACCAGTGTCGGTGTTTCGACCCCCGGGTATGACACCAACGAGTAATATGATCGCGTACTCTCTTCCTGGATGGTGATGTAAGATGACACAAGGATTTATCCTGGTTCAGGCAAAGAAGGTCCTACGTCCAGCGGGGGAGGAGGTTCTTGTATTACTTGCACCTAATTGCTTGTACAGGGCAATACAAGCTCAATGAGCGTGGACCGGAGTCCGGACTCAAGTGTGTGTGGACTTGTGTCGTGCAAGCCCGTGTATAACCGGATGCGAGCGTGCGTAGCGTGTGTCACCCTCCACTCGTGGAGGGCCCTGGTGTCCTCTTTTATAGAGCAAGAGGAGGCCAGGGTTACACAGGAGTGTCATGTGCTTCGCCCAATACGGTGAGGAGTAGGAATCCTATCTTGTAGGGGCCACTGGAGCCGACGTGGGCGTTGCTGTTGAGACGTCCTTGGAGCGTGGCCTCCATCCCGGGCGCGGACGTGGAGGCGTGGCGACGTGGAGACCGTACAACACCCATTCCGGCATGTACAGGACACGGCGGGGTCCCTCCGGGTCTTGGGGTACCTGTCCTCCAATAGCGTGAAAGTAGTCAGAGCTCGAGGGGCGCCGAGGGCGGCCTCGAGGTGGCGCCTGCGGGGGGCTCAAGCCTCTGCAGGTATGGGCAAGTCCCGGAAAGCCCGGTCGCACGGCGGGTAGCCGGGCCTCGAGTTGTGACTCGAGCGTGCAACAGTGCGGGGTATGGCCGAAGAAGTACTGTACTGGCGCCTTTTTGCCCATGCTTGTGGTGAAAACGAGATTTGACTCTGCCCTGGTTCACTGTGGCACACGTCGGGTTACTGAGGACGTGACCGGAGTGGGTGGACGCATTAAATGCGCGGCATGGGATTGGTATCTGATGTCTAGCCGCTCGAGGGAGGCGTGATGTGTCTCGAGGGGTGGTTTACGCTAGAGAGGCTCGAGGTCCCCGCGTGAGGTCTCGAGAAACAGTGTACGACTGTAGTGGGCTCGAGGAGCGGTGCAGGGCTCGAGGCCTATGCGCCGGGGCTCAAGGGGTAGGATGCCATGAGGCGGACAGTAAGGCTTCGGCGGCCCTGGGCTCCCTGGTGATGGGCCGGCGTTGTAGCCCTCGATAGGTTGGCTTCTTAGAAGGCTAGACTTGCTAGGTTTGTTATTAATTGGTGTTCTAGGTTTAACCAATTTGTTTTGCGTTGATTGGGGGTACCCCTTTTGTGGACCCCCGACAGTAGCCCCCGAGCCCTTGTTCGAGTGCTTGCACTCGAGCAGGGCTTCCCGACTGGGATCTCGATGGTTAGCTGACTGGTCTCGAGGGTTTGGTTGTTTTGATTCCGTGGGTGTCGTGCGAGCGACACCCGCGGGTGTAGCCCCCGAGGCCACGGGGGAGCGGTTAGAACTCCCTCGTGGGTTTTTTGCGAGTGTAAGTGTTAGTTGCGTTTTTTAGGTTCGGGAGTGTCGAGCCCCCGAGTTTTTTTGACCCTCTTTCGTCGAGGGGTGCCAGGCTGAACCGACCGGCCGGCTCTTCGAGCTGTCCGACACGCCAATTGCCCTGGCTTGTCATCCCGCGAGTCCTTTCGATCGGATGCGAGGGGGATGCCTCGTACTACCACGAGCGGGCGAGTATCGAGGTTCCCGGTGAGCTGGTAACGGGGAAATCCAAGTGAGACCTCCTGCCCCGTTCGATAGGGTCGACTGTAGCCCGGAGGCGATCTCATAAAGCATGGGCGCTCGGTCTGCAGGAGTGTCGGGTCCATTCGATAGGACCCGGTGGCTCGATGCCTCCCTCCAAGGGGATCTCACTGCACGTCGTGCGCCCTGCCTTGGATACACATGAGGGACCTCGAGGGCTTGGCCCTCTAGCGATGCTGCGAGTGGCGCCCTTTAGTGTCCCTGACTCGGGTGCTCGAAGCCGGCTGTCAAACCCTCTTCGAGGGCCAGCCTTCGCTGCTTCGAGGCTTAGGGCCGGGGCCCGTTTTTACCTTCGTGAAGAAGCCACCGTTGTCTGGGAATCCTTCTGCCCGTTGGGCGCGCCTTTTTAGGCGAAAACTGTCAGGGAGGGCGACGGACGCGAAGTTGGAGCGGCAGTCGTGGTGGGCCCAGGTAGCGGGGTGAATGGGGAGTTGTCGCGTGTACCTGTCAATCGGCTCGAGATGCGGTTAGGTGGGCGCTTTAAATGTGTGCGGTTACCTTTTCGCTGCCGTGGGAGAACCCGCCTATTGGGGTTTTCTCTTATAAATATCGAAAGAGGGGTAAGGGACTCTTTTACTTTGCCTTTGCCTTCAGTCGCCGCAGCTCCCATACGCTCTCTCCCCACGGTAGCGATAGGCAACCTTCCCGGCCGTCCGTCCGCCGCTCAGATCCGCGCCGTCGCTGCCATGGCCGCCCAAGTGCTGCCGGCCGAAGACTAGAGCCCGACGAAGGCGACGCAGCAAGAGCTGGAGACGCTGGTGGAGCGGGGGCCTCTCCGCCCCAACCCGCAGGAGGGTCCTGCGTGGTGGATTCTCCCGTCGGTGGACCACCGGGAGCCACACCCGCCGGAGGGGTACGTGGTGAGCTTCACGCGCTACCACCGCATGGGGCTCGGCGTCCCGCCGAGCCGCTTCATGTGGGGGCTGGCCCACCACTTCGAGGTGGAGCTGCAGCACTTCTCCCCCAACTCCATCTCGCACGCCGCCATCTACGTCGCGGTGTGCGAGGGGTATCTGAAGATAGAGCCGTACTGGGAGATGTTCGTCCACCTCTTCCGGGGCGAGCTCTTCCACAAGGCCGTGAAGCCGAGCGGGAGGAGGCTCGCGCGCGTGGGGTCCCTCACCATCACCGTGAGGACCGGTCCCTCGCCGGCCAACGTCCGCCGCGACTACCTCCGCTACAAGCTCTCCACCAACCAGGCGGGGTGGGACGACCACTGGTTCTACCCGTGGAACAAGGACGGGCTCCTTCCGCAGTACACCGGCAGGGTCATCACCCAGCGCCCGGAGAAGTGGAACTGGGGCGTCGTAGCGGACAGGCAGCGCCACCTGGAGCCGCTGATGGACACGATGCGGGTGTTGGTGGAGGAGAAGAAGCTGACCGTCCAGGCGGTCATCTGGGTGTTTCATCAGCGGAGGGTTCTTCCTCTAGCGGACCGCCCCCTTCTCATGTTCGAGATGGGGCCGAACGCCCCGCTCGAGGCGCTGAACCGGTCGAGGATGGCCGAGGAGAGGCTGTCTCGGAACGAGGCTACCACCCGGGTGTCGGTCACGGTCCACGGGCCGTTCCGCCCTAAGGAGGCCAACCTAATCGCCATGGCACCCGACGAGGGGTGTCTCGACCTGGTAAGCCATCCTCGAGTCAGGCTGTCTCGAGCCTCCCCTCCTTTCTCTTTTTCTGAATCTTGTTTTACTCTCCTTATGTTTTTTTCTTATCGAGTTTCTTTTTTGCAGGGGGCGTTCACATGTCGCGCGTCGAGGCCCCCGGTGAGGGAGGATGCCGTGGAAACACAGGTGAGGCGCCTCTCTTTTTACTTTTGGTGACGTTTGCTGTTTTCTGGTTTTTCAGGGAAAACGCTCCCGGCAGGAGGCGGACACCGCGGCGTCCAAGCGGGCCAAGACCTCGAGCTCTGCTGAGGTCCAAGCACCTCGAGGTATGGCTCCTTCTTCCGCTGGGGAGGCCGCTTGGCTGGTGAAGGCTCGAGCAGCCATGGCTCGGGGAAGCCAGATAGCCGTCGCGGATCTTGGTGAGGCCGACGCCGTCGACCACGGGGGTCGAGGTTTTTTCCTGTTTCTGACGACGTTGTTCTCCTTTTTCAGCAGGGACCATGGCTCCTTGCGCCGAGCCTGCCGCCACCGCGTCCGTCGCGGCACCGCCTCCTCCTCCTCCTCCTCAGGTGGCGCCTATCGAGAGGGCCACTCCTCCCCCCGTCGCAACGACCATCTCGGGGGGAGCTCCCGAGACAAGCATGGCTCCGTCGGCGTCTGGGGCTGAAGGGTCGGCGGCCCTCGAGACCCCAGTCGACGCGAGCCGGCCCGCGGAAAATAGGAAGGAGGGAGAGGCGTCGGTGGAGAAGGTGCCGACGGTGGAGGAGCTCCTGGACGAGTTGGAGCAGGTGCCGCCCCCAGTCGAGGGCTCAACGCTGGAGGAGGCGCTCGAGGCACCGGCCAGGGACGACAAGACGCCGGGAGACTCGGCGAGGGAGGAAAGCTTGGGGACGAGCCACCCCTCGAGCGATCCGCTACCGCTCGAGTCCTCGCTTCCACGCGAGGCCGTGCCGTCGCCTCGGGAGGGGACGGAGCAGCGGGAGGAGACGGCGGAGGGGCGGAGGGAGCCACAGCCTGTGCCGCCGGTTGGTGGGCCGCAGCTGGCACCGCTCGAGCCGGAGGATAAGGTCCTGCCCATCGTCGAGATCGGTCGATCGGCGTGGCCATATCCTGACGCGCCGAGCCCGTCCGACGCCATGATCCCCGTCGAGCGGCCGGCTCAGCAGGGGGTTCCGCGGGAGGCGCGGTCCATCTTCAGAGAGGTGGCCGAGCTCGTGGCGGAGGCGGAGAGGTCCTTCTCAGAGGAGGCGGAGAAGTCCGCGCAGGTGGCGGCTGCCCTCGCGAAGGCGGAGGGGGAGCTCCAGGAGCTCCGTGCCGAGCTAGGTCGGAACGCGCAGATGGCGAGTCGGCTCAACAACGCGCAGGCGGAGGCCCAGGCAGCTCGAGACGAGGCCGCCCAAGCTAAGAGGGAGGCCACCACCGCTTTGTCCGCGGTGGAGTCGTCGAGGAAGGAGGTCACCGACGCCCGAAGTGAGGCCGCCACCACCCTGTCTGCAGCGGAGGCGGCGAAGAAGGAGGTCGCCGACGCCCGAAGCGAGGCCGCCACCGCCCGGTCTGCAGCGGAGGCGGCGAAGAAGGAGGCCGAGGAGGCCAAGAGCGAGGCCGCCACCGCCCTGGCTAAAGCGGAGGCAGCGCGGCAGGAGGTGATCCGGAAGGATCTGGCCCTTGCGGATACGGGCAAGCTGGTCGAGGACCTTAGGGGTGAAAAGCACGACGTGTTGTCCCAAAAGCGTGCATTGCCAAGGTAATTTTCATGCTTCGTCTTGCTTTGATCTCGAGACTCTTGCCACGCTGCGGACTCACTTTTTTCTGTTTGTTGCATAGATGTCGAGAAGACCGCCGAGGAGCTCCGCGAGACGAATCAGGCTCTCGTGGAGCAACTCCGAGGTGAAACCATGGTGGCGGAGCGAGCGCGCGTCACCCTCGACAGGCTCGGCTCTATGTGGGGTGCCGACCCGGTGGCCGCGGCAGAGGGCGCGGTGGCTCGAGGCGACGCCCTGGTCGACGCTCTGTGCTTCTTCGACGTGGTCGCGTGGGACCGCGTCAGGAGCGCTCTCCACCACGGCGTGAAGCAGGCGCTTGCGGCCGTCCGCTCTGGTTTCCGCTACCCGGTCAACGTCGTTGCTAAGGGCTTCATCGAGATCGAGGGGAAGGACGAGGAGTGGAACGACCGCCGCGTCGACAAGATCTTGGAGAAGGTGGAGAGGCTGGGGGCGGCATTCGCCAAGCTCTTCGAGGAGGACGTGCTGCCTCCTGATGCGGACAGTGGTGTAGGTGGCCCCCCTCCTCCTGGCCCGGACGTCGAGGCTGAGCCCGCGTCAGAAGATCTTGGGAAAGAATTCCAGACAGATGAAGAATGAGGCCTGCGTGCCAAATTTGGGCGTCGAGGCCCTTGTAAGAATTTATGTTATGACTTATGGCCTGTCGAGGCCAACATGTGCATACGACTCGTTTGCTTAAAGAAGCTGTTTTCTTTTCAAATTTATCCGATCATTTCTCTTTATCGCAAGCTCGAGCTTTTACTGGCTTAGTCTGTGTTCCTTCGATATGCGTCGCGAGTCCCTTGAGGGGAGGCGTAGGTAGGGTACCGTAGCCCTGGGGCGTGGGTGGCCGTCTACGTCGACGCCTCCCGACTCTTGGAGGCTCGAGGTATCTATGGACTTAGACGTTGCTAGTGCGCTCGAGATGCGAATCGAGATAAGGGTTGAATTTTTGAAAAGAAAAACGTGCTTTTTCCGGAGTCTGGGGGGGGTCCCCCCTGTCAGCCCCCGAGGGAGGCTCGACCCTGAGCAAGGCAGGGTCGAGGCTACCTTAAGTTGCTAAGTAATATGAAAGACAGTGCACGAGTTTGCTCATTCATATTAATCATGTTTGTACAAAGCAACAAAATGAACAAGGCCTCGAGGCCTTTAAGGGTAGAAGCAACGTAGCTGAGATATGTTCCACGCGTTCGTCAGGATCCTGTCTTGACCGTCGTGGAGATTGTATGTTCCTGGCTTGAGCACCTCAGCTATGGTATATGGGCCCTCTCATGGAGGGGTGAGCTTGTGGCGCCCTCGATTATCTTGCAACCGTCGAAGCACAAGGTCCGCCACCGCCAGGTCCCTCGTGGGCACGTGCTTGTCGTGGTAGCGTCGAAGCGTTTGTTGGTAGCGCGCTGAGTTGATGAGCGCCACGTCTCGAGCCTCCTCGAGCTGGTCCTTGGCATTGGCAAGCCTTTCGTCGTTGGTTTGCTCGTTGTAGGCTCGAAGTCGAGGGGAGCCGTACTCAAGGTCCGTAGGCAAGATAGCCTCGGCGCCGTAGGTTAGGAAGAACGGAGTGAACCCGGTGGCTCGACTCGGCATAGTCCTGAGGCCCCACGGCACCGAGGGGAGCTCGGCAGCCCACCCCTTTCCGAAATTCTTGAGGGTCTTGAACAGCCTTGGCTTCAGTCCATGGAGTATCATGCCGTTGGCGCGCTCGACCTGCCCGTTGCATTGAGGGTATGCAACCGAGGCCCAGCTCACGCGGATGTTGTTATCGTCGCAAAAGTTGGTGAACTTTTTGCCCGTGAACTGTGTGCCGTTGTCGGTGATGATGACGTTAGGCACCCCAAACCGGTACATGATGTCAGCGATGAACTCGATGGCCTTCTCGGAGGTGGGGTCGCCTATAGGCTTAGCCTCGATCCACTTGGTGAATTTGTCGATGGCGACGAGCACATGCGTGCACTTTCCAGTGGTCATCTTGAGGGGACCCACGAGGTCGAGCCCCCAGACGGCGAATGGCCAAGTGATGGGGATCATCTGCAGGGCGTGCGCGAGCTGGTGCGTTTGATTGGCGTAGAACTGACACCCTTGGCAAGCTCGAACGAGGCGCTTGGCATCTCCGATAGCGGTTGGCCAGTAGAAGCCTTGGCGGAAGGCGTTCCCTACCAAGGTCCTTGGCGCTGCGTGATGGCCGCAAGCCCCCGAGTGCATGTCGTTGAGGAGCCTGCGTCCTTCCTCGAGGGGGACGCAACGCTGAAGGATTCCTGATGGGCTTCGTCGGTACAGCTCTCGTTCGTCGCCGTAGATGACGTAGGTCTTGACCCTTCGAGCGATGCGTCGGGCCTCCGTCTTGTCTTCTGGTAGCACGCCTTGTGTCAGGTAGTCAAGGAAGGGCGTCCGCCAGTCGAGGGGTCGTGACGAAGAAGTGGCGGGTGCGTCGATCTGCATTGCCTCAGCGGATGTCGAGGGGTCGTTCTCAAGGGGTGGCGTTGAGGGTCGAGCCCCTGTGTCCGGCTCGAGGGGTGGCGTCGAGGGACCAGCCCCCGAGCTGATCTTGACGGACGGCTCGAGAACGTCCCTCGAGAAGACGTCTGGTGGGACGGTGCCGCGCGTGGATGCTAACTTAGCCAGCTCGTCTGCGGCCTCGTTGTACTTTCGAGCGATGTGGTTGTGCTCGAGGCCGTAGAACTTGTCTTCTAGCTTGCGCACTTCTCCGCAGTATGCTTCCATCTTGGGATCGATGCAGCTTGAGGCCTTCATGACCTGGTTGATGACGAGCTGCAAGTCCCCTCGAACATCGAGGCGTCGGACCCCGAGCTCGAGGGCGATGCGCAGCCCATTGACGAGGGCCTCGTACTCAGCGACGTTGTTGGAGGCGGGGAAGTGCAGACGCAGCAGGTAGCGCATGTGGACTCCGAGGGGTGAGACGAAGAGCAGGCCCGCGCCTGCCCCTGTCTTCATGAGGGACCCGTCGAAGTACATAGTCCAGAGCTCGGCTTGGATTTGCGCTGGCGGGAGCTGGGTGTCGGTCCATTCAGCAACGAAGTCCGCTAACGCTTGCGACTTGATGGCTTTTCGTGAAGCGTAGGTGATAGCTTCCCCCATTAGCTCGGCAGACCATTTGGCAATGCGCCCCGTGGTCTCCCGATTGTTGATGATCTCTCCGAAGGGGAAGGATGATACCACCGTTACGGGATGAGCGAGGAAGTAGTGCTGGAGCTTGCGCCTTGCGACGATGATGCCGTAGAGCAGCTTCTGGATGTGTGGGTATCGGACCTTGGCCTCGGAGAGCACCTCACTGATGAAGTACACCGGCCGTTGGACTGGTAACGCGTGACCCTCCACGTGTCTCTCGACGGCTATGACCGCGCTGACCACCTGGGTGGTTGCGGCCACGTAGAGGAGGAGAGGCTCGGGGGGATCGCCACCCTGGGCTGGTCGTGGTGGTACGAGAATTGGCGCGGAAGTCAGCAATCCCTTCAACTTGGTTAGGGCCTCCTCGGCTTCGATGGTCCACGCAAAGTGCTCCGTTTTCTTCAGCAGGCGGTAGAGGGGTAGCGTCTTTTCCCCTAACCTCGAGATGAACCTGCTCCTTGATGAATCTGGCCGCCAAAAGCTTGTGCACCTCCTCGCCGATGATCCTACGTTTCTCCTCGTCGAAGCGGCGCAGGCGTTGCTTCACCGGTCTGGACCTGGCCTGGATCTCCAAAGCATGCTCAGCGACTCCCCTCGGTATGCCTGGCATGTCCGAGGGGCCCCACGCAAACATGTCGATGTTCGCGCGGAGAAAGTCGACGAGCACTGCTTCCTATTTAGGCTCGAGGCTGGCGCTGATGGCCAGCGTCTTGCCATTGGTCGAGGTCGGGTCGACGAGTATCTGCTTGGCGTGCTCCGCCGGCTCGAAGGTGCCTGCGTGGCGCTTTGCTTCAGGGGCCTCCTCGTTGGCCAGGGCAGCCAGCGCCTCGAGCGAGTCGAGTTGGACGTTTGCCTCCCCGCGCTCGACGCACTCCACGTCGCAGTGGTACGCGTGCTCGTAGGAGGTGTCGATGGTGATGATTCCTTTCGGCTCCGGCATCTTGAGCTTCAAGTACGTATAGTTGGGGACCGCCATGAACTTGGCGTAGCCGGGCCTGCCGATGATGGCGTGGTAGGTCCCTTAGAACCCGGCCACCTCAAAGGTGAGCGTCTCCCGGCGGAAGTTGGCCGGCGTGCCAAAGTAGACAGGCAGGTCGATGCGCCCGAGGGGGTGTGCCTTCTTTCCTGGTACGACTCCGTGGAACCCCCCAATGCTGGGTCAGAGCCGGTCCCTCGAAATCCCCAGGAGGTCGAGGGTCTCGAGGTATATGATGTTGAGGCTCGAGCCTCCATCCATCAACACCTTGGAGAACCGTACATCGACGATGACGGGGTCGACGACGAGAGGGTGTAACACTCTAGTGTTAAGCAGACTAAAACTTGACATGTCATCATAAGCACTGGCATTTCATTTGAGTTGATAACCTAATTATGCATTCACTAAAAACAAGTTTAAGTCATCATGCTTGTGCTTAGTTGATAAGGAGTGTTTAAGTTGAAACCCTAGTTAATGTTTTCTTTGTGGTGTTTAATGCTTTTATGCTATATAAGGGTATTATGGTAATTTCTAATATAGTAATGGAATCTTTACCAAATCTTGGTATTGTGTCTCAAAGGTGTATTTGGAACATGTTTCAAGTCACCATTGAGGTATAATTCAAATTTTGGGTTGAAATTCAATTAAATGGTTTAATTGATCTAAAAACCCTATTTTATCCCTTTTCTTTTTAATCAAAATCTAAAAAGAATTTGAGTATGCTTCAAAAAGCAAAGTTGCTCCATTTTTTATAAGGATCAACTTTGATGTATGAATTTTTTCAAGTTCTTATGCAAAATCAAAAGTAATGGTGAAAATACCCTTTTGCCCTTTTTGTCCCCTTTTGATTTGCAAACCCTAATTCAAAATCTAAGCATATTTAGTATATGTTGCAAAAATAAAAGATGTTCAGTATTGAATTCTGAGCATTTGATATTTTAACATATTTTCAACTTATATTCAAAAATCCAAAGTAATTTCCAATTTTCCGAAAGGGTATAAAGGAGAAGGGGGGGGGTAAGTTTGTTTCCCTGTTCATGGCGGTGGACAGCCGAGTTTTGATCGCTGCTGCTCGCGCGCTGGACGTCGATCTCTCCCGAATGAGCGCGCAACTGAGTCCGTGGCGAAGTCAAGCAGCTGCTGGCGCTCTCCCTCGCGTCGTGGCGCCACCTCCTGCGCTCGTCGTCGCCGTTTTGCCACCTAGGGCACCGACGGACTTCATTCTATCTCAATCCCAAATTCACCGTCTCTGCTCATCCTCATCCAAGATTGCCCGCGGTTATAACCTCCCTACCTCCTTGCGCATCTCCAGAGTCCATTCCTTTGACCTCTACTGCCCTAGAGCGCTTGTGCTCGCCGTTCTTCTTCCTGCCGGGCAAAATCGTCGCCGAGCTCGACCTCACCGTGGTCAGCCCAACCGGGCACTCCTCTACTCTCCCTGATTCATGTTTCTGTTTCACCTTGACCCAAGGTTACTCATCGGCTTGGTGGTTTTCCTTTTGGTGCTTAGGTCTCGCCGGAACATCGCTTGCCTCACCGAAGTTCGCCGCCGCGAGCCACTGCTCCGTGGACCTTGCCTTCCCGTTCCTCCTCCGCTCGAACCAACTACACAGGTAGTAGCAGGGTAAGCTACTGGAGCTTCCTAGCTCCTCCGTTCTTCTGTTGCTAGCCTAGGTTCACCGGAACAGCTCCGCCGCGGTTCGGTCCGCCGCCGTGCGTGGCCAGACCTCTCTGGAGTGGTAGCGTTTAGGGTTAGGGGCTCTATCGGCCGCGGGTGACTCGCCGGTGCTAGTGCTCGCGTCCGTTAGGTCTCTACTGACCGGGGTTGGCCGGCGTAAGGCTCGCCGGCGCTCGGTGCGCCGCCGTCCGCTCGGGCCAGGGTCGGGGACCTCCCGTATGCGAAGACGATTTTTTACAGGGTGTTGGTTGCAAAGTCCGTGACTCTTTTAAATAGTGTCTTGGACTGCGGGTTAGTTTCGTTTAAGCCGAAGGGCTTTTCTGCAAAGTTGCCAAGGCGCGCGGGCGGGAGCCAGGCCGGGCCTGCTTTCGCGTGCGCTGGGCCGCGCGGGATTGGGCCGAAAGCCCAGTTTGGGCTAGTTTTGTGTTTTTCTTTTTCTGGCTTTATGCACAGTAGCTAATTTTGTTATTTTTGCTATAATTTTTCTATAGCTCTGTTAATTATTATATTTGACATGTTAGATGATAGCATGTCTGTGCTAATATAAAAATTATGAAACTTGTATTTGGAGCACTTTTACTATACCAATTAAATATGTACTTTAATTAATAAATGCAACTTTGATGAATTATGTAATTTTCTGTGTTTCTCCAAAAATCATGAAATTTGACATATGAGTTTATGTCACTAATATCTACCTTCATGATTAATTTCAGCTCTGTTTGAATAAGCATGATTTGTTTATAAGTATAGGGATATTTAAAAGGATTTATAAAATAAATAGAAATTGTTGATCCCTTTAGGTTTGTGTGAATTTTTGGAATTGTTTGACAACCAAGGGAACACTAGCATGATTTGCTCCCTGGTTATGGATTCCTTTATATAAATGATCTTTTGTTGCTTGTTAGTTACATAACCCTGCTTAATAAAGATAATAAGATTTGTTTAGGAATAATCTATGGTTTAATAGCTAAGTTAGTTTTGTTGGTTTGCACCTTTACCGTGACGAAAGATTGTACGAATAAATGTCTACAGCTTAGAAAATTTCCATCTTTACCATGGTCATATCATAAGCATCTCATTGATCATGCATATGCACTTCTACGTGTAGAGCTCGTTTCGGAAGAACCGGATCCTCAGTGGGTTTCTCCTGAGTGTGTGGATCCTTCTGCTTTTTCAGAATCTCCGGACTTCGCTGATCAACAAGGCAAGCCCCGGACATTAAACCTATCCTTGTATTTTATAAAGTTATTTATATCATTTGAGTTAATATGATGCATTAAGTAAATAGGAGTTGAGTGAACCCTATTTGATGCATTACCAACCTTGATGATTCCAACACTTAACCTTGATAGCCGTTTTATGAAAATGCTTAGTATGCTTAGTCATGCTTCACTACTTCATAAAAGTAGGTGCTTTTAAAAATGGTTGCTATGTTATGGGAATCATGAATCTTGAGATAACATGATAACAATAGTAACTTACATCAAGAATGGAGTCTTGTTGTAAGGTTACTCAACATAGGACCTTATCGTTGTTGGCCTGCTGTGATTGAGACCTTTGAGTACAGCCCACATGCGGTGGTAAGCCTCATCTATAGCTATTCCGATACTTGAGAACGGCCAACCGCGTACTGAGAGTGGAGAGATGGCGGGAGTAGCGTGTACCCTCGGGGCTATGAGATAGTCGGGTTCGAGGTGTATTGTACTCTCGGGTGACGCTGGACCTGTTCTTGTATGGGAGGATCTATAGATAGGGTTGACGTATGCAAGATTAAGTTCTACATATGTCGTGTGGTACTGAATCCCCAGCTGGGTTTAAATGATTCGAATCGTCGTGTTTCCTCGGATATGGAGCCTCAATCCACTGACCCGCACCGTAGTAATGAATGAGATCTTTATGGAATGAGAACGAAGGATGTGGTATGCTTATGAAAGTTTGAGAATCTTTGGATAGTTATAAAGTTTAATCTTGAGTTAAAACATGTAAATAGGCTTTACTATTAGTAAGCTTTTATGCAAAAGAACTGTTTTAATCTTGCTAAAGCCTTACCTTGAATCCCTATAGCCTTCATACCTGAGTCTTCTTCTCTTTTCTAGACGGTTAAGTCTTGTTGAGTACTTTTGTACTCAAGGTTTGTTAACCTTTGTTGCAGGTGAGTTCATTGATCATCCTTTTGGTGGTCAATGTTTCTTCACTCTTGTGGAGGAGAGTGATAATGATTCTGATGTTTGACCTTGGGCAAGTAACAAAAGTTGTGTGGTATATGTAATATAAAAGTTCCGAACCTTTTATGTAATAAGTACTTATGGGTTGTAAACTTTTAAACTTAAGTTTCAATCTATGTTATATACTCTTTCCGCTTTACTCTGATTTATCTTATCTATAAAACTGTTGTAATACTGTGATGCTTGATGAGGGAAATCCTGAAAAGAATGTAACGTGGATGATTCGGGTTTCCCGAGGACACCCGACAGATCTCTTGAGTCATTTGGAACTCATGCACGCCAAACAGAAGTCTTTAGGACAATGATGGGTGCATGTGGGCCACTTAATTCAGGAGGTTCTGCCACAGAGGGTATGCTCCCGGATTTACGACATGATCTAGATGGTCATCACGGTCGAACGTGATCGGCGCATCAGACCAGTCGAGGTACCGGGGGGAGTCATGGCGGAGTGCAAAGATCTCCCGGCGCTCCTTCTTTCTCTCTCGAGCCGAGAGCCTGACGGTCGGGCCCCCGTAGATCATGAAGCAGTCGCGCACCGGGGGGATGTCCGCGTCCCCATCGTCGCGTCAATTGTTGTCCTTGCCCTTAAGCGCGTCCTCCTTTTTGTCGCCGAGCCTGGAGTAGAAGCTTTTCATCAATCAGCAGTCCTTCAACTTGTGATTCGTGGGACCCTTGTGATAAGGACAGGGATCCTCGAGCATTGTGTCAAAGACAGCCCCGTCAGGGGGGCCTCGAGGCTTCTTGTGCTCGAGGGCGCCCGCGAGCACCTCTTCGTCGTCGTCGTCGTCGGCGTCGCGCTTCGCCTTCTGACCTTTGCCTTTGTTCCTCTTCTTTTTGTTGTTGTTCTTGCGGTTCTTGTCGTTGTTGCCCTTGCTCGAGCCCTCCGGCGCGGCCACTACCTTGCCTTTGTCCGTGGAGCAGCTAAAGAAGGCCCCCACTGCCTCGTCGCCTGAGGCTAAGCTGGTGACACGATCCATCAGCTCTTCGACCGTCCTGGGACGGTAGCGCCCTAGCTCGTGGACCAGCTCTTGGCAGGTCGTGCCTGCGAGGAACGCTGAGATGACATCCTCATCAGGCACATGGGGGAGCTTGAGGCGCTGCTTCGAGAATCGCCGAGCGAAGTCGCGGAGGGGCTCGTCCGCTGTCTGCCTGCAACGTCGCAGGTCCCAGGGGTTGCCTGGGCGCACGCAAGTCCCCTTGAAATTCCCATCGAAGACCCTGACTAGGTCAGCCCAGTCGTGGATCTGATTCGACGGGAGCCCTTCGAGCCACCGTCGGGCGGTGTCCGAGAGGTAGAGTGGGAGTTGGCGTATGATCACGCGGTCGTCGCTCTTCGCCCCGCCCAGTTGGCAGCCCAGGCGGAAGTCGGAGAGCCATAGCTTGGGCTCGACCTCCCCGTCATACTTCACGACATTGGTCGGTGGTCGAAAGCGGTCAGGGAGGGTTGAGCTGCGGATGGCCCGGCTGAAGACCCTGGGGCCCGGGGGCTCGAGGGCTTGCCGGTCCTCGTCGCTGTCGTAACGCCCTCCTCGATGGGCGTTATAGCCACGCTCCTCGGCCCCTTTGTCCTTGCGCCGTCGGTTGATGTCGTTGCGGGCGTCATTGGCATCTCGAGGTGGCCTGTCGTCGACGATCCGTTCCCGAACTGGCCTGGCTCGAGGGGCGTCCGGCTGGTGGATGGACATCTTTCGCTCGTTGCGGGGCGCGTCTGCTGGCTTCCCCGAGGCCGCCCCGCGCCGTCGCGAGGCCGATCTCTTGGCCTGCTGCACAGCGGCTGTCTCGAGGAAGCTCTTCATTTCCTCGAGCATGCGCCTGGCGTCAGGGTTGGAGACGGCGGGTAGATCGCGGAGTAGCATTGCGGCCGCCACCACGTTCTGTCCGGCTCACGGGAAACGTACCTCGGGGTGTGCTGGTGTCCCATCCTCGAGGATCTGCCGGTGGACCTCTCGAGCGCGGCCGCGAACACCGGCGCCTTGAGGCTGGGCTGGTTCCTGCACTAGGGTTTTCTCGAGCTACAGTAGGCGTTGTCGGTCCTCCTCAGCCTTTGCGATGGCCTCTCGCAGCTGTGCGAGCTGCGCCGCCCGGTCGTCGCTGTGCCGAGATGGTGCAGCCGGTGCCGGGGGTTCGTTCCTCCCCTGAATGCGTGATCCGCCTGCCGCAGCCACGTCTCCGGGCTCTTCGAGGTTGAGCGCGGGCCTGTTGTCGTCGCCGTGGTCCTCGGTGTCGCTCACGACCCCCTCGAGCTGGAAGCACTCCCTGGTGGGATCCCAGAGGTCAGGGTCGTGGTAGTCGTACCCGTCGGAGTCGGAGCTATTGGTGACGCGTCGCCCTGGCTCGTGCTGGGACCGCAGCTCGCGGTACCATTCTCCGACGGTGGCTTGCCGGGGCGGCTCGACGGCTCGCGAGAAGCCGCGGTCGACGTGCGCGGGGTAGATAATCTTCAGGTCGGCGGTGACTCGTAGGAGCACGCCCGGACGTTCCTCCTGCTCCGCCGCCGCTCGATCCCGACGGCGCTCGTCGAGGTGGTGGGCGTAGACAGCTGCAGAGTTGTTGAGGCCGAACGGGCACCGCTGGCGTCGAGCGCGGCACACCCTGTGCGGGAGGAAGCCAGGTGGTGTCGACGGAGCACGGCTCGGGGGCCTTTGGCCAGGCTCCCGGTCCGTGCGCATGACGAACGCGAACCCGCTGGGAGAGTGCGCGCGCGCCCTGGAAGTCTCCAGCCGTACGCCGGGCAGGTTCCTCCTCGGGGACCCCGTGCCGGCCGTGGGGAAGTGGGTGTACGCCGCGGTCACCGCCTGTGCCTGGCGACGATGGTGACGACGGCGCCGCTCATGAGGTGGCGACGCGTGGTGGTGCGGACGACGCGCTATGCCTCCCACGCGGGGTGGCGTGACACGCCCTCCGCTCAGGCCCTCCGTGGAGAGCAGAGTCAGCTCGTTGCCGCTGCCGGTGGCCAGGAACTCGAGGCTCCCGAACCAGATGACGGCACCAGCAGAAAACGAAGGAGCGGAAGAAGTCATCCAAGAAACAACGAGAAATCGACTCGGACACGCGATGACCCCTACCTGGCGCGCCAACTGTCGGTGTTTCGAACCCGGGGGTATGACACCAACGAGTAATATGATCGCGTGCTCTCTTCCTGGATGGTGATGCAAGATGACACAAGGATTTATCCTGGTTCGGGCAAAGAAGGCTCTACGTCCAGCGGAGGAGGAGGTTCTTGTATTAGTTGCACCTAAGTGCTTGTACAGGGGCAATACAAGCTCAATGAGCGTGGACCGGAGTCCGGACTCAAGTGTGTGTGTGGACTTGTGTCGTGCAAGCCCGTGTGTAACCGGATGCGAGCGTGCGTAGCGTGTGTCACCCTCCACTCGTGGAGGGCCCTGGTGTCCTCTTTTATAGAGCAAGAGGAGGCCAGAGTTACACAAGAGTGTCATGTGCTTCGCCCAATACGGTGAGGAGTAGGAATCCTATCTTGTCGGGGCCACTGGAGCCGACGTGGGCGTTGCTGTTGAGGCGTCCTTGGAGCGTGGCCTCCATCCCGGGCGCGGACGTGGAGGCGTGGCGACGTGGAGGCCGTACGACACTCATTCCGGCATGTACAGGACACGGCGGGGTCCCTCCGGGTCTTGGGGTACCTGTCCTCCAATAGCGTGAAAGTAGCCAGAGCTCGAGGGGCGCCGAGGGCGGCCTCGAGGTGGCGCCTGCGGGGGGCTCAAGCCTCTGCAGGTATGGGCAAGTCCCGGAAAGCCCGGTCGCACGGCGGGTAGCCGGGCCTCGAGTCGTGACTCGAGCGTGCAACAATGCGGGGTATGGCCGAACAGTGTTGTACTGGCGCCTTTTTGCCCATGCTTGTGGTGAAAACGAGATTTGACTCTGCCCTGGTTCACTGTGGCACACGTCGGGTTGCTGAGGACGTGACCGGAGTGAGTGGACGCATTAAATGCGCGGCATGGGATTGGTATCCGATGTCTGGCCGTTCGAGGGAGGCGTGATGTGTCTCGAGGGGTGGTTTACCATGCTAGAGAGGCTCGAGGTCCCCGCGTGAGGTCTCGAGAAATAGTGTACGGCTGTAGTGGGCTCGAGGAGCGGTGCAGGGCTCGAGGCCTATGCGCCGGGGCTCGAGGGGTAGGATGCCATGAGGCGGACAGTAAGGCTTCGGCGGCCCTGAGCTCCCTGGTGATGGGCCGGCGTTGTAGCCCTCGATGGGTTGGCTTCTTAGAAGGCTAGACTTGCTAGATTTGTTATTAATTGGTGTTCTAAGTTTAACCTATTTGTTTTGCGTTGATTGGGGTACCCTTTTGTGGACCCCCGACAACCAGCCACCACCGGCCCGCGGCTTTGTCTCTGTTTCGTCCCGTGCCAGACAGGGAACCAAACCAACAACGCCGGTAGCAACCGGTCTGGTGCGCCGTCCACCTCAACACGCAACAAAGCGGTGTGGCGTGGTCATACGGGAACCGGGGAACGTGGTACGATAGGCCCGTTTCATGCCGCCACTACCCAGCGCCTGGCCAGCGGCGGTGGTGTGCTCCTGAGCCTGAGGCCCTGAGCGCTGCACATCGACGCCGACGTGCACATGCGTCTCGCTACGGCCCCCGGCAGCCAACGAGGGGAGGGAGACAAAGGATTTTGTACGCCAAAGGAATCCACGAGACCACCACTGCTCACGGTACCCCTGGTGGACGTGGACGTGGCCCCGTCTGCCGGGGCGTGGCACAAGTATGAAGTACTAGTATACAACGAGATCTGCCCTGCCCGAGCCGGGCCGAGCGACAGGCGGCGGCGTAAAACCGTAAAAGGAGGAGACAGTCACCGTGCCCGCCGTGCCCACGTGAGGAGAGGAGAGGCAGCCGTCGTGTCGTCACCAAAGTGGTTCGTTTGCCCACACCCACGCCACGGACCCACCCACGCACCGTGGCTTTCACTGTGAATTTACCGGTCCTGTGGGGCCAGCGCCCAGCGGCAAAGCTCTGCCGCGGCAGCAGCTATCCCGGGGGGTACGCGGTGCTCACGTTTTCTTCGGGAGGACGGACGGGGCGGTCTGGTCTCCCCACGCCACTGTGCTCAGCTTTGCTCGTCTTTTCAAACGCGAGGGGAGGGAGCGGTGGCAGAGCAGAGGCATCGGCACCGGCAGAAGCGGACGCGGGGCGACGACGGGGGCGAACGCCTTTTGCAGCGAGCCATGAGTTCCTCCTGGAGCGCGTCGCTGCCCCGCCCTGCCTGCCTGCTTCGGCTTTGCCTGTGGGCCGGCACCGCACGGCCGTGGCCACGGGTGGGCACATCCGGCGACAAGACATAGAGCCGTTCTGCTTGCGCGCGGACCCGCCGCGCGGGCGTGTCCACTTTTCCCAGTGTGTGCGGTCTACTGCTGCCCGGCCTGCCTATAGGCGTCTAGCCAGGGGGTGGGGCTGCCGGCCGCGGGGGGCAGCACCCAACAGCGCGTGATTCGTCTCGTCTCGCGTCCCGTCCCCACCACGGCCGGGCGGGGGCTGGCCCGCATCCCCGTCCCCCGCTTGCGTTCTTTGGATCCGTCTGTCGCTGGTAGCATCTCCAATAGTTTGAAAAAATAATTTGGTATCTTTATTTTATTGAAAAAAAAAGAAAAAATGTTTTCTAACAGATTAGTAACAGATTAGTATATGACTTGTTAAATTTTTTTTAAGTTGGAATCGGAAGTCATCTACTTGCTATATTTAGGGCCTGTTTGGGAGAGCTGTGCTCCCTGATTCTCCAGCTGTGCTCCCAGATTCTCTGGTGAAGTGATTCTGTGGCTGAAAGTAGATTCTCTTTGATTCTTTAGCCTAAACTCTCAAAATCAGGATAGAGAATCACTTCACAGAATCAATCAGGATAGAGAATCACTTCACAGAATCAGGTGAAGCTACTTTTTTCAGCTCTCAACCTCCTAGTTCATTTCAAAGAATCACTTCACAGAATCAGCAAAGAATCACTTCACACTGAAAAATGCGTTTGGCAGCCAGGGAGTGATTCTCCCTGAGAATCAGCTTCGTGGAGCTCTCCCAAACGCACCCTTAATAAGTCAGCTTCACTTGCTATCCGGCATTTTTATGTTATTTTTACCAACTTGGAATCCGCTACCACTTCTCCGGCGCCTACTTTTCTATGTCGCCTACTTTTCTATATTATTACCAAACTATTTGAGATACATGAAAAATTTACTTGCCAAAAGTTTTAGCAAGTTACTGAATGACAACTTTTTCCAAATCAATTTTTCCAAATAATTGGAGATCTCTTAGGTTGCTCTCAACTCATGGTGCGCGGTTATGGATGCCCTGGAGCGTGCTGCTGCTGTCTTCGTCCCGGTTTATAACTCTTCACGTGCCATGAAAAGGGCTTCGTCAAATTGTACAGTGGGGGTGAAGTGCTCCAAGCTCGCAGGTGGCGAACTTGCGATATTTTCATCCCTCCTTTTCTCCACGACCTTTATGTACTGCTACAGTAACCGCCGGTATTTGCCGGCTACTCTTGCCCTCGTTTTATTGAACAAGTGTCTTCTTCTAGTGGCAGGTGCATTAACTATACATGGTGATGTTTTATGGCCTAATAAAGATAATGTTGACAGTCCGTTTTGGGCCAAAAGTCGAAAACATGGTCAGCCCGGGTCTGAGGCCCGAAAACATAGAACCAGAGAGGCACTTGTGATAGCGAAAAGAATGTAAACCAAGGAAGAAGAAGCTCCAAAGCCGTCTGATTTAGATCCAATGAATGAGAACCATTTACCTGATTAGATGTAAAATTTCAGACACCTGACATTTACCAAGTCCCTCAATACTATTATTACGTACTATCAACAAATTTCATGACTTGTCAGGATAATTACAAAGAGAGATAGAGAGAGTTTTATAAAGTTTCATTTAGATAAAACTAGTTGTCACAACACAATGATGGCATGACAGTTTTTAGTAACAACGTTATGAGATGCTCACATAGTTAATAGAAAAATTCAATGTCCAACCCAATCTTTAGTTTGGTTTTGATAACTTTTTTTATTTCAAATTGTTTAGAGTATCAAACATTTATTTTAAATTCATGTATTTTGAGATTAGATTTTTTTTAAAAAAAATTCAAACAATCTCGCATAGAGACACCACTACAAGGATTGTGTTGATACATGACGGTTTTCTGATGACCGTTTTTGAAACAGTCACGACGTATTGAATCCATGACGGTCTGAGAATTAGGTAATACCTCTGTGACGGTTTTAAACAATGGTCACTATTTTAGCTATATTTGTGATGATTGAGAAGGATGGTCACAGATCAATATAGGTGACATGGCACCTTGTATTGCTGGTCTGGATGTGCTATGGCAAGTAGAGCTGGACGTGTCCTGCAGCAAATAGCTAGAAATTGGTGGCCAAAAAAGTGCCTAACCCAAGGGTCGAACCCACGGTTGACTAGAAGCAAACGAAGAGTGTTACCACTGCAACACTTGACCGTTTGTTTACAAAACGTTTCTAGTTTTATTAATACTATATGCAATGAAAAGCCATAATTGGCATTTCATTCCTTTTCCAAAATCAGAACTTTTCTCAGAGGGCAGAGGCAGATTGAATCGGCAAGGCAAGCTTCGCGGCTGCGGCGCTGGTGGGTTACGGCGGCTGCAGGGCCGACGTGTGGAGGCGGCGGGGCCGACGTGTGGAGGCGGCGGGGCTGACTAGTTGTGGATGGTCCGCGGCTGCGGCGCGGGTGGGTTGCGGCTTCGGCGGTCCCGGCGTATGGCGGCTGCGGGGCCGGCGTGTGGAGGCGATGGGGTGGCTGAGTTGTGGCGGGTCCATCGAGTTGTAGCTACGGAGCCGTCGGGTGGATCCGGCTTTGCAAGGTTGCGACGGTGTTACGGGGCTGCGGCAGTGGGGGTCGCGGCGGTGGTGGGTACCTCTCTAGAGATCTCTGCGACAACTACAGCCTGCCCTCTGTAGCTCTTCTACAACCTTGGTTTGCTAGCTCAATTGGCCAGGTAAATTTCTTTCTCCACTCCGATTTGAGTTAAGGACAGTGAATTTAGCCCATGAATGTCATGTAAATTTGTTTCCTGCATTTTCAGTTTTAGATGGATAGACGATATATACATGCGTCGCTCTTCACAAATAAGTATGTTGCTGGTGTTAGAAACTTCATGGATTTTGTAGCTGAAATCTTATGTCCATGTAGTCGGTGTATTAACCAGAAATCCATGGGTCAAAGAGATGTGGAGAGGCACGTATTGCTCAATGGGATGTGCAGTACGTATACAAGGTGGATTCATCATGGAGAGAGCATTGATGTTCATGTTTTGGATGAAGCACTACATGTGGATGCTGCAGATAGAGTTGAAGATATCTTCAGAGACCTCATGGGGGTTGAATTACCTTGTAATGATGTAGCAGCTGGAGATGGCAACCATTGAGATGGCAACGTTGGAGATGGCAACCATAAGTCAGTTTTTGCTGATCTGATGGAAGAGGCAAAGCATGAGCTTTATCCTAGCTGCACTCAATTTTCAAAGTTCTAATTTGTAATCAAGATGCTCCATTTGAAGTCATACTATAGGATCAACAACTCAGCATTTACTGCACATATGAAACTCTTGTGCAAAGCGTTACCAGAGTACAATTGTCTTCCCAAATTCAATTATAGGAATTAGTACTCTGCTTCAAAAAAATGCTGACATATGGTTTTCATTTATTACTCAGGGGGACAAGTACAAAGAGGCACCACCAGATGCACTTGACATGTTTAAAGAGTTGCACAACAGCAAGAAGAAAGGCATCGCTCCAGCAGTACAATCTGCTATTATAAGTAAACTATCAATTAGTTGATAAACAAACAAAAGATTAAATTGGTTAACATTGATCACTGACCCATATAACATTTGCACTGCTAGGCTGAAATGGAGACGAAGATTGTTGAACCTGTTGAGGATGGCTGCGAACCGAAGTCTGTAAATGATGTTGTTTCTCAAGTTCTTTGTCAAAAAAAACAAGAAGAACAAATTTCTTCAGAATGTGGGGATCAAGAGAGGAGTGGGTGGTTCTAGTGCTGCAAGTCGTCGTGAGCTGTAATCGCAACTGCTGTTGGAGCAGCATACCTCATCTGATCTTAGGGACCTTATGAATGTTCAGCACCAACAACTGGATGAGATGGTGAAGCAGCAGTAGAAGAAAGGGCCAAGCATAATGAGGAGATGAAGCAGAGGCAGGTCGAGACTGATGCAGTACTTAGGCGTATGATGACCATGATTCCTGGAACTTCGGTAACACGGTAAGGTGATGTAGTGTGGTTGCATTCTTTGGAACTGCTGTGGTGATGCCTCCTACGTCGATGCTTTTGTGGTGGTTGTCCTGTGGTCATACTTGTTCTGGCTTCCTTCCTAAACTCTAGTTGTGATGCACTACTGTTGCATTCTTTTAATGGTTGTCAACGTGTTATTGTTGCAACCTATGAGTACGTTTAATCTGTGGTTATTTTGTTGGTGGGTTGCCATCATGTAGGCAAGTTTCGGTGTGACAACTACATGTGATGTAATATTCTGGGGATTTGAATATGAGGATACATGTGTTGTAATATTCTGGAGATTTGAATCTGAGGATGATTTTGTGATGTGGTATCTGTGAGCAGCTTTTTCATTTTTATATTGGGCTCAGCCTATTCTGTTAGTGCAAAAAAAATCTGTGCAACTACTTCATTTTGAATTGGGCTCAACCCATTCTGTTAGTGTAAAAAAAATGCTGAACAATGAAACATCAAAATGGGCTGTGCGAAAAAAAAACACGCCCAAATTTATAGATTAAAATGGACCAAAATCTCTTGAAAAATTGTAGGCTGAAAAGGGCAAACTGGGCTAAAATCTCTTGAAAAACTGTGGGCTGAAAAGAGCAAACTAGGCCAGCCGTCGAGGCTGAATAAGCCTAGCCTAGTGAAGGAAGGCTGATGTGGCAGGATCAGCCACATCAGATTCCATGTCACCTTGCTGACGTGGCTATGCTGACGTGTCATATATTCATGACCCTCTAATTCGTCACTATGTACTGTCTGAAAATTTAATGAACAGCTAATTCATGATGATTGTGGAGGTTACTGTCGCAGTGCGTCCGTGACAGTTTTTTTCCAGAAAGAAGAATTATGACGTGGATTTTATTACGGTTTACCATACCCTCACACATAGTTACCTATGATGATTTTTAGGGTGTTTATGACCAATTGAAACCATCATGTATCAACACAATCCTTGTAGTGCACATTCTATACCAAAGTCATAGTGTTTAACAAGATTTGAAACTTTATAGTTGAAACTTTTTTATTTGAGTTTGTTTAATATAAAAGTTGTCATAGTATTTGAGTTTATTTCTTTGTCTAGACAGTACATTTACAATTTCTATTTTTAGTTCCAAATTTAGCTATATATTTATCCAATTTTATATAGGCTGCTTAACTAAATCCAAATTGCTAGATAACCACTAAAACCAACGGTCTATATTCCTTTATTTTTCAATTAATTTCGTACTTCATGTGCTCTCTGGGCTGCTATAGCTGCTCCTTTTAACAATATTGTAGCAAAGAAAATAGATTACAACATCTTTCTCCAGCCATTTGTGCTATTCTAGGTTTATAAAGCTAGGACACCCTGTATGGACATACATATCAACCACACATTTTGCGAGAACACTCTAGTTACTACTATTTGATGCTATCTTTGTCTAAAAAATATAGAATTTTAGTTTTGTATAGAAAAAATGATAACTCTTTATGACACGAAGTAAGTGTGGTATCAAAAAAATATGTTTCATGATAAGCTTATTCGAACATGGAATAGTTTAACTTAAGTCAAACCTAGAGTATCAAGTGTTTGCAGATGAACGCAAATAGTATTATAGTTTTACGAAATAAAATTTCAGGGATACAACGAGGTTGTTTATATCATGCATATCAATTCCGTTCGATACATACCGGTATGTTTTGTACCGATAGGTCAAGTGGTATAAAACTGGCTTTATCCCATACAGTTTTGGATAACACTTTATCATGCAAAAGTGTTTATCAGACACTTGATTAGATGTAAAAAGTGTTTTTTTGATTTTGTCAAATCAAAAATAACAAATGTTTGGAGAGGGGCTCTATTTTTACTTGGTATATTTTTTTAGGAGTTGGTAAAACATAAGATTTGTAAGTAAAATATACGAAACGCTTAGAGATGCTCTAACACATCGAAGGAACCATTCAAACAGCGTACAGGATACAGGGCCGTCTCCAGAAATTTGGGGCCCCGGAGCGAGCTACCAATGAAGTCTAAATTTTACCATATTCAAATATACTATAAACAAAGAATATTTTATTATATAGCTTTAATATGTAATTAAAGGCTTGCTAGGATGGATATTATGACCAAATTGTTGGCCTTTTTGGTTGCTCGAACTGAGACTATATTGGCATGTGGTTTAATTAGTTTGGGAAACAAAATGAAATATTTGTAGTGTGTCGGTGCTTATTAGACATTTATGATTGGCTAGCCGTCTGTATAGGGGCACTACATTCAACGTTTTGTTGAAAAAGTGATAGAACCATGTATCGCTAAAACACATGTTTAATCACTGATGAGTCCAGCCACTAACCTACTGTGTTATGCTCTTTATACAGTACTAGTTATACAATTATCATTTGGACATATAGCTAAAAAGGATTGTCTTTACTAATGTGAGAAAATGAGGGCCTATGATTTTGAGGGGCCCTATGCGAGTGCTCACCTCGCACACCCCATCAACGGCCCTGACAGGATATATCAAAGACTATAGACGTTTAACCTGTAGCCGGCCTAATGGCCCATATAGAAGGCCCAAGGGCATAAGGCTCCAGTAGGCCAAATCCCTGTCTACATATCTTGGACCGGCAGTACACGGGCTACAAAACTTCGGGCTGTAAAAGGACTTCTTCAGGGCCGAATCTCTTCTCTCTACGTGACCGCGGGCCCAATTGTAGAATTGTCCGCGGGTTGTTGCAGTTCATCCATGCGCGCTCGTGTTGAGTCTGTTCTCGTGTTGGATGACGGTCATGCGTCGAGAATGGCGGAACAACCCGATCCAGTTGAGCTGAGATGGCGCGTCGCTTTACTCATCAATCACCTTGATCTGTCGTGTCGCATCGCATTCGCATGAAGAGGTGATCCAGCAAGAGAAACGGTTAAGACAAGAGAGAGAGAGAAACAAATATGCAGCTCCCCGACTGCTGCCGCTTTAAGCTTCAATGATTTCCATGTGCTATCAACCTAAAAGCGGCAATCTCTTTTACCCTTTTAGAAAGAGGTAGGGGTTGTTTGGTTCCTAGCCACAACCTGCCACAACTAATCTTAGGCAAAGTGTGACAGCCATAGAAAGTGTGGCAAGCAAAATGGTGGCCACACTTTTCTTGCTTAAGGAAATCTTGCCACACTTTTTCTACTCTATGACATGTGGAGCCCAGAAAAACCTTGCCTAAAGTTAGTCATCAACCAAACACTTGCCAATCTGGTCAAAGTTGCCTAAAATGAAGTGTGGCAAAGTGTGGCTAGCAACCAAACAGCCCCGTAACTCGACAATTTGTGCTGGCATGACTTGACGTCTTAACATGAGTACTGCTGGAGTCCTGTAAGACTGTCACTTCTCCACAATCTGTGCCTCCTCCTACGATCATGCCGTAATATAGGGCTACAAGTAAGACGGTGTTTTGGGATCGATCATAGACCCGGTAATAAAAGATTGATCCTCGCTTAGAACCAAAACACGACAGTAACTCGAGCCACTGATAAATAGATCATGTGGAGCGAGCAGCAGGCATTTAAAATGTCACGCCCGCCCAGCAGTGCCCACGGGCCGTCATCCGGAAACAAGCGAACAAGCCCTAATCGCCTGCTCCGTGTTCATACCTCATCACGAGCCATGACTTCCATCAATGCGAGCCCCTCCTCGTGTCTCCTAGATAGATCTCACATGGGTGCACGCTCTCAGACATGCTCTCACTCAGCTATCCCAGCGTGCGTGCACCAAATTCCATCATGCACACCGCGCGCCGCGCACGCTCTCCCGGCCCGTCTCCTCCGGTCCTCCCAATCCAATCCCCCGCCATCATCGGCGCGCCCCGACCTGATCAGTGACCACCCCACACTGTCTACTGTCTGTCTAGGATGCCTTTCTCTGTTCCCATCAGCTTTCTACCGCTGTTAGCTGCGAGACCTGACTGTCCTGTCCTGCACCGCCGGTGGTCGCTGGACCCGGACCGGACCGCGCTATAAATAAGTGGGCGCGCACGGAAACACACACAGTGCCGGATCGGTAGCACGCTTATTGCCAGCGCACCACCACCGACGGTTTCCGTCCGACCCGATGATGATGGCTGCCTCTGCCCGCCGCCACCTCCTCGCCGCCTTATTAGCGGCTGTGCTCGCCGCCGCGGCGGCGCCTCGCTCGGCGGACGCGTGGGGCGGCGGCGGCCGCTTCTTCTTCAGCAAGACCACGCGTCCCGAAGCCGCCGCCGTTGAGCCCGAGAAGGCTCAGCTGCCGCGGGCCGCGGACACTGCCGATGCCGCGCCGGCGCGAGAACCCTCGACCGCCGGCAGCGGCCGCGGGTACGGGCTCTACGGCCGCCCCGACGAGAACTACCCGCCGGACTACTTCCGCCGTGGCGTGCACCGCAACGCCGAGAAGCTGACGACGACGACGACGACCGACGTGCCGGCCACCGCAGGTACCGTGGAGAAAGAGGCGGCACCTGTTAGAGGCCGCGGCGGTGCCGGCGGCGAGCGCGTCCGGACGACGTCGTTCCCCGAAGACGGCAGCGGCAGGGGTCGGCCGCCGACCGACGACGTGCCGGCCACCACCACCACCGGCACCGAGGAGGCCGGAGGAGACCTCGGCGGCGTTCAGCCGTACCCGGAAAACGGCAGCGGCAGGGGCCGGCCGCCGTGGTACTACACGGGCTTCCGCCGCAGCAGGCAGCGGGAGCAGGAGCAGCGGGACTACGGGATGAGCGACACGAGGCTGTACCAGAACGGCCGCTACTACTACGACGTGGACGCCGGCAGGTACGGCTACGGCCGCGAGTCGAACCCCATGCGGACGACGCGCCCCGACGAGGAGTCCGAGTACGGCCGAACCCTCGGCGCCGGCGGCAGGCGCGGCGGCACCACCTACTACCAGCAGCAGCAGCAGTACGGCAACGGCGAGGAGGAGTTCGGGAATGGAGCCATGGATCAGAGCACGAGCGGCTTCCAGGAGGAAGCTGCAGGCCAGAACGGACGATACACTCCGTGAGTCTGTGTCATGTGTCAGTCGTCGTACGTGTGTGTTTTGCTACTACTAGTGGTGATCGCATCGTGTGCTCCGTCCGTCGTCCATCCCCGACCCCGAGTAATCTCCATGGGAAAGCTCCTCGTTTGCTGCATCGAGTACGGTACTTGTGGGCAGAACCAGCTGCCTGCTCCTGTGCACGCGTACGTGCACTAATGGTGACGGCGAGACGCAACCAATGAATGAATGAATAAGGGTGCGTGTGTCGTCGTGTGTGTGTACGTACAATAGAATTGTGTACTGTGTACTATTGCAGTTGCAGATCACAATGCCACTATATATATCCACCAGCCTTACTATTCATCATCTGTCGGCGCACACTGATCCAAATTGCGTGGCTCTGCAATTTTCAGTGGGTTAAAAACTGTACGAGCTCAGTACTACGCAGGGTTATTTTTCCTTGTAAGAATCTTACCGTAGTCCTACTACACATAGCTTATGGCTATTGATATTTTTCACGTTGATCTATCCGTACCCCCGTGGCCCCGTGGATTGCAATAATTTCATCAGCAGAGTAGCAGACAGTGGGACGAACGACATGTTGTAGTAGGCCACAATTTTGACGTCCCTGTGTGCATGCATGACAATACTGTACGTGGACTGCTGCCTGCTGGACACTTGGATGCATCTTGTTAATGCTACACCAACCAGCCATGCCAGCAGCCCATGCATTAATCCATTATCACGCACCAACTTTTCCTAACCGGTCGAATGCATCACTATCGTGTCCAAAGCAAAAAACTGAAAAAAAAATGACATCAAACCTTTCAATTTGTCGTCGAATTGAAGCAGGCCGATTGATATCGATCAATCCCATTATTTTGCACGAACACCTGAGCACTTTAAATTGCTTCGTTTATTTTCATCTTCATCAATATTAGGAGGAGTAGTAGAAGCTCGCTCGAAGCTTTGAATTGCTACAGTTGACATTTTCACGCCGTCGATCGGCTACACGGCTGCGCGCAATAATTCGCTCCATCCAGCGGATCGACAAAAGGTACGACATGCATGCAGGCCATAATTTTGACGCTCCAATTTGCATGACAAAACTGTTGACTGCTGGACAATTGGATCCATCTTGATCTCGTTACGTACCAACCAACGCCCCAGAGTCATATGCATGTACCCGCTGCCACTTTATTTGATGCAGTGCAACAGATCGTTCGGTCCATTAACTCGGCGGAACCGTCTTCAGGTTCGTCGGCTGAAAAGTGCTTTTCAACATGAATATATCCAGCTGTTGTTGAGCAGCAGCAGTATCGCCCTGCACTGCTTATACTACTACTATACTAGTGGTATTTTGGATGATTTTTGATAATATTGGTAGCGCAGGGTTTGGATTTGGCCCCCGCAACCATTCAAGCAACGCAACGCCAAGGTGCTCTCATGCCCAGCCAGGCTTAACTCTGCTGTCCGGTTGTTGACGTGCATGGACCACACGAGGTAGGTTCCGTTCCTTCCTTGGCTGTATCCCCCGCGACCGCCCGTCTCGGCAAGACGGCAAGATTGCCGTGCAGCTCACGTACGAAACCTGTCCGGAAATCATTTCACGGGATCAAAAACACCATACAAGGGCCGTTTGGGAGAGACGGATTCTCAGCGAGAATCACTCCCAGACTGCCAAATGTATTTTTCAACGAGAAATAATTCTTTGTTGATCATGTGGAGTGATTATCTGAAATGAACTAAGAGGTTGAGAGCTGAAAAAAATAGCTTCACCTGATTCTGTGAATTAATTCTCTATCCTGAAGAGAATCTAGTTTTAGCCACAGCATCACTTTACCAGAAAATCTGGAAGCACAGCTGAAGAATCAGGAGCATGGCTCTCCAAACAGGTCCACAGTATCCCTTAGACGGAGGGAGGAGCCAGTCCTGTCCGCGCATGGGCCAACTCAACCTGCCGCCTGGCGGACCCATGCCCAAGCCGGGCCATTTCACGGGCGGCCACGGCCGGCCCAGCACAGCCGTAGGGTTTATTGGCATCTCTCTCTCCCTCCGTCCCCGCACCGCTTCTCCTGTCGCGCGCCGGCCACCACAGCGCAGAAGAACACAAGCACCCACCCGCCTGCCTCGCCGCCGCAATGGCCTCTGCCGCCGCGAGATCCTTCCTCCGGTCCAGCGGCTCATCGTCCCTCCGAAGCGCGGCGGCCAGAGCCGCCTCGCGTGCCGGACCTGCTCCGCTGCCGAGGCGGATGCCCACCTCTGCCCCCCGCGCACTCCTAAGGTGCTCACTGTCACTATCTTAGGTTTTGGGCCCGTGGAGTGGAGCCGTCGTATTTTGTCTTCCCCCCCTTCCTTCCTCTACTAGGTGAAATTTTTACTCAGATATATTATTGCCTGCTGTTTCGTTCTGTAGGTCGCCGGTGGAGATGAGCAGCGTGTGCCTGGAGTCCCTGATGCCCATGCACAGCGCCACGGCTTCGGCGCTCATGACGTCGCTACTCGCTGCCCCGGCTTGCAAGGGATTCGGTTGGCTATCAGAAGGTGATTCGCGCTGGTCCCAGTTTCATTTCCTTGCCTCGTAATGTTAGAATTAATTTGTTGTTTGCCATATCTGCTTGTTGCCGCATAGGAGACAGCTTAAGCCCGATCACAATTCACACGCACACCCGTTTTTCCTTCGTAGATGCATATCTTTTAGGTCATCCAGAGTAGTGGTAAGAATTTGGTGTTTCTGGGGGTGATTTTGGCCTCAAGTATGTTGATTGCTGCAACAGATTTAGCAAGCCAGGTTAATGTTGTATAACCAAACAAACAAGCTACCACAATGGAACACCAACCTGATTCTTCTACTCCTGTCAACCTATTTTTTCTGCTCCCGTGTCAGATTTAGTTCAATTTAAATGAATATGAGCTCACATTTCTTTGACTAGGAGGACTGAAGCTCTGCACAAGATAATTTTCGTGCCATTGTATTATCAATACATTACATAATGTATATTTAGCTTACATCAGATCACCTTTTACGTAAAACCAGCTTTACATCCATTTGGAGTCCTTGAGTTTGATTGCTCTAGATGCTTTTCATATTTCCCCTCTATAGTGTAGCCATTTTTTAGTTAGACAAGTAGTTTCAAGCATTTTTATACGAACAAGGGTAGGGCAGTGTGTGCGCGTGTGACTTTCTCACGCAATTCCTAAGGGTTGTGCCTATATTTGTTTTTTTAGTTTGCCTTTAGTACCCGTCTCATTACCACCGTGGAAACCATAAACATTTTCTAATTCAGAACTGGAATATGGTAGCAAAGTTTTCATATTGAAATTAATCTTATACTTTCCACATGGCCATTGTTGTAGGTCAAGATGAAACTAGATGAACTTCAGGGACCCAAAAGGCGAATATTTTTTTAAAAGATTCCATCAATAATAACTGTTGATGGCTAGGTTCCATCACTAGTTCACATGTCAGAATGATTTGTGGAAAGAAGAGCCTGCTATCTTTATTTTATGGAATTGCATTTAAATTCATCTATTGTGCACTACTGCTCTTGCACATTAACATGTACAATATGGAACAAAAGAAGTCTGCATTTTTATGAGCCATACATTGTATTGAGCCAGGTATTTTTATTGTTCCTTGTGGAATTGCAAAATGCTTTACCTAGAGCTGTTGTGCCACGATTGTTGTGCCGTGTCTAAGATTCCCATTATCACTTTGAGCGATCTCTTATCGAAGTTGTGGACGTTTTGGCAAACCCAGAGATTTCTTTTCTGGGTGGACTTTTGCCTGTGGTTTTCTGAAGCCGAACTATCGATGGATTTAACAATAGCGTTTATAAATTTGAATGTAACATCATCATTAATTACAAATTTGAGGGAAAAAAGGAGACTGATTCTTTTGTATTGGCCCAGCTGGTAATGATGACGTGTGACAGTCTCTAGATGGAACGTAGCAGATTATTATCCCGTCACCTCAGATCTACAGGTCCGTTCCGATTTTAAGGAACATCCATGATATGTTTATTACAAATTTCTAGCAAATTTCCATTTTTCTTACAAAATGTCCTCTGTGCTAGTTGATTCTGATAGGCATAGCGAGTAATAATGAGGTTATTTCTCCAATAAATATTGTTTATCTTTGTACTGTATTTGTTTTCTTGACTTTATTGTATCTCTATAGGCCTGTGATTAGTGCGATGGAGGTCATCTTGGATGAAGACTAGACCGTGCTATTTGTTTTGCCATCTCTGTTGCCTTGTTTTTGCCAATTATAAATGAAACATAGAGCAAATGTAGCTTTCATCGCTGTTAACTTTTATGATGTTAGTTTAGAGCTTGAGCTCAGATTATTGTGTTTCTATTTGTAGATGGATGACTTGTCGTTATTGGAGACCTGCAGTGATGGTATCTGGTCTGGATTATGGAATACCTCGTTAATTTAAAGTACTCGGCATCTCAGTTAACATGTTCTGTGCTCTGGGTTTCCAGTTTGTATGAAATTTTCAGAATTGTTGCTGAGATTTAATTTGGCTGACTAGCTGTCAAAAAGACTTTGGTCTTGATGACCTGCCTGATCATGTAGATCTGGAATGAATAAACTTGATTAAAGACTTTTCACACTTTTTGCGTTTTGGTCTAAGCGTAGTATGTTCGAATGCTGATTTAGCTTCTAGGTTATCTCAACCCACATGGTTTCTTGACGTGGAGCTTGTGCTCTTCACCTTATCTGCATCCGGTGACGAGCTGTTTGCTAACCGCTACAGTATCGCAAATTTGTTTGGTAACCGCTACAGTATCACAAATGAAATAAAAATTAGGTGCTGTTTGGTCGGGGGATCCTTGCGTGTTATCAATTCACGCTGCAATCTGATTGCACTCCTGCATGTTTGGTTCGGCCAGTCGGTAATAGATGACAGTGTGAACCGTTACGGGGTAGTGAAATGCGGATACCGCTTCTCATGCAGCGCTAACTGAAACCGTTGTTCCGCTCCCTTGCATATCCATGAAAACAAACGATGCACGGTTTCTATTACCCGGAAGCGTTAACACAGTGATACGCTCCCATTTACGTTACCGTTTGCAACGTTGGAACCAAACAGCACCTTAGTTCAATCCTGTTTCCGCCGGTAACATTAGCAGCTTATTTAGGATTGTTTGGGGGTGGAGGGAGTATATGTGAATGTTTTTTTTTTAAAAAAAAAGAAGGCAAAAAAATCGGTCAGGGAGAGTCGGCAGCAGGGCACAAAGGGCAATTCCGACGCCAACGCAGCAGGGAACTCACTAGCACTGGACTGGCCCCAGCGGCCAGGGCTACTGCGTGCGCACGACCGCACGGCACGAGTCATGAGTGGCGAATCTAGACGAAAACCTCGTTAGGGTCATCGGGGTCATTTCTATTACATAATATAAATTTTCTTCAACTTCAACAGTAATTTATTAAAGAATTTACAAATTTTATCGGGGTCGGCTGACCCTGATAAACCCCTCTAGAGTCATGACCCTTGAGTCATGAGTCATGACCCTTGTCCATCTAGGCGGGGGAGTCATGACCCTTGTCCATCCAGGCGGGGTTTATTCGGAATTGAAACACGTGAATTTGACAGAAATTATGTACGTATGAGCTTTGTAGGAATTAGTTCAATTTCACAATAAAATTTTTCGTGTTCTAAAAAGACCCTAGAATTGGCCGATAGGCGATAGTGTCCGGCTGTCCGCCTCCGCCTGGGGTGTTTCGAGCGGTCGAGCCATCGAAGCAGCCGGGACTAGAAGCCTGGTGGTTGGAGCGCACTGCCGCTACCCGGGAGACCGACACGATGGGTCAATCAATAACTCAAACAAACACCAGCAACTCACCACATCAGGACGACAGATACGATGGATATATTTGCAGCAGTACCTTCAGTAGAATGGATCGCACATCTGATTGGCCACATCCAGAAAAAATTCCTTCCAACAACCTTTATATCTTCAGCAGAGCAATAGCATTCACAAGACAGTTGCTAGCACAAAAAGATGTACGGAGTAGCTTCCAGCAGAGGTTAACAAATAAGTCACCAGAGCTCACTGGTGGTGCTGCAATAGAATCAGCTACACACAACTAGCTCTACCAATGTACAGAAATTGAAGACCTAAATTGCCAAAATCACAAATCTGAACTCCTAAACTAGATAGCTATAAAAGCTACTGGAAGAGTTCGACAGGGATCTAAGCTATATCAGTAAGCGCAGAGCCCTTCCACACTGAATTGCTAAGCTGTACATTAGGAGATAGAGCACCGCTGCTACACCGCGACAATCTGGGTCAGAACCTGTTTAGGAAAGCTCAAAACAGTCAGCACCCAGCAACTGCACGTCCTAAATTAGAAGTCCACATAACAGTATTTACACTTGCAAGTTACCAAGTTTAACTGCCACTATCAACACGGTTATTATTCAATATTCTATACAGGATATTCTGCTCCTATTGTGGTGACCATGAAACAAAGATTTTGTTCAAGTTTTGGATGCCATTTTATTTTTTTGTATAAACGAAAGCACATCCAGCTTTAGTTGGCTGTATTGCTATCGACTTAAGTTGGCTATTAGGCTACCTGAAGCTACTAAAAAAGAAGGGACTACTGATCTGTTCACTAATCAATGCACTCGTAACAGAAACAGTGAGGCCTAAAAATATTAAAGTTCCAGTCATGCTAGTCAATGGATCACAGTGAACATGCAAATTAGTCCATAAAATTTGTGGTTACTCTGTCTAATGTAAAGAAGCTAGGCAAATCATTAAAGTTCGTTGTGAAATCTTAAGTACCTCAAACTGTATTTGTTTTTTTCCCAGTAAGAATACGGGATATCTGGAGGCCCCTGCTGAAACCTTCATTGAAAAGTACCCTAGTCTGCATTTCTTGAAATCCTGGCAACCAGGACAGCAACGCAACTGGTGCCATAATGAATGCTCCAAGCAGTATCTCATACAAACGAGCCACAGAAATAATACTGTCCCACACCACAGTGGATTCGATGAATGGCCGAATTACTTGAGCGATTGAAATCAAGCCCCAGCCAGTAGGAATAAATGCCAAAAGACTGGTGAAGATGTCAATGATTTTAAATTCTGTGAACTTCAGAAACAATACCAGCACTAGCACTGCATGAATGATGACAGCCGTTTGGACAACCCGGTAGTAAAGGTGCTGCTTTGCGGCATACTTGTCTCGAGCATAGGACATTAGGACGAACACACCAAAAATCACAGCCACACATATCCAGGAAAGCAGATAGACAGCAATACTTCTGCTATTGTTGGCTATCTTCAGCTGGTATACAACCCCATACTGGAAAAAGAAGTACCTGAGATCTAACAGTATTTCCAAAATCTTTCCCCAGAGACCAGTGGTCCGTAGATGATCTTGCTCCTCATACCACCACACTTCCCAGCTCTGCTCAGGCTTAGAAAAGAGACCACCGGGATACCATATCCAGTTGATGAAATCATCAAAATCGTACACTGTTTTTAACCAATCAAAACCAGATGGATTAAAAGCAAATGGAGCCATAATCCATGATACCACCAGAAACCAGCTAGATATATTCATGATTATGTAAACAAGTGTATTCTTGGCAATAACACTGTGTGCAGCATACACAGTCAATATTATTCCAAGTTCTATTGCCTTTATGAAGTGGCTCCTAGCATACAGCCTGTAATTTTCAGCAAAACTCTTGTGCTGCACAACAAAACCACGACCAGTAGCACGGTATTTTGCACCACCATGAAGGATTGTCCGGCCATAGTAATGGCTCTTGGTTCCCATGGAAAATGTGTAGAACACAGATGAAAAATTCATTTGCATTGTGAAAAAATCCCAGATAGCAGGTAGGAAACCTTGTTCAAGAGAGTTTTCTATAATCATTGGCAAGGCAGTGAAGAAGCCAAGCTGTATGATGAACTGCTGATTAAGCACAGCACCCAAGGCTTTGTTGTTGGTTGAGTTAGCACTGCCCTGAATACCAGCCTCAAGACCACTGAGAGCTAGATACAGGCGTCCCCAAACAAAAGTGTAAACTGTCAAGACCACCAGCATTGTGTTGAAGTAGAACCCTACTGTTGTATAAAATACAGAGAGCATCCGAAAGAAATCCAGTCTATGACCAAGCCTGTAGACATCCCTGCTAAGGGTCTGCTCTCCGTTGCCACTGGAAACCTTTGCTTCAAACATTGATATCTGATTGAGGCCAACATCACGGCCCTTACCCACCTGAATATACTCATGGTGACTAACATTGCCACCACGCAAGGTACAGTTGAAACCAGCAAAGATGTCCTCGCTGATATTGATCACTCTTGATGCCTTACTTATACCACCCCGAGTCAAAAACCAAAGGCGGTCAAATACATCAGGATGCCCATAATGCATCCGAACCTTCAATGGATTAGCTAGGACTCGCTGACCAAGGGTAACAAAGCTTGTCTCCTGTGCAGACATGAACCAAGCAAGTGAAGAGACTGATCCTGTGAAAACATGTTCCCGAACTCCCAGAAGTGTGGGTTTTCTGCTCCCGTGATAATAGTTGTACTGCTCTAACAGGTTACGCATTTTGAGGGCCTCTTCAAAATAATTATCCTGGTTCATGTCAATTGTCTGAACTGCATCACCTCTTGTGAATATGATGGCATGGTTCTGGTTTTCAGGTTTTCCTTCCCCAAGTTTCAGTTCACCTGGCAACCTAATCCGGTATATCTCAACCTCCCTCTGTAAGACCTGGTCAAACTTTACTAGGACAGAATAGTATTGAGTATAGCCTGGCTGATTGATCTCGTCAACATAAGCAACACGGAGTGCCTCGTTTTTCTTCATGAGAGTTAAAATATCTTCAGCACGTTGATCTTTAGCAATTTTCTGCTTTCCATATATCTGGCAAGCGACCACGTAGGTGTACTTCATGAGAGCAGCACCATCTTCCTGACCTTTAAACAATTGGCTTACAGTACTGGTTCCTCTGTCTAACCTCCTTTGTCGTTGTCGCCGGAAACCACCATTCATGGGATATACATCATTCTCATGCCTAACTGAACCAAAGGATGCAAGATGTTTTGTCCCCTCTGTGATGTCTACCTCGGAGGCGGTATCAAGAAAAGCAAGCATCTTGAGAGCCCTGTGGTAGTACATCATTCCCCTAACAGTCCGTGCTAAGGTCTGTCCTCTATACGAGGCCCAGAGTCGAAGCTCCTGATATTTGCCAGACCAAATTTCATTGTCATCAGTCATTCCCTCCCTCCGCATACGTTCTAAAAAGTTTCCCCAATCATCTTCATATATCTTTTGGAGATAAAACAAAATTGAGACACCATCTTCATTCTCACGGCGAAGCTGGTCCTTGTTGTACATCACATCTTCATTGTAGTATGGGGTTAAAACACTGAATGCCATCATCTTCTCAACTGTTGGAGCGCGAGGCATATTCATGAATAGAGAGTTGCTGAAGAAAGTTATACGCCGTCGAGCCTCGGGATTCTTTGGGACATTATTCATAGAATCCCTGGAGGTGAGAATTGTATGGAGGCGCCTCACCTGTTTGTAGAAGCTAACGTCATCATTGCTTGGGCATTTTATGACATCCTCAAAGAGGAGACGGGATTCCTCTAGTGTTGGTGGTGCTAGCCTCTCTCGCCTCAGCTGTTCCATATCCTTTTTGTTCTTTGGAAAATCATGAATTGCAAAAATATAAAGAGTCTGCAAGGTATTTACTATCTTGGTCTGATCTTTCTTCTCCTTCAGTAGCAGTTCCACTAAGGTGATTACAGATGAATGGATTTCAGGCAATAGTTCTAGTTTATATTCTTCACAAAATCTCCCATCATCCATTGCAGCATCAAATGCAAAGAACAGCTGACTGAAAATGATGTGCTCCTCAGTTCTATCCTCAATGATCTCCAGCAGTAAGTGACGTATACTGTCATAAGCTTCAATGATAGCACATCGCCTATACTCATTGTTACGTATCCTTGTCCAGTGTGCCCTGTCATCAGCTACTAGCTCTTTTGCCTGACTAAGAGCAAGAAGCAGCTCATTATTTAGCAGGAAGCATGGCCACCGCACCACACGAATTTTCCACACAACTGGTGGTAGCTCAAGAAGCTCAACTTCCTTGTCACTAATGATGTCCTCTTCCCTAAATGTCTGAATAATCTCATTCCATATCAGCGCAAACCTCTTAGCTTCCACCTCGTTAGCTTCAATCTTCCTATACGGTCGACCAAAGCCATATCTCAGCTTCAGGCGATTGATAGCATCATACAGCTTGCTTCGGAGGCCACCACGCACAGCATCCAGGCGCTCCTCTGGCATCAAATTGAACTGCATTGCACTTGCAAAAAACTGGAATCTCAAGCGCAGTTGCTCAACACTGCGAATCTCCCCCAGATGTGAGAACAGCCCAATAAGTGCCCCTGTAAGTGACGAGAAGATTGAATACCATATCTGAATATCCATGAGATAAATAAGAACAACTGGAGCCCACAGAAAGATTACAGCAATCCGCTCTGTGTGAGGCATAAACTCAAACCAGTTACGCTTAATGTCATGGAGGCTGAGAATAGTCTTTGTTGGCCTCACCATCGGCCTAATCTGGAGAAAGTAACTGAAGCTGAATTTAGCAGCGAGAAGGCACACCCAGAATGCGGTATACTTGATGTTATCAATGAGGCCCTCTCTCACACCACGTCCAACAAATGTACGGGTCTGGAACCACCAGGTGAGCACATATAGTATTCGCAAATTGGTTTTCTCCAGGAAATTCCGAATCCATGGGACGATGAAGAGTACAAGTGCAAGCACCTGTGGGATGAGAAACACAGCAGCTGCCTCAAGGAAGTTTAACACTCTGGAATTGGCAGAAAAAGACCACCTGCGATCGTGCCACCTCTGATCCCACATTCGAACATAGAGCACGATGAATGTGATAGTCCACCCAACAGCAACAAAAACCTTGAGCACCATCCGCACAGCGAGTAATATAGTATCCCTCCTCACGAGACTGTATTGTGTGCCTGCATCAAGCACTGCCTGCACAATGCGCAGCGCAGCCCAGGTGATGAACACAGACAGCACCCGGACCTGGATGTCACGGTAGCGAAGGCTATCCCACGGAGCGCGCTCGTCCCACGCAACGATCATTGCTGCTTGAAAGAACAGAATGAGCATCACCCACACCCGATCAAAGCTGCGGTACACATTCCAGAACGACCTCTGCTCAACAAAACCAGTCTTGCCAATACGGCCAGGGTTTCCTGGCTTTATAAAGAAGCTCCTCGCTGGTGACAGGGGCCACTGGAGCCGCCTGAAAACGCCGCGGCTCCAGAAGTACTCATTGACATCATCATAGTTCCTCCAGGCCGAGTGTGGCTTGGTCCCATTCCGGCTGAAGTCCACCTCGGCCTTGAGCACATCATATATGGGCTTCACAACCTTGTCAAGGAACGCATCCTCACCGTGCACCGCAGGAATAGATAGCCGCCCCGTCTCGATATCAATCGACTGGTCGATGACGTGGCTGAGGTCGAGCGCCATGTAGTGGAAGATGTAGCAGAGGCACTCCGGCATGAACCTCAGATTAGCCGCCTCGCCCCAGATGAGGAGGTAGAGAGCGGTGTAGAGTAGGTCGCGGCGCGTGTCCGGGCCGACCCCCTGACCCTGCGCGACACGGCGTCCGCCTCTGGGCGCAACATGGACGTGACGCCTCTTGCCGAGGTAGGAGCACCAGGTCTTGTAGTTCTTGAGGAGCTTCCTCCGGATGTCCCCCGCGACGGAGTGGTGCAGCACGTCGGCGGGGTGGTCGGCGGGGAGGGTGCCGGCCTTGCGGAGCTGCGCGTTGGCGAGGAGGAGCACGAGGTGCTCCCGCTGGTTGCGGACGTTGTCGAGCTGGAAGCCGAAGGTGGCGCCGAGCCAGTCGAAGAGGTCGGCGCGGTGGGCGTCCCAGGCGCGGGCGAGCGGCGGCGGCGGCAGGTCCGCCGCGTGCGCCAGCGCCTCCACGGCCGCGCGCACCTCCGGGGACCGCAGCGACGGGTGCTCCCCGTGCATCACCACGTCGTGGATCGGGATGATGTTGTACGCCGCCGGCTCCGCGTTCCCCCCTCCTCCTCCTCCCGCCGCCGCCGCGGCGGCGGCGGCGCGGCGGTTGCGGCGGAGGCTCATCCCTCACTCACTGCGGCTGCAAAAACGGGGAAACGGCGTCAGCGCCCACAGAGTCTCAGCCTCATCATCAGCGGCGAGTGCGGACTGGGAAATCAAGCCATTATTGGCAGGAGGAGCAGTAGTACATGGGAATTTGGGGGGGAGGGCTGCGAGATTGCGGTGACGCGATGCGGCGCTGAGGTGGGAATCATGTGATGATGGGATGAGCCGTTTGCGTTTGTTTGCTTCAGCTTTTCGGGGGGGGGGGGGGGGGGGGGGGGGGGGGGCAGCAGCAGCCAGCGGCGGGGAGTACTCGAGTGAAGTGTGATCCGGTCGCGACTGAGGCCGGGCGGGTCGGGGTGTGGGGTTTGGTGCTTCTGGGGTTTCTAACCAGCAGCAGGGCAGCCAAGATGCGATGCGAGCTTACTGCTAGTGTTTCTGTGCGCTGTACTACAATCTTGGAGCGGCAAAAAAATAAATAAATGATGGCGACGATGAACACATGGGGATGCTACTGCTGATTTACAATTTGGACCACGGGTTTCACCAATCGTTTCGGGACATGTTCTGATGCTGGGTCTAGTCCGGCACTAGTAGGAATTAGGGATTGATGAAAAAGTGCTCGAGGTTTGGAAATTCAGGCCGAGGAAAGAAGTGTGTGACATGCAGCTGGCGATTTTTTTATTAAAAAAAAAGATGTAGCGAATTTGAGAAGGTTTTTTTTTTTGGCTTGTATCAATAAAAGGGACTCAAGGCGTGAGAACTTTTGATTAAGGGTGACAAACTGACAAAGGACAAGAACTTTTTAATATTGGAGCCATTAAGGCATAAGAATCTCTAGGTTTTTTTTACTCCTGCTTTCTGCAACCGGAAACATGCCGTTCACGTGCCGTGCCCAATGAAAGACTCCTTGGCCGCGAGACCGGTGACTGTCAGATTATCTTTACTGTCAAAACACCGCGGCAAATTCAAAGCGGTGAACAAGAACGGCATATCTCACGCATCTTGAGGACTTGGACCCAAAAGGAACACGGTCGAATAAACTCCAAAAATGATATATACGGTGGACTAGAATAGGAGTAGTGTAGTACGAAACTTGGAGTGACGGCAACACAAAGACCTGAAGCTTTATGACCCGTTTCTGATAACTGCTACGGCTTTTTGGACGGGACCGAGCACTGTGACACTACTTGTTCGTGGGCATCATTGCAGTGATGAGAGAGGCTAATGCGCTAATCCCTTCTGTTTCAAGCTCCATACAGAAGACCCTTTTCGTTTGCCTTTGCCGTCCGTGCGCTGTCAGTTTTTCTGCGCCACTAGAAAGCTAGAGTACTAATCAGAAGAAAGAGCAAAACATCGCTGTGTTTTATTTCCGTCGAATGCCAAGGTAAAAGCAGACGACGGACGGGAAGACGACCATTCGGCATTTGCTTGCTTCCACAAAAAAAAAGACTCGACCTGTTTCAAACATATTTTTGCTCAAGAATAAAAGTAGCAGCATTTCTTTTCCATCTTAATTAAGAATAACATATTTTTTGCTAACACGACGCAGCATGTTTTAGATTCCGCGACGCTGTCCCTTGAACTGTAGTAACGTTAACCAGTGGGCGATTGTTTAGCAGAGTTGTGTCGCTTGCGTTGCGTGTGCGTCTCCTGCTAATCTGACGCGCTGCCGCAAGGCAGATACGTAAGGCAAACGCCAGAGAATCTGGCATAATACGAGGCCCGTTTGGCAGAGCTCCCAGAGGTCATTCTTTGCTGAATCCGCTGCCAAACGGTTTTTCAGAGAAAAGTGATTCTCTGCTGATTCTGTAAAGTGATTCTCTAAAATGAACTAAGAGGCTGGGAGCTAAAAAAAAGTAGCTTCCCCTGATTCTGTGAAGTGATTCTCCATGCTGATTTTAAGAGTTTATGCTAAAGAATCGAAGAAAATCACTTTCAGCCATAGAATCACTTCTGTCAGAGAATCAGCTTCTATAGACAATCAGAATCAGATAGAGCTCTACTAATCTGGCCTCACAACTAAGAATGGGTGATCGAGGAGCCGGCAGGCCGCCGTGGGGGCGCTGCTCGTGCTCGTGCTCGTGCTCGGGACAGAGGCGCTAGGCGCAGCCTAGCCGCGCGGCACGGCTCGAGGAAGGCGCCAATGGCAAGTGGGGCCCGCGCACCCCGCTCGTGGGTGGGCCGCAGGGATACCAGACCACTTGACTCGCTCCTCCCTGGGGCCTCTGACGCTTTTTGGCCCGCTCGCTCCTCAGCGCATGCGGATTAGATCAGCAACCGGTGTACTATGAGGTAGTCGTATCTTGTGAGACTGATTCGCGGGCCCGAAATGCACGGCTTCGCGACGTGGGCCCATTTCTCAGTGGCAACCTAGGTGGAGGTGGACGCGGTGGTGGGCGTGAGTCCGACACGGCGGGGATGGGCACGTTGGCCGCCGCCGCCGCCGCCGCTTGGTCAGGGTGGCGCGATGGCAACAGAGGAGGAGCGTATTCACGGAATTGCCACTGGAGATGTGAAATCGCTCGGATTCTTTTTGTTTTGTCCTCCCCCGACCCCCGCCCAAAACTAACCTCGGAAATTGACCGTATCCTCCTCGGTCTAACATCTAGTACTACTGAAACGGTAAAATAGGAGATTTTATTTTTCTTATTATAAACAGAAGATAGATGGGGAGGGGATTCTCACCGGAAGAACCGACCGCCGCCGCCCCGGCGAGGAGGCGAGATGCTTCTTCGCCTCTCGCCTGCGGTCCTGCCGGCTGCCGCTCGATCTTTTTCTACAGCTGATGAACTAGCTGACTGGAAGGAGAAATGGAAATCTCAAATCTGAGTACGGGCAAACGGCGCAGGAGGAGATTTGGCGGTGGAAACGGAATGGACTCACCCAGGCGTTACCGTTACGTCTCCTCGGCTCCTCCTCCAAGTCCTAGCTCGGCTCTCTGCTTCGCCGCTTGGCACTTGAGCCTTTTATTCACGTTTTGCTTTTGAACAAGTAAATATGTCTCTCTTTTTTCTTCTTGCCCAACTAAGGACATGATCCAAAATAAAAAACTTTACACCTATCATATCAAATCTTTGGATACATACATGAAGTACTAAATATAGATTAAAAATAACTAATTATACAGTTTACAAGTAATTTATGAGACAAATATTTTAAGTCTAATTAGTCCATGATTTGATACTAAATTACTATAGTAACACATATATTAACGATGGATAATTAGGTTCAAAAAAATTGTCTCAGGATTTACGGATAAATTATGTAATTTATTTTTTTTGTTAGTATCCAAATACATCATATAATACCCTATGTAATATCTGATGGGACATTCAAATTTTTTACGTCCTGGATTTAAACATGTCCTAAAACCAACTTTAAGAGAGTCTCTATATCCTTTCTAACTCTAGCAGTCTAGCATGTTTAGATCACGGTTTGATTATTATAAATCTACATTATATATAGAAATATTATAATCATAATCTTGATTATAATTTGTAATCCTGGTTATAATAATTAGAGTGTTTGGTAAATAGATTATGGGGATTCGTTATGGTTAGTTAAAAATGAGAAACTTCTATTTTCCTTTATAGTTTTTTTGAGTAAATTACACTCACCATACAACAACTATCTAAATAGGTGCATGTTAGTCCAATGTCTTAATTTGTCCAATTTAATACAACTACTATTTAAGTGGGTGCATATCATTCTAACATCTTTGAAAGTGTTTAGTTTGATACGAGAAATTAGTCCATTGTTGCATATACGGTCTAAGTATTATAAGAACATGTCTTTGTATATTCTGAATCACTAACATTGAAAACTATACCCTAGTACGCTCATCTCATCACTCATTAGTTTGAATCGTTTACTATATTATTAGTTTGAATCGTTTACTATATTATGGTATCATTTCTGATTTTGACCAAATACAAAACTGCGATGGAAACAAAAGCGTTAGATGAGCTAAAGTTGACAGGCAACAGTTGTTGAGCCAGTTCGCTCAATTTATTTGAGAAAATAAACGGTAGTACAACTGATAAGTTCCAGCAAACATAGCCATTCAGATCATTCATTATGCCTGCAGGTAATTGGCTTCGAATATATAGTTATCTGAACAGTACAATTGGGGCGATACAGTTCGTAGTACACATGCTGCACCAGTTACATGAAAAAAAAACAGTTATATATGTACATCGTACAGATAAACTGTACACGGCATCAGCCCAGATCTTATTTATGTCTGCATGATAACAGTCGTAAGTCACAAACTGACACCAAACACGGCGCACAAACTGGATCCAATCACCACGCGCGTGGGGGTGGCGCTCCCGACCCTGCTTCGTTCAGCCTGTCGAGCAGGGTGTTGAAATCCATTGACTGGCCACTCTCCGCCATCCTTTGGGTGACATTCAGCACCTGGTCCCTAGGGTATCCCATGGTGATCGCCTTCTGCATCATTTCTCCATAGGGATGGCCACGCATCATATGTGACCCCGGATGGCTCATGCCGACTCCACCTGGGGGCATCTGCTGCGGCTGGACTGCTGGAGGGCCGCTTGGTGGGTAAGCGTAACCTGTGTTGTAGCCTTGCGGAGTGCCCTGTGGCGCATACTGTGGAGGGCCAGCATAGGACCCTTTGCTTGGAGGTGGCCCAAAAGAGCCCTGGCTTGAAGGTGGTAGCTGGTGCCTTTGCATGCTGTGCTGCGGCGGTGGCTGAGGCAGTGGGATGCCAGGTCCTCCATACGAATACGGCGGTTCAGAACGGCTGGCACCTGATGGAGCAGCAGTATTGTATGGTCCTTGCATAGCCACATTGCCAGGAAGAGTTTCAGGGGTGGGGTTCAATGGCTGCTGGGGTGGATAATGAGGGTAGTTTGGTGGGGTTTGAGGTCTCATCTGAGTTTGCACAGGAGGATGTTGTGGTTGCATTGCCTGAGGAGGAAGCTGTGGGCTAGATTGATGTGGTTGCACTGGTGGAGGATACTGTTGAGCACTGGATTGGGGCTGCTGTACTGGTTGCGGTGGAAACTGCTGCACATTGGATAACTGGGGCTGCTGTGCTGGTGGAGGAAATGGCTGTGAGAAAGACTGTTGTGTCTGGGTAGAGACCACCGGTGCAGGATTTGGCTGGGAGGATTGCTGGTGCCACTGCTGCTGGTAAGGAGGGTAAGGCTGTGGCTGTGTTTGATTTCTGGCCTGAGGTGGTTGGGATGGAGCATGGACCGGAACATCTTGTGCTGGGGGTCTTGCTGGCAAGTATTGCACTTCTGGTTGCAATTGTTGCCCCTGTGTGTCCTGTATATCTGGAGTTTGGCGTTGTGGGTAGTAGACGATGGCTTGGCTAAGAACATAGCGGTCCTGCTGTGGCACAGGAGGGGTAGGGGCTGATTGTTGCACAGGTTGATCCTTGTACTGTTGGACTGATTCAGAAGCTCTAGGTGCAAGTGATGGCAGGTTCACCTGATGAGGCAAAACAAGAGCCAATTGCTGGTTTGATGTATCAGTGTTTTCTTCAAGCTTCTTTTGCTCAGGAATAGATGGTGTTGGTACATCTTCCTTCTTTTTAGATGTATCTTGTGTAAGTTGGAATTTGGCCAATTCTTTCTGAGCTTCAGCTAACTCCTGTTTGTCCCTAAGAATTTGGATGGACCTGTGTACCTGCATCATTTTCTAGTAGAGTTAAAAACTTGCAAATAGAGATCATGTCAATCTAATACAAAAAGATCTGTCAAATACTGAAATACATAAACAAAAATGCAACAAAGATGTGGAAATTGGACAATAAAAATTAGATGATCAACCAAAAGAAAAGGATACAAGCTCCAAATTTGGATATGGTTAGGTGTTGTTAGAGAATTTCTAAATAGAACATGATACATGTTAGGACAGAACCAGTAGCAACTTGTATGCACCAGAAGTGCATCCTATATCTACTCAGCTTGTATGCTCCAGCAGTCCAACCAACATCTACCAATTCATATACAAAGGACTGTCGTCAACCATGGTTTAGGAAGGGCTCTCCATGAGACATACTCCCTCCGTCCTAAATTAACAGTCGTTTTTTGTTTCCATGCTACAAGTTTGGCTCGATTTGTAGAAAATGCGTGCAATATATGTATCTCCAAATAAATTTATTAAAAAAATAGATTCAAAGAGCTTTCTGATGATACTAATTATATATCATAAATATTAATATTTTTCAATATATATTTAATCACAGTCGTTTCTCGGAAAGCGAAAACGACAGTTATTTTGGGCTGGAGGGAGTAAGTGTACAACAGTCAACAGATAATAGACTTCCATGCACACCACATGAATTGTCCTTAAGATGTTCTCCAGGAGAAAAAGAATACTTAGGTGTAGAAGTTTCATGCTGAGATACTGGTATACTGAAATTTCAAGATACAATTATGCATTTTTGGGATGCACAGGTGACAGGCCCCTATCTCCCATCATAATGACTCTTCCCTGCAATGCGATTTCTATGAAGACCAATCAAGAAGACCTACATCATTTGTGAAAGTGCCCTTTGAATTAATGTATGCCATGGTACCACGGCATTGTTTTATGAGTGAGCAGTGTAGTTTGTCTAAACTACACATCATGGCTACCTCTATCTCTATCTCTATCTCTACTACTAAAAAGCGTCAACTGGACCCGTCTACCGCTCCCCATGGTGAAGCCGGCTACCTTTCCCCCTCCTGTGATCTTTTTACCACGCCAATATGTGGGCCCTCCCCGGTAAAACAAGAAACCCCGGAACCCACGCGAATTGAACCTGGCCCCTTCCGTGCCCCAACCTACCTTCAACGCCAACGCCGTCGTGCCTACCTGGCCAGCTCCATGCCCTACCCCGGTGTAACTCTCAGCCCTCCCAGCTCATGCCGGCGGCCTACCCCTGCTCCCTACCTTCCACAATCCCGCATCTCGCCGCTGCTCCTTGGGGCCGCCACCATCGCAGGTGCTCAGATGTGCCGACATGGAGATGTTCGCCCTCGCCAGATTCAGTAAGGAGGCCGCCCGGCTGGAGTGGAGGTGCTCAGCAAGGTAAGCTGGCGTCGTGCCCCGTAGATCTACTCTCCGCCGCTATATACAGACTCCAACAGCTGCTTGCACGGCAGTCAGGCGGCCTGACTCGTGCAGGACGTGGGCGCGGCGAGCAGCTAGGGGCTCGACCGGTGGTCGCATGCAGCCGGGCGAGCTCGCGCGCAGCAGGTGGCCTAACAGATGCATACAACAAACAGGTGGCCGGGCGGACGGACGCTAACAAGTTTCCCAATAGTTTATGGTGATGACGTCCATGAAGTGTGTCCAGGAGGTGTTCGACGAATTGGCTACAGGGTCCGTTTCCCATCCCTTGTTGCATGCTGGTTTATGTGTGAGCAACACACTCTGCTTGCACCTTTCTTTTGACGATGACAAATATTTTGTTTGTTCGTCAGAGTCTCCTTATCCAACACTTTGCTGCTGGGCTCAAGGTATCTATGGCTTTATTTCTTAATTCTTATAGAACTTATGTATTCATTCTTTTGCTAGCGATGCTTTCTTTGGTAAAATTGAACAATAAAATTGTTGTGCTACTTTTATCTATTTGACTTTGACAGTGGGTTTTGATTTTCGTCCAAATTTTTCTTTGATTTTGTATTCTAAGAGTTCTAATTGGGCGTACCCAGTGCCGGAGAGCTCCCGCTCTGTGTGGGGTCTGGGGAAGGGTATTTAGTGGCAAGCCTTAACATAAAGACATCTCCTAACCTGCAATGCCACTTCAAAGTTATTTGCCTCAATAGGAAAGATCATAATTTCCCAAAACAAGAAACTGTAAATTATATTGATAAATTGTCCTATTTTCAGTTAGTAAGTATACACTGTGGAACCATAACAAATTAGAATTTTAATATTTACAGTTTCTTGTTTTGGGAAATTATGATCTTTCCTATTGATGCAAATAACTTTGAAGTGGCATTGCAGGTTAGGAGATGTCTTTATGTTATCATATATATTACATACGGAGTATGTTCTCAGCAATCCTTATAGCAGCATCCTTGCAAACCATGGAAAGTATTGCACAGAATATTATCTGCTCAGAATGCCTTTTGGTTTTTACTTTAGAAGATTATCCAGAAAGAATTTCAGAGTTATTTTATTTCTGTGCCACAAGCAACCAAGTTCATATATACTCCCTCCGTCCAACAAAACATGCAACTATGAGTTGCGTGCCAGTAAAAGTAGTTTACGTTTGACCAAATTTTCAGTGAATATTATTCACATTTATGACTCTAAATTAATTTATTAAAAAATACATTTTGTAATGAATCTAATGATATATATTTGATACCATAAATATTAATATATTTTTATCTAGAATTAATCAAACCATGCTACTGTGCTAGAATTGCATGTTTTTATGGACGGAGGGAGTAAGTCATAGTGGTCAAGTATTTATATTGCATGGGCATGGAAAATTCATGAAACTCGAATTTCAGATTATAGCCTAATGCTTAATTTGATTTTGCCTTCCTGCCTGTCCTAGAGAACACCAAAATTTACTTCAAGAACGATTTCAAATAATTCATAGGTATTTAGCGAATTTTACCTTTGAACTTAAAAAATAATTCTATAATAAAAGGTTTTATCTTTCACCGTGCAATATTCATATATTAGACAACAATTTGTTCACATAATTGTGAAAAGCCCTCTGTGCTCTTTTGGTCTAGCCTAATAATTGTAATACTCTGCCTTGATCTGGGTTTAGCTACTATTTTCATGGTACATAGTAGATACTTGCAACCCAATATATTATTACTTAAGATATTGTGAAGCAACAGGGTCAAGAGAAGTAACATATCCTAATTAATTCAATTTCTTTGGATTGGGTCTTTAGCATGCAGTACTGGAGAAGAGCGACACAGAATTTGTTCAATTTCTCTCAAAATGGGAGAACGACTACATGTAACATGGTTGTCCCATCCCCAAGATGACAAGTGCAAAGTACATTATCAGGAAAGATGATGAGAGGCATGACCTTCGCCAAGTAAAGAAAATTAGTGATCAACACTTTGAACTTGGCTACAAGGTGAGTTTCTTTACTATTTTTGTGAATCGAAGGACAAATAACATACTATTTACCATGTAGATGATTTGAGTGTGTGTTAGAAGCGGAGGTTCATAAGCTAAGGAACTGATTGTTTTCAGCATTGTGAATTAAGATGGACAGCACATGCATGGAGTTTCCAAGAGACTAAGGGAGCTCTAGCCATGGTAGAGAAAAGATGACTCAAAAAGAGGCAAAACCTCAAACAACGACTGATGAGAGTGATGACAAGATGATTTTTGTTGTATGTTTAGAGTAGGCTATGTAATGACTTTTTTCTGCTGTACTTTCCAAGTACCAGTATTGAGCTATTTCTTTACAACAGATCCAAGCAGTCATTTGACAAAGTTTAAAATTCTACGATTTGTAACTAAAATAAAATATCCTTTTTGTTTTGATCCTGCATCACAGTCTGTCTTTGTATGATCTACTGCGGTGAAAAAATTTCAAGATTAATTATGCTCTGAAAAATTACTTTGGTGCTATTATATACTATTGATACATCATTATTTTTTTTAAAAAAAATACATGAATTGCCTATGTATGATGTTGTAACAGAAGGATCACATGAAAGTTCAATAGAGTTCTGTGTAGCTCTTCTTGATGGCATCACATGAACACTATATCAGAAAGCGTATATAAAAAAAATGTTTTCCCATTACAACGTATAAGTTAGCTATTATTTTGTTCCCGTTGCAACGCACGGGCATTATCCTAGTAATTATAATGAACAAAACCATGATGTGGAATTTGTTTAAACTACACACCATGGTTGTAACTATAATAAACAAAAGCAATATGAGCTGAAAACTCTTCATAGAAGTACGAGTACCACATATAAAAACACAGCGTAACAACAAGAGTATATCTGAATAACTAAGCTAACACTTCTCTATGTTAGGTACCTTTTACAACTTGGACTCAACTTACTATTGACTGAATGACAATATCCAACACACATGACACATATAATATCTGAATAGAAAGTATTAGAACGTTCTGATCCTGGTGTAACAAGAACTCTAGTGAGATGGTTTCATCTAGGGGAATTATCATAGTACGATAATAATATCAATGATCATAGTATCGATACTAGATTCAATGATTCATTCAATCATAAGAATGCAGAGACATACAGCATGGGAGTAATGTGGAAGCATCATCTACTCTTAAACAGAATCTTGCTCAAAATAGCACTTTACTTACTTCATGTAGATGTTTCTCAAGAGACTTCAATCTCTGGTCAGTTTCATCACGAAGCACATCGCTTCGAAGTTCACCTATGGATCTCTCAAGCTTATAGCAATAAATCTCCAGTTGTGAAAGCCGACTAGTGATTCCCTCAAGAGATCGTAGCAAATTATCAACATACTTTTTCATGCATTTCTCAACAGCAGAAAGCACATCCTCCTTGCCATAACTTTCTTGTTCATAAGGTTTCACAAATGGCCTCCCCAATCTGCTGTCATGAAAATCCTGTTGCAAAAGCACAAGGAGGGCTGAGAATAATGAATACAAGGCAAACATAATCATCACCAGCACAGATCAGAGGGATCAAAAGCCACCAGTTTGCCAATTCATATGAATACACTGAACCAGGTAGCCAGCCAAACCAGAAACTAGAGCTATGTGGATATATGCACAGAAAGCAATTGACCAAGAGCATTTCATACAACAGTATTCACATAATACCAAGGCAACAGCCCTTTGAAAGGAACCATCCTAAAAGTTACAACAATGCACCTTATAAAGCGCAAAGTCTAGGCACATATGGATTTATTTTTCCTAGTTCATCAATAATAGAAACATTGGATCTTCCTAAAACTATACCATCAAAAGTTCCAAGTTTGATACCTAGCATTGACACATTTGAGAGAACAATAGACTCTGCAGGATCTGAAAGATAAGTTTGACAAAACTCTAAAAAATAATGCAATGCACATTACAAGGGATGCAGAGTCATGTTTCCATAAACATACACCTATTCCTCAACATACCTCAGGTAAAAAAAAACATGGCCATAATCAATCATTGTTTCACAATGGGATTATTCAATATGGAAAAGACCAAAAGGGTAAATATCATAGCAGCTCCTGTTCAAAATAGCATTGCACTGGTACCACGACAGCAATAGCATAGAAAGCAGTTCAGTTTAAACCTAACATGTAGTGAAAAAAATGACTGTCTGTTGGCTCATTTAAAATAGCGAAGACAATAGACGAGTCAGAAAATTAAGCCATGCATAGATTACATGTAAACCCACAAAACGTTCCATATAAGTCAGTTAAATAAGAAACTGAACTTGTTTAGGTCTGTTTCATTTGTCCTGGTTACAAATTACCAATCCAGCATAAGGATTCGACGAAAATATGATGTCAAACCATAGAGCCAAAAATCGACCCAACGGCGACGCGGCGAACCAATTGAGACCCCACGGCGACGCGGCGAACCAATTGACCAGTGCTCGCTGTAGTGACAGATCAGAGAAGGTAAATATAAGTGGATTAAGCAGACGGGCACCTTGTCGGCCGGATCGGGGCGCTTGGGCTCGGATGGAGCGGCAAAGTCATCGTAGGAGCAGAGCACGTCGTCGCCGCCGAAGTCGAAGCTGCGGCCGCCGCCACCAGAGCCGCGGCCCGAGGGGGCGCCGGGGACGGACATCGCGAGGCTAGGGTTTTGCCCGGGCGGCAGCCCGCAGCCGGCAGGTTGAGCGTCTTACTTGTGCGGAGGAAAAGGGAAAGAAAAGGAAAGGTTTCGTGTTACAAAGGGCGAGGGGAGGGGGAGGAACAGAGAAGGAAGAGATTAGTGTGAAGGAATAGCCAGGATGACGTCTTGGACGGTTTGGCCTGTGCCTCCGCCGGGTGTTAATTAAGCAAGCAAAAAAATCCTTTTCTTGCGAAAAAGAAAAAAACATTTCTCGCCGATCGTCTCGGTTGGGACGAAAGTTCCGGGCGCCTGCCGCGTCTTGACTTCACCCGATGACCGATCTGATCTTTTTCACTTTTCAGTTCATGTTTCTTGGGCCGAGAGCTCTTGCTGGATGCATATGTACGTACCTGTATCACAATAGTTTTTTTTTAGAGAGAAAACATGTATCACAATAGTGGAAGTAGATTTTCTTGCAGGCCTGCAGCCCACCAGGCCGAAGGGCTTTTTATAAGACAAGTTAAACGAGGAGTTTTCAATGTTAAGCTTATCCAAAAAGAAAACTCTCCCGAGATCAAAAAACAACCCTTGATCTCGTGCGCCCATGATGAGATCGCTTGCAACTGTTCTGCAGGGAATGGCGTTGTTGACCTTTCAATGTCAGCTTGTTTAATCATTTTGAATTTTTGATAGAGTAACAACTTCATGCATTTCTTGAAAGCTTGATGCTCGTGTTTGCTGGTGTAATTGTCAATGTTACTCGTGCCTTTCTTGTTCTAAGATCAAGTGCCACTTTGCTGCGCTGCTCCTTGTCACTTTATTATCACCTAAGAGAAAGGTGCGAGCAAGAGGTCAGCTCTGTCGAACTGAAGGTGGCTGCAAATGATCTATATAGGAAGTGGTGTTAGTAAAGCGTGACAAAGCATGATGTTTGAGAAACTTGTTGTAATGGCTATTTTTCTGAGAATCTGGTGTAATAATGGCTAATTACCATTATATTTTGTAATCTCTCATCTAGTATATTATTCGCGACAATTCTTTGAATGGGCTTGTACCTCGTTACTGAAGGTTATATGGGTCAAATGTTATTGAATTGGGCTGATTCTAAATTAAAATAGTAATGAAAAAAAAAGCACAAGCTATATGGGCCCAATTAGTAATTTGCCATGTCACCAAACACGTGGTCGTATTCTATTCAATATGTTGTGAGTTGTGACAAGTTTAGTCATGTCACAAGTTAGTGACATGACAACTATTGTCATTGTATCAATGACAATGTCCTTTGGTGATCATAGAAGTTGGTTAGTGACTTACCTTCTGTGATTACACTCACTTCATCACTATATGCAGGCAGTGATAGGAAACATGCTATTATCATCATAATTTACTTGTCACAAAAGCCCAAATTTCTTGTAGTGCTCTTTGGTTGAGTTTGTGGCCCCAAAAGCCAAAAGCCTAACCAAAGGGGTTGTTTTTGGAAATAGCTTTTCAAAAGCAGGTGTTTTTCTATAGTTCATTTTTGAAAACTGCTTTGACTCTGTTTTTGCCTTTTGGCTTTTTGCTTTTCAAAATGGATAAAATGAAAAACTCATTTATAATTGTTCTAAGAGAAATAACGATAAGAGATATATTTTATACTTGTTTAACCAAATAGCTTTCAACTTTTCTGCTCACAATCTATAACAGTTTTTCCACACCTCACAGTACACAACAACTTTTTTCTGCATCCATATCTCAACTAAACATACTCATAGTGCTTACCAACTTTAATGCATTATATTTCTCTGATCCAATCTTGGTCTGAGTCACTACTAACCTTTTCGAGTCAGATGATGACATGGTGATCCCGCATTATATAATACGGAGTATTATATATATTAATCCTAATTTTTTGGGTGGCTTGCTCCGACACTTGGTCATATAATCCATGGAAACAGTGCGCATCATACAATCAGCAGTTAACTTTGATAAAATTGTTCGAAAAGGGAATCTTTCTCTCTGATCCCTCTTTTGGTCGATATACTACTACACCTCCTCGTATATATCATACTATTTTCTGTATGGTGCATATCATGCGAATTCATGGTGTCAGTAGCCAATCAGGCAAGGAAAACATTATATTCCGAGTATGCTGACGGCTGTCACTCGATAGTGTTTCATTATTAGTGTACTTACTCCGTCCAACAAAACATGCAATTCTTGGTTATCGAGGAGTCAAATAATTCAAATTTTGACCGAAGTTATATAAAAAAGTACTAACATTCATAATAATTTTATTTACCGATATAAATACTAATACCTTTTATTATATCTTTGGTCAAAATTGAATCAATTTGACTGGCACGGATGTCATAATTGCATATTTTTATGGACGGGGGAGTACACAATAATGAGTAATGCAAGAAGAACAATGCAAGTCAATGCAAAGATATATGGCTCAACCATAACAAAAATATACTACGGACACTACAGGAGGTCCAGGCTTTGCCGAGTGCTGGTAGCACTCGGCGAAGGCCCTTTCGCACTCGGCGAAGAATATAACGGCAAATATTTCTTTGCCGAGTGCCAAATATCGGGCACTCGGCAAAGGCTTCGCCGAGTGCCAGGTTAGCACTCGGCGAAGCAAACGGGAACCGTCACTTGACGGCCTCTTTGCCGAGTGCCTAGCGGACTGGCACTCGGCAAAGGGGGTCTCTTTGCCGAGTGCCACGTGGTCCGGCACTCGGCAAAGGGGGTCTCTTTGCCGAGTGCCACGTGTCCAGGCACTCGGCAAAGAGGGCCTCTTTGCCGAGTGCCACGTTGGCCGGCACTCGGCAAAGGGGGCCTCTTTGCCGAGTGCCACGTGGGCCGGCACTCGGCAAAGGGGGCCTCTTTGCCGAGTGTCATGGTCAAGGCACTCGGCAAAGAGGCCGGCCTGGGCAAAATTTACCCAGCTTTGTCGAGTGCCGTGGCATCTTTGCCGAGTGTGGCACTCGGCAAAGCTGGAAAAAATTGAATTTTTTTTCTGTTTTCATTTTCCTTGACAGAAAACCTATCACATATCACACATCCATATTCCATTTCAGACAAATATCACATGCATATATATATATATCACATCCATTTCAAACAAATATCACACGTTCAGTCTCCATGCATCACAAGCTCATAAGTTTATCACAAGTTCACAAGTCCATCACAAGTTCACAAGTCCATCACATCCATCTCACAAGTCCATGACAAATCTATGTCGGCCATCACTGCTCACCTTGGTGCTCAGATTGTGAAGAACCCCCACCTTGCCACGCGTCCCATGACCCGCCCGAAGGACCACCTTGCCAACCTTGCCACTCAGGCGGCGGAGGTTCAGATGGCCACCCGGTGTACCCTGACTGGTTAGGAAGGTAACCTGGCCACCCATAGGGCGGAGGGCCACCGGGGAGCCACCCAGGCTGCGGAGGAGGGCCACCAGTGATGTGCAGAGTGTGCGGAAGAAGGCCAGGTTGAGGAGTCGGTGTCGAACCCTCCGACTGTGAGTGCACAAAGGAGAAGCAAATTCGTTAGCACCTGGAGGATAGCCGTAAAAGTTAAAGAAATATAAACAACCATATATACTCACCGGAGTCTCTGTCGTAGGAGTAACAGGAGGCACAAAAGGAGTGAGCAGCGAGGGAGGCACGGCAACACCCGGGATGTTCAGGCTCCCAAAGAAGTGACCTATGTCCTGCGTCCTCTGCGCCTCCCGCTGCTGGACGGCCAGTAAGTCGCGACGATGGGCCACCGCCTCGGCCTCGTGCATGGCCTGCAACCTCTGCATCTGGTCCGCCTGGGCCTGCATCTGGGCCTGCAAAATTCGTCCTGTAAGGTTTAAACAATGCAAAGATAAAGTATATGTGTAAAAGCAATGAACGACGAATAGAACAAGTACTTACCTGAAGTGCTGCCATCATCTGCTGTGAGGCCGGCTGCCGAGGTCGTATGGGGACGGAGGAGCTCGTGCTGGCAGCTCGAATCTCAGCGAGGTTGGGAACAGAGGATGAGTCAACTGCGCTGTTGGCTATCCAGTACCGGTCGTGCTGCTTCCCTCCTCCCAGCCTCATCACCAGGTCTGTATCTAGGGGCTGGGTGGCCGGATCGAAGTCCTCCCCATGGCGCTCGCGAGCCGCAGTGGTGTACTCGGTGACCTTGGTGTAGGCGTTCGTGTTGGTGAACGCCTCGGGCCCGGCGTTTGGGTTGTACTGGGTGCTCGCTGCAGTCGCCTTGCCCTGGTGCGACAAGTGGTACGCCTTAAAAGGGAGGCACTCCTCACCACCATGCGACTGGGACGGCGAGGAAAACATAGATGATTACAAGTAATGAGTAATTGAGTGTTAGAATAAAAAAATCAGTAGAGCATACCCATCTGTCGGCGTACGCAGCGAGGCTAAGGTTGCCTTGGTGGTGTGGCACCCCAGGCATCTGCAGGCGGCAGTCTCGGCGGACACTGTGCCTCTCGTACCACTCGTCCGATTTCCACTTGTCCACAATGGCCACCCAGCAGTCTAGGTGATTGGCGCACCAACTAGGACAGAACTGCAAGACAATAAGTATTTAATATGTTAGAAGAGCCGCTAAGTGATGGATGGACCAATCAATATTACTGTTTTGTACGTACCTGGATGTACTGCTCCCTAGTGAGGTCGGTCTCCCTGGTCAGCATCATCTGCCTAGCATCCGTCTTCTTCACCGCCGTCCCTAACACGTCGGCGTTGTAGTTGATGACGCATTGGATCCGCGCCTCGTGGTACATATCCGCGAGCCGGGACCTGCAGACCCTGTCCAGGTTTGTAAACATCGTACGTGACAACTTG